>JAKWJA010002489.1:63759721-64959721 GCA_027704765.1 Solanum habrochaites | reverse complement strand
AATGAGTGAGATTAGGAAGGAAGAAGAAGAAAGGAGAGATCTGAGAGAAGAAAGAATAAGTGGGAAAGATACCAATTATCCATTAATCCCCTGTTTCCTCGGTATAGTTGGTTATATCAACGTTACTTGTGCTAGTTTAGTACTAATGACGTGGCTGCATATCCACCCTCTAATATCATTAATCCACATCTAATCTGGACCGTTGCTTCTACCCGGTAGTCATAACTACTTGTTGGAAGCCAAGGTCATGACAATTCCCTCCCATGAAAAGCATCTTTGTCCTCGGGGATTAACAATAAAATCAGGAAACTTGTCCTAGATGAAATGATAATCTCTCCTCTAGCATCCTCAGGTGGTAGATTTGACCATTGTATAAGCAATTTCACATTGGCTCGATTGTTCAGCTTCACCATCTATCGTTGAAGAACAACCACTCGTGGTGGAACCAAAACTAGCAAGCTCGATTGCGCAGTAGGATAGGGTAGGCACGTGTTATAGCGATTGTTGTGCTGGTCTCTGGATAGTCACCACTCTCTAAGCCCCATATTCTTTTGAAGAAGTGATACATGGAACATTGGATGCACTTTAGAAGTAGGTGGAAGATCTAGCTTACAGGCTACAGGTTGCGCGTGGTCCTTGCTAAATCTTCTGTGGTATGGGGGTGGGGGGGGCTGTCCATGGGGTATGTTTTTGTCTTCAAGCTTCCAATTTATCATGTATCAGAAGGTCATGGATGGGGGTGGGGGGGACTGTCTGTACTTTTGGAGCTTGAGGTCTAGCATCGCACCAGGTTTAAACTCCCTTTCGGACCTATGTAGATCAACTTAGGTGGTTGTGGTGTGCTGTCTTCTTTGCGTGATGTTCAAAAAATTGTTCTTTAATTGGACGTGTTTGGTGGGTTAGCATATGTTGCTCGTCGGTGGTTTTGATCAAATATTCAGCAGCAAGCAGCATGCACCACAGTATCTATCATTGGTCCCATCAATAGTTTAGGAGGTGAGTACCCATGGTGAGCTTCAAAATAGGTACATTGCAAGATTGTGTGGTAGTTGGTGTTGTACCACAACTCACCTAGGGGAAGCCGCTGGCTTCTATACTATGAGGTTTGTTACAAGAGCCTGCACCCAAGGAATGGGTTCTTAGGTACCGATTAAGGCCCTCTCCTTGTTGTGATCATCTATTCGAGGATGACGGCTTTAGAGAACGGGTGATATATAAGAGGTGAGGAGTGGGGCCACTAAAAGAGATTTTAGGAAATTACTCAAAAATGTCCTATCTCAATTAGACATAATAGAGTCAGGTAAACCATTAAGAGTGCGTACTCTCTTCCAGAATTTAGTTGGTACTTACTGAGCTGTGAAACCGTGGGATAGATATATAAAATAAGCACCTTTAGTAAGCCTATCAACCACTACAAAAATAAAATCCTTGCTTGAGGGTTTAGGAAAACCTTCAATAAAATTAAAACTTGTGGGTCTCCATGACTGATCAGGAATGGTCAAGGGTTGAAGCAAACCTGGATAGGAAGCATTCTCATTCGTGCTCCCATGAGAAACCTCACATTCAGATACAAACTGCACCACCATTTGTTTCATTGATGTCCAATAGAATAATAAAGACAATCTTTCGAAAGTTCTAAGTTGGCCTAAGTGCCCATATAAGTTAGAAATATGGAAGGTCTGGTTTTACTGATGCCAAAGAGGTCCATTGGAGTCCACATAAATCTTCCCCTTTTTTCGCAATACTCTTGAGTAGAATTGCCACAATTTAGGACAATTAGTATGTACTTTCAATTGTGTAATGAGATCTACGCTGAAGAGCTCCTAGGCGTCTTGTGGGGTGGAGCTAGGGGGGGGGTGGTTTGGTGTCAGTGGGGGGGGGGGACAGCTAGGCACACTAGAGGTGGAACTGTGGTAAACTAGACTGTGATCGTGATTGTAGAAGCGTGGTGGAGCTCTTCATGCAAGTGGGTTTGGCTCTGTGTTAGGGGTGGGGGGGGAGGGGTGGTGGGGGGTTAGGTTGTGACAGGGTTGAGGTCATGGGCGGTTACTGTGAGGGTCGGTCAGTGACCCGTGGTTCAAGATGCCTGATGAGTGCGTGCAACCACTTTACTGCTCGACTCGCTTGCTTAGCCGTTCCCCCGTGGGTCACCGCATAATCTAACCCAACAAACAGTTGGGCCAGGACCTGGTTGTTCAGGACAGTGGCTATAGTAACCAATAAGGTGTTCAAGACAGAATAGTTGGGTCTAGTACTGGGGGAACAAAAGGGGGGGGGGTGTGGTGGGAGAGCGGGAGGAGGGGGGGGGGATAGGGGGGTGGGTGGGTGGGGGGGGGGGGAGAATGGTGCAAAAGGGTGGTTGGGGGGTGTGGGGGGGGGGGGGGGGGGCGTGGGTGGGGTTGGGGGGGTGGGTGGTGGTGGGTGGGGGGTGGAAGGGGAGGTGGGGGAGCACGGGTTGGGGTGGGTGGGAATGGACAGGCGGAGGGGGGGTTGTCGTGGTTGGGGGTTGGGTGGGGGGGGGTTGTGTGTGTGAGGGTTTTTGGGTGTGTATTGGTGGGCCTATCCGGTATAACTGTGGGTTGTGGTGGTGGGGTGGGGGGTGTGGTTGGGGTTTGGGTTGGTGTTGGAGGGTGGTGTGGTGGGGGGGTTGGTGGTGTTGGGGGGTGTGGGTTAGTGTTGGTGTGGTTGCGGTTTATGAATTGTGGTTGGTGGAGTGTGGTGGTGTGTGTGGGGGGTGGGGTTGGGGGGTGGTTGGTGGGTTGGTGTTTGGTTTGGTGGTGTTGGGTTGTGTGGGTGGGGGGGTAGGGTGGGGTTTGGTTTTGTGGTGTGGGATGGGTGGGGGTTTGGTGGGAGTTCACGGGAAACATTGAGCGGTGGAGACATAGGCAGCGGGGTGGGTGGGGGGGTGGAGGGTGGTGGGGGGGTAGTGGGTTTGCGGGTGGTTTTGGGGGGGTGGGGGCTGGTGGTTGGGGTGGGGGGTTGGGTGAAATAGAGAAACACGAAAGGCCAAATAAAGACACGAGAAAAACTCATATAAGCACGACACAAATAGATGGGCGGATGGATTCATATTGAGCCTAAGGTGAAGGTGGTGATAGAACAAAAAAAATGGGGTGGTTGGTGGTGGGGTGGGTGGGGGTGGGGGTTGGGGGGGGGGTGGGGGGTGGTGGTTTTATTTAGATTTATGTGGTGGGATTTGGTTGGGGATGGGGGCACAGTATAGGGTCATGACAGAAGGGGGTGAGGTGGGTGGCTTGGGATGGGAGGAGGACAAACAGAGAAAGAACAAAAAGAAAAGGGGGGGGGGGGGCCAGTTCTTGTGACAGAAAATGTTTGTATTCAAGGTATGTCTCCCACACTTGTCGCAGACTAGGCAATATCCATACACGACTATATATATTTTCTGTGACATAGATACATTTATCTATATGCTTCACATAGTCTAAGATATCGGGCGGTGTCGGCTGTGTGGGTGATGGGAATATGGGCGTTTGGCCTTCCCCTGGTGTAAACGGCATAGCTCGATGTCCTGAATGGGCCATGTTAGGGTCTTCACGGTGCAATTCTTCATCATAGGATTTGGGCAACACCCCCAACCCCCAAGCCTGTTGTGGTAGACATGGCTCTTTTAAGTGACACTAAAGAGGGATCAACTTCCTCAGTCTACATAAAAGCATCCTTCTTCAACAAGGCGGGACAGTGGTCTGCTTAGTGTGCTTCATAATTACTCATACGTTCTATAAATATCATGTAAGACAAAATCGTCAAGAGCTTTCACACATTTGAAGGTCGGCCAATCTTTCAATAGCTTTAAACCTTGCAGGTCCCTTGACCCCCTTCTACATTAAATATAGGTGGGGGGAATTTCCTACGTACTTGGGGGGGCTCTACTGTAGATGACCAAAAGATCACTTAGACATTTTTTCATACAATGAATGGAATAATAAGGTGTTGAGCACCAACAATCAATGCTCTACATGCTCAAACAATGATTTACTATGAATGAGGATATAATCAAAAAACACCAAAACAAACTTTCTAAGGTACAATTGAAAGATCCAATTCAGTAGGGCATGAAAGGTAGTGGGTTAATTGTAAGACCGAAGGGCATAACCATAAACTCATAATTCTCTATGTTAGTTCTGAATGTCGTTTTGTACACTTTTTCAGCCTTCATTCTGATTTGATGATAACCTTCCCTAAGATCAATTTTGAAAGGTCATAAATTATGGGAATTAGGTACTTATCCTTCACTGTGATCTCATTCAAACCTCTATAGTCTACACAAACCTCTAGGTGCCATCCTTTTTCTTAACTAATAGAGCTGGTGAGGAAAAGGGAGATTGGCTATAACTAATAATTTCATAAGTAATCATCTCTGAAACTAACTTTTCTAATTCCTTCTTTTGGTAGTGATTATGTATATAAGGTCTTAGACTAACTGGTGTGCCTATAGGCTTTAAGTTAATAGCATGATCCAGTTTTCAGCAAATACAGACTGGTACTTGTCCAACACTTCTTGGATAGTGGCATCCACCTTCTCCTCCTCATTGTAGGAATTTGTTCCTAGCATGAATAAATGAGCCATCATTCTTTATAAGCCTTCCCATAGCACTACCACTAATCATACTCAGATTACTGTCACCTAGAATAGCATATAGAATTTGTTTTCTTTCCCTTTCTACCAATTGTCACATACTTCTTTCATGATTGAACTTGGTAGGATTATTCTTCTTCATCCAATCATTTCCTATAACTATATCACATCCTCCTAAGCTAATGATTCTCATATCCTCCTTGAACACTTTTCCTTCCATTTTCCAACTAAAACCAGGGCAACCAGAAGGATAGATCACATAATTTCCATTAGTAACAGTGACGTTCATAGTAGTGCTATAACTCCTCCGCATGGCCTCAATGTTCCAACATCACTTCTTTTGGTTGGATATGAAGTTGTGCGTGTTACACTCGCAACAGAAAAGTGCGCGAGATCACTCAGGAATCACACACACACTGGGACGAGTTCCCAATATTGAGACGCCCTCAAAACCGTGGCTCTTTCACCAATTAGTCATTTACTCCTAGGATACTACCAGATAATGGACTCAAACATATGGCCTCCATAACCTCCTGTTGTATCTCTCCTTCTATGATAATGTAACAACCCTAAAACTAGATATGCTAAGTAACACTTAATGTGACTAGAATGCCATCGATTAGACCGGGTTCACACGGATTGTTGCGCTTAAAACCTAACCTCGGAACCCTTTCTACATCCAATCAAACTAACTTTGGGAGTTAGTTGATCTAGGAAAGGTTGGGTCCACCCCCGTAGGAGACTCTAATATTAAGATTTACTCGAAGGAGTCTTTATCGGTTTTAATAAGAGAAGATCTTAGGTTTAGAGGGTCTAGGGGTAAAATGTTCATTTCTAGACTAAGGGAAGTATCGTAATTACCTCTAAATTATATATTAATTATTAATTAATAAGGTGGGAGGGGTCATTTGGGAGAGAGGGCGAAATTGGCTCTTGAGTGAAGTCTTGCTCCACGACGTGTTCAACCTAGGTGGAAGCAATGAATTAAATTATTTTTAATTTTAAGTTGGTAAATTAAATGTAATTAATTTATATTATTATTTATTAAATGATTTTAAAATAAAAAGAAACATAAGATTTTTAATATTAAATAACCTTATTTGACTAAGTTCCTAAACTAGACTTCTAAGCCTAGAACACTCTTCTCTCTACGCTCCTCTCTCTCTCTCACCTGTGCTGCGTGGCGTGCACTCTCGCTCACATTTTTCTCTGCCAAATAACGTACCAAAAACAGAGGTAAGACCACTAGTTCTTCACACTTGAAGAGCTTCACACTAAAATAATAAAAAACAACATAATCAAACCCGTTAGGCATAAGAGAGGGTTTTTTTCTCAAGTTAGTGTTGAAGCTCTTGGATTTGGACTAGATGTTGGTCTATGGAGGGTTCTTATGGGAAGAAATTCAAGGTTCGAGCAACGAGGTCAAAAAGTTAATGTGTTTTTCTTATGTTCTTGGTCCCTTTCCGCAGATACCTCTCCAGAGCCGCAGATAATCTACACGAAAACCTAGATAAAATTTATATCCCGTTCTTGTCGAACTATAGAAAACTTGTCCCGAATATCACTTTTGATCCCAAAGTGATGAAAATAGGTTCTACTGGAGCATAATATGTTTTGGTATGTTTGACTGGTAGTTTAAAATAGCATTTGATTTCGTGATAATGTCTTATCTACTACTATCGTTTCGAAGATGTTTTGGTAATTGTAAGCAATGTTAATTTATGTCAACCGAAAGATGTGAAAATGTTTTAATGTTGAATTTATAGGTGCAAATGTGTGTACGGTGATTTGGTTGTAAAAGTGGGTGTAATGTTTGCGGTGATAAAAGTGGTATTCTTGGCTGAATATAATCGGGGGGATAAAGAATATTACAGCTTAAAGATGGCAGCCAATGATCCGACGAAATTCCTTAGAATTAACACGTTTGAATGATGGATAAGAAGAGAAGCTGAAATAGTAAAACACTTATCCAAATCCCCAGGTCATTGTTGTAGGTTGGGTTAGGCCATACGAAATTGTACAAAATGGTAATGGACAACGACATGTAAAAAATAGTGAGATATCATAAGGTGTTGAACCCAACACACTCATTACATGACAGCATACAAAAAAACTCAACAAAATATCGAACACAAATGGATTGTGAAAGACTAAATTTCCCAGCCTGAAAAACTGAAAATTTAGTCTCAGGGCCAACTTTAATAAATGAGGCTTAGGGGGTGTTTCATTATTTTTTAAAAAATGTAAAGGAGGTCCATGGGGATTGAAACACATGCACCGCTACTAAATGAAATTTCATAAAAGTTTCTTGAGAAAATGTAGGCAAAATAGATTGTTGAGTGTGGGGATTGAATCCCAGCCTCTTGTAATGGATGAGAGACTTGGGAGAAATATAAGGGAGAAAATAAATGTGGAGAGTGGGGATTGAACCCACCTCTTGTATTGGGTGATAAATAAGAGTCTACGTAAACGAAAAATCATGAGGCATTGTGGGGGATTGAAACCCCACAACCCACACCGCCTTGACTTACACGAAAAAGTGAGGAGAAAAAGTAAAGGAAAATTATGGGGTTGTGGGGATCAAACTAGTTCCGCCCAATCCTGAAAAATGCGATTATCAAGTTTAAAATAAAATACGGAGATTAAATGTTGTCGAAGGGATTCGGAATTAGGTTCCCTTGCCAATTCCGTATCACACATAAGTCTATCAGTAATATTTTATGACTGTGGGGCGCGTGTTTCTGTACCCGATAGCGGTAAGAAGGATGGGGGGCAGATTGACGGTTTTTAAAAGCTGGGCGGGCTGGGGGGAAGGTGGGAGAAAGGGGGTGGGGTGACGGGCTTGGGTAATCGGTTGTGGGCGGGGGTATGTTGATGATATGGGGGAGGCGTGGATGGGGTTTTGTGGTTGTAAGGGAGGATCGCAATGGTGGGCGGTGCGAGGATGGTGTTGTAACGGGAGGGGTTATATGATTGAAATCATATCTTGACATATCTACAAGATCCATAATTCTCAAGTACACATAATCTTTGGGTAAAATAGGATTCACATTCTCCAATACTACACAAATAATGACTCTTTACAGACCACAACGCAGGCTTTGTTTGCTGGGGTGTTGTGGTTTCGTTTCATCGGGGGGGGGAGGGATGTTGGAAGTGTGAGGGTTTGGGTGGGATAGGAAACAGCGGTAGGTCGTTGGGTAGCCGGGCAAGTTCTTAGGTTTAGTTGGGGCGTGGAGGTAGGTTATTCGTTGGCGTTAGGGTGATTGTAGTGTAATGTGTGTGCGTGGGATGCTTCGTAAGGGGGTTGGGAATAGATAGGGGTGTGTTGCTATGATGGTGTTGTGGTCTATTTTGACGTGGCGTGGTTTGGTGTGGGTTGTTTAGAGTGGTGTGCGCTGTTCCGTGTGGAAGGTGTGGGTTGGGAGTGAGTATGAGGGGGGAGTTTTTGTGTGGTGTGGGTAGGTGGGGTCGATGTAAATGGGTGGTTATTGTGATACTGGAGGGGGGGGGGTTAGGATAGGAAAGGGTGTAGGGAGATATAGGGAGGTGGTGTGGGTGGAGTTTTTGGTTGGTGTTGGTATATGGGGTGGTGGTGTATGATGGTGGGTGGAAGGGTAGCGTTTGGTAGTCTTAATTATTGTAAGTGGTGTCTTAATGGAGTAACGGAACGGAGTTGTTGTGTTTATTTAGTTGGGTTGTTTTTTTAAGGTGAGTGGGCATAGTGATTCTTCGAATAGTGTAGCGTCGGCTGGAAGGGGGTGTTCGTCGGTGGGAATATAGGTGAGTATGCGCGAGGTGAGCTTGTCGGCTTTTGTATATATGGCGGGGGGTATTTGGTTGTGGGGATTTCGGGTGGGGCTAGGCGGCTGGGTTGATGTGGTTGTGGCGTGTAAGCGGGGTTCTTGTGTGGTGTCGTCTTAGTCTGTTAAGGGGGGGGTTTGAGAGGGGAATGGGCGGTGTTGGATGTAAGGTTGTGGTTCTGTTAGCAATGGAAGGGGGTAGTAAGTTTGCGTTGGCGGTGGGGGTTTGTAAATTTGGGGGTTGTGTGGTATAGGATGTGGTTGAGAAGGGGTCGTAGGGTGGGGGGGTATTAGAGGGTGGATAGGTTAGTGTGTTGTGGTGTTGGTTTGGGGTCTGTTTGGGACGGGGGTGTGGTGTGCGGTGGGTGCGTGTGAGTGAGTGATGGGGGTGGTGTTGTAGAAGGGTGGAAGTGTTGATTGGATGAACTGTACTGATGGTGGTGAATCGTTGGGGGGGATCGAACGTGAGTGGCGGGGGTGAAGTTGGTGAGTAGTGGTCTGTAGTGGTTGGGCTGTGTGTTTGGGTCTTATGTCGATTAATTGGGGGAATGGTAGGGGGGGGTGGGTTAGTGTTAGGAGGGCGGGGATGGCTTTATTCGTGGGTCTATCGTTATCGGTGGGGGGTGGTAGTTAGGTAAGGTTGTTTGATTTGTGCGATGGATATGGCTGTTGGGGATTCGTTAGTTATGGGGGGAGGGAAGGGTGAGGCTGTTGTAGGTCCCTTGGTTTTTTCTTTTTTTTGTTTGCTCTTTTGGTGAGGTGGGGTTGCTTCTTTCTTTGGGTTTTGTGTTTTATTCACGGGAGGGGGGGGGTGGAGAGGAAGGAGGTGCCAAGTTTGGTATTTGTTGGGTGGCGCTTTGAGGTGTTTATTGGGAGCGGGTATAGATGGGGGGTAGTTTCTAAGGCGAATTTTGGTGAGAGGAGGTTTGGGCGAACGGGTAGGTGAAGTGCAGTGGGCGATCATTGTGCGAGGGCGGTGGTTGGTTGGTTGGTTTGTGGTGCTATGGTATGTTGTGGGGGCTGAGTGGCGAGCAAGTGGAGGGGAGTAACTCGCTTGGAGGTTCCTTTATGGTTTTTTAGAGGATCGGTTGTATTAGGAGGATTTTGATCTGTAGTTGGGGGTCTTTTTCCCTTTTTTCTTTTTGTCTCTTTGGGCGCGCTGTGTTGATTGAGGGGTGAGTGGTTAGTTGGGAAATCATCATAGTGAAGCTTGTGTCTTGAAGGGCGTTTTATGCGACGGTTGTTCCTCCGGGAGATGATGTTGTCGTAGTGGGTGTTCGTAGGTTTAGGAAGTGCAGGGCGTTTTGTTTTGGGAGTGGTTAGAGTTTTGTGTGTTGGAGGGGTAGGGGGTTAGGGGGGTGGGGGATTCTTTCTTTGCCGGTTTTGGGGGGAGTGAAGGGGTAGGTTGGGTTTGTTCCGGGGGGGTGGGTTGGGTATGGGTTCGTTGGTGTTTGGGCGGCGTGAGTGTGGTATGGGGTGTGGTGGTAGTTGTGGTGGGTTCGGGGGGCGTGATGGGTTGGAAGTGTTTTTTAGGGTTTGTTGGTGTGTTGCAGGGCGGTGGGTGGGGTCGGTTGACGAGGGTGAGAGTGGTGGTTTTGGTGGGGTGGGGTTATCTGACATGCTCTGCCCCTTCCCGTCCCCGCGGTGCACGTCCTCTCTGAAGTATACTGTTCTCATGATAATGAATGTGGTGACACATTATGAGGCTAATTTAAAAGCTGTGAGCAATCCAAATGATCCTAATAAATGTTACCAACACATACCCCGCTATTATAGTGTAAAGTTCCTGAAGAGACTAGTCTCTATGACCACTCTAATGAAATTATTGAGATTAACACCTTAATACTAATGAGGAGATGAGAATCATCTATTGAGCTATGATGTCCTCATACTAAATCAACTCCATGATTTTATGCGTTGAATGTAATGGACTTTATACTGATGCATCGTATAGACTAGCTCATGAGCGTTGATGGCCTTCGTTCGGGAAGGGCGGAGGTTCACGTACTCGTCATGAGATAGATTTGTCTGGCATGCGGGTATGGGTCTTCACTTATATCTCCTAGTCCTTCGAACCTATACTGCCAATATAGGGATCTGGAGAGTTCAATTACCATGTACCCTAGGCATTGTTTGGGTCCTTTCTTCGCCGGTGCTTCAACATCTTTTCAGTGTGGGATTTCATGAACTTGGATTTGATGATGCTCATAATGATGCTATGTCGGTTAAATTTAAAGTTCAACAATGAGGTCAGCCTCAAATGATGCACATAATGAAATGAATGACATCAAAGGTTTAGTATGGATAATCAAAAAGGTTAGTTAGATTCAATACACTTATGCATTCTTGGTCATTGCAAGCACGAACTCCGATGAAAGTCTTAAACTACATCCGTAGTATAATTGTGTGTACACTGGCTCATGAATGGAACTGAAATGACTACGTATGACGAATAAGCAGACTTGTGTTTGCTAAAGTAGAATCCCTAGTAGAGTCCCCACATGTTGAGCCCTCATTTTTGGAAAGTCTAAATGTAAGTCTATGATTCCGCAATGTGTCATGGCATACTAATGAACCGTATATGAACAACGTCATGTGTTATATGAAATTAATTATATGTGCTATGTGTACGCGGTTGTGTGGTATGTTGCAAAATGTTAAGTATGATGATAGGCATGTTACTCTCATGACATAACTTTCCATACTCCAAATTTGGAAAGATCATAAACTTTCCTAATCCAATTGGGAAGTTCACTCACTTTCATATCTCAATTGGCAGTCCACTCACTTGACCTGCTACAATCATTTTGCTAGGAAAGAGCTATTCTTCACTCATGCATGTCTTGGTGTGTGTGCTTGGCCTATACCTACTTAGATTTGGAGGCATTACTTATATGGTCTCATGTAGATGTCATTACTAAACCACAAGAGTTTGTCACCTATGTATGGGGGTGTGGGGGGGGGGGGGGGGGGGGGGGGGTCCATTTGAAATGACTTAAGTCTTGACCAAAGGAGATGACTTACGTTATTCAAAGATTACTACATGAGTGTCCTCAATCATCTGAGTAAAGCTAATGTAGTGATAGATGCTCTTAGTCGACTATCAATGGGAAGTGTTGTACATGTTAATGATGATATTAAGGAGTTAGTTTACGATTTAATATATTAGCTAGGTTTTTTCTTAGCTTGGTTGATTCTAGTAAATATGGTGTAATTTTTCATAATGGTTTCAAATCATCTTTTATATCATAGATGAAGGATGAGCAAGATCTTGATCCAATACTAGTTTAGTTGAAGAAGTTGATTTCAAAGAAAACCCATTTAGGATTTCTTCTAAAGGAGAGATTAGGACCTTCGATATCAAGGTTTTTTTATGTGTTCCAAATGTTGATGAGTTGAGAAATCATATTTTGATAAGAGCCTACAGTTCTCGATATTCTATTCATCTAGGACCCACTAAGTTGTATCGTAATTTGCAAGAAGTCTATTTGTAGAATGGCATGAACAATGATATTGCAGAATTTGTGGTTGAATATTTAAACTGTCAACAAGTGAAACTTGAGCATTAGAAAATAGGTGGTTTGGCTGAAACCATTATCATCCCTACATGGAAGTGGTACAATTTAAATATCGACTTTATAACGAATTTACCTCGTACTACTTGGTAATTTAACTTGATTTGGTTTATTATGGACGGAATGACAAAATATGCTCACTTTTATTCTGTTATGACTTCATTTCTAGTGGAGTATTAGACAAGCTTTATATTTAGGAAATGGTAAGATTACATGGAGTTCCCTTTCATTTATTTCTAATCATCGGAACTCGTTTTACATCTCAGTTTTAAAAGTAACTCCAAAAAGCTCTTGGTACAAAAAGGATTCTTAGAAATTTTATTAAGATCTTGTGTGATTGATTTCAATGGTAATTGGAATGAACACTTATCATTGATTGAATTTTCATATAAGAATAACTATCATTCTAGCATTGGGATCACACAGTTTGGGGCTCTTTATGATAGGCGGTGTTGGTCTCCTATAGGTTGGTTGATGTTAATTTTCCCGAGTTTGTGCAAGAGGCTACAGAAAAGTTTCATCCTATGCGCCTAAGGTTGAAAATGGCTCAAAGATGACAAATGTCTTATACCGATGTTAGAAGAAGAGAACTTACATTTAATGTGGATGATTTAGTCTACTTCATGATTTCACCAAACAAGGGTATGACACGATTAAGAAAGAAGGGGAGGCTTAGCAATCGTTATATGGGTATATATCATATTTTGTGGCGTATATTCAAAGTTGCTTATGAACTTAAGTTGCGTAATGATTTAGCATCGGTACATTCGGTAGTCCATATCTATTTGTTGAAGAAGTGTGTTAGATATTTGACATGTATTGTACATTTAGTACGCTTGAGGGTTAAAGAAAATTCTTTTGTACTAAGAGGTTCCAATTATGATTTTTGACCGACAAGTTCGGAAGTTAAGAAACAAAGAAGTTGCTTCTGTGAGAGTTTTCTAAGAAAATAAATTAGTTGAGGCTGCTACTTAGGAGGCCAAAGTCGATATTATGTCCCAACATCCTTGTAATATTCCTTTGGATCCTACTCTAGTGTATGGTATTAGTTTCTCATGCTTCATTTTTTGTATTCATACATTTTTGTCATTCTCATGTTTTCATATGCATGCATGTTCAACATAACTTGATTGGAATGTTATGATTTAGCTACGAGTGATTCTCCATGCTTCTGTGCATTTTGGTGAAATTTTCATTCATGTTGGGTAGTTAGTTTCTCTCCTACTCTATCAATGGGAATAAAAGAGAAGGGTAATAACAAAAAGCCCCATACATTTTGTGCTATTCTTCGAAGATGGTTGGGCATCGAGTGGGTCCAATTCAAGGATAAATGTTTCCAAGGGGATGTATGGTAATAATTCAGAACTTGAAAAGTCGAGTTGGAAAAAAAAGTTGTAGAAAATTAGCATTGGTTCTATTTCTACGATCCCACCTACGGATCCAAGAACTTACTATTATTGGTATAATGGAGTCGTAGAAAGGGTCTTGAAGGATGGAAAAAATTCAGTCTATGAACTTCAGTAAGGACCACTAGGACAGTCAGTAGAAAGTTTTACGTCCCATAAGAATGTGTACGTAAGAGATCTATGACTAGGTAAATGTTTTAAGAAGTAGTGTTCTATGGAATGTAGGAAAATCAAAGATGTGTAGAAGCATATACAAGTTTCTTGGAGTGTTGATTCTCAATAGTTGACCCAATGGCCGACCAAGACGGTCCATAGGAATTCTTGTGAACTGTAGGTCGACGTTGTAGGTGTTATTTCACATTTATCTATTAGAGTATGATCTTCTTTTCCTATGCATTAAATTCCAACACTGTGTCATTTTTACCATAATTTTAAGACTTATAACTATACATTTATTCCTGAATACACCTAAAACCCTTTTCATTCCCTCAAAATCCCGAATCTCATTCGTGTTCATCCCCTCCATATCCTCTCATGCTTCAAGGAAGAATCTAATGTTCAAGCTTCAAGTTCCCTTTTCCTCTATTGTTTTTGGGTTTTGATCATCAAAGTATATAGGAATTAATCAATGGGTTTAATTCACCAACATCCTAAGGGTTTTCAATTCTCCAACTTTAATTTTACCTAAACAATTTATGGTTTTATGTGATCTTCATGGGTCTTGGTTGATGTTGATTTAATTGTTAATTATTGATATTCATATGCATGTTTTGATTAAAATACATGATTTCCATTCAGTTATTATAATATGTATGCATTATTCATGATTTTGACTATGAATTTATAAAGATATAAGTTATAAAGAAAAGTATGAACTTATGCATATGATTCAGGGAATACATTCATGATTTATGATTCGAAGGATGTTGATGATCTGAGCTTTCGTTAAAGTAAACATTAATAAATTTGTGAATGTAGTTTCTCACATTTTAAGGAATCATGATTAGTGAGAGATTTTATCCCACATGCCTTATACATGATTTAATGAGATACTCAACGACGATTCAATCTTTGATTGGTAACTTAATTGTAGTTTTCCATGTATGAGGATTTGCATATCATAATGACTAATTTTGTTGGGATTTTACTTCGCTTTGAGCGGATATTGAGATGGAGACTCTCTCGTTAGTAGAGGTCGGGTCTCTAGTAACAATCTCTTTGTCCCTAACTACATGACTATAAGATTTGTCTTATAAAGACATAGCTAGTTGATCCATCTATGCTAGAAGTTTAAGGTCCTTGCCTTGGAAAATAAGGACATCTCTTTTTTGGTGTGGGAGAAAGACACCAAATTCGATGTCATATCTTATGTGTTCTGTGTCGATTAATGGTAAATATACAACAAAACAAACTAAAATTATTTCGAAAGTTTTATAAGAATTTGGTATGATTTTAAGATTTATTGACTATGTTCATGATTCATAATTATTCTTTAATGATTTTAGTATGTGTTATCTTGGTCATGTATCTTCCATGTACTAATGCATGCTTGTGGCTATATTATCCAATAATGTCGGGTTCAACGCTTCTTCTCCTCCCACTCGTAGTTAGCTTGGACTACTTTACTAGTGGATTAATGAGTCCTCATACTTTGAGAGAATGGTTGTGTTATTATTTTCTTATTATATGCATATTGTGTATGAGTTACGTCCTAACCATTCTTTTCATATAGTAGATTAGCTTGTCATGAAGACTTTGATTATATTTCCACTTATGTGTCAAACTCTTCTATTGATATAAGATTTTCTAATGTTTTCTACTATGTTGTGTTGTTTTCATGTCAAGTGGATTTTGTAGAGACTCCCGCTGTCTCATACTCCATCTAACCTCTAAGGTGTACTTTGGGTCATGAAAACTACAGAGGTCAAATTAACGAAAATCTAATAGGAAAGACAATGGACTTTGGAAGGACAAAAAAAAGTAACTAACTAAAACCTAATATGACTCCGAAAACCCATAAGGTACAATCATTCTCAAGTTACATAAATAACTTGAACGGTCCTCCATACGTAAATAGGTACATAAAAGAGCTATACACTGCTGAGTCCACAACTAGTAATCAATTAGGTGTGCATATCACCCTTGGATAACATATAGAACACTCAAAGCATCCAATAAAATCAAGCCTCTAGGTATCAAATAAATAGATGATGATGTGGTGAAATCTCAGACTATGACTAAAGATAAAATGCCAATACCTTGAACATGCAATGATAAGAGTTGTCTTCCCAGGCCATAAATTTGCAATGGCACAAAACATCCCACGTCAGAGTCATTATCATAAGGCCTCCTTGCATTAACATCTACCCCAAAGTTTCCAATGAAACACTATAATCCCAAACAAAATCCAACCCTAAATCATCATATGAAGCAGACAAATCAAACAAAGAATTGATGAGTTGGGGATTTTGACTCATTTAGGTCTTAATATTCAAACTTTTAGTGTCCAAAATGCTTATTTTATATTCTAAACTTATGTTAAAATGTTAATCTCTAACAATGAAGGCAAAAGAGAAAGGAAAGGGAATTACTTTAAAAAAATAAGCAAAAAAACATTAAGAAAAATAAAACTGGTACTCGCCAAAGCCACCAGATGAGTTATCGAGGGACCTTCAGCTAACCAAAAGTTCCAAGAGGCCAACCAATGCACTAGACAAACTCAATGCGAAAATTGATGGTTTAGTGAAAGGCTAAATGTTTCAGTAATGTCAACCTTGATCGCTTAAAGTTATAGAAGAGACCAATCGACGCATCACCGACCAGGTCGGCGAAGCACATATTATTTCATCAAGTGACTTCAAAGCTGAAATTTTATGAACGTATAACTGAAAATTTAAAAAGAAGAATATGACTTCCCACATTGTCCAATTCTGGGTTTTTGATCCTAAACATTGGTGTTATACTGTTTGAGTGGACATTTGGAGATTGTTTGATCTGTAGCTCAATTTGAGAATTTTGGGTACTTGTGGATTGTTGCTCAAGCTAATGGAAAATATAGTTTGTAAAGCTTTCTTATTCTTTATTATGTGTCGCTAAAACCCCTATTCTTGGGAGTATGATTATGTAGTTGAATATATTTTATTTAGTTTATGGGTGTTAGTATGCACTAATCATTTATTAGAAGTTGGTTCAATTAATAGTTTGAGTTTTAATTGATGAATTGTAGTTGAAAATACAATTCTAATAATTATTAGAGTTAAAAAAATTTTGTGGTGATTATAGTGATTGGGTTAGACTTAACTCGAGAAAGTAGTCTGAATGCAATCCTACTAATCTAGGTTGTAAAAGAAGATTGATTAAAGTATTGGGTTGTTTTATGAGTGTGCTTTTCGAAGTTCAAGACAAGTCACTTGATTCGTGATAATTGATTGAGAAATTACTATTGCACCAAAATCCAAGTCTACCTGCTGAATTTCGATGACTTTTAGTTAATAATAATCACCCGTTAAGCGAAATTTGCATTTACACACTCTGAAGAAACCCCTTCTTCTTTTTGTCTTGTTATTTGTAGTTGTTAACTGTTCGCCCAAATCCCTTATTTAACAATAATTTTAAACTCGTTGTCATTTAATTTATTGTTGCAAAAATGTATGAATCTTCAAATGATTAGAAAATCATTTTACTTCTCAGTTAAATTATTTACCATATCACTCAATGTGGGATCGACCCCAACTCTTACATGGGTTTATACTTGCTAGCGTACGTCTACATTTAGAATCGAATGAATTATAGTTGAGTGTAATAAGGAAGGGTACCTCTACGGAGGAGTGGTGTTTAGAATTCCTTCTGTGAATTTTTGTTGTGAACTGATTTTGTTGTAGTAGAATATATTTATTTTATTCTTTGTTGGTTGATCTTCAGCAGATGAAGAGATGAGTGTTAACACAAACAATTCTAGCTAACTTGGACACAATCATGACAACGCTAATTTGCACAATGTCAATGAAGATAAGTTGGGAAGTGCGGATGCTATTCGATTGCCTCTGGTTGAGGGCAATGTAATGTTTCATCTGAATAGCTCTATGTTCCAGATTTTCAAATGAAGGTTCTCTTTGAAGGTCTTGCTACTGAGGACCCTCATGATCACATCCAAAACCTTGTGGATGTGTGTGGGCAATTTTCTTTCAAGAATATCACTCAGGAATTGGTCGAACTTCGTTTGTTCCCCTTTTCCTCTAATGGGGGAGGACACAAATTGGTTGGAATATCTACCATCGGAATCAATCACTTCTTTGTAGGAGTTCATTGATGCATTTTATGTAAGTTTTTTTTCTCCCTCAAAGATGGTGAAGTTGAGGGAAAATATTCAAAATTTTTAACGAGTGGATGGTGAACCTATTCATAAGACATGATTGAGGTTTTAGAAGTTGTTGCTCCTATGTCCAAATCATGGAATTCCGAGCAATATGTTGCTATAAAATCTCTAGTGAAGCCTCAACTCAGTCAACAAAGAAGTGGCAGACCACCTCGTTAGAGAAGGATCATGCAACAACTGTTTGACATAACATGTACTCTTCTTGATGAGATGACAAAAAATCAATCATGCTTGATACACTAGAGAAGATCAGGTGGATACTTTAAATGTGGGATGAAAACAAAGCAAATGGAAAAGAAACAAGCGCAAGATAAAAACATAGCCAAGATGATGACCTAAATGGATCTATTGATGAAACATGATATGGGCAGTAGTTCTAAGTATGTGAATGTGATCGGAGTTAGTGTAGTAAATCCTGGTGATGTGCACTTCAAAACTAGGTACAATGAAAGAGACAATTTTATAGCAAATCGGGGAGGAATATTCCATTCAAACTATCCAAGGACATGAGAGAATCAAGGTTGAAACACGGATCGCTATGACTGTTTGAGAGAACGAGAAACGGAATGGTGTGACTATGGTATTGAATTGGAGAGAGTAGTATGGGGATAAAGAACGATATGTAGCTCCCTATGAGCGTCAAAATCCAATAGATCTAAGGGCTGATCCTGAAAATTTCCGCACCAAAGATACACTTGTACTCATTCTAAACAAAGGGGAATGATCAGACATGGTGCTAAAGGAAATGAAAGAAGATGTCTCTTATAAGAGTCAAACAATTACCTAACATTTAGTGGTGATTGAGAAGCTGCAAACACAGATGGGTCGAATCTCGACTTATTTAAATCAAAATCCAAAAAGAGTTTTACCGAGTGACACCAAGGTTAACCTAGAGAATGAATGTTGAAAGTGTTTCTTCATCATGCCATGCGTTAAATAATGCATTTTATGAGAGGCAACCCAACTTTTTAATTTTTAATTTTGTTGTTTAAATAATGATTGTTGGATGTGCAGGTTGAAAATTCAAAATTTGGAAGAAATAGGTAACTATGCGAGCTCAGGTTCCATTCGGCATGTCATCAAGCAGGTCGTCAAACCCTATGGTGATCTCCTTTTGACTAACAAAAAACTAGGAGTTTTGATAAATTCGGCGGGTAAAAGTGTTATTCGGTGCATCCCTGATTGGGTTGGTGACATAACTAACATCGCTGATTGAGGTGAAAACTGAAGGGTCAAATGGTTTTCCAACCATTTTAAATTGAAATATCTCGTTTATTTTGCATGTTTTTGACTCTGGAAAATCTACACCCTCACTTTAGATCAAATTTCTTGTCAATAATGTTTGTGGGCATCATCATTTAGTATAATATTATCGATTTTTGTTGCTATCCCCTCTGCCTCTACTTGATATTTGTCTACTTTTGAGGTGTGTACCCATATGTTCTTTTAATTTTTTGACATTATTGAAGAATGGTCATATATTTGATATAACATTTAGGTTTTTATTATTGGGTAATCCAATCTTGTTTAATTTTAGTCTTGTTTAAATTTGAATTGTGAGTCTTAATTGATTTATTGACGATTGTGCATGCTGGGTCTAGTGTGGGTGAAGTCCAAGTAGCCAAAATTGTATCAATCGACATAATTTTCCAACAATAGAGAAGGTGACCTCATTCTTAAGGGAAAAAGACTTTGATTGGTAATTTTTTTAAAAAAATTAGGGGAAGTGTGAGTAACCCAAGATAATTATGATGTGTCTCTGGGTTTAATTGCATAGACTAAGGCTTTATTGTCATTAACGAGGGAAGAATATTGAAACTTGAAACTTGGGGTAGAAATCTTGCACGAGAGGCATTTCGACAAACTTAGTCGAGATCGCTAAGTTACTCAGTGGTTCACCAAATGTATATAAATACTCTCTTTTACCTTAAAATTTTATTGGAAGGCTTTGTAATATTCAGTGATATGCTTGTGCTCGCCGAATGTCTTTGTCATCACCCTTTTTAGCCAATTTTTTGGTAAATCACTACTTGATATTCGGTGAGCTACCCTTGGATCGCCAATAAACTCATCGTCTTGCTGACTAAACCTGGACATCACCTTATTTTTGTAGTTTTTTTCATTTTTTACTCTTACTTTCGCAAACCCGATAAAGGTCACCGCATGAGTTCGGCAACTCGCTAAGCTAGTCGGTGAGTTTTCAACTTTTGAACCTTAATGTCTCCTTAACCTTTTTCTTAAGTATTGTTTAGATATATTTTGTTTTGAAAATATGGCAATACCTAAAGTTCCTGGAAGGAACCAACCACCAAGGAAGAGAGCACATAGAGTAGTTATTTCTAAGGGGGCTGCTCCACAATGAAATTACAACCCAAACTTCCTATGACGGGAGGAAAGGCATAACTAAAGGGAAGGGTTCTACAGAGCCAAGTCTGGATAAGTACGACTCCCAAAACATTGGAATCTATGATATCCACCATGAGGATACTCTAGGATCTATATTTACCAGACTCCATGTCAAAGCTAGATGATGATCAGACTCTTCCGAAAAGATGAGCTCAACTATGCTACAAAGCCTTGTATGATCCATCCGGATTTTAGTTACTCCCTCACCTCCTTGTCCTCCAACATAGATTTTTGAGAAGGTACCACTAGTTCCCTCGATACAGGCACAACCACCTTGCTCGATGAACTGACTTAAGTTTGCCAAGTTGAGGACCATTATGTAAGAATAGAGGTGTCTACGTATGGAGTGGTGGAAAAGTATCCTGATGTTTGGGACATTATTAGGTTCCAAGAATTTGAGAGATTCACATAAGGGTCATACATACCTTCATGGATCTGGGAATTCTACTTGGGATACGAGAAGTTAGTCCCAAAGGGAAAGAAGAAGTCCAACTGATTCGCACCAATTGATCATGTGATGGTGTAAGGTAAAAAGGTTAAATGTAGCAGTACATATATAAATCAGGTGTTTGGGTGTACTATGAATGTGATCCATTTCTTGGTGGACTTGCTTTAAAAAAATCAACCTCTATGACTTAAAGGGGTGGTGAGCTTCTTTGATTTCCAACATCATACCGCCGTGCATACAATCAGGGGTCCACATTTAGAAGAAGGATTTGAATGTATCTATGTGGTACATGTTCAAATTCATTAGCAACAATCTAATGTCATCCCAGAATGATTCTATACTCCAATATCGTAAGGTAGCTTTACTAGATTCTATTATTGACTGAGATAGAATGAATCTCAGGTTGATGATTGAGCAAGTTTTAGGTATGAAGGCAAAGCAGAGCCAAATATCTCTTCCTTTCCCATTGATGAGAACAAAACTATGACAACATGCTTGAGTGCCCTTGGAGAGCAGTGCAGGTGGAAAATAAATTTCCCGAGTTGTTTATTTAGAGATGCTAGAGAGAGTTACAACCCTTTGAACTCAAGCCGATGAGCCTTCAAGTACTCCTAATACTACTACTTCTACTTCTCCATCTATTTCTACTACCATTACTACTTCTACTTATACATGTTTCCCATTGACATTGGCGATGCTATACAAGATGGGCCATCTATGTTAATATGATGATTTACGTGCGTCCTGGGTCAAGGTAGTTTTTAACTAATTGGAATGGGCTATTAATAGTGCCTTAGATACTATCTGAGCTGAGTTGTGGGAGCACTAGAAGTTGATCACTGCACATGGCCTAGCGTTGGATGCCCTCACAGTGTGAGCTGAGGCATGAGTCTTGTGATGATCATTGGACGCAAAATAAATTTGTAAAATCTTAATTGATGATTATGTTGAATGTCGGGAGATGTGAGATCGTCTTGAAATATGTTCTTGGTTATGCCTATAACTTTCCATGTGGGTCAGATCGAGACTTGTGAGAACGTCTTGAAATATGTGTTTGGTTATGCCTATAACTTTCCATGTGGGTCAGATTGATTAATGTAAGCGAATGATAGAGATGATGTTAGACACAAATTTTGGAGAGTGAACCAAATTGCTATTATACCTCTTTGTTACCATGTTGTGAGAGTGTGAACCTAGCTTGGCACCATTTCAGCTTGACATTTTCTTTGGATGAAGCATGAACAAATTTGACCTCTTTCCCTATATCCTAAACCCTTAATGAAGCATTTTTCCGTTTGAATAGTCAACTTAGAGATGTGGTGAAAAATGAGGAAAGTCAAGAATTTCGTGAAAAATTTACCCTTGATGGATCGTGTTGAAAAAGATGGAACCCCTCCAATAAAAAAAGAAGAAAATCAAAAGAAGAAAAATTACTGAAAAGGAATGTTGTAATGAATCTTGTGCAGTGCATTAAAGAAAAGGGGTGTCCAATGAGTCATGCTGGAAAAAACTTAGGGTGGATTGTGAAAATACAAAAGTGTGAAATAAAAGTAGAAAAAGTGAAAAGGAAGGCATGCTACACGAAGGTAGAAGTCACTAAGCCAAAATGATCGTACATTTACCCTCATCCTTATAACAAGCCTTAAAAGACCTTATTAATCTTGATTTACGTTCATATCATGTTTATTGGAAAACACGGGCAAGCCTATGGGTAGAATAATGCATGTGTTTATCTTTGAGAGGGTTAGAGTTTATTTTGATGTCTTAATTCATAAATTTTGATGAGATTTTTGTGGGCATGGCATCCTTCTTGATGTGAGGGCATTCAAATACTTTTGTTTAGTTTGAATTTGCATTTGAAGCAAGCATTGTGAGCTTGGTTTCTAGTTTATGATTGTTAGTCAAAGTTTTAAACTACTCGGCACAACAGCTACATGGTTAATAACCCTCATGTGCATAATGTGAGCTCTTTATATTATACTATTTGTAAAAATCTCTATTGAACTAATTGGTCTTCTGTTTTATTTGAGGACAAGAAAAATTAAGTCTGGGGTATTGTTGAGTTGAGGATTTTGACTCTTTTAGATATTAATATTCAAAGTCTTAGTTTCCTCAATGCCTATTTTATGCTCTAAACTAATGTTAAAATTTACACGACCTGAGCCTCCACCCAGACGCGATGCGACGTACAATACTCCTAAGAGCCTTATACAAGCCTCATATCATTCATAATATACAACATAAAAGTATCTTATGAAATTTTCAAGCTTTTATCCATACAATCAAATTTTTTTATCTAAAAGAAAGTGGAAGTCTTAATTTGTCTCACATGGCCATCTATTTCTAACTTTGAATCAATAATAGGGTCACAACCCTTCATCATAGTCCAAAACACAATATGACATGAAAAGAAACTACAAATGAATAACTCTATCATCCTTGAACCATGAAGACTCACAAATAGCTTTAGAGAATAGTCAATCAAGGTATTAACAATCAAAAAGCACCTCAAACACCAGAATCTACACTATGTAAAAATGTAGAAGATATATGGGTTAGCACAAAAGTGCACTAACTATAATAGCCATGAGAAAACAATTCTAAAGAGGAAATTTTTAGATAATACATGGCCTTAGTGTAAATTTTGGGAAAAGACTCATGAATTTTATATATAGGCATAATTCCACAACATATTCAATCGATGCACTATCATATAGCATATAGAACCATCATTTTAGGGAACTCTAAGTTATAATTGTGCAATGCATTAATGACACCCCATAATACAACTCATAGTAAGTAACTCTTTGAGGCCACCATAGACAAGAAACATTCACATTTAATAAGTCATGACAATGAAAGGAACTCATAATAACAATCCAAGTTAAGAATTCATCATTGCATTTAGCCTTTAAGTCAAATTATCATTTACCCTCATTATAAGCACATTAATTTAATTATACATTATGACATTCGAGAAACACACCATAGCTACTCTAAAAGCCTACTCGTGCAATGCATGGATGACATCCCCTACTATCACCCACACTTCTTAAACCTCTTGAGTATGTAAGACCCCCAAAATGAGTTAGGGAGTCTAGATACTAACATGTTTGTGTTAAGGTTCTCAGGGAATAAAATTACTTATAATATTGTCATTGAGGCAGTGTGTAAAGTTTGAGGTTATTTGGAATTCAAACGTTAAGGGACGACCTAGACGTTAGACGACTAGTCACCTATGTGCCTCATGTGTCTATATGTGCTTATATTTTTATGTCATGAGCTTATGAAGTCTTAAAATGAGTTATAATGATGTTCATAGGCAGTATATATAGTTTCATGAAGTTTGGAGGTTAAATGTCTAAGATGTTAGAAAGTTAGCCCTTGAGACGTTCAAGTATGTCTTGATGTGCCCTAACATGTTTCAACGTGTTATATGTGTGCATTTTGGGTGGAACTTTCAAGGAGTGTACTTGAATTGTCAATGCACGTATTTATGTTAGAAAGTTCCGGGTACGACTTCTCAAGGGCCCCGTAAAAGGGCCCACAAGAAGGACCCAAGGGTTGTCGAGAGACTGACTTGGCAGTGTCAATCAACGAGCCTAACCACGCCCAGTTGATTGGACAATGGCCCGTTGGTGAGGTTTCATCGATGGAAACTTATTTTGGGCAAGGATAAACCAAAGAGCAGCCCAAAGTATAATTGATTGAATCCACAAATGGGCCGTCGATGGACTTACAGGCCGTCGATGGTGGTCCCTCGAAGCAAGCCTGGTGCCACTGCCTTGCGATTGTTTCATTAAAGGGGTGAATGGGAAATTCATACCGTCCTAAACTGACCCTAATAGGTTTATTTAGATATTTTTTGGGTGTATATAAGTGATCAAAATCGTGATCAACCCATTCCCAATCCCATACACACAAAATACTTTCCCTCCAAAATCAATTCTCCCTAGAAACCTCCATTGTTTGTGAAGCTCAAGAACATCTTGGAGTGTGGATTCCTATGGTTTATTCATCATGTTTTAGATTTTTTTCATGTAGATAAAGGTATGGTGAACCTTCATCTCTAAGTACCTTTCACATTGTGAAGTTAATCTTAATGTTTTCCAAAAGAATTCTCATGATCAAACTCTACTTCTTCAATCTACTGATGAGTCTTTATAAAATATGTGTAATGATTAATCATGAATGCACACCGACTGTTATTGTGATCGTTGTTAATGTGAAATTTAATCCATTTGCATTCTGACCTATGTCCCTTCAAAATCAATTTTGCTCTTGTATGGGCATTGTGATTAATGACTTGTTTATGGTTAATTGCGCTTCTTCTTAATTACTTTCATTGTTTATATATACTGTTATTTAATGTGATTTATGATAAATTCAGTATGAAAATTAGCACTTAGTCTAGTTCCCAATGAGATCACTGTAACATTGTCCTGAACTTATTATAGTGGAATTCCGATTACTGTGAGAGTCCTTGTAGCTACTGTTTGAGGTTAATATCATTGATGAATTGTAAGTTTATCAATCCATTTAAGATAAAAAAAAGTAGGCTTTGGTTTTAAATTGGACGCTCGTCTTCTATCTAATCAAGTGTTAATATGTGATCTCACGTTAGTTGGTTATCTTGACTACGATCATGGTTATTTGTCCGTAATTAACTGCATATATAATAATCAATGTGATGATTCTATGTACATAATTGCATCTTAATATGAATAGGTTACCATGGAATTTGTAAAGATTGATTTATATTGTTCTAGCCTATAACGTGAATGATGTAATGTTTATGACATGATTTACATGTTAGGGTAGATGAAGCATGATTTCGTTTGAGTAATGATGTCTTTAGATACTGCCCTACAGGTATAATTTTGATAAATTTTTATTGATGATCAATGGAAGTGAATTGGGTTAAAGATCTATGTTCTTTATATTAGATCGTAATATGATATTATACCGACTTTTACATGGTTTTATATGATTTAAGTAAATACATATACTTTCTACGATGTATTAAGAATGATAATGGAGTTTATTGATCATATATCAGGTTGATAGAACTGTACGATGATCTTCCTCTCTACTTTTTTTATATTTTGTGATTGATTGAAGCCTTGTATGGCATTGTGTGGTTGAGTCCATTTAATAGGTGGCGTTTTTTATTTATGGTCCTATAATCTGTGTTGTCCCTGGACTTGAATAAATGATGAATATATGAATGATTGTCTAGATCCACCTATGTGTAACTTGTGGTGCCTAGTCTTCTCACTTTAGTTTGAATCTAGATTGGTTAACTACTGTACGCATATAAGTTGTTATGAGATCATGTGTAAGGTGTTCCATTGGAGAATTTTTCAGGATTGATGAACCCTACCATTGTACCCCAATGTGAATGTGTGAATACAAATGTTGAAGTCTTAAGTGAAATTACTGTTACTTGTACCAGTTATGTGCGTTGTGTGGTCTATGCTTAATGTGTAACTTGTGTGTCCTAAGATGGTGGATGCCTCAAATATTTTGTTGATAGAGCATGTGTGATCACTATATAACCAATGTGCACAAACCACACACTCTTTTCATGCATGCTACGAGTAATATAGGTCAGGGTGTCTACATGAACATGTCTCATATTCCTCTATGTCTATTACATGGCATGTTAATATTGTCTTGAAGTATGATATATGTCCTCCTTACCTAAATGAATTACATAGGTGTAACTAGTAGGGAAAGGGTATTGATCCTGCTATGCCTTGAACATTGTGCTTGATATGGAACTTTTCTAGTTTGGTTTCTATATCTGAATATGATTGTATGGTCATGTGTGGTTGTAATGTGTTAATGTTAAAGGAGTATGCCCATAGTGTATATCCCTAACACACACACATGAAATGATGGATCTAGTTCACTAGAGGGTCCCTGAAATGTGTTCTCCCTATGGTATCCCACACTAGATAGTGCTTTAAGATACTATGTTATTCCATGGTGAAGTGGTTTCTCAACATGATTTAGGTTGATGAACTTTCATATATTACCTATGAGCTAAGCATATGAAGGGATGACTCTCCAAAGCCTATGTTTTATAAACAAAATGATAATAAAGACATTTTCAATAAAGGGAACTTAGCTTAGCACTAAGTCAACTTGTGGATGAGGGGGTGGCTTTTTCCCAAGGTGGGAAGGTAGGGTTCACCATAGTACTCACAATGTGGATAGCCTCATGACCCAAAAAGGGTGTTAGACTGATGTTTCCATGAATCCCCTAAGTTCCATAAATATGCCTGCCACATAGGATCTGGCAATGTGATATAAACTAAAATGCTAGGATGTGTCAATGTTCTAAATTGGCTAGGTAAGAACACCTTCCATTTGTGTAAGTTTCTACAACACCAAATTCAATGTTTAGCACCCATGGTCTTAGTGTCGGTTAAGGCTATAGTTTCCCTAAAGTAAAATTGGGAAATGGAAGTAAATGATTAAGATCCTAACTAGGAAGACCTAAGAGAGGTTACTTATGATCGGTGGAAGTAATCAAACCACCTAGACATTGCACAAGTGCCTTCTTACAAATTTCTAGGAAGGTGTTCTAATGTGTATGATTATGATTATTTCTTCATGCATGGTATGGTAGTATTTGTCTATTTGTCATGAATATGTGCATGGTATGAGTCCATGTGATGCGGTCTTATTCTTATATTCCCTATGTGAGTCTTAATGACTATATGATGGAGATTGTTGACATGAATGGAGTTGTATTCACTAACTTGTTGATGTATGAAATAGAATGTTAAGACTTGTGGTCTTATGATAGGTGTACTAAGTATGGGTGATGTTTACGGGCTTACACATACACTGCACTAGTAGACTTAGAGTAGGATCTGAGTAGTCTTATTATGCTTGGGATGTGAACTGACTCTAGTATATGCGTAGTTGATGTAGCTTACTGTTATTTTAAGGTCCTCGACTTAAGTGGAGTCTATCATGTGATATACTTCTATGATGATATGTGATTGACTTGTGTGGTAGTATGTATGCATTTGGTTGTTTTCCTAGGTTGACTGTATTGTACAAGTTATCACTAGAGGGTTACTGGGAAGTTACTAGTAAAAGAAAGCTGTTCACTTTAAAGCAAAAGAGCTCCACTTTAAGTGACCTAAAATTCCTATAACTCTATAATGTTTATTTTCTATGATTTTTGATCCTTGATATGTCTATATGAAGTCTGTACATTCGTAATAACATGCTATTGTAAAGGTTTTATGAGATTTACTAAAAAGGCCAATGGAAGTATGATTTTCGAAATGGTCCTCTTAAATGCAATGTTTTTGCGTGGTGCCAGACTTAGTGCATTCTTGACTACATCATTTTCTTTACTTTTACGAACAAAGTGTTTGTTATGGGACGATTAAAGGATTACATGTGATTATAGGAGCTTGAGCTTCAATTTCCAAGCTAAGAAAAGGTTCCTTAAGTTCCAAGTGTGTTCCCTAGGTTATATTTGTTGTAAAGGGTTAATAAATTAAATTATGTCTTATGTTTTAAGGTCGTGTACCTACTGTACTCTAATGTTTTTGCATTCTAATATTGAAAAGAGACTGAGTCAGATATGTAATATGAATATTTTTTTTTATATATATGAAGTAATTTCTGAATATTGATGTGCTAGGAAAGTTTTATATGTTTTTGGTAAATTTATTATGACAATGCATGAATGATAATTAGGCTTTGTAGAGAGATTTCCTAAGAAGTCAATACACCATAGTGACTTCGTAGGGGGTTCTCCCCGGAATGTGGACCGGGTAACCATTAGCACATAACGCACTTATGTGAAATAAGTACGATCCGATATAGACCATTTGACCAAACCATGGAATCCAGTGTTTATCCTACACTATAAAAGGTTGATTCTCTTATCTAAGGTAAAACCAGTACTTTAGCTTAGGTAGATCCATTAGATATAACCTATGTGGGAACATAATTATTGTATAAGTAAGGTGTTACTTAAAAAATTTCCTAACATGAGGAGAGCTTCCACCGGTACAATGTCGCAGTGGTGCTAAACCTTTGAATTTCAATAGCGTAGTTAATTCCTCTTTTAACATATTACATTGACATGATTCCATTAGTCTATACTACCAAATTCATTTTACAGACATAGAAATATTTCCATAGCCTAGCCCGATTTGAAAGGTAATTACTTAGGAATAGATTCATTGAGCCTCATCAAGGTATACAATTGGGTCCATACCCATTTCCAGTCATCATTATAGTAGTTCATAAGACTAATCATGAAGGGATACCATTGGTCTAACGATTCAATACATAGCTACCTACTTCATTAATCATTTTTAAGGATTTCATTACTCCAGATTTCAAGGTTTACATAAGATGTTTTAGTTATCATAAATAGATGATCACCTACCCCCACCAATTCGAGATATTTTATTAACCACTAAGGAGGAAACTTGCACAACATGTCATCCATCATTTATAGGTGTAATAATAAAGAATGCCTTTACTGAAAACAATTGCATTATAGTCATGATCACATTAATTTCAATGTATTCAAAAAGCATGTACATAAGCATCATAATTATACAAATCTCACAATTTTCCCTTAAAGGACCATGAGTAATAATTCACCAACACACCAAGAATTAATACAATTAGGCATGGACAATAAAATTATCAAGTAATTAACCTACTATAAAAACAATTCCATAACATTCATCTTACTACAATTCACCCACATCACATAGTCATAAATTTAGGATATGGAGAATTCATAGATTCATGGGAGATTTTATTATAAACCCCATAAAAACAAATTAACTATAATATATGATAAATAAATCATTTAAAAGGTTTTTAGGAAGAATTCATGAGTTGGAATGAAAATCCTAGGTTTTGGAATATTTTCTTTTTTGAAATTGAAAATTTTACGGCTTCTTGGATGAAAGCATTCCATGAATCAATACTACCATACCTTAGATAAATAAATCAAACCAAACTTCTGAGAAAGACCCCTCCTTTAATCCCTAACTTGATCTTCTTCTTCTGGTGATGAGTTTTAGAGATGAATTTTTCGAAAGGGGTTTTTTAGTTTGGTTATGATTTGGGTTTTAGGGTTTATGAGGGTAAGACTTGATCAGTTAAGAAGCGTTAAAAAAAGACTTCTTCTAACTATTTTCTAGATTTCATTCAAATTGAACTAAGCTCATAATAAATAACCTAGGAATTTACCTAAAGACCCCTCAACTTGTCTGAATTTGAAAGATTTCTGGCAGCACCTACGCCCATGACCCGCAGAAAGTGTGTGGGTCTAGACCCAGTTCTCTAGAGCACCCCCTAGAAGTAACATGACTTACTTGACCTCTCGGAGGTCTTATACAAGCCCATGGTTATAATTCATCACATTTTCATGGGTAAACTTAGGAGAAAATTAAAAACTTTCTTAGCACATCAAATGCTAGAGACAACTTCCATTAGATATAAAATATCACAATACATAGTTAAAGACTATAGCCTATTTTTTCCATCTTAGATTCAACATCATTAGAGTACGTTAGGGACACGAACCTTACAACATAATTCATAAGTACAATATAAAAAGACTTTACAACAAAGACACTACTTAGGAAATCCTTGAACATAAAGATTCCTTTTCTTGAGCTTGAGAAACACATATAAAGATCCATACCATTTAAAGACATCCATTAAGCAATTTATGACCAACAATTTGTGTAAAAAGGTACAGAAGAATTCAATTAGTACAAGAATGCACTTTGTATGACAACCATCCAAAAGCATCCATTTAAAAGGGACATTTTACTTGAAACCATACTTCATGCATTTTTTGAGAAATCTTCACAAAAAGTTTATACAATAGCATTTATACCATTAACATACTTCATATAGACATATTCAGTGATCATACATCATATAAAATCATACAATATATTTAAGGCATTTTAGAGTCACATTATAGTACACTCATTTTCACTTTATGGTGAACTATTTCATTTTACAATAAATTTCCTTTCTTTAACTCATTATCCTCCCAAGTAACCCTTTAGTGAATACTTGGTGCAATCATCAAACTTGAGGCCACCAAAGGACTCATATACATACAATCCACATAAGCAAAAACACCATACATCATAAAAAAGTATAACACCTCATGACACATTTTAAGGAAAAGACTCTAAGAATTCCGAGTAAGAGCTCATCAACTACACATATACTAACTTCACTTAACATAAACTTATAAAAAACCTTACTCACAATACAAATCTAGTCTACTAGAGCAATGGTAACGTGAAAGCCCCACATAGCCCTAAAACCACTTGTAAACCTCTCATAAGACCATAAGCATCAAAACATTAACTTCATACAATAGCATGTCAAGCATATAATACTTCATTTATTCCAAGCAAGACCTTCTTCATATATCCATTAAGACCAAGTTTATGCACATAAGGACAAGACAACCTGATATGGATCCATGCCATGCCTTTCATCAGAACAAGTAGACAACACTATAATGTCATGTATAAAGAACATAAACATAATCATATACATTTAGAACACTATCCTAGGACTTACTTTAGAGGTTAATTGCAGCAATACATAGGTAAGTTCATTACTCTAACCTATCCTAAGAAACTTCCCTTAGTTCTCCCTAGTTAGAGTCCTAGTCCTTTACTTCCATATGTCCATTTTACATTAGTGAAACTCTAGCCTTAACCGACACTAAGACCATGGGTGGCTAAAAAATGAGTTTGTGTTGTAGAGCCTCACCAATGAAGGTGCTTCTACGTTAGCAAAAAGTATAACACTAACACATGCTAGCATACTAAGTGAAATCACTTGTTAGATCCTATGTGGCAAGCATAGTTATGGAACTTGGAGGTACATGTGGAAACCCTCTTAATGCCAAATAGGGCATTGTAGTTATTCACGATTTATGTTGTTTGGGCTATAAGGCTAACCACCTCGTGAGGACTATGGTGACCTACCTTCCTCCAATGGGAAGGGACACCCCTCAACTTCAAGTTCCTCGGTGCTAAGATAAGTTTCCTTTTATTAAAAAGCATTTTTTAACATTACTTTATAAAAACATATGCTTTATGAGATTAACTCATCATATTCTTAGCTCAGAGCTCATAGATGAGAGTTCATCAACCTAAATCATATGAGAAACCCTTTCACATGGACATAGCACATTCAAGTACCTATCGAGTTTAGAGTACTCTTGAGAACACTTTTCAAGTGCCCTTCTATTTACTAGATAACCATTTATGTGGGTGTGTATATACTTACATGTGAGCAAACCTTTCACATAAAATATTAAGGTCACACATGTTCATACATGAAGACATAAGTATATAGGTGTAACTATATGAAAAATCCTTTCATATAAACACTTTGAGACTCTATGCAACATTTATACTTCATCATATCATAAACTTAACATTATAGCATATAAGTTATATTCATATTATGTTCATAAATTACTCTTCATGTACTTAGAAGACCAACCTAGGAATTATCCTATCAAGGTACACATGTGCAATGCAAATATAAGGTCCCATACTATTTCCCATACAGGTACACCTATCAAGTCATCCTAGTAAATGATATATCACATAATATCATAGGATGGATAACATAGCAAAAGACATATTTATTAAAGACGTATAATATCATTAGAGTAAGATCTAGTCATCATACACCCATATTAATTTTACTGTACATAGAACTTTTGAAGACCCCATTCACATGCTCATAGGATAAGCAATACAGCCTAGATCATAGCTAGAATAGGGAACTAGGCATAGGCTTCACATAGGGTGATCAACACCATCAAACATCTATAATACAATTGACTTCAAGGCCATAATCACATCATATATATATTGGAAACAACGTAAACACCTCCACCATAAGTGGACCATATAACACAATGCCATACAAGGCTTCATCAACTAACAATTTTATAGAAGCGTAAAGGGGAAGATCCATTCTAACCAATTCATCAACATTTAATCATCATTGATCAATACCCTTTTTTTCAACAAATCATGTATAGGGAATTACTTAAATATACTTTAACATAAATGAAATCATGCATAAAACACAACAAGATCATGCTACTAGAGAGTACATTACATAAACCAAATAATTTACTAGAATAGTAAAGAGGAAATAGCTCATATTATAGTAATTCTTTGATTTGAAGATATCGGATCAAATCAATCCATTAATAAGAATTCACCAGCAAATACCAATTATAGGGCAGAGTAGGTTAGATTAAAGAAAAATAATAACCTAGTCTAAATCGTGCTTCATCCACCCTAGAAGTAAGATCACATCATGTGCATATATTAAAAATCTATAGGTTAGAAGAATCTAGACCAATCTTACCAAAACTCCTTTACTTTGATCATGAAGGATTCACACCCACAGTTCATCAATAATATCAATACAAGTCAGTAGTTAAATAGATCATAATATAAATCAAATCCTATTACAATTGCCATAAAATCGAGATCACAGAAAGCATGTTATATTTGAAATCCATGGAAGATAGAAGAACATAGGCTAATCTTATTCAAATTATAAACCCTTCATACTCATGGATAACACATCAAAAATCATCATCAATATACAATATAGACATTAGATATAAGCAATTCAACACAATAGAACCACAATTGGATTAACATAAGATCAAGGTCACAAACCCAATACATAGGCTAACGATTTAATTGAAAGGGGAATCCCGGGTTCATCATGAAATTGGTTTTTTTTTTTAAATACACTGTAGATTCAGTAACATTATCAATCTATTATATGATTAAGACTTTGATAAAGCACCGGAAACATTGAAAAGAAGGAAGGTAAGTTGATAAGGAGGTAATTGCAATTGATAACATTGAAAGAACTCTCTAGGTGAAAGTTTATCTAGAAGAGATGAAGATCATAATACCTTATTAGATTGAAGGAAATTCACGAAAACGTTGTGAAACAACCCTGGCAATCCCATGCTACAAGATTACCTTTGAGCTTAACCTTCAAGGGAGCGTATTAGAGAGATTTTGTTTGTAGAGGGAAGGGTTTTTTTTGTTCCCAATTTTGAAGAATGAATTGGAAAAGGAAATTGGACTAGTCACGTTTTTTAATCACTAAATACACCAAAACTAACCAAAAATAAACCAGATAGGTTAAGGTTAGGAGTTGGAGTGAATTTCATTAAACCCCCATAATTAAGGGGGACAGCGTGCATGGAAATTTTAAACACCATGCATCGACGGTTTAAACGACACCTAGTAGGTCCACCGACGGACTGTATTGCAGGCCATTGTTTTGGACTTGAGCGTGGTCCCATTGACGTGAGACCTTCACCGGGCTAAAGTCTCTTCCACGATTGCCTCAACATTGACGGGGAGTTAGGGGTGAAGGGACTATGCCCATTCTTTTCGCTCCATCGTTGAAATTGCCATGCATGCGGTTTTGTCTCGATAGGGCTTTGGGTTCTTTCTTGAGGGATTTTTTTTGGTTGGGCCCTGGGGTTAGTAATACCCGGAGGATCCACCGTAAATATTATAGCTTGACATGCAGGGAACCTTCCGGCATGCAGTTTCACCCAAAACAAAATACTTGGGAAACACTGTCCAGCATCTTAGGGACACTCAAGGCACCATGCACGTTCTCAAGGGTGCTGTCACTTTCGGAATGTGCGTCGACGTGTGACGCCAACCTTATGAAAATCATACACATTCCCGCCTATAAAACATCCGTAGTACGCTAGGAGGACGTGCAAAGGACGCGGACCCACAATATGAAGAACTAGCAAAAAGATCGAAGGCCTGGCGGGGGACTAGTCGTGCGAACGGGCTCGTGGTCGGGCCGTGGACAGTGACTTCACAAGGTGACGGCAAAGGCACGCGAGGGGGAAGAGGGGGGGGGGAGAAGGAAAGGGGAGGGGGGGTGGAAAAAAAAGGGGGGATAGGGTGTGGAGTGGGGAAAGCGGGAGCGGGGGAAGTAAAGGTGATGAAGAGGGAAGAAAAGGGAAGTGGTGTGAGCGGAAGAAGGATGGGAGGGAAAAAGCGGGGATGGGGATGGGGGGGGGTGATAAAAGGAGGGAAGTGGAAGGGGGGATGTGGGATTAGTGGTTACAAAAGTGGAAAATTAAAATTAATTAAAGAAATGGGGTGTTGTTTGAATGTTAATGGTGGTAAGTTTATTGTTTGTAAGTTTTTATAAAAATAATTAAATTTTAACTTAAAATTTAATACTTTCCCTTTCTTTAAAAAAAATTAAAAACATGTCAAATATTATAGAAAAAATGTGAGGCTCCTAAAAACTTACATTATTTTAGGGGCCCTTCTTACAATATCCCTACTTTGGGCTCATTTGTTCCTCGAATGACACTTGGAACACTTCTCACTACAAGGACTTCAATGGAAGTTATAGAAGCAACTCACTTATCATTAAACCCATAATAGAAAGGTCACTGCACCCTAATTACAAGGAAACACAAACTCTAAACAATTTCGAACTTCAAACACAAGGCAAGCACAACCTCTTATTTACTCACACTTTAATGATCAAACAATAGCTCTGTGTCATGGTCCATAGGAGGAAAACTCTTTCTTCCATACATATGGTTTAAATTCAATTCATTAAGAGTATTATGCAACATATTCAATTAACACTTAGGCAGGATGCAACAACACTCAGAAGAATAATAAGCACTCCTACTCAATGAACATAGGACTTGAATTAAAAATAAATCAACAAGGTCTTTCTTTATTAGTTATTTACTACATGAAGGTCATACTCAACCATAACCATGGCTTATTAATGTCCATAGAGATGTACTTCTTTGAACACACATACATGCCTCATGAAGTTACATACCACGACGCAATGAACCAACGGACCATTCACTTTGAAAATTGAGAGAATTTTTCAACTTTTAACCATAGCATGCTCAAACTTTCTTCTCGTGAAGTCCAAAATGTAATTCATACACACAATCACCAAATAGGAAGTAATTTCAATTATTTCAATCTTAGCATACAGTTAGCTTTGATAAACATGATATTTATGAGAAAATAGTCAATATCTAGGCACACACAAGGACATCGGTTTAAACATGCCTTCAATTTTCAAAGAGTAGCCTACAATCAATTCTTTTCACCCCCAAAAGCCACAAAATTTTCAAGAGAGAGACTCAACATTTTTATTTTTTAAAAAAGATCAATTTCTCATTATTAAAGGCTAAACATTCCACATCACCCTGACTCTACCTACATAACTATTTTTATTACCTGATCTCATTGAAGTTTTAAAGGCAACAAATCGGCATATTAGGATGACACAGCAACATCAGAATAGGGAGAAAAGAAAACAATTAATGTGCTTAAAAATCCGTTGCATGCAATTTAAATCCTCAACCTGCTTAATATATTTAGTATCAAGGACATACATACATTCTGAGGGAGAACATGCAACTCATTCTTTACCGTAAGACTCCTATCACGAACAAGTTTCTAGAAACATATTTATTTTCAAGCTCAAGTAAGAATAGTAGAACATGGGAGAAATATCTACAACTTTACTACTCACTTAATCATCCCCCACTTACGGTAAACCCAATTAAGAGCAAGTTAATCCAACCTCAAGAGGATCTTAGCTTATCAACCTTCATAATCATCACTTAAAAAATATTACCACTCTAGCAGGAATTACAATAACTCAAAATAGGAACACTTACGGCATTCTAAACCCTATCATCTATGCAAATTATCCCCAATCATAAAGTTAGGTCGTACTATCCACCCACATAAGATTTCAACTATACCATAGACACCAAGGGTCATACAACATTAGGGAGAACAATAGAATATACTGAGCCATGAGGCCTCTTTCTTTTATTTCAATATTACAGTAGTAGTAGTAACGTAAAAATTCTAGGTCAAATCAAAAACCCACATCATCAACCTAAAAGACACAAGCATACTACCTTCACTTCTATGATCCAGTTCTATACCAAAATACTTTCATCCAAAAACAAGGTAATCATTGGAAGGAACCACACATAGACCAAGGCAACATTTGAACAGTACACTTTTAAAACCCATATACTCGGAATAACACAGCACCATTAGCTATTACCACATTATTCAAAGCATTTTCAAGTCTAAACAGCGCTAGACTATCATCATGAAAGGTCCATGTCGTAAACAACCCACAAAAGACATGCCTATAAATTCACCGTCACAAAATACTCAGATGGAAAGAAAACCATAAAACTAAGGGATATAGAATCCAAAAACTCACCCCCTTGTCTCTCAAGCATTCTAGAGATAGCGTTCTCTTACACCAAAGCAATCACATTTAAAACACTACCGGACAAGAAAACATAGAGAGAGAACTTATAGAGTTAAGTTTTATGGCAAGACATGAGAATGATGAAGAAAGGAAATTCTATCATCCTATAGGATCTCGCTCATAGATGTGTTGTGACTCACCACCGATGATCGAGACTCTACTACACGTGCCAATATGAGACTTTTGAACCTGAAACCACTTTCATAGACCTCATGCTTTAAAATCATGTTTATCACAACCGGGGAGAACCCCCTAGAATTAACATGCCGTACTTGACCTATTGGAGGTGTTATACAAGCCCATAGTAATAATTCATCCCATTTTCATGGGTAAATTTATCGAAAATTTAAAACTTTCTTAGCACATCAAATTCTAGAACAACATTTTCATTACATATAAAATATCATAATATATGGTTAAATACTTTAGTATCTTTTTTCCATCCTTGACTCAACATCATTAAAGTACGTGGAACGGCCTCCTTTCTTACAACTAATAATCAGTACAATATTATAAGACTTTACGATTTTTGTTTAAAAACAACTTCAGAAACCCTTGAATTAAGGTTCCTTTCTTGAGCTTGGAAAATCACATTATCAAGATCCTCACCATTAAGACCATCTTAAAGCCATTCATAAACCTATTACGTTGTGGTAAAAAAGGGGTAGAGACGAATGGGTGTTTTAGTACAAGAATGCACTACGTATGAAACCATTGAAAAAGATGCCATTTAAAAGGACGAAATTTTTACTTCAACAATGATCATTCATTTTTTAGAATCTTCATTAAAACTCTAATACTGATAACATTTATTTACAAGTCAACCTACTTAATATAGGGCTTTATTCACATGATTCATACATCATGATAAAATACAATGCATTTATTTAAGCATTTAAACTCACATTACAGAAGCTCACTCATTTTCACTTTATAGTGATCTAGTTTCATTTTACAGGGAACTTCCGTTTTTAATCATTATCCTCGAAGAAACCTTTTTTTTAGTGAATGTGGTTGCAATGGAATCATGTTTGTTAACGGCCACAGGTAGGGTTAGTCATACATAAATCGCATAAGCAAAACAACCATACCATCTACCGAGTATTTCATAACCCTCATAGACATTTTGGCAAGGAAATCTAAGAACTTTTATAGTAAGTAAGCTACAATCAACTTACACACTATACTAACTTCACTTCAGAATTAAAGCATTATTTATAATACCTTACTCACAACTCCAAATCTAAGTCTACTAGTGCAGGTTTACATGTGAAACCTCCCTCTCTATCCCTGTCACCACATTAGTAAGCCTCTAAGACATAAAATCACAAACATGCATTTCATACCAATAGCAGGTCAAGAAGATAGACAAACTACTCATGCCAATTGCAAAAAACTTCATCTATAGTATTATTTTTTTTTAAGACAAAATTTATGCAACAAAAGGAACAAGACCACTTCAGTATGGGATCATGCCATGCATTTCATTAAAAAACAAGGTAGACAACCACTACAATTGTCATGCATATTAAGGAACATATAAATATTAATAGTCATAACATTTATAGGATTTTTATTTCCTAGGACTTTCTTTTAGGGTGGTGTATACTTGTGCAATGCATAACTAAGTTCATTACTCTCATATATTTTATGCAAATTCCGTTAGGTCAGAGTCCTACTCATTTATTTCCATTGCCCATTTTACTTTTGGGAAACTATATATTTAACCAACACTAGGACCATGGGTGCTAAACATGGAGTTTTGTGTTGTAGAACCTTACACCAATGGAAGGTAATCTACTTAGCCAAAGTAGAACATTAACACATGGTAGCATACTAAGTGAAATCACTTGTTTGGTCCTATTTGGAAAGCATAATTATGGAACTAGAAGGTACATGTGGAAACCCTCTTTATGCCAAATGGGGAATTGTAGTTATCCACTATGGAAACATCACTCTATGTCGTTTGGGCTATAAGGCCAACCATCTTATGAGGACTATGGTAGCCTACCTTCCTCCAATGGAAAGGGACACCCCTTAACTTCAAGTTCTCTTGGTGCTAAGATAAGTTCCCTTTTATTAAAAATCCTTTATTAACAATACTTTATAAAAGAAGCTTTAGGAGATTCACTCCTCATTTTCTTAGTTTCCATCCCCGGTATTTTATTTAGTAAAAAGAAAGAGGTTCATCAACCGAAATTTATGTGAGAAGAACCTACTTCGCATGGACCACAGAAGCATATCAAGCACCTCTCTGTTAGGGTTAGTTCCTTGAGAACACCTTCAAGTGGCCCTTTTTTATTGATAGACACATTCAGTGTTGTGTGTGGTGGTTCTACTATACTTTGATCAAAAATTTCACATAGCACATTAAGGTCACACATGTTCATACATCAAGGCATAAGTATATGGTGTCGGCTATATGAGAAAATCCATTCATTAAAACACTTTAAAAAAGACACTATGCAGAATGCCATTAACTTCATCAATATCATATACTTAACCCATCATAGTCATATAAGTTATATTCATAACTTTTTTCTACATTGAGCACCTAGGATTCTTCTATCAGGAACCATATGCAATTCATATATAAGGTCCCATATACCCTTGCCGTAACTAGTCACCTATAAGTCATTGTAATCATATTAATAAGCATCCATCATATAATGGTACATCAGCATAAGACATCTTTATTCAAGACGTACAATATCATTAAAGTAAGCTCTGGTCATTATGCACATATATTAACTTTAATTCACATAAAACATTATAATACCTCATCATAGGCATCACCTACTCATAAACATAACTTAGCCATTCACATGCTCAAAGGATTAGCAAAACAACGTAGACCATAGCTAGAATATGAAACTAGGCATAGGCCTCATATAAGGTGATCATCACCATCTCACATCTATAATAAAATTTCCTTCAATTCCATGATCATATCACAATTTATTGAAAATAAAGTAAACACCACCACCATAAGTGTACCATAAAACACAATGCCATACAAGGCTTTATCATCTAGCAATTTTATAGAAGAGTAGAGGGGAAGAGCCATTCTTAACAATTCATCAACATTTGATCATCATTGATCAATACACCTTCTTAATTAAAAATTCATGTATAGGTAATTATCTCGATATACTTAAACATAAATGAAATCATGCATAAGCCACTACTAGATCATGCTTCTAGCAAGTACATTACATCACCAATTTACTAGACAGTAAAGAGACATAGATCACTTACTAGTACTCTTTGCTTTGATAAGCTTGATCAATCATTCATAATTCACCATAAAATACCACTATAGGTAAGTATCTAAAGACATTATAAATAATTCTTTATCTACCCTAAAAGTAAGATCACATCATGTGCGTAATACATTACCAAGCTATAGGTTAGAAGAATGAAGATCAATCTTACAAAAAATCCTTTACTTTGATCATGAAGGACTAACACCAACAATTAATAAATAATATAAATATAAGGCATTATTTAAAGAGATCATGACCTAAACAAAATCCTACTACAATTGCCATAAAATCGATATCACAGTAAGCATGCTACATTAGGAATTCATAGGGGATAGAAGAACATAGACTAATCTTATTCAAATTATCAATCCTTGGTCCACATTGATCACTCATTAAAAAATAAACATCAATATAAACTATAGAAATTATATATAAGCAATTCAACACAATAGAACCACTTCGATTAAAATAAAACCAAGATCATAAAGCCCATATATAGGGTAAAACGAGAGTTGAAGGGGACATGGGTTCATCATGCAATTAGATTGAAATCCACTTTAGAATCAGTAAATTATCATCAATTTATCATGGTTGAGTCTAAGAAAATGTTTTGAGAAAGAGCCCATGGCTAGATTGAAGAAGAAGAAGTTTGATCATGAACTTGCATTTAAAACATTGGAAGGAACTCTCTAGGTGAAAGGGTATCTAGAGATGAAGGATCACCATACCTTTATAAGATGTAGGAAATCACAAAAACTTGTTGAAGAACCCATGGAAATCCCAACAAAAAGCTGACCTTGAGCTTCACCTTCAGTAGAGAATTCTAGAGAGGTTTCTTTTTGAGAAGAACGGTTTCAATTTGAAGAATAAATTGGTAATGGGTTGTCACGTTTTTGATCACCTAAATATAGCCAAAAATAATCAAATAAACCACCTAGGGTCAGTTATCACTTCAGGTGACTTTCCCATTCACCCCATAATAAAACAGCCTGCATGGTAGTTTTACACACCCTGCATCGACGGTCTTAAATGACGCCCAACAGGTCCATCGTCGGACCGTACTGCAGGCCATAGTTTAGGACGGAGGCTTGTACATTGAATTTATCCTTCACTAGTATAATTTTGCGACGACAACATACCAATGATGGGGTGTAGGTGAGACTACTGACCATCCTTTGGCTCCGTCGATTCACACTGCCTATTCAGTGTGTCGACTACCTTTGGGTCCTCCTTGAAGGCTTTTTGCGTGGCCCTTGGGGAGTCGTACCCGGAATTTTCCGACGAAAATATATACCTTAAAAATTTAATGAACTTCCACATCAGTTTCATCCATAAACTATAATTGCAACATTCCAAACATGCTAGGCACACTTAAGACACACACGCACGTCTCTAGGGCTAACTTTGAAACGTCTTGGACGTTTAACCTCCAAACTTCATGAAACTCAACATAATTCAAATAAACATCATTCTTACTCATATAAGTACTTCATAAGCTAACGAAACACATATAAGCACATAAAAACATATATGGCCCCTTGGTGACTAGTCCTCTAACATCTTAGTCGTCCCTTGACATTTGACTTCCAAATGACTTTAAGTCACTCATACATACATTAAAACACTTAATTAACATGTTTACCAGCTTATAGGCCTATATGAGGCTCTAGATACCTTAAATCATTTTAGGGGTCTTACATCTTCAAGGACCGTTGGTTGTTCCTTGGCGGGTCATACCTTGATATTTAACTCCTATACCCCTCATCCTAATTTCTATAAAATATTTTACACTTCTAAACCCAACATAAAACTAAAAAACTCTCACGTAAGGCGCTAGTTTCACCTACTAGTTTATTGTTGTTACATTATCTCCCCTTGGGAACGTTTTTCCTCGAATTAAATTTCTATGAACTTCTTGGAATTATATACTCAATACTAGAACACTATAATGAATGAAACATCTAAATAAAGCACAAACGAGGAGGAAACATCAACTTCATCTCAAACATACTAAATGCAAAACAAGGAAGTAGGAAATATATTTTACAACCCATTATACATAAAAATTCCACATTTATCATATCATTCAAGGAATTATTTTATCCAAATCAAAGAAATCTCATCATATCTCATTGTAGCAAAAGGTCCATAACTCTCAAGTGTTAGATTTTGACCTAAGGGTAAGATGATATGATGAAAAATCAAGTCTAGTGTTGAGAATTTCCTAAGGAGCTGGTTAGTAGGAGTCCGTGGAGTTGTTAGATTACTAATCTTTAGAATAGTAAGAGTAACTCGTTCCATACCAGTCAAATCGTCATTCGAAGACGAATGATCTAAAGGGGGAGATTTTGCAGCACCCTACATAAGTTTTTGAAAGAAGACTCAAACCGTTCTTTCGTAGTGAGTGAGATTTTAAAAAAGAATTAAAGATTTCTTAAGTTTTAAGTCACTACTAGCTGTAGCACCTTGAGTTCCAAAAAGAAATAAATTGGAAATAGCAAAATTAGAAATTTTGCAATAAGTTATGAGTTTTTGTTCGACTTCAAACAACCATAACTATGACTAGAGGATGATTTAAGTGGGCTAAAAGATATCTAGTGAAAGTTCTTAGAATTATATTTCAAAATCCACTGAGTTTACTAAATTTTGAGGTCGGATGAGTAAGATATGCCCTTTTGAAGATAGGATATCTTGTTAAGGAAAATTACCTTAAAATTGTAAGGGGTATTTTTGTCTTTTCCTTACCAAATTATATTTAATTCATTTTTAGTAATGTTTCGTCTTAGGCTTAGTTTTATAATTCTAGTATACGTCAAGGGTTTTAGTTGAGATTTCAAGAAGAGAAAATAATAGAAAATAGGAGAAAGAAAGAGATGATCAAGCGTTCCTTGAGATTCTTGCATGTTTTTTCAGAGTTTCAGCATTGGTTTAATCCGTAAGATATGTGTAAGATTCAATAGTGTTGGGTTTTTGCACCCACATGCCAATCAACCATTTTCAGTGATATTTTCAGTTTTAAATTTGAAATATTAGAGTTCTTGAGAAGTGTTCTTGAAGTTCATCGTAAATCTTTTTATCAGGGGTATGATGAATTATTCATAATACATTGAGCTTTTTTGAGGGATTTATTGATTATATTAATTGTACTTGTATTAAGTGATCAAATCCAAGTGATTAGAGAAGAGACCGTTCAATTCTAGGCTAGTTAGGGTTAGAAAATGAGCAAGGAAATTTGTCGGTGTTTCTTGGTTGTGCCTTGAACATCGTGCCATCCAGTGTGCCCCAAATTATGCTCTGAAGTTTAGGGTCTCTTTTCAGTGCGCTAGGGTCTCCTGCCTCTTCTAGTTGGCAATCAGTTACTCCATTTGAGTTCTTTGTAAGTGCTCCTTAACTCCTTTTCGATTCATACTACTCTAACCTATGTATAAACATCTAGACATCATTCATAACCTTGAATTCATAATTAAAATTCAAGATAGAGTTAAGAGTTAAGTTATGGAGGATTCTTTCGAACATTTAAGGAAAATCCCTTTTGAGTCCTTTTCTGGAGTCTTCTACAACATCTAGTAACTTATTGATAAGTCTATTAGTTAAATCCTGAGATGAAAAGTATATTTTAGTCCTTGAGTTGAGTAGTTCATGCTCATAAATCCACATGAACCGTTTAATTTTAGCATTCTTAAAATGAGTAGTATCATTGAAGTTCTTGAGTTCCATGTATTGAGTTCATATATGATTATTGAAAATTGTGCAATGAGTTTGTCAGGTCCATTATTCGGCATGAACCATATTTTATGAAGTCTTTAACAAATGCTTTATAGTTGTTACGATTTTTTTCTTTAATTCTTTCCAGTTGAATAAGAGTAGAGTAACTTTTTCAATTCTTCAAAAGGTATACAGAAACTAAGTATTCCTAAGAGTTAAAAAGTTTTTGTATTTAAACAAGAAAGGAAATGTGGATTTCTAAGAGAGCCTTTGAAATAGTTTTTGAGTAATTATATCAAATCACATAAATAGTTCAGTTTTTAAAACATATGAGCAAAGTATATTTTATGAGTAGTATCGAGCACCAATATGTGGACAAATTCGTAATAGCTCAAGTCTCCATAAACCATTTAGCCATCATGGCTAGAAAGAATCATAATTTTTTGATTATTCCTTAGTGATTTTTATCATTCACTAGTTAATACAATTAGTTAAGGTGTTTAATATGAGGACAATGTATAAGACAGTTTTGGCAGTGTGAGCAAGACGTTGAATCATCACATAGGCTCATAGTGTTGACTAGATTAGTCTTCACTTTTAAAAATAAAAACCTCCCTCTCAAGAAAGAACTCTCTCAAACTTCATTGAATCTAGAACTCAAGGTAGAGCTTCAATTAAATTTTTCGTGGGATTTTCATTAATAAAGGTATGGTAGTTCATACTTGACTCTTCTTTCATTCAAGGAGCTAATCCAAAGGTTTTTAAAAAAGGTTTCAAATCCTAAATTCTTCTATTTCGAATTCTAAGTATGGGTTCTTGAATGACATTTTTTTAATGGATATATTATGATATTATTGATGTGAGTTGATGAGATTAAGGCCAAAACTCAATGAAACCATATTCATGCAAATTCTCAACTTTTGACTTATGAATTGGGTTTGTGATATACCATGGTTTCACGGTATAATTAATACTTTTTCCTTAAGTTTAATGTGTCCAAAAGCCTTTTGGTGCTAATTTTTGATATAGTTTTCTCTTTGTTTTGCAGAAAGCTGTCCAAAGCTTAATGGCGGAGATTTTGAGCAAAAAAATGCAGAAGAAGACCACCTACGTAGCTTATGACGGTCCGTCTTTCCTGTGACAGTCCGTAAGGTGGAAGCGTAGTGAGCTGCGGAAGGAAAGAATGGGGAGTTCTGACCACGTGGTGGAGGATTACGAAGCTTGTTACTGTCCGTCATGGTATGACGGTCGTCCTACAGTTCGTCGTTTACAGTTCAGAGAAGTGATCCCAGTACCCAGATTCCGAGAGTTTGAAGTAATTTTGGAACGAAGACCCTCGACGGACTGTTTTGCCTATGACGGTTCTTCATACTTGCCTTGCCCGAGGTGAATGAAGAACGCAGCAGAAGAAATTACACCACCCATTATGGGACTACGGAAGTCCCACGACGGTCCTCGCTGGTCCGTCGACCCAGGAGTTGGGGGCCTGGTTTTGGGCGAGATTTCCAAGCAATTAGAATTCTTCTTGTTTAATTAGGTTTTTGGTTTTTTTATAAATATTTTTCGAAAAACCCGCGTTTTTGAGGTTAGAACAACCTGATAGTTAGAAGACTCTATGATTGTTAAAACGTCGTAGTGGTGAACCTTGTATTGGGAATTCCCTTGATAATCATAGACTTTTCGTGAGATTTATGATTACTTTGAGAATCTTGCAGTTTTATCTTTTTGGTGATTAATCAGCAAACCTTTTTGGATTTTATTTCTTTTCCTCTTGAAGTAAGTACATAAATTCTTATTTAATATAGTTAAATATTGTGTTTTTTGGCTAACCTAACTCCATAACTAGGGTTGGTGGGACAGCATAGGCAAATAAATGAGAATAACACTAGCTAAATAACAATTTCTAGAATAGTGTCTTGGCTGTATTAATCATCTTTTCGCTTAGAAGTTCTTTTTAAACGGATGGTCAACGTTAGAACTCGCCTTAATGCCTACTTGTCAGACCAAGGAGTAGATAATAGGAAGATTATTAACATAGATTTATGTTACTATCTAATAGGCTTTATATGATTGGTACGAGGTAATAACTTATCAAATATTCGGAATACGATGCTTAATATGAGGTAAATAAAGGGTTAGGAAAGCAACACACCGTAGCCGTACCAAGGCGGAGTGAGATTTTCTAGATGCCGGACCAAGGATTTAAGAAATACTAACTTATCACTTTGCAATGCAAGATCTAGGACCGAATTGGTTATAGGTTCGAATTAATCAATTATGAACCTGTGGGGAACACGTAAAACCCTTGTCTACTTTGCATTTAATGTGAAAAATCCCACTTTCAAAAATGTTAAGTGTCTCTTTCAATTTCGTTCGTTATTTTTACTCATTAGAAATCAAACCCCCCTTTTTTGTTTTTTACTTTCTAAAGAAGTCATCAACCTGAACAATAGTACTAACAAGTTGAAGTGAAGTCTAGACATTTTCCATCGTGGGAACGATCCCAACCTCACTAGTTGGGTTTTACTTACGCGACCGCTTTACTTCTTATTTGAGAAGTAAGTTTGAGCGTAATCAAATTTTGGCGCCGTTGCCGGGACATAGCTTTTAGATTAACTTGAACTTATTACTATAGTTAGTTGATATTTTCTGAATTTTACTTGTTTTATTTGTTTTTGATATTCTTTTCAGAAACTATCCTCCTTGTATGATGGCCAAATACACTAAGAGGAAGAGACCGTTGTTTTCCCTACATCACGAGTTAGATCGTACACTGCGAAATATTAATCGGAATTTGGATAATGATGAGGGATCCGAACCAGAACAAGCCAGCTCCGGTTGATGTTCATGTCAATTGTTTCCACCCACGATGCTCTCGGGTGACATCAATACGGGGATAGAATCCCGCTCACGGCCCCAAGCATACTACAAGAGCTATGAATAACCATATCGATTCGGATGGGCCACTGGTTTTGCCTCCTCTAAATATACAACCCAAGGCCACACTTTTTTGGTAACTATTTAGTTGATGCAAAGGTCTCACTGCCAGAGGTTTGTTTTCAGGGCTACCTTCTGAGGATCCACATGCCCATATAGCTAAGTAGGGTAGGTGTGTAAAGTTGTGTAGGGAGGCCTGATTTGGGATTTAGATGGTAATAGGTCTCAGAGTGTTTCCTCTCCCACTGACGTGGGAAGAAAAAGAGCTGCTATTTGGTTCAGTGAGCTCCCATACAACTCATCGTTACTTGTAAAAACCAATTACGAGAGTCCTTCTTTTACATGCTACTATCAAGTGTTCCAAGAAATAAACCAAAAGACAGAGTTAAATATAGCTTTTGTGCAGCTACCAGGAGAGTCAGTTAGTAGTTTCTTGGGATAGATTCACCTCATTCTTGATGAGTGTTCCCAAATCACCGTATAGTTGATGAATTCACTAAAAGAATACTTTCTATCGGGGACAGATGATCACAACAAGCGGTTTGGATACTAATCCCTTATAGCAGGTGGATCTTATGAGAATATCCTTATGCTGAGATCGCTAAAAAAATTAGAAAACACTCCCGGAAATCACAAAGCTTAGGAGTACTATGAAGTCCTGATACAGGGAGAAACACCTTTGCAGTACAGTCCACTCACAACCCCCAGTCACAAATGTAATCTTCTGAGAAATGGCTCAAATGAGACTGAGCTTGGGTTAGTCCTAAAACATGTCACTGGGTGCAGAAAGAGAATGCGGTGAACTACTTGTCCAAAACCACTCACTGCCCCAACAAACAGAACGATGAGTGTTATTATGAGGAGATTCATATGCCGTAAAGAACATATGGGGGTTTCTGACCAAGCGCCCAAGGGCTCAATCATTGATAAGTTGGCGCCAAGTCAAGGAGGTAAACCAAGTCGGAATTATGGTAACTACAAATCGTGAGGGTCCATTATGTCCGAGATGGAACTACAATCGCGACAACAACTTCAACGGGGTAACTTATGGTAAGAGAAATTACCGGAATGTACCCTATTTTTCCTCTCAAAATCGTGAAGTTACTCCTGAGGATGGTGGAGGTAGTATGTCTGCGAGTTGAGGTATGTTTTTGGTGCATAAAATGTGAGGAGGTTCCGATGCTAAGTGATTGAGCACAATTAAAGAGTTGAGAAATGATTTAGCGGGTTGTTGGTCAAAAGTTGATACCCATCGCAATATTCACAATTAAGCAACGGAGTTTACAATTGCCCATTATCTGCAACTGTAACACAACGGAACTCGTACACTCTTCCTAGCACACTGTCCAAAATCCGAAAAAATGATGAATTGTATGGCAATAGACTCGCTGTGGTAAGCAAACCTTGAAGACCCACCTATGCCATCTTATTAGCAAAAGGTTACAAGAATCTATAAAGTGGGAGAGTTGTGTGGCTTGAATTAGAGATAACACCGCAAAGAGCGGAAGTGCTAAAAAGGTAACCCTATGACTAGGCCACCACCCCCATTTCCCTTAAATATTATTGAAAAAGACCGAGGAGGCAAATATCGGCCTTTTTTATAACAATGTTGAAGCAACTTTTCTATCAATGTCCCCGTGGTAGAATCTTTAGAACAAATGCCCCGGTTACGCCAAATTTAGAAAAGATCTGGTCACAAAGAAAGATTGTCCACTTTTGTAGTATGAAGATAGACAATCAGCATTGTAGTGCTATTGCTTACAAGTCTCTGGTCCAAAGAGAAGATCCGTGTGCGGTCACTATTCCTTGTACAATTGGGCTTATTACACTTTGTGACAGCTTCTTGGATCTTGGGGGAAGCATAAATCTCCCATGCCCCTCTCGATTTTACAAGAGTTTGGGTTTGGGTGACCCAAAGCCCACTGCGATGGTCGGCTTCTTGATGGCTGATCGAACAGTAAACGACCTATAGAGGATACTCCCGATTGTGCTAGTAAAATTGGAGTCTTCATATTTCCAGTCAGATGTTGTTATTGTTGATTGCGAGGTCGTTTTGAAGTGCATATATGCCTTGGAGGCCATTCCTTTCTCGGGAGAGCCTTAGTAGACATGGAAAAGGGCGATGAAATTTTCCGGTTGAACAATGAGGAATTTACCTTTAATTTTTGTAGGTCCCTGCGCAGAGTGGTGAGCTTTCCAATCGGCATCTGCCATAATCCTACAACATGGGTGAGACATCCTGAGCACACAAATCGAAGAACGTCTAGTTAGAATCATGGCGTCATTAAGAATGAACTTTGATAAGTGATTGCATGGAAGAGTATGATCAATAGTTTTCGGCTCTTAACCGAGTGATGTTCGTTCAAACCGAGAAATTTGAGGCTTGATATGAAGACTCCTCGAGTCCCCCACCCACGAAACCCCTATAGAGGAGGCTCCAAAATTAGAACTACAAGCTCTCCCACCTCAAATCCTCGTATGAATTCATAGGAAATGGTGACACTTGGCCGTAATCATTGCTCATACCTGGATGATCTAAACAGTTTCAAAGTTTTGTGAAGGTACTAAAAAAGGTTCAAAAGAGCTATTGGTGTACTATTCGGACCTTATTGGGATCCCTTCCCTAGTATTTGTGGGCTCTCATAAAATCCAACTCCTTGCCTCATCATAAGACGAGTATTGAGCACCAGAGACGCTTAAATCCTCCTATGCAAAGGTCGTGAAAAGGAATCATTAAGTGGTTTGGAATGCCGGAGTAATTTTACCCAATCGCCGATAGTAGTTGGGTATGCCCGTTCAGTTGTACCTAAGAAAGGGGGAATGACTTTGGTCCCCAACGAAAAACATGACCTTGTTCCAATGAATCCGGTTTACTGGATTAGGAGGGTGTGTATGGATTAACCTTAAAATAACTCATGGACGAAAAAGACCAATTTTTCCTATGCCCTTCATGGATCACATGTGGATAGACTTGCCGCAAAGGGTGGACTATTTTCTGTATGCATATTCGGGTTAATCAGATTTCTATTGCACCAGAAGATAAAGAGAAAACCACTTCACTTGGTCCAATGGGACCTTTGCGTGCAGAAATAATGTCGTTTGGGGGTTGTGCAATGCACGCCGCACCTTTTCATAGATGTATAATGTGATATTTTTCTGTCATGGTGAGGATACTATAGAAGTCTTTATGGATGATTTTTCTGTGTTGTGATTCATTCGAGCGGCTTTTTGACCCCCTTTTTATCTGAGGTTCTTAAGAGATGTGATGACTGCAATTTAGTACTAAACTAGGAAAGTGTCCATTTTCATGGTGAAAGAGGGTATTTGTGTTGGGTCAATCCGCATTTCAGAAAGGGCCTAGAGTTAACGAGCCAAAGTCGAGGTACTAGGAGAGACTTCCCCCCCCGATCTCTGTGAAAGGTTGAAAGCTTTCTTTCTTGGGCATGCCGGTTTTTTATTTACCAGAGAATCATAAAGACTTTTCAAAGATTGCACACCGTTGTTGCAAACAGCTGGAGAATATTGTAAATTGTTTGATGAATCTTTGTACTTAAGGCAATGTTCGGTGAACTAAAATAAAAATTGGTTATCTGCGACTTATTTTCCCCGTGGACAGTCCATTTGAATGTAATTGGTCGATGCTAGTGGTGTAAAGCTCTTGGTGTAGTACTGGACAGAGGAAAAACAATCCTTCACCCCATCTAACTATGCTAAGTAAAGCCCTAAATGAAGCTCAGAGAACTACACAAGTGACGAGCAAGACTCCTTGGCAGTAGTTTTTGCTTTTGTTTGAGAAATTTCGCTCTATTTGCTAGGTACTCGAGTTTATAGTGCATACAGTTGACCACTCGCATTGAGATATTGATGGAAAGAGATCGAAACCTAGCTGATTTCGTTGGTATTCTGGCTAAAGAATTTACTTTTAAGTGATGGATATAAAAGGGAACTGAAAACCAAGTTGCTGATCACTTGTCTCGTCTAGAGGATGAAGCTATGAGAGGTAGGGGAAAGACTGACATTATGATACCGTTCCCCGATGAACAATGTATTACCCGCTTTCACAAGACTTGATTCCCATGGTTCACATATTTTGCGAACTATCTGGCTAGTGAATTGTTCCACCATACTTGTCTTTTCTCAAAGAACAAGTTCATGTACGATGGTGAAGAAGCACTTTTGGGATGAACCCTATTTGTATGGTTATGCCCGACGGGATTATTCGGCGTTGTGTTCCACCAGAATGTTAGATGTTGGTGGTGTGGAGGCATGCCATTCCTCACCCGTTTGGTGGCATCAAAGTCGTAATCCGAACCGCTCTAAGATATTACAATGTGGTTACTATTGGCCAACTCTTCTTCAAGATGCTCATGGGTTGGCAGCATGTGACAGAATGCCACCGAGATGGCGTAATTTCAAGAAAGCAAAGAGCTCCCTCTAAAACCCCATTCTTGTGATTGATTTTTTATTTGATGTTTGGGGTATGACTTTCAAACTGGTCCCTTTCGTGAGTTTCTCAATGTGATGAATTACATTCTAGTAGCAAGTTGATTATGTATATAAAGGGTCGAAGCCATAGCCCTCGCAACAATGAGGGAAGAGTTTCTGCTTCTGAAAAAGATATATTATCCCGTTTTTGTGGCACCCCAAGGGCCATTATTAGTCAGTGCAGAATGGGGGCTCCAACTTCGCACAGATTGTTCAAGGGGTTATTGGAGAAAACGGGTTCGCCTAATGTGCCACTCCTTACCAACCCCTCACCCCTAGTGGGCAGTTAAGTATCGAATCGGGAGATCAAACAGATATTGTCCAAAACAGTGAACGCCAGTAGAAAGGATTGGTCAAGGAATGCCCTTGATGATGCCTCTTTGGGCCTACCCGTACAACATAATAAGACCTCCCATAGTATGTCTCCATACCAAACTTGTATATGGGGAAAGCTGTCCATCTTTCCGGTTGAGTTAGAGAGAGCATAAGCCATGTGGGCTGTGAAGAAGTTAAAAATGTATTGGAGCGAAGCTGCAGAGTCAACGGTTAAATTGGTTGATGAACGTGATGAATTTCGCCTGAAAGCCTATGAAACTCAGCCCTATACAAAGAAAGATGAGAGTACCATGACAACAAAATTGAAAAACGAGAGTTTATGGTAGGGGATTTGATGCTTTTAATTCACTTCTTCCAGATATTCGCTTGTTTCCAGGCTAACTCAAGGTCCAATGGACTGGTCCTTACAACGGTTCCCCAACTATTCCCCTCATGGAGCAGTTGAGTTGGGAAACTAAGGAGGGTGTGCTGTTCACGGTGAAAGGGACAGCGCAACAATCTATCTCGCTCTGCAATGCTGAATGAAGAATGAAGTGATCGAGGCATACCATCTTGATGAAGTCTGAGTAATCAAGTGGCCGCAATCGTGCCGCGACATAAATAAGGCGCTTGTTGGAGGCAACCCAATCTTGTCAGTTTTTTTTAAGGAAAGCATTTTCTACTATTGATGTTTCTAAATTTCCGGCAGGTAATCACCAGAAATTCTGCAGAAAACTCTCCGTAGCACCACTGACGGATATATCGATTGCCATTACTAATGCATGGACCGTCGTATGCATCCGTCCGTCCACGGTCGTTTTTTTTTGGCTATTTTGAAATTAAGGGCCCACACGCGGAACCTCGACGAGTCGTCACAACTGCGACAAGACCTTCATCGTAAACCGTCGCACGATTATGAATTCTACCCGACCCGACCCGGCTGGACACCCTTTTCAAAATCTGACCGTTCATATACTCCCCACCCCTCCATATTTCACTCCATTACTTCATTATTCTATCATCTCCCCTCTCTTTTCACCGTCCCATTCCCGCCCCCTGATCATTGCCCCCACCATTCTCCAAAGCTCTTAACATTATCCTCTCTAGTCGAGTTGCTAGCTGTAGTTCTACCTTGCCACCGAGTTACCTATGCAAATCGTTTTTTTTCATGTTCTACGGTAAGTGCCCTCTAATTTATACTCATTTATCTTGAATTTTTGTTACTAGTTAGTTAAGCTTAGTTCCTCATAGTATTTTTGGTTTACTTTATACAATTCTTCCTGACCTAGGTTACAAATGTTCAAAATTACCATGTTTCCAACCCTGAAATAGGTCTTTATTGCATTGTTAGTTAGTTTTCCTAGGTAGTTGGGTTGACACATGTAGGTCCAAAACACTACAAGGTTTTTGATGTGGGTTCATCGGGTTTCTTAGGTTACCTTTATTCTGTTAGTGTCATTTGATTGAGACCCAACCCCGGACGCGACCGTCGTAGGGTCCGTTTCAACAAGCCCTAGCACCCTTGTCCCTACGGACACATGTGACGGACCGTCGTCTTAAAACGACGGTCCCGTCCTGCACAACCGTCCCGATTGTCATAGACCCCTGTTCTAAGGGTCTCTCACTTTTTACTAGTGTCCAACGACGGACACCTACGACGGCCGTCGTACCACGACAGTCCCGTCCTGCACGACCGTCATCATGAATGGTCCGAGACCTAACCTCTACTAAGGCTCAATATTTTCCTAAGTTTTTCCAACGACGGACACTTTAGACGGAACGTGGGGTCACCCCCCATCACCCTCGCGGTCCTTCCTGCAACTAACCGTCATTAAGTCCGAGCCCCTCTGCTAAGGTCTCCATACTTTTCTAAGTGTCCTACATGGACCGTCATACCCTCGATGGGTTTCGTCGTCCTGCATATACCATCAATTCTGGTCAGAAACCTCCTTCATGGGTTCTCTATTATGCCGAGTCCAATTATAACACACATACATCAACGACGGTCCCGTCATAGTCACGACGAGCGTCACCAGGCCCGTCCGTGTTTCACTGTTCTCACAGCAATTTACAACTATTGATTTCCACTGTTTTTGGTTGCGTCTTGGGTTCTCCTGTCTTGTTTGCCACTGCTCGTACTAAATTTGTGATCTTTTGCAGGTACTTCTACTATGGACCCAAGCAAGACCGAACCTACGCAACGTGGGCGATCAAAGTCTGTTGTCCCCCGTCTGCCACTCTCTGATCGTCCGGCTCTGATGATGAGCATACCCTGAGTACGTGAACCCAGACACTTCCGCCCTTCCCGCGCTTCAACCGTGCTTCCAGAGACACCACCCAAAAGGTGGGTGACCGGCGTATTCACTACCATCAAGAAGTGTCTGATGAGGAGGCGCACAACTGACGTCAACAACTACTCCCTCTGGGTCAGCCACAAATGAGGAAGGGTACTCCTGGATCCTTAGGAGTACCTGGTCCGAGGAATCTTCTGGCTCTGTAGAGGTTCCCGGCACCTGCACAGTCTGCAACGTCGGCCACTCATGATGAGGCCTGACAAATCCAGACTCTCATCCGGCGCGCCAGCCTCCAGGTCCCCACCCCAATCTCGACCAGGCCCGACGGCGTTGGTGTGTCGACGACCATTTTCAAGTTTACTTTACCCGATTCCAAGTTCCTCAACTATAAAGGAGTTATGACTCGAACCACTTTCACCTTTGAGCGGCGGGTACTTACAGTGGAGCCTTCCCACTATGCCCTGAGATCCACAATCTCTTAACCAGGCCATCTTTGGAAGTGGATAGCACGTCCTTGGGATGATACAGCGATCAATGGTCCAAGAGTTTCTACGCATCCTATGTAGTCGACTCTCCGATCAACATAAGATCGATGGCGGGCTGCTCCCGCTAAACAGGCCCCCAACTGTAACAGGTTCCGAGTCTGGGCTGCAGGTTGATATTTCCCTGCCAGCCCTCCGCCGATTTTATACGGTCCGGGGGGGGGGGGGGGGGGGGGAAAAAAAAAAAAGGAGTGGCCAGATGCTACCCCCGGACCCCCATCACTGCCGAGTTTGACTATCCGCTGGCAGATAGTAAAGGATGGACATTTCTGCTCGATCCGACAGGCAACTAAGAGAGACCACCAAAGAGGTTGATGGCCTTGCACCTGTCAGTATATGAGAGGGTGCCCGATTAGGGTCACTGAGTCCGAAGGGGCCATCAAGACGGCCAACCTCACATTTAGAACCAAAGTTCTTGTGGTGCTGTCCGTCACTTGCCTTCCTCCCCCACATTCTGCTGACAACACTCGTTACCTGGGATCGCAGTGTTGATTGGCGCGATCATAGCCTGGGTTCGGTTCGAACTTTTGCAATGGCTTTCTCCAGGCAGCATGCACGATAGGATTCAAGTCACCACACGTACCCGCGCCTTTCTGCATGATCTCTTGCCCTTTGCAGTGTGCCGCAGGTGTGCCCAATGGCACAATAGATCAGGTTGAAGACCCTCAGGTACCGTTGACGTCGGCCTCATCAAGACGAGGCCATGAGTTGGACCGCACGTAAGGGCCCCGTCTAGAGCCTGCCACCAACTTGCTGCTGATCTTGCAAGATAAGGTAGCCCAGTCCGCACAGCTTACAACATAGGCTCCACTGGCACTACCCCAACCCCGTTCGACTCTATCCCTGGTAGTAGCACAAGCCTCAGCTCCTCTCGCACAGCCCATCTACCGTACTGTCCGCTGCTAGGTGTCCCCCAAAAATTAGAGCAAAATAGCCACTCTTCTGCCTCATATCGAACCGTGGATGGCAAAGTCATTACCGAGTCTGAAGCTCGTCTAGAGAGAAAGATTCAGCATTTTACAGGGCGGAAGATTGCTGAGGTCCAACCAGCCGTCTGGATCCTTTGAGTTGAGATGTTAGCCCGACCAGCCCCTCTGTGGCATTGTCGACTCTTCCAGCTGCAGTTGAATAGTCTTTTCGGGCAGACATCGACACAGATCCTAGAGGCGAGGTTGCCGGAGTCCTGAGCCCCTTCTGTCGAGCCTGCTGAGGACACCGTGCTAGCGGCCCTGTTTCGCTTACTTCAGAAATTCCACCACCTCCCCCTCGAGATACGCCAGAGGTTGTAGTGGTTTGATTAGAGGATGATGCGCGATAAAGGCAGAATGAGCGCCGATAGATGTAGGCTCGAGGAGAGCCTCCACTGCTGGGAGGAGGCGCACAGATCAGAGCATCATAGTTAGGGCTGGGGCGTCTAGCCTCCCGCACTGTGGAGACAGCCGGAGGCATTACTGATGGTGGCATTCTGGCCTGAGGGACACCACTGAAAGGTGTTCATTTGCCAGGACGTGGGTTTCTGGGATCCGGACCCACCATCTTACTCTTTGATCGGTGACGGCGTTTTTGGCGCCACAGGTTTTTTGCTCACCTACCACTCTATATTTTAAATTGTTATGCAATGGGCACAATTTGCATGCTTTTTTGTTGGTTGGGTATGGGGATAGTGAGTGTTAGGGTGAAGTCTGAGTAGCCCAATTCACTATCCTCTTTTAGGGGTTTTCTTGCCTGTGTTCTTTTCCCCCAAAAAGACTGATTTACTGTTTTCTGTTTGACCCGGCATGTTTATATCTTTTCTACATAGTTTGGGTAATTCTAGAGCATGATGGCTAAATGATACCCTGGAACTGAAAATAATGCAATGACTAAGGCTAGTACCTGATAATTGTGGGGTGGATTCTAAGCATGAAGAGAGTTACACCATTTTCATTAGCCCTAAGTCTTGTCTTTAATATTCGAACTAGTTGTCTAATAATCTGGTCTAGTGGATGACATGTTCAAGTGAGTGTGAGGAAATTGAATTAGTCCACTATTGGTACTGAGCTAAAACTTGCCTGGTTAGCCCCCTGCTATAAGTAAAGCGCCTGTAACATACATTAGGAAAGATATAGGCCCTTATTCAAGAAAGCCCATTTCCCTAGAGCTAAATAAAAGAAACCGAAGGAATTTAAGTCCTTCGTTGATCCAAATAATCTGAGCTAATTAAGACGTTTCTTTTTCCATTCACATTCACCCTAACAGATCTTTTCGGGGAACAATGTGTTTGTCCCTGGTCCCTCCTTTGACATAGTGCACCTTCGCTTTATGCGAAAAGCATAAGTATTTGAGGGTGGCTAATGCATAAACAACTTTCGTTTGGCCTTGACCCAACTTTGGGTATTGTGTACCTGAATTACTGGCAAAGCCATGAAGTTAGGGTGGCTATTAATGGCGGAGCTCTGGAAGTGGGGTTGAAAGAACAAAAGGAGAAATAACAAAAGTAAGTGACTCAAAATTAAGTTGAAAGAAAAGTAAAGAAAAAGAAAAATATACAAGAATTAACAAATAAAAAGAAGAGAGTCACTTACACAAATGAAGAAGAGAGAAATGAGCAAAGGGAAAAGATTATGATACCCTGGGCGAGATAAAATGATAGAAACGGGAATTTTTAGCCCGATATGTCCAAGGAGGCACAATTAAAATCAAAAACGTAGAACAACACATAAAAAATGTACCCACTACAACACAACCTGACCCTAGAGCATATGTTACAACAAAAAAAAATCTTATCGTGATCCTTAAGGGTTGTAATAGCGAACTTAAGGCATTGAAAAATAAGGGCAAGCTTATGGAAATAGGTATGATGAGTGTGACTTTGTTCTGAGAGCGATGTTTGAAATGTAATCCTTATACTCAAACTGAAATCATTGGTGGTGACAAATGAGATTTTTGTTCTAAAGTGAGGACATAGTTTGCAAGACCAAAATTGTTAGCACCTCGGTGAAATTGAAGAGGATAGTTGTGTAATGCTGGGAGGATTCCCTGTTTCGATGTTCTGACCCACCAAAAATTCAGCATAATATGATAGCATCATAGATTTGGAATGAGATTTAATCGGGGTTGATAGCCAATGAATGCAAAGGACTAAAACATGATACTATTTGTACAAGGAATTGTGTAGTGTCATATGCGTCCGCTTGAGGACAAACCTGATTTTAAGTTGAGGGTGTTGATATACCGTTGTTTCACGGTATAATTAAATACTTTTTCCTTAAGTTTATAGTGTGTCCAAAAGCCTTATTGCTAATTTTGAATATAAGTTGTTTCTTTTGTTTTTGGCAACATGAAAATCTGTCCAAACCGGAATGCCGGAGCTTTTGAGGCGAAAAATGCAGAACATACCCCTAACGGACTCATGACGTCCGTCGTGCCTTGTGACTGTCCGTAGGTGGAAGCGTAGGTGCAGCTGCTGAAGAATATGAGGAAGTCTGACCATTGTGGGATTACGAATGCTTGTGACGGTCCATCAATGGCTATGACGGGTCCCCTGTCCTGCAGGTTTCGTCGTGAAGTTTCTAGAAGTGAGCCCTGTACCACCGATCCCCGAGAGTTGAAGTAATTTTGGAACGAAGACCCTCGACGGACCGTTTGTGCCTATGACGGTCCGCATAACTTGCCGTCGAGGTAATGAAGAAAGCATAGAAGAAATGACACTAAGTAATGGAACGATCCCAACCTCCCTAGTTGGGTTATTTACTTTACGCGACTTGCTTTACTTCTTATTTTAGAAAGTAGTCCCTGAGTGATCAGTTGGATGAAAACTTTTAGAATAATGTTTAGCACTATATTTTCCTACAATTATATTGTGCTTAGCTACTGCCTTAAAAATGACTTTTAATCCTTGATCATTATTGGAGAATTGGGAACGCTATTGTGCCCGCTTTGCCTTGACGTGTACCAATTGGTTTCTCTACTTGCTTACCCAGTCCTTTAGAATTGAATCTTGAGTGGTCTGGTCCACATTTTGTGGCATTATTTACCTTATGAAAATGAAGATATATGTGTATTGTGGTTGTGGCCTTGAAGGCAGTGAATGTGAAGAGAAGTGAAACTATGTTGATTGTGCATGCAATGTATAATATTGTATTTTTATATACATATTGACTATTATTGTGTTTTTCAATGCATTGAGTTTTTATCCATAGTTTATATATATATATATATATATACTTATTTTATCCTTGGGTATCATGAGTTGCTTTTCTTGAATTGAGTATCTTGAGGTTATCTGTGCTTCATTGCGTCGAGTACCTTAATTGAGTTTACTCAGCTGAGAACATTATTACTATGTTGAGTATCTTATCCTTGATATTTCTGAGTTGATTATATTTGAGTAGTTTTGAGTATTCCTTGAGTTGAGTAAGTTTGAGAAGAGATAAGTATGTTTCCCATTTTATCAAGTTTCAACCTTATGTTATGATTTAGAATTCACCTTACATGCTCGTATATTCCATGTATAGAGTAATTTATCCTGCATCAATTCATGATGCACATACAATTTTTAAGGTCAACAAGCGCTTCGTTGATATCGCATGCAGTTCTAGTTAGCTATGGTAAGACTCCTTGCTTCCTGAGGGTTACACTCGTACATTCAGTTATATCAGTTGCTATGATATCGTGGGTATTGTCCTTACTTCAATCTTTATCAGTTAGAGGATTAATATATAGACATTATATTTTTGAGAAGAATGTTTCATTTATCTTGTTAAATGCTTTAAAGACATGAGTTGCCTGTTTCTGGCTAGTTCCATATACTCTTTTTATTTAGAGTCAGTTTTTTGAGTTAAAGACTTTTGTAATTGAATTTAGATTGTATTTTATTCATCCTTTTAAAGATTTTTATGCTTGATTTAGTCTTCTGCGTGTAGTCATCAAGGATGATGGTTCGCTTGGGGACCAACAATGGTTCTCGAGAGTCAGATTCGTCCAGGGTATGTGCTCGGGTCATGATAAACTTAATCAAAAGAGGTTAGAAAGAACACTTGAAAGAGGTATTAGTACCTTCCTATTTAGAGTTCAGTTGTCATGAGATAAACTTCTCCTGTGTTTTAGAGTAAAGGATTATGTAGACTAGTTAGAGATAAAGAAATAGGTCCATAGCTTTCAAGTGTCAGATTTTGACCTAAGAAGGAGATGACATGATGACAAATCAAGTCAAGTGTTTGTGAATAAGATAGTAATGAGTTACAGAGAGTATGTGATATATCTTTTCAGAGCTCATGTTAGTAATGAAGTTGTTAGAGTACTAAGCTTGAATGTGGTGTTTTTAAACATTTGGTGATTGTTTCTATGACCCTAATGTCGTGGTAAAGAGTAATAGTTTTACGATAAGATTCCCTATAGATAGGTATGTAACATTTGGGTTAATCTTGAATATTGTAAAATCGTACCATTAGACACAAATATTTTAAGAGTAACCCCATTACATACCCAGTCCAATCGTCATTTGAGGACGAATGATCCCAAGGGGAGATATTGTAACACCCAGAAAAAAAAATGAAGTAAGACTCAAACCATCCTTTTCTGTGAGTAGAATTTTACGAAGGAATTTAAAGTTTCTTAAGTGTTACGGTCACTAGATACATCCCCTTGAGTTCAAAAAGAATTGAGGAGAGTCAATTCAAGTAATTCATAGGTTCTTCTAAGTTTTTTCGACAACATCAAATGACCATAACTCTTCGTACATGATGAGTTAGGCGGGATAAAAGATTGCTAAAGAAATTTCTTTGAATTATAATTCCAATTCCACCAAGTTTTCTTAGTTTTCAAGTTTTGAAGTTACTCAAAAATAGTCAAGGTATTTGGGTCTTTTCCTTACCAAATAAGATTTAATTCATTTTTAGTAAGGGTTTAAGGGTATATTACTATTAGATTCAGTTTTATATTTCTAATATATGCCTATGGTTTTTATTGAGAGTTGAAGAAGAGAAAGAAGAAGAAAGGGAAAGGATGAAGGTGTTTGTCGAGGTTCTTCAGTTTTGTTGGGGATTTTCGCAATGTGTTTGATCCCTAAGAGGTATATAAGCTTCCATAGTGTTGAATTAGTTTACCTACACACCAATTATAATTTATTTAGAATAATTTTGTTTTTAAATTTAATGATTTAAGTTCCTGATGGGTTCTTGATAAATGTTCTTGATGTTTCCTTATCAACTAATTTTGATGTAAGATTCTATTTTGGTTGACTTCAAACGACCATATCTCTAAGAATATAAAGAGTAACGTGATACATAACCTTAAATTAAAGGTATTTCAACATACTTTCCAACTCCACCAATTTTGCGTCAATCCATTTAGGAGTAAAATGTTATGACTATTTTAGTAATCCATATGTTACTCATACAATTTAGCCGACAAGAAAACATTTAACAGGGTTGTTCTCTATTTTTTACCTATTAGAAAATCCTACAGAAATTCCTTGACTAATAAAAGTCTAAAAAAAATCATATTTTCATCTTTTAATCCATCATTCTCTTCTCTCTCAAACCTTACATAAAATCCCTAAGAAAAAATCAAATTAGAAGACTCCATTTAGGTTAAAGATTCTCCTTAAAGGTTAGTTTTTCTCCAAGAATTTAATTTTTTTGAAATCAAAAATCCCCCATACAATTTTGGATCACTAATGAAAATCATAATTCTTGTCCATGGAGATTTCATGAAAGTAATTCAAGAATGTCAAGAAAGGTTTTCATGATCGTTTACCTTCAAGCAAGGGGCTCAAGGCTTCTAATCAATTTCTTTTTCAAGATTCTTCGAGAAACTTGTTCTTTAAACTATATAAGGCTATCATAGAGTTGGAGTAGTTCATCATCATGCTCAACATCTACTTTCAAATCTATAAAAGAGAAATCTTGGATTCTACCCATAGATTTGAGTATTCTTGAGATAAGTTGATTTTGAGGTTTAAACTTAGTTTTGAGAAAGTAAGTATGAGAATGATAAGAGTCATAGACACAAGTTCCATATTATTATTTATACCCTCGATTTGATTCATTCATGCCCAGAAATTCCGCATGAACTTCATAAATTGAGCACCTTTGAGAGGAGTAGCATCTTCAAGTTTTAAGTCTTGAGTATTGTGTTCCTAATCCCTTGGATATTATACATTACTACTTATGGGACTACTACATATTAACCATGAAGACCTTGAGTTGAGTTGTTCATTCCTATAAGTTTGCATGAACCATATCAATCGAATAGTCTAGAGATGAGTAATACCATTAAGTCTTGAGTTTTGTGTACGGGGGGTTCTTTATTGCTTCCTCCGTTCGGAATTATTTTTTATGTTGCGCTTATCGAAAGTCAATATGACTAATTTTCAAAGGTAAATTAGATCATATTAATTCAATATTTTGAACAAAAAAATTGGATATTCTAAAACTATATGAAAAGTACTATAAATTACAATTTTTTTGCATATTAATATGATGAAAAAATACATCTTTAAATGTTAGTCAATGTTTTTATAGTTTGACTCTAAAAGTAGAAACCATAAAAAACAATACTGGACAGAGGGAGTATTATTAAATCTATTACTTGAGTCGTTCATGTTAATAATTCCACATGAAACGTAGTATTTGAGTTATAAATTTCAAAAAGATTTTTAAAGCCAACACTTGAGTTCTTAAAGTGAGTTTTGAGAATGTAAAGATGAGTTTTGGGAAAAGTTTTTCTAAGACATGGTTAGTATGACAATAGAGTATGTCATCAATGTATGAGCAGTATGTTATTAATATATACCATCAACCATTATTTAGTATGACTTTCCGAGACAGCAATTGTATTATTATATTATGATTTTGAAATGTTTTTGAGAAAGAGCAGAGTTGAGTTCATTTTATTGAAAATGATATATCGGAACTAAGTATTTCCAAGATTAAATGTTTTCATATTTAAGATGAGTCGAAACGGAGCTTTCCAAAATATTTTGAGTAGTTTGAGTACCATCTCTTTCAAGAAATAAATTTTTGAGTAATTATCTCAAACCAGAGAAAAAGAGTTATATTTTTAAAACATATGAGCTAGTATATTTTGGGAATAGTAATGAGAACTGATATGGGGGGAGAGTTCAGAGAACTCAAATCCTCCATAAACCATGTGACCAACGTGGAAAGAAAGGTCATACTTTTCAGATGGTTCCTTAATGATTTTTAGCATAGACTACTTGATCCACTTAATGAGAGGTTTTATACCCTTGCAAAGTATAGGACAATTGTTGCAGCATAGGCGAGTTTATTTATCAAGACATGACTCATAGTGATAGTTGTGAAATAGATAAACTCCCATAGAGATATTCTGGATTGTTAAATAGACAAAGTTTATTTTGTATCCTCACATAAAAACTGAGTTATTATTGTATTTTCTTTTGTACATTGAGTTATTTTTTACTATATTAAAATCTTTCTATATATTGCATTTGTTAATGTTGTTTTATCTAGGGTTGAGTATCCAAGCTTTAGTATCTAAATTTCAGTATTTTGAGTTAAGTATATTTGAGTTGAATATCATATCTTTGAGTTGAGTATCTTATTCTCGAGTTGAGTTCAGTTGAGCGAGTTTTAGAATAGGTAAGTATATTTCATTTTTATCAAGTTCAAGCCTATGTTTATACTTTCGAATTCGCCTTACATACTCGCTCAGTCCATGAACTGTGCCTTTTGCATGCATCATTTCATGATGTAGAGACGAATAATTAGGGTCATCAATAGTAGCTTCTTTAATACAACATGGTGTTTGAATTAGATATGGTGAGCCTCCTTGCTTTCGGAGGGTTCCACTTGTACTTTCAGTTATATCAGCTTATAGGATGTCGTGAGTCTTGTCCTGACTTCCATCTTTGTTAGCTAGAGGCTTTATAGATAGACAATAGAATTTGACAAGTCAGTCTATTTATTTTGCTCAATCTTTTAAAGACATGAGTTGCCTATTTTTGGCTAGTTGACGACTATTTATATTCGTAATAAGTCATTTAAGTTAAACTTTTTAATTTGAGTTTTATGAATTTTTATTCAGTTTTTAAGCTTCATGTTTTTGAGTTAGTCTTCCACTTGTCGTTATCAGGATGAGGGTTTTCTTGGGGACTAGGAATGGTTCTCTAGCTAAGGTAACGTCCACGTTGTAGGCTTGGGTAATGACAACCTTATACCCCGGACGTGACACGTTGTAAAAGACAACGAAGAGCCTCATACAAGCATTATATCGTTCATAACATAAGACATACGTAAATGATACATCATTTAAAAGCTTTATCCACAAAATTGATGTTTTTATTTAATTTTAAAAATAAACGGAAGTCTAACATTGTCTCAAACGGCTATCTAATATAACTTTGAATCAATAATAGGATCACATCCCTTCAACATAGTCCGAAACATAAAATAAGATGACATAAAGCTAGAAATGAACAACTATCTCATCCTTAATCAATGAGGACTCACCAATAACTTTGGAGAATAGTCAATCCAGACTTTCAACAATAGAAGTCATCCTTAAACAACAAAATCTACACTTTGTAAAAATGTAGAAGAAATATGGCGTAACACAAAATTCACTGAGTATGATAGCCATGAAAAACAATGCTAAAAAGACATTTTTAGTTGAAAACCATGTTATATGTCAAGTTTGAGAAACATCATGAAGTTTAGTATAAAGGCATTATTTACAAGCATATTCATCATGCAAACCATCATAACATAATAGAACCATGATCTTAGGCAACCCTAAAGTTATACTTGTGCAATCTATTAATCACATCCCATAATACTACTCATACTAAGTACCACCTTTGAGGACACCATATAAAAAGAACATTCAAATTCAATAAGTCATAAGAAGGGTAAGAAATTCTTAATAACAATCCAAGTTAAGCATTAATCATTAGAATTAGACTTTATGTCAACATTCTCGTTACCATCATTATAGCTCATTGAATCCTCATGAAAAGGCGACTATTTGGTCTACCGATTTAAGGTTCATCATTATAGTAGTTCATAGACTCATCATCAAATGGATTCCATTGGTCTACCCATTCAATAGATAACCTATAGTACTTCATTAATCATTTATGAAAGGGATGCCATTGTCCTAACTGTTCAAAGTTATCAAGTTAACATACTTTTAGTTACACAAGAAGACGACGCGCTGTCTACTAATTCAAGGTAATTTATACATTGATGAAACCTTCACAAATCATTCACAAGTTTATAGTTGAGAATAACTTTTTAATAAAAACACAATTGTATTATAATCATGATCACATTACTTAAACATATTCACAACGCAAGTACATAAACATCATAATTATACAAAATCTCATAATTTTCCCTTAAAGGACTATGAATCTTAATTCACCAAGACACCTATAATTACAACAATTAGGCATGGATTATAACATCATTCAAGTAATTATCATATCCTATCATATATTATTATAAGTGGGAACCTCCAACTTTGAAAGTTGAATTACCATTTTACCCTACACTAAGTGACAATTTAATTAAATCATATCTATCTAATCTAAAATTTTAATAATATTGTGAATAAATAAAAATAATTCCGTTGAGTCTTTTCCACTGCCCATTAACTATGCATGCAATGTGAGTAATATACAATGTACATCAACAAACTTAATGACATTAACTATAATTTTCACTTCGTCATATACAAATTTCCTAGAGAATGTGAGGTGGTGCTTTGAATATTAATTTTTTTAACTTGACTATTCCGTTTTCCAAAACTAATTAGTATTATACTTGCTCTTTGCAGGCACTATTTCTCATTATCATCTGATTATACCATACTAGAGATGCTTCTTGGTCAGATTTTGATGAAAATTGTACTCTTTTTAATCCTTCCTCTTAAGTTATACTTCCAATGTAAGTTAACATTATGTTAGATGTATTTTAGTATTTGTGTCATTTTGCTAATTCTACAGAAACATTGTATGAACCCTTTCCTCAAGTTAGGTTTGAGTCTATCTCTAATTGTCTCTTATTATATTTGTGTATATGAGTGCGTCTTTAACATTCTTCTTTAACTTTCTTTCTTGGTATTCTGTTTGAGGAACTTGAGAATCTTGAGGTTTTGAGGTTTTGTGCACAGAAACCTGGCTTTTTTTTTTTAATTATACCCTTCTTAGAATCTCCCACCCCTTTGACTCGAACTCACCAACCTTTTGGGTTGGAAAGTGAAAGGCTTTCTTACCATCGAGAAACTACCCTCTGCGTCAAATACTCCTCTGTTTACTTGAGCGTTATGGAATTTTTTTATGCATGTTACCTGTTTATTGTCTTCTTCTATTTCTTTAGCTCCATCCTCCTACAAAGGTAAATCAATACAAAGTATTACTCACTAAGTTGAAATAAGTTTTATTCGGAGTATTTTATTATAGCAACACATTATCCTACAACCTTAAAAAAGAATTTCCATAGAATTTTGACATGCAAATCTAATTCCTATAGTGCATTGTAATATTCATATCTTTGCACTTATTTATTTATCAATTGATTTTCTAAGATATAATATGATATAATATATCATTTCACATTTATCCTGATCTTGATACAAAATTATAGGATCATTGTGATTAAAGACTATTAAATTAATGGGAGAAGCAATTTCTAATCAATTCTTGTATTACACCAAAAGTGTGAACTTCTTACCTTTAGTGTTAGATGACGATTTTGTTTTTGATATAAATTAAAATATAATAAATCTCTACAAATAATTTTACATAGTAATATATATATATATATATCTTATCCATATCATAATATCTTTTTCAACAGTTTTGGTTGTGTTGCCATCCTCCTATAACTGTTTGTGTATATGCGAGGCTTGAACCATTTTTTTAAAGGTAACCAAAATGCAGTTAAATCATACATCAAAATCTAAATTGAATTATCATTTTATCTCTACTATCCATTTTTTAAATAATATACAATCTTATATAACCTCTAGTAAATAATGTTATAAAATATCTAATGAATAAATTTAAATAGGAAATTTTTTCATACTTACCGAGATTCACAATGATTCATATACTTGCCACCAGAATGTCATATTTATGAAATCTCTTAAACTTATGCAAAACTTTACTTTCACTCAACAAAACTTATATTAGTTATTAAAATAGAGAAGTAATTTCTGTTCAATCAAAAAACATTAATGTATTTTGTACTGACAAAAACTTTAATTCAACAAAAGAAAAGTTTCATTTTTTGTATTTTTATTTTTACTTTTTAGGATGGAAATTCAAGTTCTATATCTAATCAATACTATTTAATAAATAATTATCAACAGGAGATTAGAAATGTATAAATTAATATGATAGTAGGGTATAAACGTGTAACACACGTTTCCAAGAACTAGTACTACTATAAGAGCAAGTTCATAACATTCATCTTACTACAATTCACCCATATCACAAAGTTGTAAGTTAGAATTATGGGTGATTCTTGGATTAATGGGACATTTTATCATAAATCAACCATAAAAAGTAATGCATTCATAATATATGATTATTAAATCATTGAAAACTCTTTTAGGAAGAATCCATGGCTTCGAGTAAAAACTCAAGGTTTTGGAGAATTTTCTTTTTTGAAACTGAAAGTTTGAGGGTTACATGGTTGATAGAGTTCCATGAATCAAGAATACCATACCTTAGATAAACAAATATAACAAAAATGTCGTGTGAGAAATCCCCTCCTTCAAGACTTAACTTGATATTCCTCTTCTTTTTCAATAGCGTTTTTAGAGATATCAATTATAGAAAGGGTTAAGTTTGTTATGATTTTGGGTTAGGGAGTTATGAGGTAATGAGTTAAAGAATATCTTAAAAAGTATTGAATATGTCTAAGGAATCCACATAAAACGACCCCATTCAAAATAACCAACCTAGGAATCTACCTAAAGACCCCTTAACTTGGCCGAATTAGACAAATTCCAGGAAAAAGCTACGCCGATGACCCATATTCTGAGGAGGGGAGGGGTCTATGGTGTAACATTCTGGAAAATCACAAGTCTAATGAAGATCCCGGTATGTCTTTAAGAATGCATGTTGGGGGTACACAGACGTCCCAATTCCCAATATTGAAGAGTATTGGGCATAGTATATAAAATTGGCTAAGGGAGTTAGCAAATTTCTATAAATGTCCAAGTACGCATAATATAATCCAAGATTGTTGTTCAAGAAATGTACCTGCAATGAAGACCCTAAGCTAAAAGCAAGTCCTCAACAAAATATATTAAGTACTACGTATCCAGGTGTCAAGCTTAGTACTATACTACATGAGCATTAAAAATGATCATGTAAATTAAAGCAGTAACCAAGGACATAGTGAGGGTGATTGGGACAATAAGTAAATATTTTAAATAGGACATCAAGAATAGTTTGTTAGGAAATTACAACCAACCCATTTGCAAGAACATGGGCAAACATGTGAGAACACCAAGAGGGGACCACCCTAACATAATTTTGTTAGGGTAGTTCAGGGGGTGCAGGCGTGCACATGGTTTCACCCATATGGGGCCTAGCTCTCTAACTAATTCTATACTCTAACCTACTTCCCTAACAAACTAATTAACCTAGGACAAACAAAACTTAATTATCTGTAACACCCCACAACCTAAGACTTAATTGGGTGATACTAACCTAGTAACTAGTTAAAGAGACAACCTAGTAACTAGGGTTGTTTCCCAACATTATTGATGAACGTCCTTTTCCCTAGTATCCTTGATCACAATTTCAATGATATATACATTAGTCTTGATCATGTTGTTGGTATGTGGTGTAGGCTAATCTTCATGTGTCGGGTTCTTGATTTGTAAATGTCGAATGAACCTATTAATTGTACTCGTATGATGTTAAGTGTTCCTTAGATGATATAAAGAACTATGTTGCATCAATTTGTGTCCGAAAATGCTAGTCTTGAGATGTTATGGTCGTGATGTGTATACTTGCTGTTAAACGTGATTTTATGAAAATGTTATGTTCATTAAAGTGTTCATATAAGTCTGTTCGAAATGGCTACTAATGTGATTCTTGAACTATGTTAAAAGGTTTGCTAAAAAGATCTCTATGAAATCATACTTCAATGAATGTTTGCCTGATGCCAATAAAATGTCTAACAATACATTGTTAGCCATTTTATTAAATTGAATTGATTATAATGTTATCTTTAAATAATTAAATGTTTGGCTAATTAATAATGTACCCCAAATTTAGCATGAATATATGTAACTTTGGCTTGTGCCAATAAATTGTCTATGAAGCCATTTCCAAATTGTTTAGGCCAATACTAATTTTATGTCAATCACATATAACAAAAATATTGTAATGACCACTTAAGTGAATCTAAGGAAATTCATTGAATCCGTATCAAAGGGCATGCCAATTATTAGGACAAGTCCCAACATGCCCTAAATAAATGAACTATGAACATATGTAACTCATTAAATGAAGTTCTCATCGTTCATAAACGATAATATGAAGCTACCAAATGAACGTAATCAAGTAAGGTGGGTATTAACATAATTAAATATTTCTAAGTTAAGAAATATACCAGAATGAGGTGTTTTATAACGAGTTATGAATCCTTACTCCCCCTATGATACTATATTAAGATACTTAAGAAAAAGGGTATTATAATGTGTGAGACAAGTCTCATTAACCCCAAAGATGTTATGTAAGGACAATTCACATTTCATCAATGTAAAGAAAAGGATGACAAGTCATTAGTAGAGTTATGTAAATATCAATCTAGAAGCAAGCTTCCATAATGTTTGAGTCAACTCTAAAAGATAGGAAGATAATAAAAGTGAGCAAAGCATCGATAGATAGTTATGAGCATGTTCTTGCACGTGTAGTCTCATGAGACGAGGCTACCTCCGAGGTTCATAAGTAGTCTCCTTACGTCCAGAGTCTTAGAACTATGTATATCCAACATAGGAACTAGCATGTGGTTTCAACTTAAGAGAGCTAGGTATGTTTATATCTAACCTTGGTCAGTGAGATCACCTCTTTTCGGTGTAGGGTAGACACTGGATTTCATGTTTAGCTCACATGATTTATGTCGGTTAATGCTCAAAAAGATGTTCTTGGATCACTATATCCGTGAGCCACTCCTTTTCGGTGTGGAGTAAACACTTGATACAGATTCATCTTAGCCGGGAATCACCCCTTTTCGGTGTGGGGAAGAAACTGGATTTCATGAGTAGCTCACATTATCAAGATTTATTTTAATTGGTGAATCACCTCTTTTTGGTTTGGGGAAGACACTGGATTTCATGTTAGCTCGCATGATCTTACTTCTAAAGATGTCTCTATGAAAGCAGAAAGAAGGATGATGCAACGTATGTTCAAAGTGAACTATGAAAGTAAGAGCTTAAGAATGTCAATTGCCAATATGATTACAATGGTAGTTTCAGCAAATAATGGGCAAAGCCAAATAAAATTGGCTTATAATGACTTCTTATATGATGACAATAAATAGGAGTAGAAAAATAATAGAAAATCAAAGACTCATAAATTCCCTAATATTAAGATTATGAAATAAGTGGCATAGCCAATACAAATTGGCTTATGAAGTGATAATGAATATATAATGTAATAAAGGACTAATTGTAAGAATAGTGAAATCATTCCTTAGTCTTTTGATTTATTACTTGATTCATTGTGGGTATGGAACTACAATGAATCAATGCACTTATAAGTAAAAATAGGACCAAGGGAATTATTGAACTACAAACCAAGAAGAAGAAAAAGACTGAAAAATAAACTCAGTCCCAAAGAAAGAGCTCCCGGGTTGGGCATAGGAAAATTTAAAATCTTCGCCCGAGTTGTTCTAAATATACGTTCATGATTCTAATGTTTTTTAATCACATAGAAAATTAGTTGTGTGCTTTGAATGCATTAAAATACATCATATTCATACAAAAATTCACAACTAACGAATTAAGAAAGTCTAGTGACTACACTTCCAAGACATGGCATGTTGTTTTTTTAGGAAGAGCTTTCTTGATTTCATGAATTTCCTTATGTAATATGGGTGGCATACATACCATACTTATTACAAGTGGTGTACTAACCCTATACAATTTTACTATTTTAATAGGTACAGGTTAAGAGCATTAAAAGATCATTGCAGCGTTTTTACCTCAACATTCTCAGACATTTGGTAGGTCCTTCTTGATTTCGAGGATGCTATAATTTTTTGTGTTTAGGTCTAGCTAGTATTACACATAGCAGTGGATGTTTCTCCCTAGTGTTTCTCTTTCCATTACTTCATGTTGAGCTTTTTAATAAGGTCTTGTGTTTTGGGAAAACTTTTATGATTATTCATCTTCTGTTTCGAATTGAATCTTTATGATAGATGGTTGTTCTTTACTCTGAGCTTAGAGTATGATGTAAATAGTTAATAATTAATATGAAGTTTATGTATACTTCATACATTTAAAAAGTTTTAAATTTTCCGCAAATTTAACTAGATGAATGTGATGAATGCAAGAAGAGGTTTGTGTGCGACCTCTGAGAGGTTGACAACGCCGGTTGCGATTCGGATTCCAGAATCCAGGTCATGATATATGCTCTCTCCTTGAAGTCCATGAGTGGGTGGTCTGAAACTCATTTTTTGGTTATTGACCTACGACAAAGATCTATGGGGCATGGATTGACCTATGCGCAGTAGGTCCCATCCGTAGGTCACAAATATTTGGCGGTTTGGGAAGATTTTGGATAGCTTTTGGATTTGACTTTAAGGTAATCATCAACGACCCTTGGTTGGTACTTAGGTGGTCATACCTTGACTTTTAACCCCTAAAACACTCATCGTAGGTTCCTAAAAATAATTTACACTTCTAAATCTCACATAACACTCCAGAACTCTTACGTAAGGTTCTTGTTTAACCTACTAGTTTTCCGGTTGCTACAAAGATGCTAATTTGCAGCAATGAAGGAAAAAGATCAACTCAAGGTAATTAGGGGGAAAATAATTGAAAATTTGAAGAATTTTAATAAAATCAAGCCTAAAACTTGCCAAAGTCATTGGGTGAGATTCCAAGTGGACCTTCAACTAGCAAAAAGTTACGGCAGGACAACCCATGGACAAGACAAACATAGCGAGCAAATTGATGGTTTTGCGACATATTGAATGAATCAGCTATATCAACATTGATATCCTAAAGTTAAATAATTAGTGAAAGGACAAGCGAAGAAGGCGATGGAAAGGATCACTTGACGCATCGGCGACCAGGTCAGCAAAACCCTACTTATTTTGCCGAGTGACTCCGAGCTGAGATTTTAGTAACGTATAAATGTATTTTTAAAAGAATAAAAAAGAGTTCCCACATTGTCTAGTTCTGGTTTTTCGATCCTATATATTCTTAACAGTGTTCTTACACTTTTTGAGTAGAGATTCACAATTGGTTTGATCTTTAGATTCAACTGAGCATTTTGGAGACTTGTGGTTTGTTGTCCATGAAAATGGAAAATATGGTTGGTAACGATTTATTTTTATTTCTTATGTGTGTTCAAACCCCCATTCTTAGGGGTGTTGCTATGTGGTCAAATGTTTCAATTATCTTACATGTGTTAGTATTTACAATTTTATTGGTGATTTGAAGTGAATTCAATTAGTAGTTTGAGGTTTAATTGATGGGTTGTAGTTGCAAATAGAATTCTATTTTAGAATTCTAAGGTTGGTTGAGAAAGAAGAATTAGAGTTTGAACTATAAGTTTATGATTCTAGTGATTGCGTTATTGTAGACTTAGCTTGATAAAGTGGGTCTAACTTCAAACCTACTAATCTAGCTTGAAAAAGTAGGTTGATTAACGTATTGGGTTGTTTTATGTGTGTGTTTGGCGAGGTTCCAAAGAATTCGATCGCTTGAATCGTTCTACTTGATTGAGAAATGACTATTGCACCTAAAGCCTAGCCTACCCTTTGAAGTTCAAAGACTTTTAGTAAATAATAATCACCCATTTAAAGAAATTGACGTTCCATTTATCACACTCCCAAGAAATCCTCTCTACTTGGTTACTCCAGTTATTTGTAGTTGTTAATTATTTACCCAAATTCCACCAATTTGACATTAATTATCAACTCCTTGTCATTTACTTTGTTGTTGCAAAAACATCTACATCTACAAGCAATTAGAACACCTTTTTACTTCATAATCAAATTCTTTACCGTATTACTCCCTATGGGATCGACCCCAACTCTTCGTTGGATTTATACTTGTTAGTGACCACTTACATTTAGAATTAGATGAAGTTTAGTTGAGCATTATCGGGAATCACTATGGCCATACTAAAAAGGATTATGGATGAAAGGTGTGACAACCCAAACCAGCTTGAGTGGAACCCAGACTAAACCACATGGAGAGAGACCAAAGACTATCTCAAACAGCCTAACACCATTTATTAAACGAGCAATGCACAAGTACCTCCCTAGACTATTACCGAAATCTCAGAGTCACACCTTAACTAAACTAAGGTCCTATTACCCCCTAAACTTATTTATTTCATAATTTTGTACACCATTTGTCCTACGTGGCACACTCTGTGACTCCACACAATTGAGGCTTGTTAGAGATATTTGAATTCCACATAAGCCAAAAAGGTGCACAAAATTACAAAAAGTCAATTCGGGGGGTAATATTACCATAGTTTAGCTTAAGTGTGTCTCTAGAATTCCAGTCATAGTCTAGGGGGATACTTGTGCATATTTCCTTTATTAAAACAATATTATCATAATAAATAAGTAAAACATTTTGGTGACTAGATAATTCAATCCTCATAAACTCAACTAGTAATCTAAAAACATTCAATGTGGAAATAACCCCTAAGAAGTAAATTACATTAGACCGAAAGTTCAACAATAAACTGGGGATGCAATGCCGAAACCACCATAAGGATTAAGTCTAATGTTTGTGCCTAAAAAGATGGAAAAAACGCAGAAGATCCATGGCATCTTGAAAGATGTAGCTTATCATTTGATTCCAAACAAGGTATCTATCAACTAAGCGCTCCAATCAGCCATGGAAAGATGCCCAATAGTCAACAATAAAATTACATGTGCTATATTAGTACACAAAACGTAATGTCCTGGTAAGATCACACAGTAATTCCAAGATATAAATGTAAAAAATTCTCTAGAATGCAATAACACAAAACAAATACCTAAAACAAATTATCAAACCATATTGAATCTTGGTCACATGTCATAATATTACCTCGATGTATGTCTAACATGATCACAAATTTGAATCTTCGTATCTATCATAGAACTTTAATTAAATACTTAGCCCTATCAAAAAACCAAAAAAAAAAATTGTTAGTGTACCGACACGGTATTGGTTCCATCCATAGTAAGTGTACAATTGTGTTTCTTGAGCCATCCATAGTTAGTGTACCTGTTTGGGATCGAGCTTTGTGTGGATCAAATAAATATCCTACATCAGAATAACCAACAAGATTGGAGATACATTTATTATAATAAAATAAGCCCATATCAGTTGTCTCTTATGACATCGCAAAATGTGTTTGATCCCATTACAATGTATTCTAGTAGGAGTAGAACTATACCTTGCTAATAAATTAACAGAAAAAAGTTATATCATGCCTTGTACTATTAACAAGATACATTAGTGCACCAGTTGTACTAAGATATGGTACTTCAGAACCAAGAATTTCCTCATCCTTTTTTTGAGGTCGGAATGGATCATTATTCACATCAAGTGAACCAACAACCATAGGAGTACTTAATGGATACACTTCATCCATACATAATCTTTCAATACTTTTTCTGTGCAGGCACATTGATGAACAAAAATACCATTTGTCAAATGCTCAATTTGCAAACCAAGACATAATTTGTCCTTCCCAGATCTTTCATCTTAAATTTGTTCTATAAATAATCACTGCCTTTTGAAGCTCTATTGGAGTTCCAATAAAGATTTATGTCATCATTTAAACAACAAGTGCAACAACAAATTCCGAATTGTTTCTTTATAAAAGGCACATGGATAAGTTGCATCCAAATTTTGGTATAAACATTCCTTAATTAATATCCTCATAAGACAATTATACCACATGCGTACCAATTGCTTCAAATCCTCTAATGATCTTTACAATTAATTGAATACATTTCTCGAGATTTTGAGTTAATGATTTAGGCATCACAAATCCTTCGGCATTTTCATATATATCTCATTATCAAGTGATCATAAAGGGTAGAGAGGCTGTACTACACACAAATCCATCAAATGCATTTCACGTTGCTCATGGACTGTGGAAATTAATGAGATAACACAATCTATTGTCATCCATAACATTAGTAATGTCGCTCATAATCGATGCAAGACTTTGGAACATCCTTGTTCCACAATGCGAACTTATACCTTTGTATTTCCTTTTCTCATTTATTTTTGGCAAAAAAAATCATTTTACAACAAACCAAGGTAGACATTAGGTGTTTGGACTATAGTCCAAACTTCACTCTGGCCATGAATTCAACTCTTATTGAATTGCTTCTTGTCATTTGAACAATGATTTCTTTGTTTGACAAGTCTCTAAAATTTGAAGTTCAAGCTTCCTAATTAAGCTTGAATGCATTATGTGGCAACTTATATCAAGACCAACTCAACCACTATTTCTGATCGATTCAGATTAGTTTCAACATCTCTTAAATTTATAGATAGTTCATTACTTCCTTAAGTTTCAAGTTCATTTATTATTTCATGATCAGAATTACTCAAATTGTGAACTTCTATATGAGATTCTTTCATAGTGTCATCTTGACATTCAATCTTTCTTTTTCTAGGAGTCTACAACACTTTAGGCGTGCTTTTGACTCAGTAGCTATGATACTAGTGGATGGTCCTATAGGGACATCATTTTGAATTGGGACATTCTCTTTAGGAAGATGTGATTAAGTAATCCTTTTCCAATCTGTAAATACGTCTAGCATTTGATTTTCAATTTTATGCAGATGAATAATCTTTTGTAATTCTTGCTCACAAATAGAAGAATATGGATGAAGACGAGACAGTGATAAATGTTTTCACAAAATTTCTTGTTTTATTTCAATATCACTCCCGGTAATTTTGGGAAAACTGTCTCATCAAATCAAAAATCTGCAAATCGAGCAGTAAACATGTCTACAATCAATGGTTCAAGATAGCGAATAATGGAGGGTGACTCAAACACAACATATATTCCTAACCTTCTTTAAGGACCCATCTTAGTGCGGTTTGGTGGTGCCACAGACACCTATACTACACATCAAAAAATTCGTAGATGGGATATATTAGGTTCTTAACCCATAACCAATTGCAATGGAGAAACCTTTTGATAACTTGTCCGTCCGAGATGGATAAGTTTTGCAGCATGTTAAATTGCATGTCCCCACACAGAAGTGGGCAACCTAGTTTTCATAAGCAATGGTCTTGATATGAATTGTAGACGTTTAATTAATGTTTCAGCAAGACCATTCTGAGTATGAACATTAGCAATAGAATGTTTAACTCTTATCCCAGTTTCTAAACAATAATCATTAAATGATTTGGATTAAAACTCTATAGCATTATCAAGACGAATGGACTTTATCTGATTATCAGGAAAGTATGCCCTTAACCTTATTATTTCTGCCAATAATTTTGTAAATGCGAACTTATGAGATGATAATAGACACACATAAAACCATCTAGAAGAAATCTATTAGAACCATAGATCTTCAAATGACCCCTAGTGTGTGATAGGTCCAAAACTATCCCCAGAAGATAAATGAGGGGGAAATGAAGTGTGGGAATGGAACCTAGAAAAATGGGTGAGGGGGAGTTGTGAGTAGGAAAGGGAGGGAAAGAAAAGTGTTGAGCAGGGAAAAGGGGGGGAGACCAGGGGAGAAGAGAGTGTGGGAGGAGTGTGAGGGGGGACTTGGAATTAAAAAAAGGGGGTAGCTGGTGAGTAAGGTTATGTTATAGGTGTAGGTGTCATGGCGTAGGCAGAGAAGGGCAGTGAGTTGTGAGGGGAAGTGGGGGGAAGGTGAAATAGAGGGGGGGAAAGAGTAGACTATAGCTGGTGGCAAGGAGGGTGGAGGGGGAGGTGGGGTGGGGGCAGGTTACGATCGTAGATTTTCTATACCAACCTGTATGCTAGAGACATTCTTGTGTGATATCAGATATTCAATCATTGATTGGATACGATAACTATTCTTTCACGAATATCTTTTAACTCAACAGTTTTCTTAGATTTTGAAGAAAATCTTTCTGTATTTTTAATATCGTATGTTGTTGTTACAAGAATCACAAAGCAAATTTCTGTCTTCATATTTCAATAATAATGTTTTAAGAATGATCCTATCTTCACATAAATACATACCCAAAATAAATATATAGTAAATAATTGAGTGTTGTCAAAAGCGTACAAGATATTCAAAGTAATAAACTAATAATTAATTATTAGAAATCTAGCCTTAATTTATTGCTTACTCTAAGTAAAAAATGAGTTGTTAGGAAAAATTAAAATAATAATCATTATTTAATCCTTGTTAATAACATACTTCATGTTTTTAACATTAGATCAAGTTAACGATCTAATATAATACAAACACATGATAAATCCAAGTTAATAACAAACTGTAAGTTTTTAACATTAGATCAAGTTAAAGACCTAATATAATACAAACACGTAATAATGTTTAGTATTTGACTAACACTATCATATTAGAATCATATAAATAAATCAATGAGAAATGTATATTATTTAATTAAGATGAAACAAACTAATAAACTACAAAAAATGATTAAACTAATTTAAAATACTAATACTTATGTAAAAACTATCATTACATGAAATTTAATAATAACTACTACCAGAAAAAAAATTCTCTTCCATGTTCACAGTAGCATCACCAATTAAGTGATCTATCTTTCCTTCGACATGTGAAAAAATCTGCTACATCCAAGTGCATGATGTCAACTTGATTTTCAGAGAAAAAATTTGCCTCGAGATTTTTCTCTTTCTTCTTTAGCGATTCTTGATAAAGCTCAACCAAGAGTTTGGGAATACGACATTCACGTGCATAATGACCTCTTCCACCACATCAAAAATAACCTTCCCTAGTTGCTTCACATTTCTCATCCTTTCTTTTTTCATTTTGACTGTGTCTTTTATTTGATGAATTATTAACACCAGAAAAAAGATTTATGTTCTTGATCATAATCACGACCACATCCACGTACACGACTATGATTAGGGCCGCGACCTTTTCAACGTCTAGCATGGTGGGCGTACGCCTCATTCACTTCAGAAAGTGGTCGAGATCCAGTAGGTTGATTCTCATTATTTTTCTCAACCACAAGAAGATGAGAAATTAAATCATAATACTTTTTAAAACCTTTCTCTCGATATTGTTGTTGCAACAGCACATTTAAGGAAAGAAAAGTGAAGAACATCTTTTCCATCATATAAATCTCACTAACCGTTTCTCCACATAACTTCAACTGAGAAGTGATTCTACACATGTCATAATTTTACTCAAGTATAGACTTAAAGTCTTGTAGCCATAAATTCATCTAATCATATCGTGCCTGGGTGTATAACCATCTTCACTGTCAGATATTCGATTTTCAGAATCTCATCAAGATGATGACGCAAGAGTATCATTCCCCGTGCACAGTTTTGTTTTGACGCCTTATTTTCTTATTTTATGGTGTCTCAAAGACCTATAGCATCAAGGTGAATTTCAGCATCATACACCCATGATAGGTAGTTCCTGCCCAAACTTTTGAGGGCAATGAACTCTAGTTTCATAAGATTGGTCATTAAAATTATATAGAAAAGAATAAATAATACCTTATTAATTGTACAAACCTAACCTTCACTTTTTGAGAAAGTAAAGTCTAATGCTTATAACGTGTTATTAAATTATAGAATAAGAAGAAGAAAGTAGAGAGAAGAGAAGAGAAGACTTATTATTTCTGTTGATGAATGATTTCACAATGAAGAGGAGCCCTCTATTTATAGGGGAAATCTAGGGGAGATCTAACTTGGTCCCCAAGTAGGACTCTTAATCATATCCTAAAAGGATTCATATGATAGACATTCACTATAATATAACTATTCACTACTACAAAAGATCTAGTTAGTGGCAATAAAATATTGCTTTAGCGGCAATAACATTTGTTACGATTATGTATACCGGAAAATGAACTTTGGCCGACAATGTTGGGGTCGGCAAAGGCTTTTTCGATCATTGTGGAAAATGCTGGGAAAGGATAGCATTAATTACCACTACAAACCATTAGCTTTTACAGCAATTGATTGCGGAAATTATAGTGACTGCTAAAGGTTAGTCATATTGTTTAACTGTTGTCTTTTAGCGTCCATTGATTTAGTCGATATATATAAATAAAAATACGCTAAAAGGTAGTACTTTTAATGTCAATTACTTCTGGAAGTTGTGTTGGCTGCTAAAGGTAATTCATATTTGCTAACTATGATCTATTAGCGTCCATTGTTTTAGTCCATTAATCTAAATAATATCCACTACAAGGTACTAGTTTTAATGCCAATTGGTTGCAGAAATTATGTAAGCTACTAAAGGTAATTCATATCGTCTATCAGTGGTCTTTTAGCGTCCATTGTTTTTGTCGATAAATTAAAATAAATAGTTGCTAAAAGGTAGTAGTTTTAACGGCAATTTACAAACACGTTCACAAAAAAGTGTCTCATATTAACAAAAATTTTCGCTAATGGTTAAAACATATATATTACTATTAATCCATAAAATAGAATATATCTCTTTAAATCTAGAAAAACAAAAGGAACAACAAATCCAAAATAGAAAGTTACAACTTTTGAAATAAACTTCTATTGTTCAAACTATTGAATAATGTCTTCAAATAACTTTTGTTACTCTTCTTTGAATAGCGTCTTTGAAATCATCCACATATAAAATTTGTGAACATCAGATTGTATAACCTTTAATGAAAAAGAAATGTGTCAATAGATGAAATTCAAAGTATAAAATATTGCAAGTAGTGTGACTAATTATACAAATTACAAGTAAGAAGTATTTAGGTAATTTAATACCATATGGAGAAGAAATCTTCATGTTAATCATCTTTTGTAAGTAGTAGTACACAACAAGTCTGTGGGCAGCATTATAATTCCAAAAAATGGACTTGTCTATTTAAGAGTCTATAGGTTTCAGAATATTATTGGGGTACATAGGCTTCCCATGCAAATATTTGAGTATATGGGCATGTAGAGAATATTGGCCTAAGGTTGTAGCCAATTTCTAATGGTATTAAGATAACTTTGATGTTTCAATGCTCCAATTAAAGCCTGTTTTGGAATTGTACTTGCAATGACAGACATCCATGTCAAGGAAGCCTAGTACCATAAGGTCACATGATCATTTAAAAGTAAAATAATCATGTAGATGAGCAGGCGCATGGGACATAGTGAGGATCCTTGGACCTAATGGGACAAAAAGTTAATAAAAAAGAAATGCGTAAAGCACAAAACATTTGCAACAGACCAAGAGACAAAGCCCCAACCGAATTCGATTAGGGCACTGGCGCGCGCACGGGTAAGCCATGTAGGGCCTAGCTTCCTAACAAACTCTAGTCTCTAACTAACTTACCTTACTAGCTGACTAACCTAGGACTAAATAAAATAAACTAAGTCAAATGCTCTCCTATTTTTAGTCAAATTAGGAGGGACATTTTGGTAATTAGCTAATTAATTATTTAATTAAATTAATTAACCTAAGTTGAATTAGTCAATAATCATTTCCTAAGACATCAAATCACGTTGAAACTCAAAAAAAAAAACAGTGCACAAACGTGAAGAAAAATAGAAAAATTACTCTCGATTCTCCTAGGCAATTTCACGCAAATTCCTTCAGATTTCGGCAACTATAGGGTGATCTGCGTAATTTCAATTCTACAGTAAGATATGGGTTTTCTTCTTGATTCCTTTTCCCAAGCAATCGCATGTTCATCTTCCGAGCTCTCCCTATTCCCGATTCTAGTAGTATGTATAATCCAATCTCGAGCATGTTGTTGGGATGTGGGGCTAAGTCTCATGATGTGGAGGTTTTTATTATTTAATATGTCAATGAGACCATAAGGTTCATATCCTTATGAATGAGTAATCATTTACATGCATAAGAATGTTTAATACCCATTGTTGTTTTTGAGAAGATGCAAACTGTTAAAATTTGCTTTCTTAAAATGATGAGATTATAAGTATATATATGAAGTTAATTTTAACTTGGCTTACTTGATATTCCACTCATTACTAGTCTTTAGTGCATAGTTTAAGTTTATTCCTTAAATTAGCTTACAATAGTATTTCCAAAATATGACGTCATAATACCAATCTTATATGACAATGTAAATTTGATGTTCTTGTAGGCAAATACATGTAAGGAATGACTTGACAGTGTAATCAATGAACTCATAACCCAGGGTATGCCAATGATTGGGAAAGTCCCAACATACATATATAATGAACTTGTAAGCATAGTAGCAAACATTGAATAAGTCCCTTACAACTTTAATAAAAATGGTACAATACGACCAAATATGTTGAACGATAAGGTGAGTAATGACATAACATTAAGGCTAAGATCATGAAATTGACCTAGACTGGGGTTTGAAAGGAAGTATGACAATCTCACTTACCATTATAATGTTACGATCTCACTAGAAGGTCTTGAAATCATGAGAATAAGTCCTCATTCATTCACACATCATGATAGGACGATTCAATTCACATTCATCAAGTAAGAAAGGATGACAAGCATCCATTTGATCTAAGCATACCTTATACTAGAACAAGCTTCACAATGTATGAGTCACATAAGTTGTAAATAGCATACTTGAGAAAAACACCGTAGACTAGCAATGAGCTTTTGCAAGCACATGTAAGCCTAATGAGATGAGACTACCACCAAGGTTGATAAGGATCTCCAAAATTTCCTAGTATTTGAACTATGTTGTGAGCATAGGTTACTAGCTAGTGAATCCACCTAAGAAATATAGGAAGTATTTGGTTTCACTTTGGTTAGTGAACCACCTCTTTTCAGTGTGGGAAAGACACTAGATTTCATGTTAGCTCACATGATCTATGTCGGTTAAATGCTAGTATTAGGTTTCACTTAGCCCGGTGACCACCGCTTTCACAGTGTGGGGGATACACTTTATTATCAGTAGCTCACATGATGTATTAGTTTCAAATGAACAATAAGCAAAAGTACAAGTAATCAAATCACCAGTGTTTGTTTATAAGAATAAAGTTTTCTTAAAACATATTTGGCTTTTTCCAATAAAGGGAGCAAAACATCAATAGCTAATAAATGCCCTATAATCTTTTAATTCTGCAAATGATCAAATAATGGCATAGCCATATCTTATATTTGCAATATCAAATCATGGCAAGCAATATTCTTTATATTATTAAACATAACCAATACGGGAATACCTAATAAAGATTGGCCTATAAGACTCATTCCACTTTAATAAGAATGGAAAGAATAACTTGAAGTACGGTAGTCAATCCAATTTTCCTTAGTCTTTTGGCTTACTTACTTGATTCATTTAGGAATGGGACACATGAATCTGGACTCGTAAGTAATATGGGTCAAAGGAGATCTTGAACTACACAACAAAAAGAAGAAAAGACTGAGAAATAATCTAAGTGTGGGAAAAGGAGCTCTCGGCTTAAGGGGGGAGCACAAATATATATTTTTGCTCGAGTTGTTCTAAAATTATGTTCATGATTCCAAGGTATTAATTTCATATAGAAAATTAGTTGTGTTCTTTAAATGCATGAAAATATGTCATATTCATAGCATGATCCATAAATACCGAATTAGGAAAGTAAAGTGACTTCACTTTCCAAAATTGGCATGTTGCTATAGGAAGAGCTTTCTTTGATCATGCATAGTCCTTATGTGTTTATGTGATTACACCCATACTTAGTACAAGTGTGTACTGACCCATATACAATTACTATTTTTATAGGTGCAGTCCTTGAATAAGATTGAAGATTCGCTTGAAGCTGTTTAGATTAGTACCTCCAGACTTTGGTAGGTCCTCTTGTGTTAGAGGATGTCTACACATTATATGCTAGCTTTAATAGATTAGACATATCTAGTGAATTGTCCCTAGACTTTCCTCTCGATTATTTTTTCAAACTTCCTATTAAGGAAGGCCGGTTTGGTCACTATTATACTTTTATTATTCTTCATTTCATCAATTTGTTTCAATCTATTAAGATGGTCTTTATGTGAGGCTATTCGTATATCCTCTTATGAAGAAATTATATATGATTCTAGTACACTTCAAGTAAAGTTAAAAAAATTTAAACTTTCCGCTAAATTTAATTGTATGGTTATGATGAAAGCTAAGAAGAGGCTTGTCTGTGACCTATAACGACGTCGGTATCATCTAGGGTCTAGAACCCGAGTGTGACAGCAATAATTCTTGCAATCTCTTTGGCATGATAAAGGGAGCAGACTGGTGGCAATATGCTATTCCACGTGATAGTTGTTGGTATTCGAAAAAGATCTGTCATGTTAGAGATAAATTTTCACTAGGATACAATAAAAATAGATGGTTTAAACTTGAGCGCAAATACACGATAGCAAGCGTGTATACATAGAGAATAGGAGAGCTAGAATAGCAGACGTAGAGCTGGTGGATTTGGTGTAGAGGAATTCTTCCTAAGAACAACTTTATTCATTCGGTAGCCCTTCATGGAAGATTATTTGCCGAAGAGAAGCTCTATAGAATGGGGATCTGCCACGATGATAAGTGCCAACTATGTGGGGATGTATCAGAAATAGTGGAGCATATTTATTTTGACTTTTTTTTCTCAAAAGGATGCAACAGAAGAAGAAAAATATCATTTCTATGAAGGCTGTCAAAGGAATCGATTGTTAAAAGTGAGTCTCTGCAGGTTGTACCAAAAGAAGAATAAATGGAAATGATCCTACATTACCATTTTCATTCTCTTTGTTGTGCTTATATATATAGTGAAAACAATTTAAGGGGAATATGTAGAAAACTTGATTACTTCAGTGGATTTGAAAAGGAATGAGACAACTGGATTACAGGGAAATATGGAGAAGGCCGGATAGATCCACAATAGGTAGAGGCTGCAGTAACCTGGTAATGGCAGCAGTAGCGGCAGTGGTGTATTGGATATGGAAGGCACGAAACAACTAAGAGATAGAAGATGACTTAGATAATTTCCAGTCACTGTACCTCAAAATATAAGTATCTATAACTACTAGATTAATGAAAAAGTTGTTGCCTTTGAGGTTAGAATTAGTCAATGTATGAGAACATTATTTTTGTGAAATCTAGCAGAATCACACACAGTTAGGAAATGAATGTCTGGATGTGGATTGAAAGAGTGAAACCTATACAATCTTGTAAGTTGGATATTTGAATAACATGTAACCGTTTGAGATGGGAAAGGAGGATTAAACAATGAATCATCTCTTATTTGCATGATAAGGTGGTAAAACTATAAACATATGTGGGCTATATATTTTTTTCTGAGACTGATACGGCAATGTCTAAAGCCATTATAGTGCCTAACCATCTTGTAGTGCTTTGCAGAATTTTTAAAGAAGTGTCAACTTAAGATTCTAACAGCTTACCAAATTCATCATCATGTAGGCAAGAAATATGAACTAAAACTAGACAATTTCAAAAGAAAGATCCGTAAAGCTTTTGCAGAACCACCTTGGTGCTTCTAATGTAGTTGTGACTAAACTATAGTACTTATAAATACAAATCTGGCGCAGGTGCCACAATTATTAATAACCATACTAAAAAAGTCTCCATTCTCTTTTTTTCAACAACAAGAAAGAACTCATTGTTGTAACTAAAAGTATGTAAAGATAGGGCTGGTTGTGGGGATTAATACAATGTTTTTATTCATAAAAAACATAAATTTATAGCTAGTGCATTAAAAATCGAACCGAAACGAACATCCAATAAACTCAAACTAAACAAGACAGATTCATCTAGATTTTAAAACAAGAATAGGTCACATCGAAGCCAAGAAACTAATTTAGAACAACATCTCACCATTTCGCATATAACAACTCACATACAAAATAATTGAGTTCACATGCTCTTGTGAGTATCTTTGTCTCTTGGAATTCTATCACTCAGCACAATATTTGCAAAGCAGGAAAAGACGAAGAATAGCGTCAAATGATAAAGATGAGTAGTACCATATGGAAGAGTAATTTCAGCATTCCTAGATATCCTTGATGATTGTGGTACTCCTTCTTGACCTCTATTATGGTCGGGAACCTTTAAGTATTAAGTCTTTAGTGGCTTGGGAAGTATTTTGTTGGCCAAGGACTGCAGGTGTCTATAGTGATGCATATGACTCAATCCTCAATAAGAAATTAATGTGAAAGATTGAGGGGGAAGTATTAAAAGGTGCAGTGGAAGGGAACTCTATGAAATAACCTTGGTTCTCCGAAGTGATTTTTTTTACTATATTTAAAAGGGAAAAGGGACAGATTTCCCCTTTACTTTAATAAATGGTACGTATACACCCTCCTTTATACTTTGCGTCCATATAAGTCCTTATCGTCGAATTATAAGTACATATGTAACCCTCTCACTAACAGACTCCTAATTTTTTACACGTGTCTTAATCCTATTGAACTACCCGTTTGACCCTTTTTTTTAACCCATAACCCAACTATTCGCCCCATAACCCAATACCCTCCCAATTTCCTCTAAAAAGAATCCAAATTAAAAAACCCAAATATTCAATTGATATATATCTATTTGGAATTGCTGGAATTGGAAAAATTCGGAGAAAGGCCTATCCAGAAGCCCTTGAAAAATCGAAAGATGAGGAAGAAGCACAAGGAGCTGCTGAAGCATCCAAGAGGCAGGAACAAGAAGCAAAGAAGCTTGAAAACAAAGGAGGCTCCGAAACCAGCTGACCAAACAGTGGTTGCTTCAACAGAGAAGAGGAAGATTTTTGGTGGACTGTTTCAACAAAAACCATCTATGTTGATGACTAAGATGAATGAATAAGAAAAGTCCAACGTATTAGTTTTCTACATATCATTTTAGCCTAATTAAGAGGTTAAAAATGATTTAACTGAGGCTGAGTGAGAGTATGTAAACCCCTGCACATTTTCTATTGATCTTAGTGTATATTTGCCTCAAATGAAACATCTAAGGCACTTGTTCATTTTTGTTATCACTTCCAAATACTATTTATGTTGTCTATTGATGCATAGAACTTAGTGTATATTTGCCGTTGATGGATTTGGAGAATTTTTGCCTATTCCAGCAATTCCAAAGAGATACGTATCAATTGAGTATTTGGGTGTTTTAATTTGTATTTCTTTTAGAGGAAATTGGGTTGGTATTGGGTTATGGGGCAGATAATTCGGTTATGGGTTAAAAAAATGGGTCAAACGGTAGTTCAATATGATTGAGACACGTATAAAAATTAGGAGTCCGTTAGTGAGAGGGATATATATGTACCTATAATTAGACGGTAGGGACTTATATGGACGCAAAGTATAACGGAGGACATATACGTACCATTTATTAAAATTCGGGGGGTAAATCCGCCCTTTTCCCTATTTAAAAATAAATAACAGACTGCTAATCGGAGATAGAGTTGGAGAGGGTGCGCGATTGAAACCTGGACTTCCCACTTATTCGATGTAACCAGACATGATCACTGTTTACGTATGCCTATATGCCTCTATGGTTTGGGATAAAATCTTGTGTTTGCAAGTAGTTACTAGGGGGAATGTTCCTTGGATACAAGAGCTAAATTGACCTGTTCTGTATCCGTAAGGGAAGACTGTGAATGCAGAAATACACAAGACGTCGTTGGCATGCAGCTCAAATATACTAAATAACTTTAACATGTATTTTTTGGTGCCTATGGACGGAAAGGAATTGTTTGTATTTTGATGTAATCTCAACTCCTAACCATTCATCCAAAGCTAAACGTTTATTCAATTAGTTTTGTTGGTCCAACCAGTCTTATGTGAATAGTTATACAAGTTTTTAAGATTCTTAGCTCTTTAACTCTTGACCAAACAAACTCATGTTTAAGTCTCCTCTAGATTTTTTGAATTTATGGATGGATCCCGTGTCTTAAATGTTATCGTGTAATGGAGCTACCATATCTACTTTTCTAATCTTTGCATCTTCTTTATGCGGGTAATGATGTTGGGTTTAGCAAGTGTGAATGGGAAAAGAAATGAGAGAATATGAAAAGTGAGGGAACTATTTTAGAGGAAAAATGAAAAGTCATTTGCAAAGTGCAAATGAAAAGTCATTTCTCTCATAAGCGGCAAAAAAAGGGAACTAAGTGTCCTTATATAAGGAAACACTTCCGTTTTACTTCCTAACGAGATAAAAGAAGATACCCCCATCGCGCCGTCTCGTCGTCGCCGTCGGCTTCCGGATTTGGGCAATGATGTGATTTGATTGATAATTTTTTGGACAAATTTATTTAATAAATTTTTTTAAATCAAATAAGTTCGTTAATATTATCTCTTATAAATTGGCGGTTAACGGTAACATTTCAAAAAGTGTTACTCTTTCCAAAAAGTCTTTACTCTTACTTACTGAAAGTTTTATTTTTCCGAACAACACATTTTTCCGAACAGTTGTTATTTTTTCCAAGACACAACTTTCTGGATAAAAGGGTCTGAACAATTTCCGAGTGAACAGACCGTTTCTTGCGGGAAAATAGCTATAAAAACAAAGTCAATTTTCTTTGTTTTCAAAACACTGGATTTCTGCTCTAGCATAAATTTTTTTCTGTCAAACAAAATCAAAGTGTAAAACAATCGACTAAGTCTGGGTGACTTGATCATGTTTGTTAATTCTCTGAAGTTCAAGAAATTTGAGTACGCTATTTTTTTAACAGGATTATCCGTTTTATTCTTGGGAGAAATTAATCCCATAATCTTAGGGTATAGTGGAGGGATTAAATTTCTTAGAACACATAGTAGTTTCTGTGACGTGGATTATTCTTCTTCTTCACTTACTTTATGTTTCATCTTATTCAGTTTCTGTCTTTTTAGGCTAATCTTATAATACAGGTTGGATAACAAATGAAACAACATACTTCATAAAAAGAAGTCCTTTACAGAAAGTAGCAGATGTAGTTTCTTGTTTTAAGTTGTCACCATTTGTTTAAGTGATCTTGTGAAATGTGAACTATTAATTGATGCTGTAAACTAATCAACGATCCAAGTGAATGTAGCTAATATCCTAAATGATCAGTACATACCAAACACACAACTTATTAAAATGAGCAAGCATGCAATATGTTGCTGTAAATGCAATGTCAGCAGATCTGTCTACATTATTTTTTTTTCTATTTCTACTTTAATTAATTATTTCATCCCTTATTATACTGTCTTTATCGGTAACAGGTGTTGTATTTCCATTGCTTTTGCTTACACAATATGTCATTTCCTGTGATATCTTGTTGTCATTGCACCGCTACTGTAATTAGACTTTTGAAGGTGTGACATCAACACTTGACGTGAAGGTATCTATGCTATCAGAGTTGTAGGATTGCAGTTAGTTTTCCTTCTGTGAATTAGTAATGTGTTGCGTGTTCAACACTTTGGTACTGATTCTTATGAAAATTTTGTTACTTGTTCAACATTCTGGTAGTTATTCTTCTGGTATCTTTTAGGAGTAAAGGGAAATGGAAGTACAGATAAAAAACACACTATCAAGGATATGGGAACAAATTTAATATACATGTCCACCTATAGGTATTATAGAAAACTTCAGATCCACCTTCAAACAACATACATTAATTTTGAGAACTTGAATTGCTTCGTCTTTATTCCTGGAAAAAAACATCATTCTTCCCTTCCGTCAAAAGCTACAAATGCTTTCCAGGGGAGGAAAAGTGAAGGACAGGTACAAGTCAAGAAAATCATGTAAGAGATACACTGGCGGGGATCAATACATGACAAATTTACAAAGATCACTTGGTTAATAAAATCTATACTTTCCTAAAAACAATAATTCCAAAAATTCCATTCTAGTTTATAAGAAAAAGGGAACAAGAATATTAGGTCTGGGACTGAATAACATAAATTATGTATGCTGCACGTCCAAACACTAAAGGAATACTTAAAAACATAAATTGATGTACTTATAGAGGTTTTTAACATAATTCAGTTTGGAGAACTTGTTTATAAATTTTATTGTGATTATTCTAGTGTGTTGTATCAGTCTCCTCGAAGGATCATTCTGTTGGGAAAGCGCGGATAAACACAAAAATATGTCTGGTAAAAGTAATGATAATAAAATGGGAAAATAATGACCCCAAGAATTTTACGTGAAAACCCTTCGAAATAAGAGAAAAACCATGGGCAAATAGGAGCAACTGATATTACTATAGTAAGGAATTTTACACTGTGTAGTCACGAATACAATACTCAAAGTTACTACTATACACTCAAAAGGAACAACACTTTTTTGGTTTACACCTTACTAAAATATCGCTCACACTCTATTTTTCTTCACAGACTATTTTTCTTGTATAGTTTATGGAATACCTCACTTTTCTCTCAAAATGGTTTTTTCTCTCTAACTTGGTGTATTCTACAAATGAGCAAGAATGCTCTATTTATAGAAGGATAAAACGATGCCTATGTCACTAATGACATAGGTAAATATAACAAAGTTAGAAAAGGGTTGCAAATCTTACCAATTTTCCAACTACCATATATTCCTTTTTAACAATTACTTGTATCAATTGAATAACAAAAGTTGACAAATGAAATGGAATGGACTCAACAAATCTCCCCCTCAAGTCCCATTCACTGGAAGGAGATATCTTCATTTTCTTTAGAGAGAGATCATACCCACAATCTCTATGCATAACTCGAACTTGTCTTTCGGTATCGTCTTGGTCAGCATAACTGCAGGATTTTTACTTGTGTAGATCTTTTTGACGTGAAATGATTCATTCTCCACTTTATCACGAATCCAATGATATCTGACGTTGATGTGTTTTGTTCTTGCATGGTACATGGAGTTCTTACACAAGTATATTGCACTCAGGTTGTCACACTAGACAATATACTCTATCTGATTCAAACCAAGTTCTTGAAGAAATCGCTTTAGCCATATCATCTCCTTGCCGTCTTCAATAGCCGAAATATACTCAAATTTAGTTGTAGATGGTGCAACACACTTCTGCAACTTTGACACCCATGATATAGCTCCCCTTGAAAAAGTAAACAACTATCCAGTACTGAATTTTCTGTTATCAAGGTCACCAGCCTTATTAGTATCTGTATAGCCTTACAAGATTGGATTTGATACTCCAAAACACAAGCATTCATCTGAGCTTTCTCTAAGATACATGAGTATCCACTTCACAGCTTCCCAATTCTCTTTTCCTGAATGTTTGAGAAATCTTCTGACAACACCAACTGCAACTCGCAATATCAAGAGTCCTAGTCTACAAGTGAATACTTAGACTTCTAACAACGTAGGATATAAAACTTTGGCCATGTTCTTTTTTTCCTCCTCTAACTAGGACACATTTTTTTTTTTTTTTCCCCTTTTCTTGCTCACTTCATATGACCAGGCAAGAGTGTACAAACATGCTTCGGCAATTCTTTATATTGAAGCGTTCCAGTACATGTTCAATTGTACTTCTTCTGCATAATAATCTTACTTTCATCATCACTAAGACATAATTTCATGCCCAAAATTCTTTTGGCATGAACCAAGTCTTTCATAGGAAAAGACTTACATAACTTTTTCTTTACCTCGTCAATCTTGGAAGTATTCTTTCCCACAATTAACATATAATCCACATACAACAAATGCATGATAAAATAATGGTAAGAAAATTTTTGTACAAATATGCAATAATCTTGATTCAAACTTCTTGTACCGCTGTTTGGGAGCTTGTTTAAGTCCATAAAGACTCTCTTTTGAGTTTGCACACAAATTTTTTTTTACAATCTACTTTGAAGCCCTTAGGTTGTTCCACATAAATCTCTTCTTTTAGGTCACTGTGAAGGAAAGTCATCACACACATCCATCTTCTCAATCTCTAAATTAAGACTAGTAGTCAAACCTAGAACTGTGCAAATCGAGGACATTTCACTACAGGAAAAAATATTTTTGTCAAGTCCCAACCCCCTTCCTTTAACCAACTCCCTAACACCAATCTAGCTTTTACTTGGCTTCAATTTGTGGTTCTTCCACTTTAAACTTTGAACATCCACCGTGTTCTTCTTCAAAGCTCTCATGCCTTCAGACCATTGTACCAACTCATATTGTTGGGTTCTCATATGCAGATACTTCATCTGATCTTGGCATGGATTCAATCCATTGATTCTTTGTGCTATCTTCCTGGCCGTCCTAATAACTTTTTCGTTCTCCTCTGTTGAGTAAAACATACTATTGGTGAATAACGGGAGGAAGGAAACCACTGTCTTGTGGACCTCCGAAGCGAATATTTGATTCGTCACAACTTCATTAGCCATATGACTCAATAACATATCATTGTTATTAATCACATGATATTCGAACATGATTCTGGGCATCATTATGCTTATCAAGCCCAACAACATCCTTGCAACTTGGTGCGGAACGTCCATCATGATTACCTATACCATCAAAACTTGAATATTCCACAATTCTTTAATTTGTCAATATCTTCATTGTTTGATTCTCCATGAAATAAATATTACGGCGTCTCACAAGTTCTTTTCAATTGGATCATAGAGCCAGTTAACAAATTCATGTAGGTCATATCCATGAAGATGCATGCTTTGTCTGGCATCAACCTTGACCTCTCATCTTTCGGGCATATGTAGCAAAAGCTTTGCAACCAATACTCTCAAATTGTTAAAAAGTAGGAAACATCCTTTCCATACCAAACACATTTTGGTACAATGCATTTGCAAAGCAACAACAAACGATAGAATTATAACATTGCAACGGTCAATAAATTCTCACCCAAAATGATTTCGGGCAATTGTTTCAAAAAGCAAACATCTAACTCTTTCCTCAAGGTCTATTCATCTATCACCAAACCATTAGCTGAGGAGGTCCCTTGCGAGGAGTCTCTCCTGTTCTAATACCTTGATGTTTGCAGTATGAGCAATGGTCCACAAAAAAAATAAATTCACCACCATATCAATACGAATACATTCAATTTCTTTCTAGTTTCTCTTTCAACTGAAGCCTGAAACTGCTTGAAGTCACCTAACACTTGGTTTTAGTCTTCAAGACATAGACCCAATGTTTTCTCGAGCAATCATCAAATGAAAGTGACAAAGTAGAGTGAACCACCTAATATCTTTGTCTTCATTGGACCACATAAATCATAGTGCACAAACTCAAGCAACTCTGTCTTTATCGAAAGAGGGTAGTACATAAAGAAAACTCTATTTTGTTTACCAGCCAAGCAGGGGTCACAATTTGCTTATTTAGCACTTTTGCTATTTGACAAAAAATTCTTCTTGGCTAGAACATTAAGTCCTTTCCTACTGATGTGGCTAAGTCTCTTGTGCCATAACATTAAAGAGCTATCGCATTAAACCGCATTCACCATATCAACACAAGCCGTTCCTAGTCCAGCATAAGCCCACACTACAACCCAACCGTTTTTAACCGACGAGCCACATCAAGGAACCCTTAATGATCTTCCATTTCAATCATCACCGTTGGTACTCACATATCCTTCAATCATCTAAAACACCAACATAAATCGGTCAGCTGAACATCAGGAGCATGTTTCCACATTGTTCAATATTAGTTTTTTTCCACACACACGAGTTCCCAAACAAATTGTACCGATACCACCATATGAAACAGTCTCCATTACCCATACGTGAAGGTTTCCAAATCCCAGGAGTAATGGAAAGAGAAATCCTTCCTTATTTACATGAGATGCGAAAATCCAGTGTCCACAACCCAGCTTGACTCATCACAAGCAATGTTTATCATATCCGTATCAAGAACGGTAATAAGATCTTCGGCGGCGACGGTGACTAGGCCATTTTTATTGCCATCTTCCTTAGTTTCCTTTATGGTTAGTTCTCCCTCTTCAACTTCCTACAGAACTTCTTCATGTGCCCTTTCATACCACGATGATAGCACTTAATATCCTTAAGTCTACTTCTAGTTTTTCTCCTATTTTGTTCTCTATACTGAGAACCACAAGTTTTGTTTCTCCCCTTGGGCTAGTTATCAGTACATCCAACAAAGAGGAACCTTGAGTTTTTATTCTCATCTCTTTGTTCAAGAGACTACTTTTTGTGGAATCCATAGAGATTACACCATTTGGAGAAGAATTTAACAATGAAGTTCTAAATGTTTCCCAAGAGTCCGGTTGGGAGCCAAGTAGAAAACAAGCCTTGAATTTCTTTATCAAATTTGATGCCCATAGAAGATAACTGATTTATGATCCCCTAAAAATTATTCAGATGGTCTGTCATCGGAGAACAATCATGATACTTTAAACTCAACATCTGCTTTATTAAGAACATTTTGTTATTGCCAGTCTTCCGAGCATACAAACTTTCAAGATGCTCCATATAGTTGGAGCATGTTCTTTTCCCAGAATATGATTCAAACCATCATCGCAACACCATTGGCTAATAAATTCACAACCTGTTCTGTGCATCAAATTCTACTGCTGCATCTTTGCCAGAATTTCAGTGGTATATACCGTTTGTAAAAATTTTAACAGAAGGAAGATCTCATTTTCCCCTGCCAATGTAATAATTCACAACCCATCAAAGTAACCATTCTACTTATGTTGGCTTCCATTGTTTTTCCCCAAAAAATATTGTTATCGCAATCAAGTAAATCTTTTCTTATGTGTAGTTAGACTGTGTCTACAACCACAGAATACTCAGATAAAACCGTGGCTCTTATACCAGTTGTTGGGAAAATGCGGACAAGCACAAACATTATATGGAAAGTAATGGAAATACAATGAGAATAATGCACCAAGAATTTTACGTGAAACCCCTTTCTAAATAAGGGAAAACCACGGGCATAGGAAGCAACTCATATTAGTATAGTAAGGAATTTTACACTATGTAGTCCGAATAATACTCAAAACTGACTACTATAAACTCAAAGAAATCACAACACTCTTTTGGTTTCCACCTACTAAAATATCGCTTGCAACTCCTTTTTTTTTCTCACCTACTATTTTTTCTTGATAGTGTATGGAATATCTCACTTTTGCTCTCAAAAAATGGTTTTTTCTCGGTACCTTTGTGTAGTCTATTATACAGAATGCGTCTTATAAAGAATAAAAACATGCCATGTCATAATGACATAGGTAAATATAACAAAGTAAAAAAAGGGTTGCAAACCTTACCAATTTGCCAACTACCAAATCTTAATTTTCAACTCTTATCACTATTCCTTTTTAACAATTACTTGTATTAATTGAAAAGCAAAAGTTGACAAAAAAATGGAATGGACTCAACACATTCGCTAAATTTTCTGAAAGTCACTCACCTTAATATATTAACAATCACACGCTTTAGTATAACACCCTGACACCTCAATCGATTAATACAGGAATCGGTTCAAAATTGTAGCAGCAAGATATCAGAAACAAAAAAACGATACACTAGGAATCTCAAATCACTTGGAATCACTGTTACCTAAATATTGATCAGTTCATCAAGTGTATTTTCTGTTTTCTTCCAGTTAATGCATAAATATAATGAACATAATCGAAAATAAATTATACGGTAAAATTCTCAAAGACACATAAATAGTAACATGGGAGTGGAGGGGAGCGACGAACCAACCTGAGAGTTGCGTTGTTCTTTGACGTACTTGCTTTTATTGAATCATGTCTGCTGGAAGTAGCTGCTTCAATTTAGAATACGCTGCTGGAAGGTCGTTGCTGCTATGAATATATGTTGTTGGACGTTGCTGCTCTAATCGATTTAGGATGAGGAATCCTTATGTATTTGGGAGATCTTTTTTGGAAAAAATTTCGTATTAGAAGCGTATAGAGGTTTTTTTTATTAATGTATTCCTTATTGACGAGGATTTATTATTTTGTAGAAATTGGAAAATGACGTGAAAAAAATTAAATAAAGAGCGGGATTTCAAATTGTATGAAAAGAAAAAAAATCTTTTAGCGGCTACTTTTGAAAATTTCTACTAAAAGTGTACATATTGCTAGCCATTAAACTTTAGCTGTTAATATTTTGTCTCACATAAATATATATGCGGCAATTCACTTATTGCCACAAAACAATTGTCGCTAATGTTGATCTTTGTAGTAGTGACTTTATAACAGAAACTAGAACGAGACTTTTTTTTTTGCTAGGAGGTTTATTTCAAAGATGTTCCCATTATATTTATGCTACAGTTATATTTTTAATCGTCTAAAGAGTGAAAACATATAATTTCATACTATTAATTTTTGTATATTTTTGGCAGTGATGATTTTGTGTTGTTTATTTTACCATGAAGTTTGATATGACATATTATTTTGTACGTTTTGGTTACTTATTTGAATGCATTATCATTTAATTGTTGTATATTTAATTGCTGAAAATTAATATATAATTAACCATGGAATAATTCAAAAAGCACTCATAACGATCGGATATGTTGTCGTTTTTAAAGTTTCTTAGATATTGGAGTTACAATCAACTAAGGGGTCGTTAAAAGGCGGTATAAAGACTAGATTTTTTACCGCCGTCAAAGGATTTTAGCGACTGAGTCGCAATCGGTCGTTAACCTGTAACAACGGAGCTTTTAAAGATCAGCGACGACCGGATTTCATTTACTCGTTATTGACCAATAACAATCGGAATAGGACTTGTAGGGACCGAATATCCCTTCGTTAAAATCGTAATTCTTAACATAAGAATTGTTTTGTCTTTGAATCCATGAGGACGTACAAAGTCTTGGAGACACAACCAAGTCTTCAAACTAGAGATTGATGTGACTGTCGCGTTAAAATGTGAGAGAAAGGGGCGTGATTTCGGTTGGTTTGAAGCGGTCGGGAGGATGAGTGTTGAGGGGGAGAGTAGCCACATAGCACCACTAACCTCCTTGAAGTAAAAATATGAACAAGATGGTGTTAGCATAATTAAGCACTAATTATGATAACTATGTAAAAACATGCTAAAAAGGGACACTTTGTTAAAAGTCATGCTTTTATATCATTTTGTAAAGCTTCATGAACATTTGAAGAATAAAGGCATAGTATAAATCACAACTAACACGCAAGTCACAATATCTACCAACATGAAATACAAGGGCACATACATTAAGCATATCATTTCATCATATTAGGGCCTCTATCAAAAGTTACCCTAAGACACTCCTAAGTAAGACATAAAGTGGCAACCCATAATACCTCTTCATGCCAAACCTAAGTGTTCCTCAAGGCTATGTTTAGACAAGAAGTTTTCCATTTTCACATAACATGCTAAGTAACCCATTTAGTCAATATAGAGAAACATGCATCACATTTTAAAGACAATAAGTCAACATCTACTATTATCTATATTCAGAAAACATTAACATTAGTCATGAAGAGTTAGGGAACTAACTCAATAACCTTCAAATCCTACACCTTCCATGTGTAGATAACATCCCATACTATTACCTACATGTTGTAGTACCTATCAAGTAACTACAACGCGCAACCCACAAGATGGGAATGGGCATTAACCGACATTGTCCATGCAAGCTAGACATGGAATCAAATGTTCTATCCCCACACCGTAAAGAGGTGTTCTACTATCCAAGGGTAGAACTAGTGCACATCCCATGCAGGCACATGGTTTATGGGATATCCAATGACGTTCATTGTGCTCTAGCCTCATACTTGGGTAGAGACATCACATTAAGCATAACCACTAGATTCTTAGACTTAATTACCATAAAGTAGTTTCAATAAAATTTGTGTACTAGAGAGGGCACAAACATTAGGTCTACCACTCATAGTGTTTCTACCAGGAAAGTCTAACAACGATAGGTACACCTATCGAGGTTTATTAAGGATAACTCATTGATTTTCCAAGAATGGTATCTCACATATTGGGCCCACTAATACAGGGGTTATTATTCACATATGGTTCTATACTCATCATAAAGGGGAACCAACCTTAGGTTTAGCTGTCCAAGACATAGTCTTGAATGCCTTTAGTCATTTACAGAAAAGGCACCATGTTTAGGTCTACCAATCCTAGACATTCGTTTATTCATTTAGACATTTATGTCAAGACACATTCAGTAGTCTAGAAGGGCATGCACTAGCCTACAAAATCAAGACACATCTTTACATGCATTTATACAAGAATAGGATGCATAAGCCTACGTATTCAAGCGTATTTAGTGAGAGTATTCTTTCAATCATAATACATTCACATCTAGATTAGTTCATCATTCTATACTTTAGATCACACACATGCTTTATATCACGTTCCTCAATACAATCTCATGATAATGCTTCACTCACACACCTTTTACCTTTAAGTACATAATCACAATTGTAAAGACCAACAAGTTCCCCTTAGAAGTTATGGAGAACCCTTGGATCGTCTTAAGGCGTACTTGACTCATTGGGGTCTTGTACAAGCCCTTTAGCTACTCGTTCATTACATAAGACATTAAAAGTAGTGCAAAATTAAATTTTTTCACGACATTTAATATAATAAGGAATTTTTTCATAAATACTAAGAAAATATCATCGTCACAAGCCAACATTAAGACACGACATAATATCTTAGGGACACGACCCTATATATTAAAAGAAATACATATTAAGTCTTAAATAAAGAACTAAAAGCTAGGGGGACTATTTCCTCGCATAAAAACGAGTAACTAACCATGTCCTGGTAGATAGTAATTGCTAGCTTTCGCCTTCTAGACTTCTCTTTGTTTCCAAATCTATACTTATTAAGTATAGAAAACAATGGGGTTAATACAAAACAATGTACTAAGTATGACATACGCAAAAACATATAAAAAGGGACATTTTAGTATAAATACACTTTCATGCCAAATAAGTAAAACCTTCATGAATATAGGAGTAAAATAATATAACAATCATCATTTAGAACATAGAGAAGGATTTCCATAATTTTAACAAAAAGGACCATTATCCCAAAATTACAGTGAATTTATTTTAGCATTAAAGTGAACTATTTTAATCCCAAAATAGTGAACTGCCAAGGTGAAGCCAAGAGGTAGTGAACTCATATCCGTAGGAGTTACCCTAGCTAAGGTTATCCTAATAATCACTAAGGTAAGACATGAAGGATACGCCCATACATCTCCTTCAATACACACCTAGGTGATCCCCAAGACTACAATTTTAGCTTATTCGGCTCGGGAGAACAGTCCCCACTCAATGACAAGACATTAGTAAAACACTCACTTCACATAAGACACACCAAGACTTCACTTTAGGAATTCCTACTTAAAGCAGTGATTAGATGGAGTCCCATTCCACAACCTAAACTAACTAGTATACTCTTATAGAAGACTAAGCTCATTCATTTCATATAAGACACACCAAGAATTCCCTTTCGGAATGCCTACTTAGTGTGATGAGTAGATAGTGTCTTATTCAACCACCTACCCTAAGTAGTACACTCTTTTAGAAGACTTAATACTTTCATTACATTAATCGGGGTTAGCTTTACCGACATAGACGATGAGAGCTAGACAGTGAATCCCGATATTAACCCTTATCGGATGAGGGATCCTCACTTGCCTAGAATAAGGTCATTCTCTTATATTTTACATGACTTTCCTAATAGCTGCACCTTTGCGCGCATAGTTAAAAGATAAGGAGATTGCTACTAAGTAACTCAGTTCTCAAATAACGAGGAGTACTCATCTCAAAAGGTACATTGGAATACGACATCTCAACTCACGAAGTGTAACCACCCCTTCTTCATATCCTCTTAGTGCTAAGCATAATTCCCCACGAATTCTCAACATTTATAGTATAGGTTAAGGATAACTAATGAACACCACATTTCAACTCACGAAGGGCATTCTTCCTCCGACCTATCTTAGAAATATCTTAAGATATGTAGTGAGGATGCTACTAAATACTTTATCTCAACTCACGAAGAGTGTTCACCTCAAAACTCCCTTTTGACTTAACTTAACTTCATTCATTCATTCAAGTGTGTGTGTACATGTGAACGAACCTTGTATATAAGAATCATTTCATTTACATTAACTTCTATACATGCTTAGACCTTCATTCATCATATTAGAAACTTTAACATGCTCAACATATACACTTCCTTCATTGAGGCATAATCTAAGCAAAACATGCAATTCAAGTTTCATATTACACATTGCAAGAACCATCTTCATTATCACTTCATTTCACACATTAAGCCTTCAAAACCAAAATTACAATACATACCAAGTATATCAAAAATCATAAAGTAAACACCGCCGTCAAGAAGGTGGACCATACCACTCAAAAGCATTTCATAAAGTGAGTTAACAATGAAACCAACTTACCATTCTTCCAAAGATTTCACACTTATATACAAATTAATTACATTTCATCATAAAATATCCCTTAGGGCAGTAGCTAAACAACAATATCAACACAAGGAAACAAAATCTCAAAGACTACGAAACCATGCTTATTTAACCCATTCCTTAAGTCAAAAATTGATTAAAAAAAATATAACATGTTTAAATTTAGGTTTTAGCATAAAAATCACCAACTAACATTAGAAACAACATATTCGAATAATTTAAAATGTTTTCATGCTAGACCCATATTTAGAATCAAAGATAGAAGAAGATAGAGTTTGAAAACCATTTTTGAAATCTTTTGGAAATGACTCCTTGAATGTAAGAGAGTTCAAGGATGACTACCATATCTAAAATATAGGAAAATCCACTGATTTTTCATATAGAATCGGCCACCAACAGACCTCCTAGCTCTTTCTTGATTTCTAGCTTCTATGGAGTCTTTAGAGAGTTTTCATGAGGGAAGGGTGTTGGACTTTAATAAATGAAGTCTAAAATTAGGTCTTAGGGTTTGAAACTCCTTAATATACCTAAAAGAACCAAATATTTCATCCAAGGTTCATACAAGACTTGGGGTGAATTTACCAAAAACCGCAAGCAAAAACAGAATTTTGACAACTTTTTGGCAGCAACACCCATTTATCCATCGACGCCCTGTTGGTTGTAGATCGTTGGTTGGGTCTGCAACCTTACAAACTTTCAGGGCTGCAGGTCTAATCGATGGAAAAAGTCTACGAGTCTTTGATTAGTTAACAGGACGTCTACTGGTCTCGTTTATGGACACTGCCTAGTCAGTTTTGGTCCTAGTCTTGGGCTCTTCTCTAGGGAACCTCCTGAGTTCTAGGTGGGGTATTACCCTGACGTTAAACCCCTAAACATAGTATTCTAGGTCTTAGGAACATCGCAAATCAATTTCTATTAAGTCAAACACGTAAAACTCACTAAAAACACATTATAATTCATTCATAACCAACAAACCCACTTCATAAGGTCAAATATAGGAATCATGGGTTCATAGAGTTCTCGATCTTAAATCATCCACTAAACATTAATATAATCATAGCTTAATATTTTAAAACTTTTGATGCAAGAACCTGTGAATTTGAGTGAAAACTATGTTTTTGGTAAAACCTTGAAAAACATCTTCGAAATTGACTCTGGGTAAAAACTAACACTAGATGAAGGATGACAATACCTTAATAAGAATTCCCAAGAAATTTGAGGAAGAATAACCTTGAAATCGTCAAACGCTAGCTCCAATGGATATCTTTTTCTTCTTTAATGGAGGAATTCTAGTGAGAGAGAATATTTTAGTGGAGGTGTTTTTTTCTTGTTTATAATAAAAGTGACTTAAATGAATGGAATGGTCATCATAAAAAGTATAAATACTTGTTAGGAAAAGAGTGGGGAATTCTTGGTTAATCTTTTAGAAAGACTATTTTAAAGAATACAACTTAAAACTTAAAAACATACCTTCCCCACGCTGTACACCTCCCTTTGACATCCCTTCACTTGCCATGGGCAGTAGGCAAATCTCCTAGTGCACCTTGGTTTCTCCATTTTAACAGTAAGCTCCAAGAATGGGTTATGCTTCAATATTTCGGGCATAAATTTTTACCCTGAGATTGGAATGTGGAAAACTTGGTTGTGATTGAAAAAGGACTTAGAGACCATTAATTTTATAGATTATGGCCCATGTTATTCGTGTTGATCTATGATATATCATCATTTGAATTAGAAAGAGGACTTTAAATACCTTTATGAATTGTATCTACGATAATTTAGTTAATTAATCTTATTTAATCATGCATATAATTTTATTTTTGATTATGAGACATGATTCATGACCTCTTGAAGTGATAAATTGATAGGGTCCGTATATAATAATGAATGTGATGTATTAATTTATGATTGACTTCGAAAGTGAAGACCCTCCAACTATTATGTAAGTGGTAATGTTGAGAGGTTAGGCCCCTTACCCCTATACATGACTATGTATGAATTTCCTAGGATGAAGCTAATGAGATTGTGTTGATTGAAATTTTATTCTCATTAAAACACTATCGATGAAATGTGAAATGATTACTCACATATATATGATAATTTCAAAGTTGGAAGTTAGTTCTCACTCTAAGACGTATGTTATGAGATGTGTTGAATGAAGGGCAAAAGTGCACCTTCAGATATGTAAATACAATTCACTATTAACTATGTACAATTTTGGGTAATAATGGTTAGCACCGAGCGTATATGGCAAATTAAGTAGAGGCCTTCTCGCTAATAGAATAGGTCAGGTCTTTCACATATGCTCTGATGAGATGAAAACTCTAGCTAATACAATATATTGGATTTCTAGAAAAATATCCCTAGACCATAACAATGTGTCCGTATAGGTCTTAGCTAGTGGATCCACATCATAGCTACTTACTTCGTTCTACCATAGTCAAGTAAGATACCATCTTTTGGTGTGGTGTTATATGACACCGGATTCCGTGTGGATCACATTATCTATGTAGGTTAATTATATTGTTCCTAAGTAAGAAGATAATGAATATGACATGGACTATACTTATGGTTTCTTAATCAGTTCTAGTTAGTAGAAGTGGGGATATGCCACTTCAGTTTGCATTGCACAATTGGTATTTGAAAGGAATTGTGTTTTGGTTCTTTATGAAATGATAAGGCATGAAGGTACATATATATTTTGAATGGATTTTTGTTAGTGCTTGACTTTCCTTATTTTCATGTGATGTACATGATTGTTTCTCTATTTTTTACAATTGATTATGATTAGGTTCAAAGATGATATTTGTTACGAAGGTGACTTTGAGAGGTACTTAGTATGGTTGGTAGTATGGTATGCCAACTATATATTGCACAAGAATAATCTCGGGTTTCTAAGGTAATGGTTCTACATTGTTGTAAGTAACTATGTGATGATGAAGTTATGGCTTGTATTCTACCTTCTTAATGAATAAATGATTTCCAAACTTGAAAAATGCATGATGTTTACTAAAATTTCCTTTTTAAACTTGTTTGAAGGATCTTATGGATGTTTCCACATATAGTGCTTTATGTTTTAAACTATTTTTTCTACGTCTACTATGTGTTTATGTTCTAGACGTTGAGGTGCACTAGCTCTTTCTTGAAAAAGACTTGAATTGTTTATCTCCAAGTTGTGGTGAGTCATCAAGTTTAAGGATGCATTATCCATTTCTTAGTTCCTATTATATTTTTATATTAAGACTTTTATTGATATGAAGGGCTAAGTACTAAACTTTCTATTCCTATATTTTAGATGGGGTATGAGTCATGTCTAGATTCTTACTTTTTTTATTAAAAGAAATTTGACTTCGATTATAAATATTTAATTTTCCCCATTACTCTATGTATTATATGATGATGATATGGTAAGGTCTAGTATGATACCCCTTCAGAGTCAAGTATTTCGTGTCACTTCTAAAGGGTAACTACGGGTTGTGATAGTATCATCACCTCATCTCTTCCGATCAAGTTTGAGATTGAGGTAATAGTTCTATTTAATTATCACGCTCGAGTCAGACCTCTATACACTTGGAAGGGTATATTGGGTCCTCTCAATGGGGAGTGTACATCGAACTCTGCAATTAGCTCGAGTGATTTGTGTCGGTTAATATGAGCTCCCACAACCGTACTCTTATTGCATTAACCATGTTTTCGACATTTACATCACAATGCAATTCAACAAGTTATCTTCATGATCAGTACTTTGTCAATGCATCCAAACATAATTTTCGTAAAACTTTTGTAGCAATTTATTTCGTTGTTCGGCGTATTTATGTATAGTTGAGCTAGCATTATATAATATATATATATATATATATATATATAATAATATCTAATGTCACTACTGGAATCTATACCCCAGACGCGCCGGCGTCGTTACCTCATCAGAGGTCGCAAACAAGCCTACTTACTTCATTTTTACTTTACATTAGGTTAATTTAGCGGAAAATTGAATTTTTTGATTCTTTAGTCATCTTTTAAACATTCATTATATTTTGTAATCGTTCATCTCAACCGCAACAATTAAGAGCTGGCAACTGCCAGAATCATTCATAAGTATTAATTGTATATCGGTCTAAATAACCCCAGAACAAAGTCTGAACACAAACAGAAAGAAATGCTAAGTTAACATGCTCCACTAGCTCAACTCTAACTATACGCCTAGAATGTAAACAGTAGCATCCTCGAAGGCATAAGGACCTCCCAAACTCCTGATGACTTGCTGATGTCCGGATAGCCTGCAACAACTGAACCTGTAGCTCCTAACCGTCCACCTGGCCTGCACCTAAAAGTAGATTGTTTGTATGGAATTAGTACAACACACTTTGTACTAAGTTGGGTTATGCAAAGCACACACCAGGGGGCATGCATAGGACGAAGATCTCTTTCATAACAACCTGATGTTGGAATCGTCGGTGGACTTGATAAATGAGATTAGGAAAGTTATAAACCATGAAAGTGACATAACAATCATTATAATCATCGTTTTTGCACACACAACATACCATCTTTATATAGCACATACATATACCCATAGTTTCTTTCATATTATTCATTCATATACCATGAGACCTTATTAGCATAGACATAACCTTAATGACTTTCCTAAATTAGGGCTCACATATGAGACCTCACTAGGGAGCCTTCTTTAGTCTAACACACAGAGTCTGCTTCATACGTATTTCCATTCAATTCATTCATAGGCCAGTACGACACCAGCTATACCTAGGATGTATTTTAAGACTTTCATCGGGTTTGCGTGTGCATTATCAGGATAACCAAATTTCATTCGCGCGGGGTGAATCTTAGCTCACCTCTTAATATCTTACCTAACACCTTCGGTATCATTCATTTCTTTATATGAATTCATTTGAGATGACCTCATTCATTCTTGGAACTTTAACTTTCACCGACGAGATCTGTGAGCATCATGAAATCGAGTGTCTCCCCCACACCCTAAAGATGTGGAAATCATCGTCCAAAGCGATTCACTAACATGCTAGCGTATGGGAATTTAAAATAACCCCGCCATATCCCTATAGTGGCAATATAGGTTCAAAGACTAGGAGATGTATGGAGACCCATCACGCAAGCCGGACAGTCTCTCATCATAGAGTTACGTGAACCTCCACGCCCTTCCTAAAGAAGGCATCGCCGCTCATAGCTAGTCTATAATCGTGGTCGTTATAAAGTTCCATGTACATTCAACTCACACCTCCTAAAGTTGGCTTTTAGTATGAGGGACATCATAGAGTGAATAGAGGATTCTCATCTCATCATTAGAATTATTTTTTTATCTTATATTTTTCGTTAGGTTTTCCATCGAATAACTGATCCTTCATTATCTTACACTCTCATTGGTGAGTAACGTATTGTAACATTTACTTAGGCTCATTTGAAGATTGCTCTCATCTATCCATTTTAGCCTCAATCATGGTTGTCACCACATTCCTTCATTTCATTACGTATATCTAGGTTCACATTATTTTGAACGTAGTTAAAACTTATTGTTATACATCAAGCCATGGGCTTTCATTTATAGTTCGATAAGTTATTCTTATTTTCCTAAGATTATATATTACAAGACTCCTGTAATATTGTATCTATACCATGATCTTGATTTTTGACAAAGTAGATTACATATTCTTGAATATTTTACTCACGTATGACTTTATTGTAACAATACGGAGGGTTTGGGCACTCTACCCCACTCTATGAAAATCATTTTGGATATCATTTATATTTTTCATTTTGACTTTATTCTAATATTCATAACATAGAACTCTAAATTAAATCTCAACATTCTTCATAAATAATTAATTTTCAATTTAATTAGAATTAAATACTTAAATCTCCATATTTACATGAAAGATCTTAATTTTCATTTAATTAGAATTCTAAATTAAATCTCAATGTTTACATAAAAGAATAAATTTTCTATTTTGAAATTTAATTCTAAATTAAATTACCATATTTACATGAAAGAGTTAATTTTCTATTTTGATTAGAATTATCATTCAAATCCTTTTTTTTAATTTATTCCTTAAATATCCACAATCGGGGACGTTTTGGGTCGATCCCCCACAGCCCCCTTATTTTCCTTTCCTCCTTTTTTTCGCGAGATGAGGCTGTGAGGTGGTGGTTCGAACCCCCACAACCCCTCTACTATCATTATTTATTTAATGGGGCGAGCAACAAGTGAGTTGTGGGATCGAATCGCCACAGCCATCACTTATTTTCATTAATTAAATTCGCCCTCTCCTTCAGCCTTAGTCGTGGGAATCGAGTTCCCACGCCTCGCGTCTCCTTTTTTTTCCTCCCCATTTTCTTCCTTCGCGCGTAGCTAGAGGTCATGGGTTTCGATCCCATGCCTCCCACTTATTTTCTTAATTAATTCTCTCCTTTTCCTTCCCCCAGGTCGCGTGTTCGACCCCCCTAGCCCCTACTTCTTTTCCTTTTTTTTTGTGCAATACAGGGGCAAGGGTTCGATTCCCCCAGCCCCCCTTTTTTTCTTTTCTTGGCGAATTTTGCCAGCCCCACAGCCCCAGGTTCGAGCCTCGTCTGGCACATTTCTTTTATTAATGCTTACTTTGATGAGGTCTCGGGTTCGATCCCTGCAGACCTCACCTATTTTAATTTATTTATTTTTTTGTTCAAAATTTCCAGAACTCATCTACAACTTATTTCCAGGTTCTGGACATTACCTAGCCCACAATTTTGGTACATATAATTTTTATGGGTTATTAGCATTTGTTTCCTTAATACATTTGTTAAGTTTCATAAGACAAGTTTAGAGGATGGTTTGATCATTTTGTTTTTTAACTAGAAATTTATAGTCTTTCAACCATGGGTGAATAGACGATTTTAAGAGCTCTAATTGCACACAAAACACGAATAACCTTTATATGCTATGAGCATGCTAAAGAAAAACTACAAAAATCATGAATCACAATCTGCACAAATAACATACTATCCCAGAAGACACAAATATAAAAACATAGCCATAAACACTACTCGACACGATATCATCACCATAAACAATTTTTTAATCCCCAAATCTAACCAACAATGATACCCAACCCGAAGAAATCATAGGGAGCTAGTGACAAGGGGCATGTCAAGGGAACCAACCTTATTTTCAGATGATAGCTTGATCGTAAGAACGGCCTCTTGGGGAAAGGAGCCAGGGGTGGGGGGTGGGGGGTGGGTGGGGTGTTGGGGGGGGGGGGGAGATAGAATAAACCCTTACTTTATCGATGTCAAACTTTGATGTTCCTCTGCCCGGACAACTCCTCTAAACCACTCCCAATTCCTTCAACTATACCTCACTCGATGAACCTCTCTTAGCCCTTGACGATTGTTACTTTTCTTTTACTTAAAATTTTGTGAGTTCTTCATCGTGAATAATTGTGATATTTTGCAGATAACTGAGAAAGATGGAGAACTGAGAGAGAGAGAGTTAAGAAGCGTTAGAGAGAGAACTATTAGGAGTAGGAAACTAATTCAAGAATAAGTCAAATAGAATTTAAAATAGATAAAGACAAATCTGATTTTTTAATTCATACGCGACAGGACCATTATGTGCCCTTAAATCCCTATTTATTCTTATTTACTTTATTAATATTTTTGTTTTTTTGGATAGTTCAATATTATATATATATATGATAATATATATTATATATATATATATATAATATATATTATGATATATACATGCTTAGTACAATTCAAAGTACTAACACAAGTTTTGTGCTACATGTTTTTTTTATGTCGGTTCAGGTGTTCCGCATCTAGATCACGCTTTCTTCAACTCTCAATCAAAATTTTACAGTTTCAATGGTGAGTCCTGATACTTCGAAGACAAAGACATGCTTACTTTTAGTCTTTACTTCTGTTTCCAGTCTTGTGGGAGTAAGCTAGGACCATGTCTAACACTTCAATTAAGTAAGATGCTTTTCAAACATAGGAGTAGAGTTATCTCAAGTTTTTAAGTGTTCTTTCATTCATTATTAAACTCTATCTTATCTATTTAAACTAGTTGGCTTTTCCTAATTTTAGACATCCATTATTTTTAGCTTCTGCATAGTACGCCATTTACTTAGTTATTTCTTATGCTTGTTATATGCAAGATTAAGGATTAGCTTTGTGTCACTTGTGATTTTATGTCCCGTGTTATGTATAGGTGTAGCCTCGGCCATGAAATAAACCCCCAAATCTGATTTTAATGAGTAAAAGAATCTGACAAGTCACAATTGATTAAAAAGGAAAAAAAAACTTAACTCACAATCATATCGTTTAAGTCAAACTATTTCTAAAACAAGTAATTAATTGTGTAAGAAAATAAGCGATTGCTGATCAAGTAACAAGTGAACACGATTCAAACTTTAATATATCAATGAGAGAGAGAAACAAGGGTGTGTGTTCTGCATAAACTCTTAACGCGGTAATCTGGATAATAGTAATCTTTTACCTGTTTATAAAATTCAAAGATGGTAAAGAGAAATCTTTTACCTGTTTATCCTTATGCGGTTCGTCCTCCAAATAGGAAATTTCACCCTAAACCTTGATCCTTCTACAGGTGTATAATTTAATTAACCTTACCTTTATCTCAAATTAGATATCACATCAATTTATGAATTAATTTTCACCCTCACACCAATTGACATTAAGGTATTAGATAGTATTGCACTACATCTATATTGATAATTCTTTTCTCATTAACTACCTCTTTAGTATGAAAAGTAGCAACAAGGCGAGTTCTAACACATGCTCGCGTAAAAGACTTCTAAGCAAAAGAATTAGCGATGCATGTTCAACTCTAGTAAAAAGTTAATTAGTTATTATTCATACGTTGTTAATTAATCATTGTCCCATAATCGTAGTTGTGGATTTAGTTACCATGCTTGAAAGTAGACAATTCATATTTTTATTTAAAAAATTCATGAACTAACATATTGAGTAGAAGAAACCCGTATTCTCCACGTGAATTTCAAAGTAAAAATCCTATAAACAAAAATACAGAAATCAAATTGCTAATGTTTGGAAGTTAATTCCAAGAGAATATCAAGAACTAATGTAAACAAGAATTTTAAACCCCCACCAACGAGAGGGTAGAGGCCGTGTTTCAAACGCGGGAGCAAGACGCGTAAGTTGGATTTGGTGGGTGGGGGTCACGACTGTCGCTCACGTACTCTTCTTCCACTCCTTCTCCTCTACCCCCGCTCCAGCTCCATTCCCCTCACCCCATTCCCGGCGGCGGCTATTAATCCAATCAATGTGGCGGTGTGGTTGTCTCCTTGTTAATGCTCGGGGAGTTTATGATCGGAGTTAAAAAAGGTTAAAACAAAATGAGAACGGGTGTTTGCTTATGGGACTAGGAGCGGGGATTCCACGCGGTTTCGTAGGTAGAGGATGACCATTTGGTTAGGAGTTCGGTATGCGAAGAGGAGGTGGATCTTTATTACGCCCCCATCTCTTATTCTTCCCCGCCCATTTCCTCTGAAAAAAAGGAACTAAAAGGAAATAAACTTTCTGGATGCGGCTTTGATCGGCGAGTTCGACCTATAGACTTTGAATCTTCACTACTTATAGAAACGGCGAACGTGCAGAACGTATCGTAAATTGACCTACGTTCTGTGAATCCTCTTTCATGGCTCCATACATAGGAATTTCATCACTTATTGGAACTTCAACTTCTATGAATCATTCGAAGGATGTACAGGATGGGCCGTAGGTCGACCTAAAATTCATTACTTAAATCCATAGTTCAACACTTATTAAGACTTATCTCATACTCCATTTACGCTACCCTTCTACAGATTGTGACTGGACCTACTGTCCATAGGTTTTCTCCGTGGAGGGCTCCATATGTAGATTTTATGTTGTCATCTCACACTTCAACATTCAATAACATTTCCTACAACTATGACACTAAAACATTAATTCTTAATACAATATCTCCCTATACACACACAATTCTTAAGTGAAATTATATAATAAATACCTTAAGCTTACGGTATCTGAACACCATCAACTTAAACTCATTATTTCTCCTCAAGCGACGTATTAAACTCTAAACGACACTTGTGTAGAACCATCTATAAAAACTCAAGAAATCACAAGACAATTTCAATTCATTCCATTTTCTCAGTGCAAATCTTTTCTCTTAGACTCAACAAGATAATTCATGCGGATCAACATATGACAAATATTGACCAAGAGACAAAACAACATACACTTTTTCACAATCACCAAGGTATCTACTATACGACAATGTAACTAGTTCCCTCACTTCAAACGAACTCGTTTCAAACATTAGATATGAATCTAGAGTTTTAGGATTCATTAAACATCAGGCTTGGAATATACTTCAAGTATAGTTAGTACTCAATACCATAGGCTTGCTATTTATTTTCTATGCTTAAACTCCTCAAAAAAGTTGATAGGATCACTATAAAACTTCCATTAGATTGTAATGTAGGATTATTATCAGGTGTGGTATGACATTCACGTTATCAAAGCACTACTTCCAAATCAAGAACCACGTATGATTATGTTAAATTCAATCATAGCTAAAAACATTAACGAATAAAAACATGGTCTAAATAATAAGGTGACACAAGTGTCAAATATCAAAGCGGGTTTTGTATTCAAGTATCAACTAAAATGATAAATTACACAAAAATATGAATACTGAGATTATATTTTTGGAATATGATAGGATTACGTGCTAAGGTAAAAAACTCGTAATTGCAATTATTAGTAAATATTTTTAAATCAGTGAATAAGCTAGACTAAAGTGGAAATAAACTCTCTCTCGAGCGGTTTATTCCAAATCAAATTGGTTTCTCTCGAACACTAATAAGTAGCAGTTAAGAACTACATTCACTTTAGTCAGTTCCCTCTCTCAAGCGGAATCTTTTCAAAAGGGTTTAGGATTTACTCTCTCAAGTTGTACACATGACAACCCAATACCCACATACCATCAATTTAGTAATCTTGGACCTCTGTCTTAAGCAAGCCAAAAACACGAAGGTGGAATTGCATTTTCAACTACAACTCTTTAGATTTAGCCACAATTATTGAAAGAAATAACATTAAAACAACATTTACACTATCAAATAGCAATATACAACAGTTAAATCATCTCACAATCACATAATCACACAAAGGAATTAGGGTTTTATCTAGATGTTGTAAAAAGCAAGAAATCGTTAGCAACACGTGTCTCCATAAACTAGGTAAAATCAATATTCTCTTTACAAAGGTCTATGATAAATAATCTTCAACGCCCAATTTCAATTTCTCGGAACTGGAATATTCAAATCTTCAAATCGAAGTAAATATTTCCTCGTTACTTACTTATCTCTCAAATTTAAAAATTTAACAATAAATAATTTAACAAAAGATGAGATTGAAAAATGATACTAATGTTAAAATTTAAACAAGTATTTATAGTTGTCAAAAATTTTCTAGAAAATCAACTCGATGCAGTTATTCGGGATCCCTGATTCACTCGGCGATCGGCTTTTTGGTATGTTCCAAAACCTTTTTTCTTTGGCCTTTAACCTCTACTAGTTTTGTAACTTTGGGTGATAAGGTACTGCATTGCGGAATCGGTCAGTGACTCATTAACTGCTTCTTATTATCGGTGAGTTGATTTTATCCTTCAAGGCTTGGAAAACTAGAACATTAGGTGAGACTATGACAATTCGACGACTCACCCAATTGTTCAGGTTATCCTCAAGCTTCTTTCACTTCATACTTCATCTCCCTTATTCTTTTTTATTAATTAATGTCCATGCTTTGTTCCTCAATGCAAAACTCTAAATATCAAGGATTTTCATTAGTTATTGGCACAAAATATGCATTTGAGGACACTAAATCTATTAAAATAAATGGAAAAGGGTGTAAAATACCCTCAAAGTATTGAAAATGGTACAAAATACCCCTTCATCCACCTACTGGGTCCAAAATACCCTTGTCATCTACCTTTTGGTTCAAAATTGACCACTTATTTAACGATTTTATATTTAGGCTATTTAAATATTTTCTTAAACACGTGGCGCTCAACTTTTTATTATAATTTAACTTATTAGTATGATTTATAAATCAATCCACTACCCACCCATTACTAATTAAACCCTCCAAATTAATAAATCACTCACATTATTAATGCAACAACATAAAAGTTACTGCCAATTGAGTGTGTTTAAAAATTTGAGACGAAAATATATAAATGCAAACAAACATAAAAGTTACTGCCAATTGAGTTGTGTTTAAAAAATTTGAGCCGGACAATAATCTATATAGGAAGTAAAGTATCATTACATCAAGTGTCTAAAGAAAAATTACGATAAACTAAAAGTCTGACTATGTTATCCTTAATTATTCTACGTCTCAATTATGTGATGTTACTTCATAGGTACTTTTTTTCAAAACTATATATTAAAAGTTTTTAAAAACAAATCATAATATTTATAAAATTATTATTTTAAAAAAGTGCATTGAATTAATTCGGGATGTATTACTTCTTACCTTTAATCATAAATTTCTAATTCAATCTTGAAAGCACAAAGCACAAAACTCCTTCCCTTAAATTGAAAGGATACTCCAAATAAGCGGATCAACATAAAGTAAATTGGGGGCTTCGATTCGGAAAGCGAATAATTTTGGATGTCATTTCAATTAATTTATAATTTCACGTGCTTTTATGTCGATTGTTTTATTGACATTTTAATATTATAGTTGGATTATTAATTGGTTGGGTTGAAGTTAGTAATGGGTGGTTAGGGTAGTGGGGTTGGTTATAAATACATACAAATATAATTAAAGTTATTAACCAATTAATTGAACATCCATTGTATTTAAAAAATATTTAATAGTTTTTTTAACATTTAAAAAAAATCATTAAAAATAAGTGGTCACTTTTTGAACTCAAAGTTGTGACAAGGTATATTTTGGAGCCCAATAGGTGAATGAAAAAAGGGCATTTTGGAGCTAATAGGTGGATGAAGGGTAATTTTGTACCATTTTCAATACTTCAAGGGTATTTTAGACCCTTTTAATGAGTCCAAATAATGGACTCATCAACACCCCAACTTAAAATTTCGCCTGTCCTCAAGTAAAACTCAAGTTGATTACTCCAAAAAAGATGTCTCAAACAGTCCTACACAATAGTCAATCATTAAAGCAAACAAAAAACTCAACTTAGTAATGCAAGGATTAATCGTGCACTTAAAGATTTAAGTTGTGTCTCACCATTATAAAAGAATCTAAAGTTCAAGATCACGAAAGGTACACAAATTCCCTCACACAAAGAACGATTCCACATTCACACATAATGCTTCATCAATTTACAGCTTCAAAATTAATTGCAACACTCACACTCACAAACATGAACATAATACATGGCTTCACCCATTGATTTGCTTGTATTTTCCAATCAACCTTTGATTCAGTTCATTCACGATCAAAAAGGTCTTTTTAAGGCTTGTAATGTAGCTAAGTGTAAAGGTTTGTTCATTTAGGTTCAATGTATATATTCCTCTTGAAATGTGGTGTGAATAGTACTTACTTCTTTTTTCTTCATCATTTATTTTGTACTCACAAGTCACCCCATTATTCATATTCCATGGACTATTGGAAACCCAATATTCTTTTCACTTTGACAACTTTTTCATTACTTTTTCTTTTCTATTTTGTTTTCTCATTTTTTGGAATGGAGGGGTTCAATTTTTCTCAAAATCATGGGTAAAGGGGAACTTCTTTCCACTTATTGATTTACCTTCTTTTTTCACCACTCCCCAACATAGGATTTTGGCCTATGTTGTCTATTTAAACAACAGACAAATTATGAGGATTATGGTTTTTGGATAAAGAGAGCTTATAATGTCATCAAGTTTCATACAACAAAACAATGTTAGTTGCTAAAAAGGGGTTCTTCAAGGCAAAGTTCAAATATTCAAATAGGTTTGGGCCACAATAGAGATTATAATAATTGGAATTGTTTATCCAACCTTAAAAAGTATCTACGGATTTCATCTCAAGGAGATATTTCATCCACTTAATCAACAAGGAACCAACGTTAGCAAAAATTTTGGGGGGGTTTGTTATCCACACATAGTTCAGGACCGCCCCCCTAAGCCCTATCACAAAAGGGCAATGAAACCAATGACAAAAAATACTTCACACTTTCGCTAGTGTTCCATGTTCATCACAAGAGACTTAATTTTATAGTTCTCTAGTTAAAATGAGATGCAGAAAGTCCATATATTGCATACGAAACTTCATTTGGCCTTATCCTAGTTGCATATTCATTTTTGTTTGATTATGAGTACTATTCAAGTCACCAGTATTGATCAAGATCAATTCTCAACTTTGAAAGACAACAACCACATTCAAACACAAACAAGAGGTGGCAAAAGTTTTTTGGAAGGTCAAAATAATTTACAATTAAAACAATAGCCACCAGCTCGATCATCCGCAAAAAGAGTATAAAACAATAAAATAAAGCTCAAAACCCAAATGTATAAACAAAACTAGTATTCACAAAAGTGTCACACAAAATGTAGGCCTCACCCCACCATAAATAAATTCATTTGTCCGCAAATGCAAATAAAAATCACCAAAAGTTAAATAAAGTAAGAGAAACAGAAGGAGGAAGTAAAAGTTAAAGAAGACATTGATTTACTAAGTTTGCCAAGGCGAGTGAACCGGTGTTAGGACTCCAGAGTATTCTTTGTATAGTGTAGTTGTTTTGTAGTAATTTGTTGTAGTATTCTAAACTGGGCATAATAAGCCAAATTGCCATCAGTCATGTTACCTCAAATTGCCCATCCTCACGTTAACTGAAATTTGAATTGGCCATATGCCTCATCTTCAAATCAACACTGAGTAATTCTGTTGAGGTTTGGGGTGGGAGGAAAGTTGAAGAAGATGGTTTAGGCGGAAGAAAGTGACATGAACAGTCTTGGAGAGGCCGGTGAAGTCATAAAACTTCTTCTGATGATAGATTATATATCAAAACTTTGGAGGGAGGTACCTCGAAGGTTTCCATCTTCCTGTAAGGGGCCCCTTTCTTTATATTGTAGTCTCTCCTTCTATCTTGAATTGTTTGTTAGAAGATGAAGGAGTAACCTCAATGTATCTAGCAGCATCCTGAGGCACGCCAGCATGCCGGCATAACTCCGAGATCAAGACTCGGAATGGTAGGGAGGTCTAGCTCTGCTTGGCCCTCATGTCCATCTCCTACTCTACAATAAGCCCAATATCAATACTCTTTTTTGAACATGATTATCCACAGGCAGACTGACTTAGGGTGGTGAGGATGGACTCATACTTGGATGGCATGATGGTGTTGATGATAAAGCCAGACTAGAAATGAGCGGAAATGCTCAGATCCTTTTTCTCGATAGGACCCGAGCCTCGATTAACTTTTGGATGTTATCGTAAATTAAAGGTGCCAACCAATCATTTAGATCAACCAAGTACTGATTGATGGGTAGGCTTTCAAATTCTAGTGCAACACTTTTCGCTTTGTCAAAAACATTATTAATATGGTCTCCACTACACCCGACCTTCTTTCACCTGACCATGACCGAGTTCACTGGTCTGAACACACTTGCCTTCTTCTTTCTTTTAAGAACCAGCTCACTGCATGCATATCAGATCTCCAGAACCCATAAAGGAATATAATGGCATAAGAGCCCGGTGAACTTCTCGAATTTATGGATGTGGAGGGTGTCCTTCACATTGATGTTTTTTCCCTCATGGACCTCATTAGATAACAACTTCTCCTCATGAATGATTTGTAATACATCACTTTTAAAAGGGTTCAAAAGCCTGGGCGAAGGAATGATATGTGGCATAGGGGTCACAGAAGGTGCCGAAGCTTGCACAGAGTCTTTTGATATGGGAGTCGGAGGAACTCCAGCTGAGTCATGGTGATATCTGGCATGGGTAGCAACCCTGCTTGATTGTAATGGATGTTCATTGCTTCAGGCTTTTTTATCAAAACTCCAAATAGAGAAATCTTTGAGAGGCCAGTAGTTATAGGGGTTCTATCCGATATATGGCCTTTTTTCCCCTTGGCCTTGTGTTCACCGTACGTAGCGGTTATGTCTTCTTTCTTCTTTGGAATGAATTGACCCCCCCCCAACTCCTTCTGTGGTTGATTCACCATGATTTTTTTCTAGGGTTTCATGTTTATATTTTTCCCTACCATATTTGCAAAACATCAAAAAAAAAAAGTTATTTAACAACATTTTCAAACTAAAATTTCATGACACAAACCATATGTAGTATGACTTGGGTCGATTCAGTTGCTCGAGTCCCAAAAACTTTGGTGTTGAACTTAAATTGGGGATACCAAAATGATTTTCTGAAAAGTATCAAAACAAATTGACATGTAGGTGATAGTCATACCTTTTGGTGAACAAGAAATACCCCGGTGAAAGTTACCGTGCAATAATAACTTAGTGGTTCAGACAAAGAGTGATAAAGAAGAGTTTTTGTGAGTTGAAGAGTGCCATCTACGACCTAAAAATTCTTTCCTGAAGTTAAAAAACCCCACATCAAATAAAGCATGAAATAAAAGGAGATAGGGGGATTTTTGGTGATTCACCAAGTGGTTCGGCGAGCTCGGCCCAACTTGCCGAATGACCCTACATGCCTACGTTTAAAATAACCTATTGAATTTAACATGGAACCCCTAAAAATAAAATTCAATCATGACCATTTCAAATAAAGTAAGACTAAATACACCCATTACCTAGGAATGCTCACACTTTCTTGGTTTTACTAAACTTTGCCATTTGACGACTTTTACCTTTAAGAATGATGCCACCCACTCTATCATTGGAAAATTACATCATTTGTACATATTAGGACCTCACTCCTCAATATCACTCACCATTTACAGTGACTTGAGAATGCTTTATGCTTAATAGACCTATATATATTAAAATTTACCTATTCGCTATTCTATGCAAACTTCATTTACCGTCTCTCCATATCGGCCAAGAAGCACCCAGTAAAAAGGATTGGTCTCCTTAGTATAATGGGAACCTCACAATAAAGTCCAAAAAAATCCTTCAGAAAAATAAATGAAAGTGGATCCTCTTTCTTCTGCACAATTGACCTAGTATCAATAGTACTTCAATGTTGCAGCACATCATCATCTTTAAAACTGATGTCCCTCTTCTTAGTGACCAAATACTTCATAAATTTCACATACACATGAATTTTTTCCAAAGTTTGTATTAACGAAACATTGATGAAAATCCTCAGAGAGAGAGAGTATCAGAGAGAGTATAAGATATACTTTGGAATTAACTATAGGAGACATCAACAAGTCTCGTGTGGAGATAGGGGATCGGGTTGGGGGCAAATCCGTGTATTTAGTGAGAAACTTAATCAGTGTTTGCTTTTACCGTTAAGTTGGTTCTGAAGGGGTACTCTATTGAGGGGCGGGGGGGCGTTCCCTAGCATTTATCTAGGGGGTTTTGTGAGTAAGGGGGACGGAGGGGGGGGGGGGGGGTGCGGGGGAAAAAAAAACAAATAACCTAATTCACAAACCCAAAAAAAAGAAAAAAAAACCGAAAAACCAAACACCCGCTTCTTGATGGGTCATTGGCAGATTTGTGACACAAGTTTGTTTCACCCTATGCTTTATTTTTATATTTTGTTCATTGATGGAAATGTCACATTATTATTTTTTTTGGAATGGGGTAAATAGATTGTGAGTGATTAACGGAGAAAGTTTGGGAGGAACCCCAACTAGTAAGGGCGTTTCTCATGGGTTTTCTCGTCTGTTGGTATTTCCCCCAAGGAGGGGACTATTTTAAGAGTTTATGCTTTCCTTGGGAATTGGTTTAGGGAGTGTCCATGTTTATAAAGTAAGAAGAACAAATGAAAGCAGGATGGTATTTGATAATAGCATTGGAAGCACAATCTTATTACATGTCCAAAAAAAAAATTTAAATAAAATCTGCTTAGATTTTTAGATTTTATAGTGCGAATCCTGAATTAAGTTTAATGTGTTAAACCTTCAGGACCTCGATACGAAAACCCTGAATCGGATAGCAGAATAAGCTGGGGTGGAACATGATTAGGGAATTTCAATAATTCTTGATAATTGACAATAATGTGCCAAGTGTGTATGAGAAAACTTTGAATGTTCATGTAGTATGTGCCATTGTAGAACTTCCCTCGTTTGTCCTGCTAAGAAAATTTAGGCTGGAAATGGGAAATGATCATAGGCCCTTGTCAAAATAAGTTCACTTTATCCTAAAATGATTCAACCAAAAGAAATAAATATTTCTTTTGATCCAAATATTTTAGCCTAATGAAGACCTTTTCTTTCAATACTCTTTATTCACGTTCCCTAAAAGGTTTGTTTTGGCCCCATCCCCTCCTTGGACATCTGCACCTTAACTTAGGCCTAAATTCTAAGTTGAGGGTGGCTAATTCAAAAAGTTATATTAATCTTTGCCCTCGTCCAACATTGGATATTGTGTAGAAGAAAAACAAATAAAATAAGAAAAAAAGATTTGTTTGAAATCAAAAGAAAAAAAGAGCAATGATAAATATTCTGAAGAAAAACAAAGAAAATGAAGAATGTGAAAAATAAAAGTGATAAATGTAAAATCACGTCTATATTGAAAAGAGTCAACGAATAGAAAAGAAAATAAAAAGATGCCAAGAATTTTTTGTAAGAGGTAAAAAAACGAATGTGGTGTTAAGGAGGGAATATAGACACTAAAAAGTATCCAAATTTACCCTAGCTAGCCCTGAACCTATGTTACAAGCTAAGAAAGTCCTATATTCATCCTAGGAACTATCTTGGAGAATCTATGCAGTGAAAATAAGCCAAGCCAATGGTATTGAGCACTAATTGTACTTGTAGTCACTTTTGAGTGTGAGTGTTGAATGAATTCTTAAACTTGAAATTCATATCTATTATGAGTGAAAGGTGATTTCTTTTTAAGTGAGGGTACTAGTTAAACTTCTTGAGAATTGGTGATTGTGAAACGTATATGTTTTGGTTTCGATTGGTCAATCTATGCCATGTTTTGATCCGCATGATTTAGCTTCTTGACACTAGATGAAAATATTTGCACTAATGTCACAGAATCGATTAAGAAAGCAATGTGATTGCTTGAGTTTGTATGTTTATTACTACATAAGTGTCGTTTAGAGTTTAGTGTTTCGCTTGAGGACAAACAAAAAGATTAAGTTGAGGGCATTCATAAAACGTGAGTTGACGGTATTTTAATGCGTTTCACTTAGATTTTTTGTATTTCTTGGGCTATTTTCTTATTAGGTATAGTTTTTGGTGTGTAATTCTATCTATAAATATGCTTGGATACGGTTGATGAAAATACGATCTGAAAAGTGGTGAAATAGCGCACAAATAGAGACACCCATAAAATGTAGCTCAACGACAGGTCGTAAGTGATGTTTATTTCAATGGAGGATCAGGGAATTTTTACCACGTTTGTGGAACCAGATTGTAGATGACAGACCATAGGTCGATCCACGGGTTGGCATACACGTCCATCGATGGAAATCTTGTAGTTGAAGGTTCCAATGCATAATAAATTTGCTAAGTGTTGAACCACGGATAGGACCTAGCAACCGTAGGTCGTCCCAATATTGGAAAGTGGAAAAGCGGGGAGGGGAGGGAAAAGCGGGGTGCCGGGAAGGGGAGTGGCAGAGGAGGGGGCCGGGGGAAGGAAGGAGGGGGGGGCGAGAAAGGGAGGGTGGGAGAGGGAGAGAGAGAGACAAGAGAGGAGAGCGAGGGAAGAGGAGAGAGGAGAGAGAGATGGAGAGAGAGAAGAAGAGAGGGAGAAGAGACTGAGAGAAGAGGGAGAGAGAGAGAGGAGAGTAGAGAGAGAGAGAGAGGAGAGAGAGGAGAGAGAGAGAGGAAGAGAGAGAGGTGGAGAGGACACACACACACACACACCAAAAAAAGAAGTTATTAAAACTAATAGTAAGTTTAAAACTAAAACTATGTCTAGAAAAAAACAAGGCCTCTAACTTTAATGAGGTATACTAGGACAGGGGCCCCATTCTAAAGTCTAGCAAAAAAAATGAAAACTAAAGACTAAAATAAATAAAAAGTAAACTTAGGACTGTTGGTACCGGAGAATGATCCTTAACACTGATTTTGCCGAACTGGCGATCGGAAAACTAAAAATTGATCTAGGCCCATGATTTCTAGATGCTGAGAATGAACCTTACAGAATGGAAGAATACCGCCCCCACGGTATGCTTGTTCAGTACTTTGAAAGGAGTGAAGAATGTAGGATTTTAGAGTAAAAGGCTTAATATTAAAGACCATTACCTGAAAAGCAACAAAAGCAAAAGTTAAAAGATTCTAAATATTTGATATAAGACATTGCTCAGCTAAACTGGATGGGGCAATGACCAAATTATAACAGTTGGTTGAGGGAACTCTGGAATACTGGGGGACTGGAACTGTTACTTTATTGTAAGCCAATAGAGTCTGGACTTTTCTTAACTCTGTAGCTACTAAAAAACGAAATTAAAGATCATTGGCTAAATGTGGAGTTTCGATGCAACGCTCCCATCGAGAGGAGGACCAATATTACCCCCTGCCAGAGGTATAAAGGGCATGGTTGGCGTTAATTCCATAACGTATATTTCTTTGACCCACAAGAGGCTTACAAGATACTTGTCTAGTAGTTTTGCGACTTATTTGGGGCACGTGAACGCTTAGGTTCAAACGCAAGTCTAGTTACCTTCTAAAAATGAATTAAGTAGTGATAACCATGTTTATGACTGAATTTTTGTAAATACAGGATATCTCAAAATTGAACAGCAAATTGAAAATGCAATAATCAATCTAATAATTATGCATTAGTAATTGGGGCATGTATAACTGAATAACTGAAAAATTATACCTTGCATGTGTAATTCAAGAACTAAAGAAATACATAGTTAGGGTTTTGAAGTTCATGTGATATCTGAGTAATAACATGATAATCTGATTTGGCACACATAACTAACTAATCGATGATATTTTTTGAAGTTGTAGAAACACTAGGTCTAATCATGGTAGGGGAATCAAGAATCTAATTGAAAACTAGAAATCTAAAGGGTGAAAGGAACCCACTACTGAAATCCCACAAACCTGGTGATGAAATCTACGAGGATATCTGTAGATTTTTGCACGAGACTTGTGGAACCTTGCTGCATTCTTGAACTAGGGTTCTTGTCCTTTTCTCCTCTCTTGGTTCTAATTTTTTTATGTTTTGATTAATGATTTTGACTTAGGTAAGTTTTATATATTTTTTTAGGTTTTTATTAAACTTACATAAAAAAAAAATCATTCCAAGATTTTCCTAGGGGTTTGAAAAACGATCAAACTTAGGAGTTAAAACCAACAGGAGTTAAAAACAACTAGGAAAAAATACCAAAAAGGGGAACCCCTGGAAATTTCGTTATCGGACCAATCGACAACCTGGACTGATGGGCTGTCGTTCCATGGACGGTCCGTCTTTTGGATCTGCTCGACAAGTTTTCACTAAAGTAGGTATAGCTTTTTACTCAGATGTCAGATTTTTTCAAACTCGATGGTTATGGAAAGCTATAAGTAATTATATATTCATTCATTGTCATTTGGAAACCCCCTCATGTCTTTTGTTCTAAAGGTTTAACCAATTTGAAAAGTGGGACCCCTATCAGAAAAAATCCCCCCTTAACTAACTACTACCTTTACCTTTTACGATCGGGGGAGACCTACAGACTCGTTAATATCCGAGATAACGGTCTGTGGCACTCATCCATAGTTCATGTCATAGGTTAGGTAACTTGAATCTCAATCAACGGACACAGACCACAGACTGTAGTCTGACTTATGGACTATAGGTCTATCCGTAGTTCGACACTTGGTTAATTTTTTAGGCTGAGTTTTGGGAGAGATTAAATGGTAAACGATAGATGCACAGTACAGGTCGTAGATCAAACTAGTGTCCATCAATTGTGACTGTCAATTGCACCTGCATATTTCTTTTAAATTTATTTCTTCTTCATTTATGATACAAGGGTGTTACATTCCTTATCTTTTCATTTTAATTATGATTTAGCTTCTGCATCAGTTTATTATATTTAGTATGTTTATGTCATTGACTAGAAGGGTTAGCTGGGTCATTGTCGGCTTTACTAGGTCCCGTGTCCGCGTCTCAGGAAAGGAGCGCGGGGCGCGGGGCGGATGCGGGGGGAAAGAAGAGGAGCAGTGAAAATAGGGGGAAGGGCACACGAAGCGGGAGAGAGAGAGAGGCAGAGAGAGAGATGAGGAGAGAGAGAGAGAGATGAGAGTAGAGAGAGAGGAGAGACGAGAGAGCCATAGAGAGAGATAATATATATATATATATATATATATGCGCGATTAAAGTATTGCTACGGGCTTACTGTATAAGGGGACCTCTAGAGGTCGAGTATGTTTTTCGTTTTTTTTGTGGCAACCTTGGATTATGTTCAATTCTTCTAAAAATATACCCTCGACATCATTACCAAACTGGGTATTAGAGCTAGGTTTTGGGAGGAGCGAAGCATCAGTGTGATTGCAATCAACAGCTCACCGTCTCAATCTTCTATTTGTTAATCTATTAGCGACAGCTTCTATTAGGACGATTAAGATTCCGTCATTCATTAACTTATTGGGTCGTGTCGTAGATTTTAAAGTTATAAGTTTCCTTTCTTAATAGTTTATCTTGTGTTTATTGGATATGAATACAAGGGATACCCACTCGCAAAGGAGAGGTCGGAGTTGAGGAAGCCGGATCAAGATGGTCGGTTAGGTGGTGGGGAAGGCCCAGAAGTGTATAATTTGAGGGGTTCCTCCCCTGTAGGACAAGTCTTTCAAGGAGAACAAATTCCTCAAGGTGAGAAAGTCTCCATAGTTAATCAAGAGAATGAGGTTACAGTGGTTCCCCCAAACATGTCTAATGAGGAGGTTAGAACAACTCTTGTTACCTTATGCAAAGCCATGAAGGCTCAAGCAAATAGAGAGGTTAGGCCTAGGATGAATGTTTTTTAGAGTACTATGACCTATAGATTGAGGGACTTTTTGAGGATAAATCCTCCTACTTTCCTTGGTTCTAAGGTGGGAAAGGATCCCCAAGCTTTCTTGATGAGGTTTATAGGATAGTTTATAATATAAGAGTGACTTCTAAGGAAAAAATGGAGTTAACTTCATATTAATTGAAAGATGTTTCTCAAGTGTGATTCACTCAATGGAAAGATAATAGGCCGGTTGAATCTGGTCATTTAGAATGGGAAGAGTTTAAGGACGCATTCTTAGGGACATACTTTAACCTTGATAAGAGGGAGGTTAAGGTTGAGGAGCTTATTAAACCAGGCAAGGGTAAAAATGCTATTGAGGGAGTATTACTTGGAAAAGTTCTACCATAATGTGTATGACAGTATGCTCCCCCATTTCCTTTGTTTTAAAACCATTCGGGATGATACAAAAGAGGTTTTGTTTAAAGGTTCGTTTTCCAATTCCTTCCTGGTTCCAAATATTATGGAATATCAAGAGTAGAGGTCATAAAAGCTATGGCTCGATGAGGACATGACTCCTCTATAGGGCTTGTTGGTGTATGTCAATCTAATTGATGAAGTCTTCAAACTTGGAAAGGAGTAGTAGACTGATGTAGAGGGAGAAGAATCGGTGAAGAAAGTTCAAAAAAAACTTTAGCCTTTAATAAGAGGTTATCTAATAAAAGTATTTCTAGTGCTTCTAAGACCAATAATAAGAGAGGTGGTGGTTCTCAGGTGTTAAGCCTACTTGTTCCAATTGTGAGAAGCAACATTGTAAGTGTTTCGCTGGTAGTAGTGGGTGTTTTGGCTGTGTGAAAGATGATCAATAGGTGAGAGATTGTCCTTCTATTTCAGCTAGAGGAAGAGAAGCCAAGAAAGTTCCTCCTAATTCCCTGTATGTTGTTGCACCAAAGAGGAGTTGTTTTTATGTTCTCCAACCTAACAAAGGACCAAATCCGGATGAAGGCACTAGTAAGTTATAATTTTATCTCTTGAGTTTTGATAGGTTCCTTCTAAGTGGAAGAGTATGTTGAATATTTGGGTTGTAATTTTTTTCTCTTTCTTCTACTTTATTCAAGATTGAGAGTTAGAACTTAATAGTAGCATGTTGCATGTGTTCAAGAGTCTAAGTGAAAATGAGTATCATTAATTTCCTTACTTCGTGCATATCTTTCATGAAGTTTTGTTTATGTGGTAAAATGAGTTTATATGATTTTTTATCTCATATTGTCATGCCTTTTTAGTAAATTGTCTTAAATATTGCATTAGTGAAGTAGTGAGCATGCTTTATTTTAAGGTAATTGAAATTATGTCTTAATTGTGCTTTCATGAGAAAATGGTTGTAATTTATTTAGAAATGATTTGTATGAGCATTATATTATGTATAAACGAGTTCCTCCTACGTAAAATAAAAAGGTAGAGTCTGATTGCATGATGAGTTGTAGATGTCGTTCCTACTTTCTTATTGTGATTTTGAGTCTCTTGATTATATGGAGTTGTTGTTCCTCCTAAATGTGTTTTTGTGTTGAAAGGTGATTGTATATGGTATGGTTATAAGCTACGTCCTTGAGTCTTACTCCCTTTAAGGTGTTTAAAGAGTTAGCAAACAGTATAATTTGGGCGAATATTGTATGGAGTGTTAGAAAAAAACTTAACTGTCGTAGAGTTTTTAGAAGCCATAAACCATTCCAAAAGAACGGACCCAAAGATGTTCGGAAACTAACTCTCGAGTTGTGTGAGAATAGGTGTGTCCTTGTAGTTGTTGCAGTTGTTTTAAGTAATTGTTTTGGAGTCTACTGAGTTCTAACAATCAGTGGGGGGATGGGCCCTTAGTACCTATAAGAGGAATATGTAGAGTCAAAACGTTTGAGAACGACGCCCAAGAACCAACCAAAGGTTCATTAAGGAGGACCCAAAAAATGGATCAGGAAAGCTGCGAGACAGCAAAGATTTAAGATCCATGGCGCGTCGCTACAAAACTAGAAAACTAAATCAAAATCTAAGACTCAAACGACACTTAAATAGAAAAAAAGTTTTCCATGCAACTTGGGGACAAACATGAACCATTCTATCAAAACATTTTCAAGAACCAAAAATCGGAAGTACCTCCACGACGCGCAGCCAAATCTCAGATTTGGTCACGTCATTTTTAAGTCAAAATAGAATTGGTTAAAATGTCTAGTAAATGCAGGGGTCTTTTGGGGACGATCATTTATTAATGGTTATTGAGTCTTTTTAAACCCTAAACTCAACAATCAAACAAAAAACCCTCAACTCAAAAGAAAAGCTCTCAATTCCTTCTCTCCAACCCCCCCCCCCCCCCAATTGTTGAAGCTTTTAAGCTCCAAGGAAGAAAAGCAAATTCTTCATGTTTTTTAATCCAATTTCGTGGGCTTTATTCAAATAAGGTATGGTTTTGCGGTTTTTCACCTTATTGCCTCTCATTGAAGGAGGAGGGTAAATTCCAAAAGGTTTTTCAATGTAAGTAGGAAAAAAAATTCCCAGAAAGTGGAAGAGTGGGCGGGCATGGGAGTAGACACAAAAGGAGGGATGGGAAGGAAAACAAGGAAAAAAAAGGGGGGGGGTGGGAAAGGAAGAGGGGGGGGGAGGGGGAATGCGGAGTAACGGAGGGAATGTTGGGGTTGGGAAGAGGAAAAAACAAAATCGTAACAGGAAAACAGGAAGGAAATGGAAGGGGGCAGAAGGTGGGGGGGAGACGAAAAGGGGGGCGGGGGACAGGGAGGGGAAGGGGAGGGAGGGGGCGGAAGCCGGAGGTGGGAAGGCAGGGGGAGACGGGATGATGGAGAGGAGGGGGCAGAGAGAGGAGGCAGAGAAGGAGAGAGAGCTGGGGGATAAATTGAGGATATATAATATAGAGATATGATATATATATATATATACCTATGATTAGAGTAGATATATATATGAGAGATATAATTATATATATTATAGATATATATATAGATTTATAATATATATTATCAGTGTTTGGACCATTGATTATGGAATTACATTAACTGTTGTCTTAGATGGTGTGTGTAATATGGGCTATTTGGTAAGGAGCTTGGTGGTAAGTGACTATTGAAAAGGCTTAGTGGTTTGAGTTGGGACAGTTAATTCCCTTTATGTTTGTGTAGAGTAGAATTGATATTGAAAAATTTTTTTGTATTTATTGGTATGTTAAACTTAGGTGTGGGTATTAATGGGGGTTCGTAGTTATTTGTTATGAACAGGGCGGGGAGGTCGTCCGTATTAGGGGATTTATTATGTGGAAAAAAAAAAACTATGGTGCATTAATTTTAATATCTTGTTGATGAATAATGTGAAGGCTTATTATTGTACATGTTTTATGTTTGAAGTGTGATGAAAGTACAATTCCTTAAATGGCTATGTGTGAATATGGATATTTTTTTTTTTTTGATGGATAGGACTATTATGAGTCGTTACCATGAATATTGAGAGGGAGGTCTTGTTATGTAGACTTTGGGTGTCCCACATGGTTACCTTAAATGTTTTATGGAATGCATGATATGATGCATGTTGTGTCTTGATGGGAATTAGTTGTTCCCTTTCTTGTACATAAACGTTATGTTGAAGGTGTCTCCACAATTGGTAAGGCTTAGGAACCCTTTGTAATGTACGGTAATGAATGAAGTCTAGGATCAATAGACTAAGAAGGTGCCCCTTTTTTTTTTTATATAAAGGGAAACTTTGGAATAGTTGAAAAAGGAAGGTTACAATAATTAGCTATCCCTGAAGAAAAGTTATTTATGAGTTGGTAGGACTAAGAAGAAAGTTACCTTCTCTACACACCTAGAGGCTTGATTACTCATGAGAATAAGGAGAAGTAATTGAGCATGTAGTTGCTTTGGTAGTACCTCCACTTGGAGAATGAGGGACTAGTGTACGAATTAAAGCCCTTTGATATCCTAGAAAAACTATAATGCCCCACATGGGATGAGTCTTAGTTTTTTTTCTTATTCTTTGTTCAAAAAGTAAGGAAACACCTTTCAACGGTGCGGGGGGCATCCCGGCTGGTTACTATGACAGCAGAAGATTTCTTTCCAAGCTACATGGTCATGTAAGTCATTTTCTGTCTTTTATATTCATCAATATGGTTATGTATTCGATTGATTCTATACCGTGTAGATTGTGGAATGTGATGCTATTTGATGGCCTCATTTATACATGAAAACAGACAAGTAGGCCTTGAAGATGCTCAAGAGGCTCTTCGATCCCCCTGAACCGTACTTTGTAACTATTTTTTTCTTCTTTCCTCCTCCTGCTCCCCTCCCTCAGCCCGTCTAACTTCTGGAAAAGACCATAATTTTGTTGTGATTGTTTCCTTTGTTGGATACATTCTCTCTCAAAATGGTTTTGATATGAAGTAGGTAGCTTTGGGAATGATGTATGTTGTAGTAGGGTAGCTTTGAGGGTATGATTAGGGTAGGCTAAAGAGGAGATGGGTGGTCTCTTCATTGCCGACGTAGGGAAATATTAAAGTAACTTTAAAAAGTGGGAGAGTCTAAATAATGAACAGGGGGTCAATAAAATAATTAATATGTTAATGTTAATCTTTGAATAATCTTACTTTGGGTGTCTTTGATTCTTAGGTTATGCTGTGCATAAGGGGTGGTATGGTTCGGTCCTTTTTCTTGTATTAGTAAGAGAGTCTTAGGTAACTCTAGGAGAGGGGTGTTATAATTACTTATTGGTGTACTATAAATGGATATGATTATCTCTTATGATCTACTTTGATATGTCTTGTATGTGTATTTTGTGTTGAAAATGGTCTTTATACTTATGTTTATGAGATTTATATCAAAAGATCACAAAAAGCATGTTATAAAGTAAATGTCTGTTTTACCATGGTTTACTTGCATGTTCATTTACATAGTACATTCAATGTGCTAATTCCATATGTTATTTACTTCTAAATGTGTAGGTGGCAAGTGAGGAGTCTCTTGGAAGTTAAGCTTCGTAATAGCATTCTCCAAAATAATCTTGGTATGTCCTACCACATGTTCGAAGGAGGGATTATTAGTTATGATTTCATATTCGAATCTTCCCTTTTTCTACTCTTATTTTTTTAACCCTTCCCCCCAGACACCCAAAACATTGTAATAGACTTTGGTTCTACTTTTATATTGATGTATCGGTTGTGACCCAAAGATTCATATGAGTCTAAGATGGATATGATAAGACTTAGTTCTCCTTTGTTTTCAATTAAAAGATATTGTAACTATTGTTGTGGAAAGTATTAATTTTGACATACTTGCATATAAAAACATATATATGTGGGGGGTGGCGGGGGGTGGGCTGGTCGTACGGGGGGGATGGGGGTGTTGGGTGCCGGGGCCCCCAAACGGGTCGGGTCGGTGGGGGGTGAGGTGGCGGTGCGGGTGTTTGCGTGGTGGGATCTCGGATTTGGGGGTGGGGGGTTTCCACGGTTGGTGCGTGCGGGTCGAGATGTTGGGGGTGGGGCGGGGGGGTGGGGGTGGGTGTGTTATGTGTGTGTTTAGTGTGAGTGTGTTGACAGTTACGTGTGTTGGGTAGTGTGTGTTGTGTGTGGATGTGTGACTGGCTCAAGGGGAATTCTATAAGGACTCCGAGTGGCGAGTATGCCGTTTTTTGGCGAGTTGAGGATGTCATTTATTTTGGGGTATACCCTTAGGTCATTACAACTACAAACATTGAATATAATATTCCCTTCTTCCATTACTCTTACGTGCAAGAAAGTACAGCATAGAGATATTTTATTCATACTGTGTTATTCTAGGATCATTTCGGACTACCCATAGTAGGTAGAGGGTTATAGTTAAAAGTAAAGTGTAAAGATCCTTATGGATGAATTGTTCACTTGCAAAAGTCTTGAGAAAGTAATGAGACTTCAAAAAGGGGGATTGAAGAACATGCCAAGAGTAAGTTGGTAAAGGTTTAGTTTTTTTATAGTAATTTGCCTCATTATTATAAATCGGCTTGGAAGGCTAAAAAAACTTGTTAATTTTTTCCAAGTTTAAGCCTTCGGTTCAATGAAATCCTTTATGAGGACGGTTTGTTTAGAGCTATGGGTGGTATTTTTACCCTAAAAGGCAGCATGAAGTTATGAGATCATAATCAGTATATTCGTGTGAAAGAAGCGTGCAAGGTTATAGGAAAGTATGGAGATGTTTAGTAATCCTAGAAATGGAGATGAACTGTTTTGAAGAGCTATATTAATATTAGTGACTTACCTTTACCAAAGTAATGATGATGGTTTTTTCCCAATGGGTATTAGACAAAGGAAATGATTGAGTTGTAAAGGATGCGGTCATAGGAGGTTTGGAGTTGTCTGTATCTAGGAAAAGAGTTGGTGATGAAGTTTTGATTTGAAGTTTTATTGTGTATAATATGCAAAGTTTAATGTTGAATAGAAATGAATATCTCAGATGGGGGTGGATAGATCTAATGTTAGATTATGATTTTGGAGAGAGCTTTAATATTCAAAGTTTAATAGAAAACTAAATAGGCATGATATGTCATTGATATATATTGAATGAATAATAAAAGTACTGAAGTTAAGATTTGATTGTGATAGTTAAATTGTAAGCATGAATACTAAAGAAGGTGAAGATTATTTCTTTAACTTTGTCATCAAAGGTCCTAGTAGACGAGTGTTTCTAAAAAAATTCACATTAGAGTGACGTTAGCATAATAGTCGAGCAATCATATTGCTATTTGGGATTAGTAATAAACATTAAGATTGAAGTTTGAAATGAGATTCATGATATCAATAAGAATGGAAAAACATGAGGGTGTGATGATGTTTTAGTCTAGATAATTTGAATCTAGAGGGACCTGACTAGAGTAGGTGAAGAATTATTGGTCATAAGATACATTAAATATTAACTGGTACAAAGGGAGAGAGGACCTAAAACATTTAATAAGGGGAAGTGAGGGGGGGGGAAAGTGTGGCAAGTCGCAAGAGTAGAGTAACAATAGCATTAAGAGGTGTTCAGAGATTTTATAACTACAAGATGAGGTTCCCCATGTGAGTTATAACTTTTTGATGGTCCTAGATAGCCATTAATTGGAAGTTGTTCAATGTTAAAATAAGTCCCATAAGCTTAAAGAGTTAGCTTTAGTAGATCAAGTGAGGATATGATGAGCAAGAATCAAGTCAATTCTTTGAGATTAAGATAGTAAGAGTTCCAAAGAGTATGGGAGGTAGACTTTTGGAGAGGGGGTCCTTTTTATTTAGTTTTAGTTAATGGAGTGATGGTAGAAAGAGGAGGTTGATGTTTTACATGATAGTGATGTTGTGGATAATTCCATCTACAGATTTTTAATAGGTGAGGAGGAGTTAGGATGAGCGGTTTCACTTAAAATAAATAGATAAATGAGATCCTAAATCTGAGTTTTCCAAAGGAGTTAGTAGGAAGGTCCATTGGAAAATTGTTAGGAGTTTAAGCTTGAATGTGTTGTTGGTAAAAACATTGTGGTTTCTTGATGTGGAGCCCAAGATGGTGGTAATAAAGATAATAGTTGTGGGATGAGTTCCCTTTTAAAGAGGAATAGACCGCCCCCCCAAACTAAATGATTTGGTTTTATCATGAATGAATATAGTAAAAGCATACATCATGAATTGCAGACCTTAGTACGAGTAAGTAACAAAATCCAATACCTTAGCCAGTCGTCATTAATGAAGAAATACCCAAGAAGAGGAGATATTTAACACCCTAGAAAAGAAATAAGTATTCGAACAAAGGACAAACCATTTTTTTTGCAATAAGTGAGATTTTTAATAAGGAATTTAAAATTTTCTTGAGTGTTAAGGTCATTAGATTTATAACCATGAGTTCCAAATAGAACTAAATTAGAAATAGCAAAATCTTAAATTTTTCATGTTATGCTTAAGTTATGAGTTTAGAATCGACTTCAAATGACCATAACTCCAAGATCATAATGATTTGGGTTTGTTGATTTTGATACACAGACCGTACGACATTATTGTTGAACTATATTTCCCAAATACAAACTATTTTTCTCATTTCCACGTTCATATGAGGGAATGGATATTCCATTCGCGTTGGGTTTGGGGTTGTCTAGATAAGAAAGTTAATTAAATCTTAAAACCTGACTTTTAGACGGGGTTATTTTGGTCTTTTTCCTTAACCAATCCTTGTTTAATCTATTTTGAGTAATTTCTTTAGGGATAATATGATGTTTCAGGTTTATAGTCCTAATATACAGGTAGGGTTTTAGTTGAGAGAAAAGAGGAAAAAATCAAAAACATTCGGTCGAGAGGTTCTTGAGGTTTTGTGCGGCATATTATCATGATTTAACCCACTAAGAGGTTATTGTACGCCTCAATTAGAAGTCGTTGTTCTTAACCACATTCCAAACATTTTATTTCAAGCGAAATTTCGCTCTTAAAAGTTGATGGATTTAAGTTCTTGAGAAGTGTTCTTGAAGTTCATTCCAAATCTTGTTTTGTTGGGTTTTTGATGATTTAAGATAAAAGTGATTCTTTAAAGTATTTTTTGAGTATATTAGTATGTACTTAGGTTGGGTAATTGAATCTAAGTAAAATATGATAAACGAAATCGTTAAAGAACGATTTAGGATAAGAGAACAAGAGGATAAATTCGTCGAATTTGACCAACGGAGATGATAGGGAGGCGCGCCCCATATGCGACCAATGGGATAAGGCGGCAACCCTGCGCTGCGCCCGTATGCATTCTCTTACGTTTGGGGCTGGCTCCCCGCGTCCAGAACGTGCTAGGGTCGCCTCCCTCCACTTTTTTTTTGTCAGTTGTCCCATTTTTCCCCTTTTACGTTTACCTTCACTCCCTTTGGTTCAAATCACTCCAAACTACTTATAAACACTTATAAATCATTCATAACATGAATCATAACTTTTAATAAATAATTCGAATACAAGGTTAAGTAAAGAGTAAAGTTTTGAGAGTTCTTACGAATATTTTGAGAGTCCCTTTAAGTCTTTTTTAGGTGTGTTGGTGAATTATGATTCATGGTCCTGTAAGTAAAAATTTGAGATTTCGTATTATCATGATGTTTATGCACATGCCTTGTGAATATATTGAAAGTAATGTGATCATGACTATAATGCAATTGCATTGTTATTGAAAATCCATTCTCAATTATAAAATTGTGAATGATGATTACAAGTTGTGAATGTTTCGTCAATGTAAAAATTACCATGAATTGGTAGGCTTAGGATGTCGTCTTCTTGTATAACTAAAAGTATCTTGACTTGATGAACTTTAATAGGTAGAACATAGCATCCCTTTCATAAATGATTAATGAAGTATTATAGGCTATGTCTTGAATAGGTAGACCAATAGTATCCCTTTCATGATAAGTATATGAACTACTATAATGATGAACCTTGAATCGGTAGACCAAATGGTCGCCTTTTCATGAGGATTAAATGACCTATCCTAATAATGTACCATGAAACGGTAGGCTAATGTCACCCTTTCATGTGTGTAATAATGTACCTTTGGTTGGTAGGGCAGGGGCATGCCTCTCATGTGTGATAATGTTAGAATAGAATGAACTAATGTATGGGAATTTAATGCTTAGCATCGAGTGGATATTGTAAGATGGAATATCTCCACTTGTTAAGTTAGGTTTCAAGGAACACCTTCCTTATCCCATAACTATATTTCCACATCGGTCATAACTAGAGGATGCACCAAAGCTAAATTACCGTTTCTATGTTAGGAAAGTAGACCAACACTTGACGGAGGGGGATAGACACTAGATTCCATGGTTTGCGCACTCGCATGGTCTATGTCGTTTATGGCTTATTCCCATCATGTGAATTATGTGTTACAATTACTCAAGAGGTTCTATGAAGTGTGGGTGGTAGTATGGGATGCCATCCATGCATTGGACGAGTTAACTATGAGAGTGGATATGGTGTGTTCCTCAAATGTCATAATATCTAATGAAATGAAAGTGCTTATAATGATGCTAATGAGAATGTTGACATAAATTCTTAATATAATGATGAATTATTAATTGTGATTGTAATTGTGAGTTGCTTTCCTTGTCATGACTTATTGAAATTGAATGTTCTTTTTGTATGGTGGCCTCAAAGTGGTACTCAGTATAAGTGGTATTATGGGATGTCATTCATAGATTGCACAAGTATAACTTAGGGTTTCCTAAAATCATTGTTCTATTATGTTTTAATAGTTTGCATGATGAATATGCTTGTGAAAAATGCCTTTATACTAAACTTCATGATGTTTCTCAAACTTGACATATAGCATGGTTTTCAACTGAAAATGTCCTTTTATCATTGTTTTGCATGGCTATCATACTCATTGAATTTTGTTCTATGCCATATTTCTTATACATTTTTACCAAGTGTAAATTTCGTTGTTTAAGGTGCTCTTCTATTGTTAAAAGCCTAGATTGACTATTCCCGAAAGCAATTTGTGATTCCTCTTTGTTTTAGAATGAGATATTTGTTCATTTCTAGTTTATTTCATGTCTATTATTAATTCAAACTAATAGTAGAGAGCCATGTGATAAGAAGTTAGATTTCCGTTTTCTTTTAAGTAAAGACTTCAATTTTGTGGATAAAAGTTTTTAAATTCTGTATCATTTTTGTATGTCTTATGTTATGAATGATATGATGCTTGTATGAGGCTCTTCGGAGTCTTGTACACTTTTTGATCCTCAAGGGTATAAGTTAATTATGACCCGAGCCTACACCGTGAACGTGACCTGAACGTGAGAATGATTACTAGCCCCCAAGAGAACCCTCATCCTGATAACGACAAGCCGAATACTAACTCAAGAATACAAAACATTAGAACTTAATAAAAATTCATAAAACTAAGATAAAATGGTTCAAATTAAATGACTTATTATGAATATAAATAGTATTCAACTATCAATCAATAGGAAACTCAAGTATGTAAAATATTAAAAAATATAAATAGACTGATTTGTGAAACTCTATTTTCTATCTATAAATCCTCTAGCTGACAAAGATCGAAGTCAGGACAAGACCTACGACATCCTATAAGTTGATATAACTGAAAGTACAAGTGGAACCCTCCGAAGCAAGGAGGCTCACTATAGCTATTCGAAAACCATGTGGAATCAACGAGGCTCCTATTGATTACCCTAAATACCTGTATCTACATCATTAAATGATGCAGGCAAAAGGCTCAATTCGTGGGTTGTGAGAGCATGTAAGGGGAATTCTAAAGTATAAATGTAGGCTTGAACTTAATAAAAATGAAATATGCTTAATGCTTACATCTTCTAACGGCATCACTGAAATCACGCAATAATAAGGATCTCAACTAAAAAGACTTGTACTTACTCAAACGCATACTTTAACTCAAGATACTGACTTTAGATACTGAACTTTGGATATTCAAACTTAGATAAAGCAACATTAACAAATGCAATATATAGAATTATTTTTAAATAGTAGAAAATAACTCAATGTATCAAAGAAAATACAATAATAACTCAATTTTTATGCAAGGATACAAAATCAACTTTGTGTATATAACAATCCAAAATATATCTGTGGAAGTTTCTCTATCCAACAACTATCACTATGAGCTATGTCTTGACACATTATCTCGCGCGTGCTGCAAGAACTGTCCTATACTTGTAAGGGTAAAATACCTCTCAAATAAGTGGATCAACTAGTCTATGCTAAAAAACATTAAAGAATCATCTAAAAGTATGAACTTTCTACCCACATTGGCCACATGGTTTATTGAAGTTGTGAGTTATATGAACTCTCCCCCCATATCCGTTATCATTACTACTCCCAAATATACTAGATCATATGTTTTAAAAACGTAAGTCTTTTTCTGTGGTTTGAGATAATTACTCAAAATCCTATTTCTTTAAAGATATAGTACTCAAACTACTCAAAGTTCTTTTGGAAATCTCAGTTTCCTCTAATCTTAAATGTGAAAATATTTACTCTTGGAAATACTTATTCCGATATATTATTTTAAATAAAATGAACTCAACTATGCTCTTTCTCAAAAACATTTCAAAACCATATTATAATGTGACTATCGATGACTCTGGACATCATAGTAAATAATCATTGATGGTATATATTAGTACCATACTGATCATACATTGATGGTATACTCGATTGTCATACTAATCACGTTTTAGAAAAACTTTTCTCCGAACTCATCTTTACATTCACTAAACTCAATTTAAGAACTCAAGTGTTGTCTTTAAAAAAGCTTTTTTGAGATTTATAACTTAAATCATAAGTTTCATGTGGAATTATTAACATTAACAACTTAAGTAATATATCTTAATAGTAATTAAGAACCTTAGTACCCAAAACTCAAGACTTAACTATATTACTCATCTCTAGACTACTCGATTAATAATTTCATGCAAAATTATGTGCATGAACAAATCAACTCAAGGGATTCATGGTTAATATGTATTAGTCCCATAAGTATCAATACATAATTTCAAAGGGATTAGGAAACACAATGCTCAAGACTTAAAACTTAAAGATGCTACTCCTCTCAAAGGTGCTCAATTTATGAAGTTCATGCGGAATATATGGGCATGAATGAATCAATTCGAGGGTCTAAATAATAATATGGAACCTATGCATACGACTCTTATAATTCTCATATATACTTCCTCAAAACTCAGTTTAAAGCTCAAAATCAACTTATCTCAAGAATACTCAGATCTAGGGGTAGAATCCTAGTTTTCCCTTTTATTGATTTGAAAGTAGATGTTGGGCATGATGATGAACTAGTCAAACACTATGATAGATTTACATAGTTTAAAGAACAATTTTCTCAAAGAATCTTGAAGAAGATTTTGATTAGAAGCCTTGAACCCCTTGGTTGAAGGTAAACGATCATTAAATCTTTTCTTGACATTCTTGGATAAGTTTATTCAAATCTCCATGGACAAGAACTATGATTTTATTAGTGATTTAAAATTGTATGGAGGACTTTGATTTCAAAAAAATAGAATTCTTGGATAAAAACTTACCTTGAAGAAGAATCTTTAACAAAATTTAAAAAAATTTGAATGGAGTCTTCTAATTTGATTCTTCCTTAGGATTTTTCCCTAGGATTTGAGAGAGAAGAGAATGATTGATTAAAATATAAAAATATGATATATTGTTTTATCTTTTTATTATTGAAGGAATTATGTAGGGTTTTCTTGTAGGTAAAAGGCGAAAATCCCCAATAAAACTCAATAACCTCGACGAACACCTTCATCCTTTCCACTTTTCTCCTCGTTTCTCTTCTTAAACACTCAGCTTAAACCCTAGGCATGTATTAGAAATATAAAACGTAACCTAAAAGTATTATAACCTTAAGTCCTTACAAAAAATTTATTAAACCTTATTTGGTAAGGAAAAGACCAAAATACCATGACTATTTTCAGATAACTTCCTTTACAGGTCAGTCTGACTTCAAAAAGGAATATCTCACTCATCCGAACATAAAACTTAGAAAACTCAATGGAATTGGAAATATAATTCAAAGAAATTTCATCAGTAATTTGGTAGCACCCCTAACTCATCATGTACTAAGAGTTATGGTCAGTTGAAGTTTACCAAAAAATTTAGAAGAACCCAGGAATAACTTGAATTGACTCTCTTTAAAAAAAAATTGGAACTCAAGGGGATGTATCTAGTGACCTTAAGACTTAAGAAACCTTAAATTCTTCGATAAAATTCTACTCACAACAAAGGATGGTTCAAGTCTCAGTTCAATTTTTTTCTGGGGTGTTACAATGTCTCCCCTTGAGATCATTCTTGTTCGAATGACAACTGGACTTGGTATAGAATGGGGTTACTCTTAAAAATGTATGTGTCTAATGGTACGATGTTACTATATTCAATATTAACCCAAATCCTTATGTACAGGTTTTATACCTCTCTATTAGGGAATCTTATCCTAAAACTATTAGTCTTTACCGTGATATTAGGCTCATATCAAGAACCACCAAATGTTTAAAACACCACATTCAAGCTTAGTACTCCAACAACTTCATTACTAACAGGATCTCTGAAAAGATATCTCCCATACTCTCTGTAACTCATTACTATCTTATTCAAAAACACTTGACTTGATTTGTCATATTGTCATCTCCTTCTTAGGTCAAAATGTGACACTTGAAAGTTATGGACCTATTCCATTATCTCTAAGTACTCTATATACTCTTTTACTATAAAATACAAGAGAACTTTATCTCATGACAACCGGACTCTCAACAGGAAGGTACTAATACCTCTTTCTATGTTTTTTTTGACCTCTTTTGATTAAGTTTTTCAAGACCTAAGAACGTACCTAGGACGTAGCCAATACTTGAGAACCATTGTTGGTCCCCAACGAACCATCATCCTTGATGACTACACGTAGAAGACTAACTCAAGCATGCAAATCATAAAAATGATGTATAACATTCATTTGAAACTCAATTTCAAAAGTCTTTAACTCTAAAGACTGACTCTAAATAAAAATAGTATATTTAACTCGCCAAAAACAGGCAACTCAAGTGTTTAAAACTTTAAACAACATAAATCAAATAGACTTCTCAAGTTTTACTGTCTATCTATGAAACCTCTAACTAATAAAGAGTGAAGTTGGGACAATAGCCACGATATCCTATCAACTACTATAATTAAAAATAGAAGTGCAACCCTCAGAACGCAAGGAGGCTCACCATAGCTAACTCGAAGCGCATGTGTTATCAATAAAGCGTTTGTTCATGACCCTGAATAACTTTATGTGCATCATGAGATAATGCAGGCGAAATGGCTCAGTATATGGAATGTACGAGCATGTGAGGAAAATTCTAAGCAAACTATAAGCTTGAAACGGTGATAAAAAGGAAAACATAATGTACTCTTCTCAACTACTAACTCAACGAATACTCAGAATACTTCAAATTTACTTCACCTTCCTTAAAGTATCAAGGATAATATTATCAATATTAATAGGGGTCTTCAACTCAGTGAAATCAATAATAGGGTGACTACGATGAATGAAGCATAGTCAAACTTCCAAGATACCCAAACGTCAAAAGATCAACTCAAGACACGTAAACTCGAAAAGACTCCAATCATGATACTCAAGGATAAAAGAAGATACCATACATACCATATATAGATATATATATATATAGATATATATATATATAGATAAGATAGATATATATATATATATTGAGATATATTTATATATATATATAGATAGTCTTAATCATCTAGACTCTTAAATTTGTCCACATATTTCCCTTAGACACCTCAACATTCGTTTTCCTATTAGACACGTCAACCTTAAAAAATAATACCTATCAACATTTTTGAAACCTAGTTAAAAAATAAGTGAGTGCAACACCACACACAGGTTGATGTGGCAAAATAACAAATTAAACTAGAGACATTGGCATTTTAATTTAATTATTTAATTAAAATGAAATTTAAATACAAAAAAATCTACATCTAAAAAATAAAAGAGTTTCAACCGGGAAAAAAATGAAAAATCCATCTCACCCCACCTACCCCACCTCCCCTTCTTCTCTTACCCTTAAAAATAACCCTTGTCAACCATTTTTGTTGTTCCTCTAAAATAAGTGGAGATTTTAACATATACTAAAAATGATTTTTTATTTTTGTTTCTCTTTATCCCGTCTTGTTGTTCCTATTGGAAATGAGTTGTATTTTTTTACAAAAATATGTTCTTCCTTATTAATTTTGATTTTGAATTTGTTCCTCCTACTTTGTGTGTGAAGACGAAAGCGCTGGTGTTGTATGCGCGTCTCCATTTTTCCTGCGTACGGAGATGTGGATGATAGCCTTAGTTTTTTTAAACAAAAGAATATGGTGCTGGTTGTATCCTTTTTTCCCCGGCAAAAAAGACGTCAAGGTCTAATTCTAAATCTGAAAATATTAGAACATTGACAAGAGAAAAAAAATGAAGAGGGTGTCCTGTGGATGATAATGTAGGTTATCTGCTTTCCATTCCAATAAATTACTATTAATCAATAAAAATATGACAAAACAAACATATTACGGATTGAATGTAGAACAAAGTGATGTTTGGATTATATTGCCTTCAAATTCTTAGCCAAATTAAAGTATAAACCTAGGAGTAAATTTGTAAAACTGTAATGGTGGGTGTATGAAAAACTAGGAAGGCAGCAGGGTGGGAGCCCAATTGTGAAAAGGGAAAAGATTGACAAAAAATCGTTTTATTTTTGAAAAAATAATGCAGAAAAAAAGGTGAAAATGTGTTGATTAATGATTCACGCGCGGTAATAAGGCGGGAAGGTACACTTAGTTTGCGACATGTGACAACGTCTGGTAATGTTCAAATTCATTAATAGTTAGGTGTCAATAGGGATAAGCCTAGTTAAAGTGTGAGACGACTATACGACAACTTTCAGGAGCGTCTATGACTTAGCATATCTTATAATCTATATATATATATAGTCTATATATATATATCTATCTATCTATATCTAGATATATATATCTCACTCGTAGCTATAGAGTAGATAGATATAGATAGGCATAGATATATAGATATATATGAGTATATATAGAGAGAGGAGTATAGCTAATATATGATATATGTAAAGCTGTAAAAATTGTAGATAGCAACTTCAATGTATTGAAAATAACACCAATAATAGTCAATGTGTAGGACAAAAATACATTATAATACATTGCATGCATAATCAACATACTTTCACTTCACTTCACATTCAATGCCTTCAACTCCACAATCACAATACACATATATCTTCATATTCATAAGGTAAACACCGCCACCAAAGGTGCACCATACAACTCAAGATTCAATTCTATAAGAGTTAAGAAATATATAACAACTTACCCTTCATCTAAGCTTTCACCGTCCCTTCTCAATTTCTCCAATAATTCATCAATATAAATCATTTAAGGTAGTATCTATCACCCCCCATATTAATCATAAGAAAAGATTGTTATACTATTATATAAATCAGTTCATCAAACCCAATTCAATCACTCCTCAGTGTCCACACGTCTGCGCATTTGCACCCCCCCAACCACACATGGATGGGCCTCGCAAATGCACGAGGCCTTCTTTGGCCTTAAAAACATCAACTCACTCACACACATACTCCATCTACATATCATCCATTAAAACGCCTTTTCACCACGCAAGAACCCATTACTTAGGAATTCAAAATAGACAGAGTCTCAAAGGCTTCAAACCTTTTCAAAAGCCATTGGCTAATTGAATGAAAGAAGAGCAAATTATGAACTACCATACCTTTATTAATGAAATCCCCGAGCCCGAAACCAGAAATTTCAATCTAAGCCGTCCTCATACCTGAGTGCTAGTTCACTGGCCAAGAATAATCCTAGTCAACACTATGAGCCTAAGTGATGATGCAGTGTCTTGCCCACACTGCCAGAACTGTTCTATACTTTGTCTTCATATTAAACACTATAACTAAGAGAATCTACTAGTCAATGCTAAAAATCAATAAGGAATAATCTAAATATTACGATTCTTTCTAGCCATGATGGCTACATGGTTTATGGAGACTTGAGATATTATGAACTCGTCCACATATTGGTGCTCAATACTTCTCATAAAATATATTTCGCTCATATGTTTTTAAAAAAGAATAATTATTGTGATTTGAGATAATTACTCAAAAACTAGCTCAAAGGTTGGAAATTGACGTTTCCATTCTTTTTTAAATACGAAAACATTTTTACTCTTGGGAATAGATAGTTTTTGTATACCAATTGAAGAATTGAACTTTACTCTTACTCTATATTCAACTCAAAGATTAAGTCGTAAAGTATGTTTAAAACATTTGTAAAAGACTTCATAAAATATGGTTCATGCCGAATTATTAACGTGAAAAACTCACTGCAATATTTTGAATAATCATATATGAACTCAATATTTGAAACTCAAGAACTTCAGTGATACTAATCATTTTAAGAATACTAAACGTAACGGATTCATGCGAAATTATTAGCATGAACTACCCAACTTAAGGACTCAAATATAATTTTCATCTCAAGACTTTTTTTCATCTCAAGACTTAATTATATACTTATAAATAAGTTACTAGATGTTGTAGAAGACTCCACAAAAAGACTCAAAGGGATTTTCTTAAAATGTTTAAAGAATTCTCCATAACTTAATTCTTAACTCTACCTTGAATTTGAATCATGAATTCAAGTTTATGATCATGTTATGAATGATTTCCAGATGTTTAGATGTATCTTATAGTAGTAAGAGTCGAAAGGGTGTTAAGGGGAACTTCGAAAGAACACAAACGGAGTAACCAATTGTGAACTGGACGGAAGGAGAACCTGGCGCACTGAATAGTATCAGAACCTAAACTTCAAAGTATAATTTGGGGCACACTGGCTAGCACGATGCGTCAGGCCCTAACCGAGAAAACCCGACAAATTTCGTTGCTCATTTTCTCACCCTAACTAGCGTAGAATCGAACAATTTCTTCCCTAATCACTTGGATTTGATTACTTAATACAATTACACTCTAATATAATCAATAAATCCCTCAAACTAATCAGTTTATTTTGAAGAATTCATCAAACCCCCCAATAAACAAGATTTAGGATGAACTTCAAGAACACTTCGTAAGAACTTATCAAGAACTCTAATATTTCAAATTTAAGACTGAAATATCATTAAAACTAGCATGATTGGAATGTGGTGAACAAACCCCACACAATTGAAGCTTACATAGCTCTTAGGAATATAAACCCATGGTGAAAATTTGCAACAACATGCAAGAATCTCGAGGAACGCTTGATCATCTCATTCTTTCTTCTATTTTCATATTATTTTCTCTTTTTAAACTCTCAACTAAATCCCTTGGCGTATACTAGGATTATAAAACTAAACCTAATAGGACACATTACTAAAAATGAATTTAAATCTGATTGGGTAAGGAAAAGACCAAAATACCCCTTACTATTTTAGGATAACTTTCCTTATCAGGATAACCTAACTTCATAAGGGCATATCTCACTCATCCGACCTCAAATTTAGTAAACTCGGCGAAGTTTGAAGTAAATTCCAAGAACTTTCACTAGACATCATTTATCCCACTTAGATCATCCTCTAAACATAGTTATGGTTGTTTGAAGTTGAACAAAAACTCATAACTTAAGCATAACTTGCAAATTTCTAATTTTGCTATTCACAACTTAGTTCTCTTTGAACTCAAGGTTCTACAAGTAGTGACCTTAAAACTTAAGAAATTTTTAATTCCTTTTTAAAATCTCACTCACTACGAAGAACTTTTCAAGTCTTAGTTGAAAAAATTATATGGGGGGGGGGGTTACAATATCTCCCCCTTTGGATCATTCGTCTTTGAATGATGATTGGATTGGGTATGGAATGGGTTACTGTTACTATACTCAAGATTAGTAATTTAACAAATCCATAGACTTCTACTAAACAGTTCCTTAGGAAATTCTCAACATTAACTTGATTTCTCATTTTTTTCATATACCCCTTAGGTCAAAATCTAACACTTTAAAGTTATGGACTTATTGTTTCATGCTGCTATTTTGAGCATGATTTGAGTTGGAGAAGGTAATTCCTCCAATGATATGGGAATGTGGAATTTTTCATGCATAATGGGTTCTTAAATGTAGTTCCTACTTTCCTAGTGTTCCTTTAGTGTTTGAGATTGGAAGTTTATGTTTACACCCTCGTTGTGAATATTTGAGATTTTCATTCATTATGAAGTTCTTACTCTTGAGCTAAATAATCCACGAAAAGTTCTTAGAAATTTCATTGGAAGAATAATGTTCCCAAAGGGGAGATAATGTAACAACCAGAAACTAGTAGGTGAAACTAGCGCCTTACGTGAGAGTTTTTTAGTTTGATGTGGGGTTTAGAAGTGTAAAATGGTTTCTATAAATTAATATGAGGGGTTTATGGGTTAAATATCAAGGTACAAACCCCAAAGTACCAACCAACGGTCCTTGAGGAGAACCCTAAAGTCTAATCCCAAACCTACCCTAAATCTGCCCAAGTACAACAAGTTGTGACCTAGGCTGTGTGCCCCCTGGGTCGGTCCATGTGCCCTGTGGGCTCTTGGTTTGTCCGTACCGCACCACCCCCACGTTTCTCTCCCCCCACCAAGGACCGCAGGACGGCGTGGAGCCCCCCACACTGGTGTGCAGGTCTGGGCATAGTGGTTTGCGGTCCATCTGTCTAATTTCTCCCAGTTGCGGGGGCTTTAGGTAAATTCTCCCCCTGGTTTAGGGATTAGGAGGGTGACTTCACTGTGAACAGGGATATCTATAAAAAGATTAAGACTTTTCTGAGGGGGACAACGCATGTGACCCAAAGAGCCATAACCAAAAGCAAGGAACAACCGGAAACCGGTCAACAGCAGCGCGCGAACGGGCCATTCAAGAGAAGATTAGAATCAAGTTAGGGCTTGAAGCAGGGGTATTTATCACACGAATTTGTTTGGATTTATTCATCTAAGGTATGGTAGTCTTGATTCATGGAATGCATTCATCCATGAAGCCCTAAAATTTTCAGTTTCGAAGAAGAAAATTCTCCAAAACCTAGGATTTTCTTTCCAAGTCATAGATTCTTCCAAAAAAAATTTCAATGATTTATCTATCATATATTATAGTTGAGTTGTTGTTTTATTGTGGTTTTATGATAAAATCTCCCATGAATCCATGAATTCTCCATATTCCTAATTTATGACATGTGATGTGAGTCAATTGAAGTAAGATGAATGTTATGGAATTGTTTTTGTAGTAGTTTAATTACTTGAATCATGTTATTATACATGCCTAATTGTATTAATTCTAGGTGTGATGGTGAATTATTAATCATGGTCCTTTAAGGGCAAATGTGACATTTGTATAATCATGATGCTTATGTACATGCTTTATGAATACATTGAAAGTAATGTGATCATGACTATAATTCAATTGTGTTGTTATTGAAAGGATATTCTTAATTATAAACTTGTAAATGATGATTACATGTTGTGCAGGTTTCCTTAGTGTATAAATTACCTTGAATTGGTAGGCTTAGGTCATCATCTTCTTGTGTAACTAAAAGTATATTTATTTAATAACCTTGAATTGGTAGGCCAATGGAGTCCGTTTAATAAACGATTAATGAGGTATTGTAGGCTATATCTTGAATCGGTAGACCAAGGCTAGCCCTTTAATGATGAGTCTAAGAACTATTATAATGATGAACCTTGAATCGGTAGACCAAATAGTATCCCTTTCATGAGGATTCAATGTTGTATCCTAATAATGTACCTTCAATCGGTAGGCTAATGGAACTATTTCATGTTTGTAATAATATACATTAGTTCGATATGCTAATGGAATCCTCTCATGTGTAATAATGTTAAAAGAGAATTAACTACTCTATTAAATTTAATGCTTAGCACCAAGTGAATACTGTAAGGTTGAAGCTCTGCTCATGTTAGGCCTGGTTTTAAGTAACACATTCCTTATACAATAACTATGTTCACACATAAGTTATATCTAGTGGATCTATCTAAGATAAATTATTGGTTCTACCTTAGCAAAAAAATCAACCTTTTACGGTGTAGGATAAACAATGGATTCCATGGTTTGGGTACATGGTCTATGTCGGTTCATGCTTGTTTCTATCATATGAGTTATTTTCTATGGTTACTCAAGAGGTTTTATGAAGTGTGGGTGATAGTAGGGGATGTCATCCAAGCATTTACGAGTAAGCTTTTAGAGTGGCTATGGTGTGTTTATCGAACGTCATAATGTCTAATTAAATGCATGTGCTTATAATGATGCAAAATGCGAATTTTTACTTAAAGGCTAAATGTAATGATGAATTCTTAACTTGGATTGTTACTATGAGCTCCTTTCATTGTCATGACTTATTGAATATGAATTTTCCTTGTCTATGGTGGCCTCAAAGAGGCACTTAGTATGAGTGGTATTATGAGATGTCACTAATACATTGCACAATTATAACTAGAGTTCCCTAAGATGATGGTTCTATCATGTTATAATTGTTTGCATGATGAATATGCTTGTGACTTATGCCTTTATACTAAACTTGGTGATGTTTCTCAAACTTGACATATAGCATGGTGTCTAAATAGAAATGTCATTTTTAGCATCGTTTTTGCATGGCTATCATAGTTAGTGTACTTTTGTGCTAACACATATAACTTCTATATTTTTACAAAGTGTAGATTATGGAGTTGGAGGTGATCTTTGATTGTTCATAGCTTGTATTTCCTATTCTCCAAAGCTATTGGTGAGTCCTCATGGTTCAAGGATGAGAGAGTTGTTCATTTGTAGTTTCCTTTCATGTCTTTTTATGTTTGGACTATGTTAAAGGGTTGTGACCCTATTATTGATTCAAAGTTGTAATAGATGGCCATGTGAGACAAAGTAAGACTTCTTCTTGCTTTTAAATGAAGACTTTGATTTTATAAATAAAATCTTGTAAATTTTGTACAATATTTTAATTCTTATATTACGAATACTATGAAGATTGTATGAGGCTCTTTAGAGTCTTGTACGCGCGTCGCGTCTGGGGTGTAGGCTCAGGTTGTGTCAATTTTAACATCAGTTTAGAGCAATAAAATAGGTATTGAGGAAACTAAGACTTTAAATATTGATCCCTAGAGAATTCAAAATCATAGACTCATCAACACGTTCGACTTAATTTTGCTTGTCGTCAAACAAAACATAAAACCAATTAGTTCAATGTAGATGTATACAAATAGTGATACTCGAGACTCAACATTAATGTATATGAGGTTCATTATACCCACGAAGTGTTCAATTGTGCACTACAAGTTTCAAACTGTTACTAGCAATCATCAACTAGATATCAAGCTCACAATGCTTATTTCAAAAGCATATTCAAGTTCGACAAAAGTATTTGAATGACCTCACATCAAGAAGGATTTCATGCCCCCAAAAATCTCATCAGAATTTATGAATTAAGAAATCAAAATCAACTCTAGCCCTCTCAAATATAAACACATGAATGATTCTCTCATAGGCTTGCCCTTATTTTCCATTGAACATGATATTAAGGTAAATCAAGATTACTAAGGTCTTTTAAGGATTTTAATAGGATGAGGGTAAATGTAGGATCATTTTGTCTTAGTGACCTCAACATTCGTGTAGCATGGCTTCCATTTCACATTTTCTCCTTTTCTTTTACTCTTTTGTATTTTCACAATCCACCCTAAGTTCTTTTCAAAATGACTCATTGGACACCCCTTTTATTTAATCCATTGCACAACATTCACTGAAACATTCTTTTTCAATATTTTTCTTTTTTTGCTTTTGTTCTTTTTTTTATCGGAGGGGTTCCATCTTTTTCAACACGATCCATAAAGGTTAAATTTTTCACAAACATCTTAACTTTCCTCATTTTTCACCACACCCCTAAGTTAACTATTCAAACGGAAAAATTCTTTATGAAGGATTTAGGTTATAGGAAAAGAGTTCAAATGTGTTCATGTTATCCAAAGAAAATGTTTAAGCTCAAATGGTGCCAAGCTAGGTTCACATTCTCACAAGATGGTCGCAAAGAGGTATAGTAGCAATTTGGTTCACTCTCCAAAATTTGTGGCTAAGATCATCTCTATCATTCGCTTACATTAGTCAATATGACAAACATGGCAAGTGATAGACATAACCAAGCACATATTTCAAGACGATCTCACAACACCCGGCATTCAACACAATCATCAATCATGATTTTACAAATTTATCTTGCTTTCAACGATCATCATAAGACTCATCTTTTAAATTTCGAGTACTTACAATGAGATGCTAAGAGTTCACACATGACTTATGCAACTCAAATTTTGCCTCATCGAAATTGCACAATCATATTGTTAAATCAAGAGCACTATCCAAGTTATCTATATTGATCTCAACTAATACTCAAACTTGCAAAAGAAAAGCCACACATTTACTAAACAAAAATCAACTATTGAAAGTTAATTTTGATAAGAGAAATAAGCATTTACATTAAAACTCAAAAACCAAGAATCGCAAAAATAAGAATCTAAATCAAGATAAGTGAAACCCAAAGGGGTTGGTATGAAGATACCTTATCCAGCAAACAAAACCTAACATTATCGTCAATACAAGATAAAATATTATCTCAAAACTAAAATTCAAAAAGAGTCAAGATCCCCCTGTCAAAATAAGTCTGAGGTTAATACTAAACATCAGGGCTCTCTTATATAAACAACTGTTCTCGGCTCATCTCCATCCTTTGCTCCACTAGACCCAACATTTAAAGTGTCCCAAAGAAAGGTCTTCAAAGTTGTATGCACCATAGAACCCTATATATCCTCACTATCATGATACATAGATTTATCACGGTTCTCAAGCTCCTCATCATTAGTATCGAGAGTGTCTAACTCGGTATCATAATCATCTATAACAACATCTCCACTCTTAGTACCCGGAGGGATCTCAGAAATAGCTGGCATTTCTGTATTTGGAACATCGATAAGGTTCACAATGCAGATCAACATAGACAAATCAGTGTATTTTAGATCATACATGTCAGTTTAAAACTAGAAACATTGGATCTCAAGGTAAAATCCTCTTAGGTTTGTCTTTCTCCCTGCTAACATGCCTCAACTCACACTGTGAGGGCATCCAAGGCTATAGTCATGGTCCGCTAAAGTGATCACTTCTGGTGCTCCAACAACCGTAATTCAGTGTATAATAAGCACATAGAGCCTTTCAATCTGTCTTGGAAAAACTTACTTAGCCCGGAAAGGAAATCACGCTAAATCGTCAGATATAGGGATGGATAGCATGGACCCATACTGGATAGAAGCTAGTGTCAATGGGAAAGGTGTATAAGTAGTAGTAGTATTAGTAGTAGAAGCAGACCGAGAAGGAGTAGTAGTAGTATCAGGAGTACTTGAAGGCTCACCGGCCTTAGGAAAAAGGTTTGTATTTTCTTTAGCATCTCTAGATAAACAACTCGGGACATTTCCACCGGCGCTTCTCTCCTCCCTCAGCCTCGTGCTTGTGTGCTTGGCATCAATCCTCTAAACGCCAGTAGAAGAAGTAAAAGTAACTTCCACATCCTTGTGATACCCATAACATTCTCAATGATCAACCTGAGATTTAATCTATCACATTGAATAATATAATCTAGTAAAGCTACTTTAGATGTTGGAGTATAAACTCATTCTGGGACGACATTAGATTATTGCTAATAAATTTAAACATGTACCACGTAGCTACATTCAGGTGCTTCTTCTAAATCTGGACCCCTGATTTGATCCAAGGCGGTATGATGTCGGAAATCAAATGAGCTCACCACACCTTTAGGTCATCAAGGTTTTTTTTAAGGTCCATCAAAGAATGGATCACATTCATAGTACACCCTAAAACCTCCTTTATATATATTTTGCTGCATTTAAAATTTTTACCTTACACTACCACATGATCAATCGGTGCGAATCAGTTGGCCTTCTTCTTTCCCTTTGGGACAAGATTCTCGTATTCCAAATAGAATTCCCATATCAAGGAAGGTATGTATGACCCTCAGGGATGTGTAACAATCTCTCATTTTTGGGCCAACCACGAAGTTTGATCCCACACATCGCAGGTCGATACTTGTTCAAAGCACTCCATCAAGTAGAGAGACACTTTTTATTCTATCTTAGAATGGTCCTACAACTTGGCACGATTAGTCGGTTTCATCAATCAAGGTGGTTGTGCTTGTAACGAGCACTAGTGGTGCCTACTCAACTATCTATGCTAGAGGTCCAGGAGTTGGGGGAGTAATTGGTAGTCTAGCTTGATAATACAGGGCTTTGGAGCGTAGCTGAGCTCATCTTCTCTTAAGAGTCTGATCATCCTCTGGCTTTGAGTGGGAGTCTTGTGGATGTCATACATTCCTATGTTTTTGGAGTTGTAAGCCAGACTTGGCTTCGTAGAACCCTTCCCTTTTGTTGTGCTTTTCCTCCCGTCATAGGAAGTTTGGGTTGTAATGCTCATTGTAGAGCAGCCCTTAGAAATAATTACTCTATGTCTCTCTTCCATGGTGGTTAGTTCCTTCCGGGAACTTTAGGTATTGTCATATTTTCAAAACAACACATATATAACCAATACATAACACAAAGGTCAATGAGACATTACAGTTAAAAAGTAGAACAAAAACTCACCAAACTAGTTTAGTGAGTTGCCGAACTCATGCGGCGATCTTTATCAGGCTGGTGAAAGCAAGAGAACAAAAATGCAACAAACCAGCACAAGTAGGTGATGTCAAGGTTTTGTCAGAGAGACGCCGAATTTATTGGGTGAGCCAAGCGTAGCTCGCCTAATATCAAACAATGATTTACTAGAAAATTGGCTAAAAAGGGCGATCACAAAGACATTGAGTGAGCACAAGCAAATAACTGATTGTTACAAATACTTCCACTCAAATTTCAAGGTAACAGAGCGAGTTCATATACATTTGGCGAACCACCGAGTAATTTAGTGAGCTCGACTAAGTTTGTTGAACTGCCTTTCGTGCAAGATTTCTACCCCGACTTTCACTTTTCAATATTAGGCCCACGTTATTGACATTAAAGCCTTAGTCAATGCAATTAAACCCAGAGCACAATCAATATCGATCTTGGGGTACTCAGACATCCACCATTTTTGTAAAAAAATATTACCAATGAAAGTCTTTTGCCCTTAAGAATGAGGATACATTTTCTAGTATTGGAAAATTCACTCGATTGATAAAATATTGGCTACTTGGACTTCACCCACACTAGATCCTGCACCCATGACCGTCAATTAATCAATTAAGACTCACAATTCAAATTTAAACAAGCCCAAAATTCAACAAGATTGAATTAACTAAGAAAAAATAACTAAATTTTGTATCAATTACACGAACATGCTTCAATTATGTCCAAAAATTAAAAGATAAGGATACCAACCTCAAAAGTAGACAAATATCAAGTGGAGGAAGAGGAGATAGCAATCATGATCGATACTATCCAACTAAGTGAAGATGCCCACAAACATATATGATAAGAAGTATGATCTAAAATGAGGGTGTAGAAATGCTAGAGTCAAACAATGCAAAATAAAAGAGAGATTTGAATTTAAAACGGTTTTTAAAACGGTTGGAAAAGCTCTTGACCATTCAGTTTCCGCCTCGATCAACGATGTTACATATGTCACCGACCCAATCATGGATGCACCAAATGGAAATTTTGATCTCCGAATTTATCTAAACTCTGACCTTTTAAATAGTCAAAAGGGTGATCAATATCAGGCTTGCCGACCTACTCGATTACTAGCCGAATGGGACCTGAGATCGCATAGTTGCCTATTTCTTCAAAATTTTTAATATTCAACTGCACATCCAACAATCATTATTTAAACAACAAAATCAAAAACTAAAAAGTTGGGCTGCCTCACTAGAAGCGCCTTATTTAACGCATGGAATAACAAAGACACACTTTGAAGCTTCATTCTTTGGGTTAACTTTCATGTAACTCGGTAAAACTCTGTTTGGTTTTTGATTTACATAAGTCAAAATATGACCCATCTGTGTTTGCAACTGCTCAATCGACACCAAATGCGAGGTAATTGTTTGATTCTTATAAGAGACGTCTTATTTCATTTCCTTTAGATCCATGTCTGATCCTTCCACTTTATTAAGAATGTGTGCAAGCATATATTTGTTGCTAAAATTTTCAAGATCAGCCCTTAGGTCTCTTAGATTTTCACGCTCATAGGGAGCTGCATATCGTTCTTTGTTTCCATCCCACTTTCTCCAATTCATACCATGGTCACTCCATTCCCTTTACCGGTCTCTCAAACCGTAATCGCGATCCGTGTTTCAACCTTGACTCATTCATGGCCTTGGATAGTTTGAACGGAAACTTCCTCCCCGATTTGCTATAAAATTGTCTTTTTCAATGTGCCTAGATTCAAAGTGCACTTCACCAGGATTTACTCCACTAACTCCGACCACATTCACATACTTATATCTACTTCCCATGACATGTTTCGTCAATAGATCCATTTCAACCATCATCTTGGCTATGTTTTCATATAGCTCTTGGTTCTTTTCCATTTTCTTCTTTATTATCCAACATTTAAAGTATCCACCTGGTATTCTTAATGTACCAAGCACAACTAAATTTTTTTTCATCTCATCAAGAAGACTACATTTTATGTCAAATAGTTGTTGCATGGTTCCTCCTTTAATGAGTTGGTCTTCCAGACCTTTGTTGTCTGGTCACAAAAGGAATTCTAAACATCACTCCTCATTAGCATCACCCTTTCTTATAACACTCAACTACACTTTATCCGATTCAAAGTGTAGATGGTCGCTAGCAAGTATAAACCCTTAGAAGAGTTGGGGTCGATCCTACATTGAGTGATATGGTAAATAATTTGATTACGAAGTAAAATGATTTTCTAATCATTTGAAGACATAGACATTTTTGCAACAATAAAGTAAATGACAAGGAGTTGACAATTATTGTCAAATGGTGGGATTTGGGTGAACAATTAACAACTACAAATACCTGGACAAGAAATAGAGAAGGTTTCTTCAAAGTGTGTAAATGACAATTTTGCTGAATGGGTGATTATTATTTGTTGAAAGTCATTGAAATTGAGCAAGTAGGCTAGGCTTTTGGTGCAATAGTCATTTCTGAATCAACTATCACGAATCAAGTGACTTCTCTTGAACCTCGACAACCACACCCATAAAACAACCTAATACCTTAATTAATCTACCTTTTCAAGATAGATTAATTAATCCCTTCCCATAGTAGCAATTGATGGGAAATCTCTCATCTTGGGACCATTCTTTTCACAAATAAAACAACCATCTATACTGTCCAAACATTTTTGAGCGTGTTTCTTGTCACACCATGTGCAAGTATATATAGAAAATCCACCAATATTTCCATCTTTGTTAAACTTTGAGGACGGAGCATTGGGAGAACCTTGACCGCAAACTTTTTTCCGAAATTCAGGACGCTCATGTACACCTTAAAATTTTAGCTTTGGTGGATCCACTAGCGATGTCTTTCTAAGACAAATAATATGGGGGGGACGAAGTAAGAGACTTGATGATTTATACTAGAGACTTGACCTCTACTAACTGGAGAGTGTCAATCTCAATGTCCTCTCCGTGCAAGGTAAACATAATCATATGTATAACCTCATACATTGAAAAGTAAAATTAAGTTACCGATTAAACTTAAATCATTATAGAGTAGCTCATTAGATCATGAATCATGCATGTGTGGTAAAACCTTTCACCAATAATGATTCCTTAAAATTGTGGATAAAGTTTTTCACAATTTCATTGATGCTTGCTTGAAAGCATTGTTAGATCACAAACATCCTTCAAATAATAAATCATGCATGTCTTTCATGAATTATATTCATAAGTTCATAGACTTTTTTTCATAAACTCCCCGTATCTCATAAGTTCATAACCAAAATCCCATGGAATAAGCATGCGTCTGACATTAGGGCAGGGGAACGGGCGAGAGGAGGGAAAGGGGGGGAGGGGGGGAGGGGGGGGAGGGGGGGGAGGCGGGGGGAAGGGGGGGGGCAAGGGGGGGAGTTTGGGGGGGGGGAGGGGGGGGGGGGGGGGGTGAGGGAGAGAGGGGTGTAGAAGGGGAGGGGGGAGGGGGGGGGGGGGGGGGGGCGGGGCGGGGGAGGGGGGACAGGGGGCGGGGGGGGGATTTTATTCGATGACGGTCGATATAAATTGGAAAATATGTATTGTAATCAAAAAATCCATAGGAAAGATGAAATTAACAATTAAACAAAAAATAAAAAGACTAATGAATATCAAATGAAACCATAATCAATTTAGGTGATATTAAAGTTAAAAAATTTGAGATCTTTGTGGACTCAATGGGCGAATGGAATTCATTGGAGAATTTCCACATAACTTAATGATCAAAGCCTAAAATCAATACAGGAAACAAGAGACTTGAATCTTGAACTCTAGATTCTTCCTTCAAGATTGAAAGGATTTGTAGGGGATGAACATGGATGGATTAACGAATTTTGGGAGAGTGAAAAAAGTTTTTGGGTGGATTTCCGAACAGAATGGTAGTTATAGGTGTTAAAATTAGGATCAAAACAATATAATTTAGGCATTAAATGCATAGGAAAATATCCAATTACATTTAAGAGGTAAATTTTGAATAATACCTATGACTGACCTATTATCCGTAAGAATTCCTATGGACTGTCCCGGTATGTCGTAGGGTCAACTATTGACCAAAATCCTGAGCAACTTGCAAGAGAGACTTCTACGAATTGGTTATTTTTCTACAAACCATAGACCTCTTCCTATAGAACCCTTTTCTCCAAAAATTTACCCAGTTATATATCACTTTGATGGACCCCTTCGTACATGTCATAGTACTTTCTACAGACCATCCTGGTGAACCAAAGGAAAGTCAGAGACTCAAGTTTCCCCATCCTTCTAGACCCTTCCTAGGACTCCCTTCTACGGGCCGTAAGACCTTCATACAGTCTGTAGGTGGGTTCTTACGAATTGAACATGTGGTAAGTTTCTACAACTTTTTCTTCCAACTTGTCTTTGCAATTTCCAAGGTATTATAGAAGTGATATTTTCTGCTTTGTATATTAACTTTACTTTTCAAGCTCAGTCAGCCTATGACAGTCTGCATTTGTTTTCCTGATACAGGTCCAAACACCATTTACTGACGCTGATATCGAGCTAGTTCCAGGAGGATTTGGAGACGAGGGGAAGCCTGTGATGTTAAGGATCATAGTTGTCTCCTGCTTTTTATTTTTGGCTAGTCTTTTGCTTTTGAAACAAGTCTGTATATATATTTTTTCTACTTATGGGACTTGTATATTGTACATGTACTACCAGGTTTTGGGTTGGATTGTAACGAGGGAAAACTTTAATATTAAATGAAAGTTGGTGAGTGATTTTTACCCTTTTCCCTTAAATATATGTATGTTTATGCAATAAACAATGTAAATACTTATTGATGTAGGATAAATTTTCCTGTTGTCCCTCATGGAAACTGAGGATTTTTTTCTCTCTACGTGAGAGTACTTTTCTCCTTATAGTGGAGGCTGCATATATGCATATCACATCCAAATGTGAAGATAACTACCCAAGATTCCCATAAAATTATCCATGTTCATCAATTTTCATTCACATAAAACAGTAAACTTCCAAGTTTAATCCTTTTAGTTTAATCTCAACTCTGTGTCTTTTCTTTGTTGCTCCACAATTCTCATACAAACCTAAATCTCCCAAAGTTCATATTAAAACAATTTTTACTTAAGTGAACATTGCACGTAGGATGGCCGTCGAGATTACGGATCGACTTCACAAGTTTATTCTTATGGTGGAGGAAAAGGACTCAATGGAGATTGATGTTCAAGATATCATGTAGAGCATGGAAAACTATGAAGTAAGTCTACTTGAAAAGGTGATTGCAGACAAACAAGTTAGTATGTTATGAGTGAAAAAATACAATGACGCTGGTTTAGGGAAGTCACATTTCTCTGAAAGTCTTACAGATAAACAGGAATCTTTTCCAGTTTGTTTTCTAAAACGAAGACGACATGAAAAAGGTATTGTATGGAACACCATGGATATATGATAAATATTTTCTGAACATTCATCAATGGCAACTAGAACTCAGTACTAACTCTCACATACTTAATAATTATCAACAAACCCCTGCCTTATGGAAAATTAAGAAAGATGGGGGCAGAGGAAAAATGGGTAGAATTTCGATCTGAAAATCTGCCATATGTTTGCTACTATTGTGAGATTCTAGGACATACAGAAAAGTCATGTATTCTCCATGAGGAAGATGTACGAAAGCTTAATGATAAGAGAGATTAATTTTGCATAAGGATGAGGGCTTAAAATCATGGATTTGTCGTCAACAATCCAAGATGACAAGGTAATCAGAATGTGCGCTCCCATGGCCTCACAAATAGTAAAGGCAAGCAGATTGTGGATTGTGTCGACGGTACTTGATCAAATGAGTTATCTATGAATAACCATGGAGGGGATACAAAGAGGGATAATGGGAACAATAAAAATCTGCCGTCCTTCGCACTACACCATTTTTTTGATAATTTAAAAACAGGACCTCTTATGGAAAGAGCTAACTTTTTTGAGCAGAAAACTAATAATACAGTTCAGGGGATTGCTCTTGTAGTTGGCTATGATCTGCAAAATGACGATGACAACAACCCTTTATGTGCTGGACATCAGGAAGAAGGACATCAAAGACTGCAAACTACGCTGAATCAGAATGAGAATAATATTTTAATTGACAAACATATGCCAATGAATGGATCATCGCCTAAAATATCGCAGCAGCAGGTTGAATTGGAAGAACCCATTTTTGCTGATACAATAGAAGGCAGAGAAGCATGAGAATATTATTGGTTAGCAAAGATGGACTTGGGAGATACTTTTGATCATGATGATATTGAGAGATGGTTCAACAAACAAAAAGAGGTGCAGAATCATGACTACAAGATCCGAATATTACTGACCAAATGATGCAAAAGAAGGCTGCAAATCTGGACGCTAAAACTCAGGAATAATCTACTTCACAAAAAAAATATGTATGGATAAATCTTCCGTAATAGTGAAAACAAACGTAGCTAATGATCCAACATTGGAAAATTATATAGCTAAGCAAAGTGTTACTCATAAAGTAGATGGAAATAGGAAAAATTTGACACGTATGGTTAGAGCAAAACAATATGAAGATGGTAACAAGGAACTGAAAACAATTGATCAAGAGAATAATTTGTTTGATGTGCTGGTTACTGATGCATGCAAATAAAAATTGGCGGTAAACGAAAAGGTGATGATAATCATAATAACAACAAAAGGTTCAAGAAACCAAAAAAAAATGTGGTATATGGGGAAGCCAGCCCTAAGTTCAAAGAAACCAAAAAAAAAATGTGGTATATGGGGAAGCCAGCCCTAAATGGCTTTCCTCTTCACAATGAAGACCTTGGTGTGGAATTGTCGAGGCCTTGGGGAGTCCTTGACAGTTCCCTATGTGAAGGAGACAATGCGCCTCCATTCCTCCTGTATGGTCTTTTTAAGTGAAACAAAGAATCAAGAAACAATGGTAGTTAGAATTCATAGACAATTACATATTGAATACTATAACACTTGATCCGGTGGGACTAGCAGGAGGATTATGTTTATTTTGGAATGACAATATTTAGGTATGTCAAACTCATTCAATATGTTTTTTCATATTGAAACATACATTCATGACTTGGAAAATGACTATAAATACGGCATATCTTTGTTTATGTAAGTACAGATAAAGCTATTCATAGAACTCAATTACAAGAACGGTTGTATAGATCAAATATGTGGGGTTTACTATGGGTAATGGCATGAGATTTTCATGATATTATAGATAGTTCTAAAAAATGGAAAAGTAGAATAAGAGAGATCTCTGCCTTACGAGATTTTAAAAGCTTTTTGTGTGATGTAGGAGCTATAGATTTACGTTTCAATAAAAAATCGTGGACTTGGTGGTGCTTTAGAGAAAATGATGGCATAATTCAAGAAATATTAGATAGAATCCTAAGCTCGCCATGTTGGAGATTAGATTTCAGTCTTGCAAATATAATTAATATAGGAATAGAGGCTTCTGATCATAGTGATTAGTTATTGAATAGGGAGCCTAATTTTAGGAAAAAAAGAGAAGGTTCTATTATGATAAGTGTTGGAGTGGAAAGGAGGAGGTGAACATGACTATCACTAGATCATGGAATATCTCTCTAGAAGGGTCTAAACAATCCAAAATAATCTTTAAACTAAAGAATTGTCGAATCTATTTATTAGCTTGTCTTAGAGGGGGTAAAGAAATTCTAAGAAAAAAATTCAAGGGATTAAAAGTAGATTTGATGATCTAAGGAACGACCCTTGTAATTTTAATCTTACTAAATTAAGGATGTGTCGCAACGAATTAGGATAGATGTATAATGATGAAGAAGCCAATTGGAAACAAAAACCTAGAGCTTTATGGCTTCAAGAAGAAGATAAGAACACTTCTTTTTTTTCATATGAAAACGATTCAGAGGTGTAAGCATAAGAATATTAAGGAGTTTACTTTAGATGATGGACATTGGATTTTCGATCATAGTGATATTGTGATAGAATTAGAAAGATTCTATTAAAAATTATTCTCTACTTCCCGACCAACGATCTTTGATCAAGTTCTTAATTTAGTTCATACATTAGTAGATAATTTGATTAATGATATGCTTACAGCAAAAACATGTCATCTTTTGGAGGGTTTTTTATCGATATGTGGAGTTTTTGACCCACACAAATTTAATTGAGGCGGTTGTAGAAACTGCCACAATTACCTATGCCACGATCATATTTGTGACGGTTTAGTAGAATCTCCATTACATCTGTCATAAAATGAATTTGCAATTTGTGGTGGTTTTTAAAATCAGTTTGTGATAATTCGTAACCCCTTAAATATATAGTCTCAATATTTTATATAATTCTTTATAGGGGGTTTACCGTTTTTTATTCAACTAGGATTACCGCCTTACTTGTCCCTTTGGTAACTTGAACTCGCAACCTAACTCCTACCCTTTTGCTCCCTTGGTGACTCGAACTCAAAAAATTTGGGTTGGAATTCAGGTGTGCTTACCATCAAACCAACTCCTCCCGTCATTAATAAACTTGAATTATGTCATTTATAACATAGACTACATTTATAATATTCAAGTTACAAAACAACATAAATCTTAATTCATGACAAATTGACACAATTAATAACTATGTTTTATAGCTTAAAAATAAAAACTTTAACGAGTGGTTTCACATCAAACAAGTGTGAAAAAGGTAATACTATAGTAAGTTGATTATGGTGATTTGAGTTTATTAATTTTATTAATATTTTCTTTCACCAAAATAACATCATATATTTTTATAACATAATAATATTTTATTGATAATTCTTAGATGAAATTCACATTTTAATAAAGTTTAATAAAATTCATTTTTAGATGAAAGACAAAGTTATACATTCATATGAAAACTAATCTTAACGATAGAGTTTAATTGGGGTCTTAATAATAACATTCTAATATTTAAAATAATGTATTTAAGTCAAATTATTAAAATTTAAATGCACAACTTAATTATATTAAGATTTTGACATCTTAATCCTATTAAAAATAAATGATACCTAAATCATCTCAAGTGACTTCTCTTTTTAAAGTCATAACGTGCTACTAGTACCCTATGTTGAAGGTTGTTATTTTTTAATCTTACCTGATCTTGTATGACTAAATATCGAAAATCCACTTCTTTGAAATATTCATCTCATGAAAATGTACTGTAGTCCTTACCGATATAGTGCTTATTATTATATAATTTTCATCATTTAAGTTTACCTTTATATATATATACACACACACATCACATAAGACCTCACTAAATTTTTTATTTTAACTATTCAATTACACATTATAGGAGTAACATTTTCATCTATTAATGGATTGAGTTTGTTGACAATGTTGAACCATCATTCACAACTTTGATTTTCTCCTTGAATCTTGCTCTTGGGATCTCCAGTCTTCTAGATAGAGTTACCGCCATGATGACTTGTCAAAGCGTAAATTTATTTTCCCTCCCCTTAGATGATTTGTAACTTATCTCTAGTTAGGCCTTTGTAAGTTGATCCGAACACATTATCCTTTGACTTAAATAGTCAATTCTGATACTTCCACTAGAGAGAATTTTCTAACTGTACATGTCTATGTCGTATATGAGAGACGTTCCATTATGGTCCTGCTACTATACCCTACCTATTGGATCTTGACTGTGAAAGTGTATGCAAACATGCCAATGGTTTGGGCAAAAATTAGCATATATATCAAGAATTCGGAGTATTTTTTTGTCAACTTACAACGACCTTATTCAGTGCACCTAGATTCAAATGATCATTGTAGAACTAGCGATAAATGTTCTCTTTGGAAATATTTCTAAGAGACTGTCCTCTACCAAGATAATTTACCACACCACTCGTGAATTTTATTTCACTCGTCGATGATTCAATTTGCATCACTAGATCTTTTTAAAATTGTGTGGATATGTTATAATGCAGAGGCATAATTTAAGTATTATTTTAAAAATACTCCAAAACTCTATGTATTTTCATCGGATGAATTTATTTGGGATCACTTGTGAACCGAACTAGTTTAAAATAGAAAATGCTTAATATCTGATCGCACATCACTATATGATATACATCATGCTACCCAACATCTTAGCACCAATCCATTGTACGTAAACTTTTGTTTTCAGTCATTGGAATGTAAAACTTCCACATTTTATTGGATACTTGACCATTAATTTACATCCAAAGTTTTTGAAATTGTTGAACTAGTTAAGTACCTTTTTTCAATGCAATGAGCGTGAAAATTGCTACAACATTATGGAAGTTCTACGAATCTATATCTATGATCGCATTAGCAAATCAATAATTTTCATTCCACTGCTTTATAGCAGTTTAGTAGCATTTATGGCATTAGTTGTCTTTATTGATGATCAGAAAATATCCCAATTACACAAAACAAACAATGACCTTGTGATTTGAATGTGAACACATTTATCCACTTCCATCATTCTTCAGTCCATTTGCCGACATTGTTGATCAAAATTATGTCATTGTTTGGGTGCTTCCATACGGTGATTGAAAGTGTTCAACACACTTTATTTTAGTTACGAGGAACTACAAAACCCTCGGGGTGTTCCAGAAAATTTCTTCCTTAGTTCTACATTTAAGAAAAGTTCTTTTCACATTCATGGATGCTATTGGAGGTCATATATATACCACCACTATAATTTTTTGCATCCAAATGAATGTAATTCTAATTACTAAAGAGTATATAATATATATATATATTGACAAGAATCAAAACATTGGTTTTTTTTCTAAAAGACTTCTGACACAAATTCTTGCTTTATGATTTTTCAACAGTTCCATCAATTTTTTTTCCTTCTATAGATTCACTTTGAACCCAAAGTTTATTTTCTTGTAGAAGATTCAATTAACTTCCAATAGTGTTTATTGACACCATTTTTCCAAGACTGAGTCTGCAGGAAGGACACATAAAAGTTTAGAACATCATATTCGAAGGAAGTTTAAATGTCCTTAAAACATTTGTCTAAGCCTCTGGAATTCCTTAATTAAGACATTTAATCCTTTTTCATTCTAAAGACTTTTGACCCTTATCGCACTATCAAGTTCTTAATTTTACAGGGCACCGGTCATAGGGCCTATTTTAATTCTTTTAGAATAGGGAAATTGGGGACTGACTAGATACCTCCCACACTTGAATATTTGAAATTGGATTCATTCTTTCCATTTCTCTATGGAAAAGATTGTATTCTGATCAAACAAGTTGCTTTCGATTTTTTATTTCTATAAAAAGACAATATATGATTTTTAGTTGTTTCCCTGTTGCAGGAAGGATATTTCCTCCACACAAGTTGTGGGTAAACTGAACTTATAAATAACTGCAGCCATCATTTCTTTTCAACGTTGGTGTTACATTAGACTGAGGTAAATTATGACAGTAGTTTGAGGAATTCCATTTTCAAACATATCTGCACAAGAGTGATGTATACTCTCCAGTTTTATCACTTTATAATTTTTCACATGATTACAACTCGACTTATACATTGTCTAGACATTTCGATTGACATCCAGAGACCCATTCAGCAAAGGACATAGTCAGTTCTAATGCCAAATTAGCAATAAAAGTAACAAAATAACTTATTCCCACATGAGATGGTGTTAAACTTCATATCGAAGAAATGTCAGTGTAAATCCAATTCTAAGGGAGTAGAAATCCTTTCAACAAATTTATAAGAATGCGCAAAATTACTTAGATTCCACAAAAAATTACACTTGTATTATGGCCTCAAGGTTAGGGGCCAAAACTTCTAAATTTATCGTTTTCCTTACAAGGTTTTGTTTAATTGACATGCCCCAAGTGTTCATTCACAAAAACATTGACTCAAAGCATGTAAGAAACAATAAAAACATGAGTTTGAAAGCTCTTTGCGAGGTAGTTTTCCTACTAATATTTTGTCTATTTTTAGAGTTTGGTTTGTGAGACAAATATTGTTTAGATTGTCAAATGTCTTTTAGAAAGGACCATTTCCATTAACTTTCAATATGACTTGTTATAGAACTACTCATTGAACAAAGTTTCATCGGGGTCAATTAAAGACAATATAGTCCAAATGTTATTTTTTTACAAAAAAAAACAATAACAAATGAATCATCACCAATATTCAGATCTATGAGGCAAATACTTTATAATAATAGATATATCTTTTACATGAAAATCACAACATTTTTATGTGGATATTTTTTGCCATAAATGAACAACAATATTGGGAACAAGTATATATATTAATTTGAATGTTTCATACTACTCACATTATCTACTAGGAATATGAGAAAATCAACAAACCACACTACCAAATATACTCTAAGAATTTTGTTGGTAATAACATAAGACAAAGTATCCATGAATTTATTCTTTCTATACAAAAAAAGTTAAATTTGACAATCAAGTCTAATCATATGACAAATAACCCCCCACATTGTCAAAATGTATCTCAAAAAAAGATTTTTCAAGTATTTAAAAGAGTTTTCCACATATTTAATATTGGAAACATTATTCTACGAAAGAATTATAGTGTTGTGCAATTCTTTTTGGACAAGGTTTACACATGGTCAAAGTTCATTCCAAATAGACACAAAATCACAAATTCTAAGTCACTGATACTTTTCCTCTATCATAAATATACATATGTGACGTCCCGCCATCTATCCAGGCAGATCGCCACCCATCCAGGCAGCTAGCAGCGTGTGCAAGGGGACAGACAGCCCAAAACGGTCAGCAGGCGGAATGGCAGGCGTTTTCAGCCTTAGAGAGCTGGTGCACGCCCTCTAGAACGTTGGGGCAGACTAGGGAAGGCTAGGAGTCCCTCTTAGAAGAGTTAGAAACATTCTTAGAATGTAGTCATGTCTTGAGTGCATGAACTTGGGACTGGTATAGTAGCATTTATTTTACGTCTTATCATTAGAGTAGTATAAAAGGGAGTCATTGTATTTGTAATACATCCATCAAGTGACTAATAAGATACAAGCCCTCTCTTCCAAAATCTGTCTTTTGAGTCTTATTTCTTAGTGATCCAAAACAGTGAGAGGCTTACTTCCACTGAGTCTACGAGATCGTGCAAAGAAACGTGAGTAGATCGTCAAGTGCCGCACGGGAGTCTTGTCCAGATCAAACATAGGCCCATGACAAGTGGTATAGAGCGGGTTCATCGTAAGAAAAATGACTAACGGAAGGAGACAATTGTCGGCGCTATCACCACCAACAACGTTCCGGGCCGGATGGGGAAGGAAAGAAAAACAAGAAAGGGAGAAGAAGCAGAGAGTAAATTGAGCCAATATTGGCCCGTCCCCCAACAAGCGAGGTGCAATACATCTCAACCACCCACAATTGTCGAGTACGTGACGAAGACCACCGGCGAAGAAGCCGTGGGACGTTTGCTGTCGGAGAAGAGAGGTGGGTTGCAAGGTTAGAAATGGCGGACCAGGCCATTGAGATCTTAGTACGGCGCTTGAACGGGTGGACAGAAACTTCAAAACACTTGAAGACCACGCCCCTTGAAGAAGTTGAACAACATCAGGGAGGAGTTGGGAGGTACGCAGCAGACCGAATAGCGGATGAAGGAAACATTACTTTGGGGTTCAGGTTCTGGACGCCCTTGAGACGATTGAGGCGCTGAAAGAATAAGGTGGGAACTTATCGAGGAGGGAGGGAGGTTGGTGGATCAACATTCACTTGCGGGAAAGGGAATAGGGCCAGTAGTCGACGGCTGCCCCAAGCCATCTGTCTTTAAAGGTGTCTGTGACGCGGCACAAGAGGTGGATAATTTCATATGGCACTTGGGGAAAAATTACTTCAAGGGTATACGTGTGACGTATGATGTTGAATAAGCTCAACACGGTTGTGTGGTATCTTTCATAGTTGGCCATATTATGGTGGAAGCGTAAGATTTGACATCCCGCCCAAAGGGGGGACATGCACGGTTGAACCACATGGGAGCAGTTCCGTGTGGTAGTTTCAAGAAAAAGAATTTTAATCATGGCAACGTGGTCTATGAGGAAAAGCGCAAGTTGAGGAGTTGAAAACAAAAGGGCGAGCATCGCGAGTATGGCAGGGAGTCACCAACCTTACATTTTAATCCCAACCTCACGGGACGACGATGCGTGGTTCCTACTTCATAGATGGGCTACAAATTGGGCCCACCAGAACGGAGTTGGTGAGCGGCGACAATCATGCATATTGACGAAGCCATTACACCCCCCCAGGCCGAAGCCTTGACAGACTTCAAGGCGAGAGAAGTCTCTAATGCTAAGGAGGACGACGAGGTAGGTTAGTCATGATAAATAGTGGGGAAGACTGTGGCTGAAGGCGAGGAGCAACGGACACAAACCAAGAGGAGTACCACCTACGGGTCAAACGACAAGAAATTCGGAGGATAGTGGCAACCACTGTGGGGATCGGATGGTTATCTACATATTCAAAGGGCCGACATTATCATAAAAAGTGCCCCAACTGAAGAGTATGCGTTTATTCTACGTGACGGAAGGAGAGGAGAAGCCCAAGAGGAAGATGAAGTCGGGGAGACTGAAGCAGTTGGTCTTGATAAAACCTAGTGGACTGTCCAGAGCAACCATAGAGGTGCCAAGGAAAGAGAAGACAAGGCGAAGCGGTAGACGAAAGCATGCTGAACAGGGGGACTTACGAAGTCTATGGCATGTGCTCAATATGTCGACATCACGATTCCAATGGGCAGAGTGCGAGTGCGTGGGCGTCAAGGCCCGCCCCATGCAGAGGAGGTCAATATTATGACCGGATGGCAGCAGAGCAACGAGGTTGGGGTGGTGTATGTGCAAGCAACGCCCCAAAATCAGAACTGTCAACGACATTCACCGACTCCAATAATTGGAGTTGGCGCACGGGTGTGAACAGCACGGGGAGGCGATTGGCAAGGGGAAAAACCCAAAATTCATCGTCGCCCCATAATCTCTTTGAGTATTATTTATTGGGAAGAAGTCTTACCAGCAGTGTCATGCGGTGATCGTCCTCATCTCCAAAAAATTGACAATCATGGAGAAGGAGGAGAAGAAGTAATGTTCCTAGGTAAAGCACAAGCGACGGAGGACAGGGCTTATAATGACAGTCATGAAGCTCGAGTGGGTCGATGAGAGGAAGAGGTGAAACACCAAGCAGCAACCATTGCAAATTCGAGAGAAGACAATGGTCGGAAAGACCTTGCCACCGCGCACGAAGGAGGATTCCAAGTAGGAACATGACGTGATTAGGAAGAAGCCACCGAGGCACTTGCCTTATGAAGGAGGAAGTCGGAAAGATCAGGTGAGAAAAGGTGGCCATCGATGAGAGGGCTAGCTCAAAGGGAATTGATCGAAGTACGCGGGTTTTGGATGATATGCACGGCAGAAATCGATCCGATACAGTCGAATGGACGGCGGTCGCGAATCCATTAGGTGGGGGAGATTGTGACGTCCCGCATATAAATCCAGAAGATCGCCACCCATCCAGGCATCTAGCAGCGTGTGCAAGGGGACAGGCACCCCAAAACGGTTAGCAGACAAAGGGGCAGACGTTTCAAGCATGCAGCAGACGGAGGGGCAAGCGTTTTCAGCCTTAGAGAGCTGGTTCACGCCCTCTAGAACGTTGGGGCAGACTAGGGAAGGCTAGGATTCCCTTTTGGAAGAGTTAGAAACATTCTTAGAATGTAGTCATGTCGTGAGTGCATGAACTTAAGGACTTGTATAGTAGCATTTATTTACTCTTAGTCATTAGAGTAGTATAAATAGGAGAGTCATTGTATTTGTAATACATCCATCAATTTACTAATAAGATACAACCCTCTCTTCCAAAATCTGTCTTTCTTCTTATTTTCTTAGCGATCCAAACAGTGAGAGGCTTACTTGAGTCTACGAGATCGTGCAAGAATCGTGGGTATACCGTCAAGTACCGCACGGAGTCTTGTCCAGATCGAAAAGGCCATGACACATACCTCTTAGTATTCTAAATACTAACAATAAGGATAAAATAAATTGTACAATTTATTTCTATATTACATTAAAGTTTATAGAAAATCAAAAGTACAACAATGACTTATTATGTGAAGTTTTCAGTTCTCAAACCAATTGCAAGTCCAATTTATCCAGAGGATAAAATCACAAAAGTTTTTAGTCAACAAAAATAAGGACAACTAAGGGTGATGGGAATTATGTTTGTTTAGTTTTTTTGTGAGTTTAATTTTTATAGGTTTTTGGGTTTTATATTCATTGGAGTACAAACTACAAAAGTCTTTTTTTTTCTCCAAAACAGAAACACTCATATTCGTGATCACATAGAAAATGTTCTTTTTACCAAATAGTCTTCCAACTATAATATTTGGGACATACTCTTTTTATCAAAAAAAAAAATATGCATTCTCTTCATTTTCGAAATTAGAGAATTTAAAAGCAACAAATGTTTTGCGAAAGTTAAAATTATTCGACAACCGATGGTTGCAGATCTTTTCCAAAGATACAATAATAAAAATAAAAAAGATGATAACTCTAGAGGAAAATCATTTTCCTCCTTCGATATTTTAATAAGAAGGTTACCTGGGAATTTTTAAATGGAATAAACCATAAAAGTTTTCTGTACATTCTCACTTTGACTTGATAGAAACAAGGTGGGAACGAATTATGAGAAGTAATTCATTTATATTCTGCTTCCATGATCGTTCTCTTTATCAGTAGAATACAAAAAAATATTAAACAATGATATTAATTTCCGTAGATTGTGTTCATTGTCTTACAAAGCATACTTATAACAAAAATTTAAAACATCATGTAAGACAACAAGGTTTAAGAAAATTTTCACAACTTACAAGTAAAGACTAGTAGCCGAAACTAGAATCAGAACAAATTTAAAAAAAAAATTACTTAATATTTTTCTTAAAGAAGAATTGTTGTTAATATGTGTTCTAAAAAATTTACTGATTCCAAAAACTTTGTTAGAAACACCAAAGTTACAAGTTTAAGACCAAGTGAAGAAACAAAGAATAGAAGAAACTTAATTTAATTGCACCCAACACCTCTAAAATTTGTTAAAACCACGTACTTGAATATGGAAAAAATTTAATAGGAAAAAGATCAAGTACCATTTAAATCACCAGTGTCCCCTTAAAGAAATGAATTCCCCTCTAGTATCCAGGTTTGATTTGGGAATATGACCTCCCAGGGTAACATGATCTCAATTCAACCAGAGTATAGGCTACCAAAAACTCCGGTGGTCAGCGAACCATCACGTGGCAGTAAGTACAATTAGAATACTAGATTACTAGTTGGTAAGAAGTCAATGCATTACATATTAAAATGAGAGGAAATCCCTCAATTTATAGAAAACAAAGGGTAGTGCGAAAAGGTTCTTAATGTGCCTTAACAGAAAGGTCACAAACCTTTCGAAAAGTCACAATATTTCAGAAAGGTCGTCACCTTTCATAAAAGTCGCAATATTTCATAAAAGTCACAAACCTTCATAAAAGTCCCAACTTTTCATAAAATTCATAACTTTTCATAAAAGTCACAACATTTCATAAAAGTCACAACTCTTTATCAAAGTTGCAAGTCTTCATTTTCCATTCATACCTTTTTAAAACCCAACAGACGTTAGAACATGCCAAGGAGAAAATCAAGGAAACTGTTACAATTGTGGTAATGTTGGTTATAAGTCTTATGGTTGTCTTTATTCAACAAAGAACAAAGTTAAAGACAATGGGAAAATTCAAGAAAACATCGTTGAAGAAATTAAATACGTATATGACCTATGTGCAATGATCTCTAAGTGTAACTTACTTTAAAATCCCAAAGAGTGGTTTCTCGACTCAGGTGTCACTCGACGTATTTTCTCTACAAAAGAAGCCTTTGCTACGTACACTTCTGCTGAGTTCGATGAAGATCTATTCATGGGGAACACAACAACAACAAAGATTACAGGAATTGGAAAGTAATGTTAAAAATGACATCCGGAAAACTATTTATTTTGAACAACATTCTGCATGTTCATACTATTAGGAATTGGAAAGAATTTTGAAAGTTGATGGGACTATTGAAAAATATAAGTGTAGCACTCTGAAAGTCCATGACCTAAGATAGAGCCCAACATGATAAACTAAACCTTAAAAAACTGTTTATAATACTACATTGATGTATCAAAACTAGTTAGGAAGTGTTAGAGTCAAAATGTCTAGAAACGTACATGACGTCCAAAAGCTAGTGCATTTGATCTAGTAAAACATAGTTAGGTTTCGTGAAGGTTTGGAGGTGTTGTGTGAAGTCTAAAACTTGTAGAATCACTTTAAATAGGTAAAATAATGTATATAAGCTGAAAACGTCAAGGTACGACCCCGTCAGGATCGCCCTAGTTGTCCACGAAGGGACCCCAACTTTGGCAAAGAAAACTTCCTAAGGCAGCAGCCAATTGCAATTAGGTGGAATGTCTCCGCATCGAGGACTTGGTCCACAAAGATCCAAAATGTTTTAATACGACGCGTAGACATAGCGGACTCGTTTGGTTCAAAATTTAATTTAGGAAAACTTGCGGGAGCAGCTCCACAACGCGGACTTGTTCCTCGAAGAAAATCTGAAAATTGGAATTCAAGTTTGACTTCATTAAAGGGTCAACTTAAGTGAGGGGTATTTTGGGTATTTTGTGGGAGGCCTATATAGTGATTTCAAAACCGTTTTACCTGACATTCACTCACTCAAATCAAATCCCCAAATCAAAACCCAAAAGTTCTAACCTCTCTCTACTTTCTGTCTCTATTCATCCTCCACCGGAAGAACAAGGAAACTTGAAGAAGAACACAAAGTCTCCAAGGTTCTTACTAAAATTCCGTGGATTAAGCTTCATTAAGGTATGAGTTCTTCAAAAAGTACATTCTAAATCAACAATTTCAAGGGTTTTCTTCTACAAATGGGTTTTCTTATAAGCTTTAAATTAATGATTGATTATGAAAAATTGTGATTACCCATGGATAATTAAGTGTATATTGTTGATTAGTTGATGTTAATTGATGGGAATTTCGTGTAGATCATGTCTTTTCCCCAATTTCCCAAAATCTTAGATCTTGCTTATAAATTGATGGGAATTGATGAATGTATTGATTGTTAGAATTTTTTTATCTATTCAAATTCATTCATGGACTACTTTGGGTAATGTATCGTTAGTATTGTATCTATTTATTTAAGAATCATGTGAGAACCCTTCCCCCCAACCTCTAAGAGTCAAAGGAAAGAGGCCGAGTGGGGAGGGAGGGACGGGCGGGGGGGAGGGGGGGGGGGCAGGGGAGGGGGCAGGGAGTGGGCTTGTTGTGTCCATATGTTGTATGATGAGTCTTTATGTTAGGCTATATATTCCTTGTATGAATTTTTTGAGATGTTTCTTTTATGTTTACTTTTATTTTTTTTTTGTGTATGAATCAACTTAATTAGGATAGTGATAATTCAATTGACCTAGTTCTTGTATATATTACTATTGTATTATGTTATTAAATCTATTGATGGATGAATTTGGATTGTTGATGGTAAAAACATTGAAGGAGGATTATGAAGGTTAATTGGTAAGACCTTGTGATCTTGAACTCTTACTTCAATAGTGATGTCTTGTACTTGATGATGATGGTTAATTGAAGTATGATTAAATTATCTAGGTGATGGAATAATGAATGTAATTAAAATGCCTTGACTGTGTGAATTGTAAGATTATGATTAAGGTATGATGATATAAGGTTGATTTGAATCACTTATGTGCCTTATTATGATGTGATGATGATGGTGTTAATCTCACAAACAAAGGGTTGCAATGAAAGGAATTCTCATGCAATTCCTAGTGAACTAATGATTATGAGATACAAGGGGTTAGTCCTCTATGACCTACATTAAGATATGATTGATTAATAATGTCTTAAAGACATTTCAAAAAGGGACTTTAGTTGAGCATCAATTGAACTAGCTATGAGAGGGCGTGCCTTCCCAATGTAGGAAGGTATGTTCACAATGGTTCTAATGAGATAGAAATTACAATGCCAAGGTGCATAAAGAGGATCTCAAGCATGTATCCTAGTTTTTGAACTATGTTGTCCCCATAGGAATACTAGATAGTGGATCCACCTAGACACTATGTTTATGTTTTGGTATTACATTTGCAAGTAGTCCACCTTCTTTCGAGTATGGTTTCATGACACTGATTTCCACATTTAGCTCATGTGGTCTATGTCGGTTAAGACAATTGTTCCCGAAAGTAAAATGAATGACAAAATGAAGATGGACATAGATAAGGATGACACTTTTTAAGTTAACTCTAAAGAGAGTCCTAGGAGATGGTCTGACGCATTATGCTGTTATGTATTCTGATATGTTAATTTATATGATGACACTCTTATATGATGTTGACTATGTTAATGAATATGCTATTGGTCTAAATTTCTCAATGTGGTGAAGACTACCTATGAGGATATGTTGTATTAAGCAAATCATTACTTATTCACATAAGCATTGCACTTGTAGGCTTGAGATGGGATTGTTGGTAAGGGTTTTGTATACTATGTTAATATGAACTATTGATTAGGAAAATATTGATATGGATTTATGTTGATGTTGTCTTTCGTTATGAACATGTCTTATGCTATTGTGAATCCAATTTCAGCATGTTATAAATTGATCATTGCATTCAGTTAGCTCAGAATTTTCTATATCATGTTTCAGAGTATTTACTGCTTTTGTGCTGGTTCAGTATTTTTATTTACTGTACTATATCCTACATGCCTCATTACCTTTAAAAATAAACGCCTACGTGCGCTACATCTTCTCGTTATTGTGGTTCAAGTTTTCGCTCACATCACGCATAAATCGATTTTCGATCTTCCTGTTCAGCAGATTCAGTGGTTGAGTACCTCCCCCCCCAATTTCCCGAGGACAAGATCAGTGTTTCCTTTTCAGTATTTAATTTTTTGCGTTTCATTCGCTAGGACTTAGCTGGGGTTGTCCTAATTATTTCTAGTCCAGTTTTTGAGGTATCTTAGGACATGTTAGGTTCAGATTAGTGTGAGTCAGTAATTTTATGATTAAACTCATAGTCTTCATATTAGATCAGTTTTAGGCTATGGGTATTCACCGTCTTTTTATATCAAATTGTGATTTTCGCTTCCGCCATCATTTCTATTTTTTAAGTCTGCTCCTGGTCATCCAGCAGGGAGGTAGCTTAGGATCACTTATGATCCTAGGTTCCGTGTCCGCGTCTTAGGGGTAGCTCCGGGCGTGATACAATTGATTTTCTTCTAATTCATCTCATCATTACAAATTCAGGATGTCACATACATTAATTTCAAACAACAAAAGTATTGGGATTAGTAATTTGTTTATTTAATATAAAATATGCCTCAATTGCACTAATATATGTAGAAGCTAAAGAAGGGAACTTGTATGCAACACATGTTTTCTCATAGGCATTCTTAATGATACGAAAATTTCAAGATTAGTTTCATCCATTCCCTTGATATGATAATCATTTTTATGAATATCATTAAAAATCAATAAGTTTCTTCGAAACATAGGAGAAAATATAACATTATATATGATGATGTTATCTATCCAAGTAAAAAGTGTAATGGTTTTTTTGAAGCCATCTATGATATTATTATTATAAAAAAATCATGGTATGATTATAATATTTTATTAAGGAAGAAGAGGAAGATGAAGAGGAAGAAGAGGAGGAAGAAAAGGAGGAGGAAGAAGTTCAATCAACATTGAAACAAATTTTCTTATTTTTTATCCTGCTAATAATTACGACAAAAAGGTTACTATAAGTTTTTCGAAACCAAATTGTTAGTCTTAAAGAAGGTAAAATCAAACTTTAAATACAATGCACATTACAATATAAACTCGGCGGAAAAGAGTCAAAAATACCCTTGAACTATTCGAAATATCTCAAATATACCCATGAACTATATTTAGGCTAGAATGTACCCTTCCCCTCAAACTATAGGATCAAAAATACCCTTCTCATTAACACGATTTGTTAAACATAACTTGGATGCCATGTGGATACCACATGGCATACCACATAATCAAATAGAGTTCCACTCATGTCACGTAGAAAATAAACTTCCCCCTAATGTCCCCAAATTTTCTCTATTTCCCTTATAATTTAGAAATGATTTCACTGAAAAACATAGAACCCCTTTCCCTTAGAACTTATGTATTTTGTTGTGAATCATTTAGGAAATGGAGAAATCAGGAAAAGGAGGTTGGTTCTATGTTCTGTGGTGAAATCGTTTTCTAAATTATAGAAAATGGAAAAAATTGAGAGACATCAGGGTAAGTTTTTTAGTCTACGTGCATGAGTGAAATCTATGGCATATGTGGCATCCATGGGAACACTCACATGAGAATTCCTAAGTGGACGTTTAACGATTTGTTAATGAGAAGGGTATTTTGACCCTATTTGTGAAGGTAAGGGTTATATTTGAGCCGAAATATACTTCAAGGGTATATTCAGGCTATTTCTGATAGTTCAAGAGTATTTTTTACCCTTTTCCGTGAACTCTGAATTCAATAAGTTTCTTAAATAACCTAAGAAACATTACTTTCAAAAATATTTAGTTGAATAACTTATACAATAACAATTTTTCTAGGAATGATTTTTCTTTTGTGCTTCGGGTATGAGCTAAAAATTCCAAAAATAAGTAAAAGATTATTTTGGAGTACTTAATGTAGCATCTTCTGAGTTTACAAGTGTTGCATCATCTCCAAGTTCACTTGTGTATGCTCATATAAACCTTCATTTCCTCACATTCTCTTTTTTCAGGCCATAAAAAAATTATAAAAATCAACAAAGGCAAAGATAATGAGTGTGAAAACATCAAAAATAATACCGATATATATAAGCTTACCGATGTTAGAAGGGATGTCATGTTGAGATAAGTAGTTCTTCACAATTTTTAATATATACCATATTATAATATTTAGTACATATTCCAACTACATAGTTTTTAATCGAATTTTTACCATACACATGTTGTTTACGTCTTAGTATAACCTGCAATTTAATTTTTTACTGATAATGCATAAAAAAGTCAATCCCATTATGTATATTGGTAATAAATGTTTTGCAAGATCATATGAGAGTTCTCATTTTCTCTTGAATTTGTTTTTGCTTGCTATTTCAGGAACTTAACCATAAGAACAAAATTTATACACTCTATCAAAGATAGAAACTTTTATTATCTCCCAAATGAGGTAGACTCATTTAAATAATTATTAAATGCTTATTTTTAACAAACTTATTCAAGAAAAAATACATTATCAATTTTGGTGCAGGGAAATATGTTGATTATTCAAAAAGAAACTTGTATAGTCTATTATTAAGCCACCTCGATGAGAAATATTATTGATGATTAAATTTTGTCTTCTTTGTTCAAATCTATGTGTATACATGTAGTGCATAATTTTTGGTACAATCTCATTCTGCAACCAAAAAAATATTTATCCAATTAAAATTTATCCAATATAAATTTTCAAGAGGTTATTATCTAGGCAATGTGGGAGTATCATCATTTTGTCATTAAGTGGTACACAAGATATTGGAGAATAAATATTTTCTATTCTAGAAGATAAACACAATACGATGAAGTGTGTTTCTTCTACTTCTATCTAAAAGGCTAGCTCAGACCTAGATATAACTATTTCCGCCGTATTTATATAGTTTCAAATGAAAGTCTTGAATTCTCTTACTATATGACCTTTATAGGTATTTTATATATATTTTTGTACACACACTCACATTTCTTTGGATAATTTTTTTGTTGAGCTAAGTTTTTATAATAAAGAATAAGTCTACTTCAAAGGTAATGATAAGGTTTGTGTACATTTTTCTAGTTATCATAAAAAGAATTAGCATTAAAATTTTAGGTATTCATCAAAAGATTTTCAGATATTTATTAGAAGGGACAAAAAAAACCCATAATTGGAGGAATTTTTTCAAAGAGAACTTGCAAAATATGAGCGTTTGCATTTTCCAGTGCAAAAAAAGATACTGAAACATCCATTTATGTTGCCTCCTCCTCACCATCAACTTGGTACTGCTTATCCATAATCTATTCGAAAGTATGAAACATTAATTAGATATTTTCTAAAATGAATAATTGTGTGGAGTAATTGAGAAGACTTTAAAAAAAAAGAAGAATCGCACGCTTGCTAGGAATTTATACACACATGCACACACACAAATTATTTATATATGCACAAATACACTTCTTTTGACTATTTTTTTGTTGAGCTAAGGATTTATTAGAAACAACAACATTACCTCAAAGGTACTGATAAGGTTTGTGTACACTTTATTCTTCTCATACAAATTGGGCGAATTCAACTAAGGTTCTGGTGATTTATTATTATGACTAGTATTTTTTTTACATGACATTACATTACAATATTAGTTAATACAAATCATATCTTTGAACTGATGGAAAAACATTTGCATGTTTCAAAAAACAATATTTAACTTTAAATTTTGGGGAATTTCACATGATTTTGTTATATGTATTATAAGGAACAAAAAACAAACAAATTTATATTCAGCGAAACTTTTTCCAAGCAAATCTGCGAAAAAATCAGCTGTGTTTTTCAGTGCAATAACGATACTGAAGTCTTTAATATTGATTTCTTCATCACTATAAACTCGTCTGCTGTCATATCTAGTGGAAAGTATGAAAAAGATAAATAAATATTTTGTAAAATGGTAAATTGTGTGGAGTAATTGAGAAGACATTAAAAAAAAGATCAAAATTGCTCGCTTGCTAGAAATTTATACACGCACGTCGGTGCGCGTGCCGCGCGCGCACACCACACGCATGCACACACACGCACACACACAACTACCAATGTTATGCATCTTGTACCAAACTCAATGATGGTCATGGTTATGCATCTCTTAAGATTCACTAAATAACTTGATGTGAAATGAAAGTATCCTAAATTAGAATTTTATTGGATCTTAATTAAATTTTTTTAGTTAAAACTAAATTGAAAAGATTCTATTCTAAGGAAATTGTTAAATTGAGAGATGTACATTATAAGTAGTCTTATAGTTTACCATTCAAATTTTATTTCATAATCTTGATAAAAAGATGTTTATTCAATGATTTATTCACAACTTATCATTCAATTATCCATTCAAATTTTGATGCCTTTACATATAATGATTAAAATGAAATAGACGTCAAACTTATTTGAGAACAACTAATACCACTACTACTATTACAATTTTCTATATATATTTAAATTACTATTTTACTTTTTTTATTATTTATGTTACTATAGCCTGATTAGTTTAGTTTAAGTAGAGAAATAAGGATTCACATAGTCAATTTTATTTTGTTTTGGATTGAGATATAGTTAAATGTTGTTGTTGTTGTGCGACTTAGATTTTTAGGTTGATAATTAATTTTATCATCTTTCATAAGATAACTAATATTTAAAAAGTTATTACCGAACAAATCAAAAGATTTGTGTACATGTATTAATAGAAAAAAAAATATACATTTTAATAAGTATATCAAATAATAAAGTATATTTTCAAAGCTTACCAATGACACACCAGCTTGTGGTGCAATAGAAGATAGAGGAACTGCCATTATTGCGTCTATAAAATCAACTTTGTAATGCTTATTCATTTTCTAATAGAAAATATCAAATAACAAAGTTATTATCGAAATAGATCAAAAATAATGTGTACATGTCTTAATTGAAAAAAAATAAACACCTTATAATAAGTATGTTAAACAATAGAGAAAAGTTTTCAAAGCTTAGGAAAAAAGTTTTGCAAGAAAAAGACTTTTAAATAGTACTTATTATAGGTTCATGAATTGAAAATATAACTTACCTATCAAAAATATCCATAACGTAGAATTTTCAAAGTGTCTTGCAAAAAGTTTATAACATGGAATTAAAACAAATGAATGTTACAACTCACATTCATGTATTTTGTTATTTTAAAACTTTTTTCAACGGATGAATTTGTTTCATAATAAATTGAAACACTTAACTCTTCCAAAATGTTCTTAAGCGAAAAGTAATGAGTTTTGAACAAGGGCGAGATGTCATAATGAGGTATCAAGGTAGGTTGTCTGAACCAAGGATGGATGAACTCCAATAGAGGATCATGGAGGAAGCTCATAGCTCTAGATATTCCATTAATTCAGGTTTCACAAAAATGTATCGTGACATGAGAGAAGTATATTGGTTGAATAGTGTTGACATCCAATTTTGACCTAATATTTTTAAAATTTGTAACTTTTAAATGTTAATTTAATATTACATTTTTTATAATTTTAAATATATTTTTCAATATTTATTCTTATTTGTCAAAATTTCTAAATTTCTATCGGTTAATTTTAATTACATTATTTTTTGTTACAATCGGTTGACTATATTGAAATATTTGTTCAGTGTGATTAAATTATTATTTCTATTAAATTACATTTTTACATGTCATTAGCTCTTTACATTATATTTTTTTATATTACTGTATTTGTTACATTGATTAATACTAATTTTTTGCACAGTGTAGAAATGATTTTAAATATGGATAGAATTTCATACGCGTACATTTTATGAACTAAGGGCCCGTTTGGATGTGCCTTATAAAAGCAGCCTTAAAAAAAGTACTTTGAAAGTGCTGAAACTATTTTAAATATAGCAGTATGTGTTTGATAAAAGTGCTTGAGTTGGATATGTCAAACGTGAAAAGGGAAAAATGGAAGAAGAGAGTTCGGGTTATGCGTAATTTTGGATTTGTTATAAAAATATTAAGGGCAAAAAAAATAAAAATGTGGTAACTTAAAACAGGTAAGTAAAAAAAAAAAGACCTCTACCCCAGCTTTTAACTTTGGCTTACATAAGTTTTTTTCAACTTAAATAAGTTATTTGAGTATGCCCAAACAGCTAAATAAGTCAAAACAAATCAGTTTTTAAGTCAGTTTGATAAGCTTTTAAGCTGAGCCAAACAGACTCTAATTCTCTTTTCCTATTGTTTTAAGCGAGTGGTATAGTTGTATAGGTGATTTTGGATTTTCTGTTTAGCCTATTTCTTTGTCAGTAAGTTAGAGGGTGGAGAAATATTTTTAGATTAGAGTTGTAAATTTTCAATTTTAACCACAAAAAGGAGTTCACATGTAGAATTTCCGTGCACCCCCACCCCCGAATTTTGGCCAAGCTTCGGCATACCAAAATCATTTGTACTTTATATATTTCTCTTAACGCATCCACAACTTCAAATCACCACACTCACCGATATAATCCAAAACCCACTTTCTAGCCAGAAACCACACCGAAAAACCCTACCTTTTCCACTCCTTTTCTCCTCACTCGCTTCAAACCTCCACCAAACTCCAGCGAGCTGCGAGCTAGCAACAAACCAACGACTTCGCTGAAATGAGAAACTCGGGTGAACCATCGGCAACAACCACCAGATGCGAAATTCCCTTTACCCTCTTTGTCTTCACTGGAAAACCACACTGAAAACCCCAAAATCAGAGACAACCACCACCATTGCTACATCAACTCTACTCATTTGTTGCCACTTTGTTTTGTTTGCAGGGCCTTTACCGAAAGATGAGCTAGATCTGGACGAAAATGCTAAACTCCGGTGAAACCAGCACCCATGGACTCAAGCAACAACAATCAACAATTTTTCATGTCCGATAGAGCTCCACTGAACTCCAATCAAACCATAAGACACTGCCATATAGTTCTTCTCCCAATCTTTTTGGGATATTTGTGTTGCTTTACCGCTAATATTGTAATTATTTGGTAGAGTCAAAATTTGGTGCCATACATCGGTTCTGCTTTGGTTATATTTGTGACGTCTATTTTTATGGTAGTTTCATTGATTGTTGCGTTGTCATTATTCTTTATTTATTTTTGTTGTTATTATTTTACACTTGATATTATTCCAGTGATTTTTGTGTTTTCAACAATTGTAACTTTTGATTGTTGTTTTATATATTAGTGCTTACTGCCTTGGATCTTGTTTTATTTATTGTTTAATGATAATTATTAGCCTCTTTTCGATAAGCAGGTTGGAATTTAAAGAAATATAAAAATGTCATTGCCATTGTCTATTACTGATTGCTTGTTTCTTTGAAGCTTCCTTAGATGAATATTTTTTTTTTTTTGTTGGTATCTTTAATTCGTATAAGTTGCGAGTTAAAATTGTCCAATGAGAAGATTTCTTAAACGATTTTTGAGGCCAACACATTTTAAAATACTGAAATTAAGTTTAAGTTCATATATTTTTTGTTAAAATTTGCCAATGAAAAAATCTCTCAGTCGGTTTTGGAGGCTCCAAATTGTTAAAAAAAAAAATTAGTTTAAGTTCATACATTGTTTGTTAAAATTAGCCGACGAAGAAATTACAGTCAATTTCAAAGGCCTTCCATGTTAATAAATCGGGTTTTTATTTTTAGCTATTTGAGTTATTCATTTTTATTCATATTTATTTAGTACTAGTATTTTTGGTTAGTGTCATTGCAGGTACATAGAGTTGCTTCCTATTGAAGCTATTCAAACTAAGTTCAAGTTATATACATTATTCATTATTTTATATATACCGATGTTAGGCAAACCTTAGGTCATTTTTTATATTATCATGTTGCTTTATTATTTGTGTATAGTGTATGTTTGCTTTACTTTATATTGTTTTATCTCCTCCTCAATCTTAAATATATATTATATATATTGGGACCCGAAATTATAGATTTCAAAGGATGCCTAACATACTCCATTTGGAATAACATGAACCCTTACCTAGAGTCTCTTCGTTTTGTAGATATGTTAATTAGTTTCCTTGTTCTAAAACTAAAGATGCTGGAGCAAATGTGAGAGATCATCAATATCGACTTCCTTTCTGGTTTGCCCCGGTCTCGCAGATAATATGATTATGTTTGGGTTATTGTTGATCAAATTACAAAATCAACACTTTTTTTTGTCGATAAAGACTACCCATTCGCTCAGAAGATTATGTGAAGATACACAATCAAGAGGTAGTAACACTACATGGAGTCCCTCTTTTGATTATAGCAGATAGAAGGGCAGAATTTACTGCATAATTCAGTAAATCTTTTCAGAGAGGCTTGGGCTCAAAGGTGAACTTAAATACTATTTTTATCCGCAGACATATGGTCAAGTAGAGTGAACTATGAGACGTTAGAAGATATATTGAGCGCTTGTGCGATTGATTTCAATGGTAATTTGGATAATTTCCTACATCTCATTGAGTTTGTTTATTACAACAGTTACCATTCAAGCATTCAAATGGCTCCTTAAGAAGCTAGATATGCGAGAAGATGAACATCTCCAATCCGATGGTTCGAGGGTTGTGAAGATGGGTTGATAGGACCATACTTAGTTGATCAATCTATGGAGAAAGTGAAAGTTGTTTAAGAGAGGTTGAAAACAATGCATAATACCTAGTTGTTTGATGTTTGAAACTTGAGTTTCCATTTTGTCTAGTTAAATATTTCTTTAGAAACATTCTAAACTGATTGCATGATTTCATCTTTTGACACTTTTTCAAGTTATTTAAGTCTTCATCTATGTGATAAGACATACCAAGGGTTCGCTTAGGCCATCAACGATACTTGTGCTAGTCCTGCCCAAGACGTATGCTCGGGGTGTGATAAATTTGATATCAGAACACCGAGTTCAAGAGTCCTAGAGAGTCTATAAAGTCATGATCGTAGATACCTAGTAATCAGTATGAAGAAGACCACAACTATAATTACGAGTATACAACATTTAGAAACACTCTAAATTATTTCCTACTAATTTGGAAAAGTAGAGTTCATATTTGTAAAGTCTCTTTCTAAGTAGTGTTTATGTGGATATTTAAGTTTTTCATGCCTTCATGAAGAGCTATTTGAGGTCGTATTGCTAGAAGGAACCTTTAGGAGCAAGGGGTACTTTATGCACTTGAGGTGCAACCCCAAGAGGAAGTCACCAATGTTGAGTTCACGGAACCGATCAAAATGTTAAGTCAATCTATAACCAACCAAGTAGGGTAGAGGGAGAACCGATAGGAAGGAAATAATACTTCGTGGATATGTGAAGTCTTAAGATTAATCCTCCAAGATTCACTAGTTCAATCACTACTGAGGATCCAAAAATCTTTGTTGAGGAATTGCAAAAGATATTTGAGGTTATGCACGTTGCTGATGTTGAGCGAGTGGAGCTAGTTGCATATCAAGAGAAGAGTATTACAAGGACTTTGTTTGACTAGTGGAAGAAGGGTAAAGTTGATCGTGCACCAATTATTAGTGCGATATGTTGAGGGAAGTTGTGTTTGGTTGTTTGTTTCGTTCCTCGGTTAATAATAAATTAAAGGTATACGAATCTTAACTGCTAGCGGATGCACTAAGTATCACAAGTATTGTAATGATGAACTTCCCAATAGAGTTCCCGATATGCCTTTCGGAGAGTGTGGCAAGATCGTGAAGCACGATGAGTTTATTTATCGGTGGGTTGTCTCTTCTTTTCAAGAGAGGATGAAAAGACATCTATGCAAATAGGGGACATAGACATATCGAGGTCGATGGTTTATGTGTACTAGGTTGAGGAAGAAAAGCTAAGGGATGGGGAAGAATTTAGAAACAAAAAGGCTAAGACATGGAATGAGTCCGGGCAGCAAAGGAGTAGTCTGAGGAATTCTTCCATTAAACATAAGAAAAAGGGACCTGCTCCATCATCTGGTAGTTCACCTCCACGAAGGAACAAAAATGAGTATCATAGTCAAATTTTGCAAAAATTCAAAGCTAGATCTGCTCAGTCTCAAGGTAGAGTGACACAAAGAAGTATGTGGGATCCTATATGTGCTAAGTGTTGTATGAACCACCTAGGTGCTTGTCGTGATGGATTTGCATGTTATTTTAAGTGCATTCAAGAGGGTCACATAATAAAAAAATATCTAATAGATAAGTAGGGAATTCTTCCTCTGTTGCTCCAAACCTGCATATAACATCATTAGCACCTAATCTTCTTCCGTTGCTACACCAGACAAGGTTTAACTGAGAGAAGCTACTTCATGTCCTAGCAGCGGGCAAACCGCCTCTATATGATCACTAGTCTTCAAGAGTAAGAGAATTATCCTGATGTTGTCATTGGTAAGATTAAAGTCTTTACTTTTAATGTTTATACTTTAATATATCGTGGAGCGAATCTATCTTTTTTTACTCCCTATGTTGTAATGAATTTTGATGTTCTTCCAGAGAAACTTTTTGAGCCCTTCAGTTTTTCTATACATGTTGGGGAGTGTATCTAGTTCATAGAGTCTATCATGATTGTGTTATTTTCGTCAATCAAAAGAGCAACATGGATGATTTAGTTGAGTTATACATGATATATTTTGATGTCATTCTAGGTATGGATTATCTTCATGCCTTTTATGCCTCTATTGATTTTAGAACTCGAATTGTTAGCTTCAAAATTCATAGTGATACAGTCATGGAGTGGAGTAACAGCTCAACAGTGCCTAAGGGTCATTCTATTTCTTATCTTAAGGCAAGAAAGTTAGTTTCAAAGGGTTGGGTCTATGACTTATTGCGAGTAAACGAATCTAGTGTAAGACACCTCCTACTAAATCAATTCAAGTCGTGAGTGAGTTTCCAGAAGTCTTTCCAGATAATCTACCCAGCGTCCCTCATTAGGGAGAAACAGACTTTGATACAAATATTTTTCTCGATACTCATACAATATATATTCTTCCATATAAAATGACACCAGTAGAGTTAAAATAAGTCACCACTCGGAAATGATAGGTCAAACTAGAGTCTTATGACTTGGGGTTCAGTTTCGATTAAGGGTAATTATTTTGTAATGTTTCCCCGATATTAAGAGTTTAGTAAATCAACGTCAAGGAACGTGTTAGAATCCATGTTAAAAGGCCTATTCTTTGTTGGTTGAATGTTTTGGGGCTTGTGCCAAACCAAGGAAAGAAAGGCCTTAGCCAAAGGTCAAACATTCCAACCGTTTCTAGAAACTGCCGCAAGGCTCCATAGACTACCTCACCCTCATTGAGCATCACCACGACCCGTCGGTGTAGCCGTGGATATTCCTTGGTGGCATATGAGGCAAGTCAATTTGGCAAAGCCATGACCCCAACCTTCACTTACCATTTCAGGATAGTGGTGTTGAACAGACACTATGAAGGAGGTCTTTAGGGTAGCTTTGCATAATGGGGCTTGTCAAGCCTAGTTACCCACTACCTAGAGAACCAAGGGTTCCACCAAGGGTTGTGGACCTATTCACGACCCGTAAGGGTGGTCGTGAGCCAAGATGGAGCTTCCCAATTGAGGGCTTTTTTGGTAATTTCATTTTAAGGTTTTATTAAGTGAAGTTTATTTTAAAAGGTTAATTTATAATATATATATTATATATAGATTATATATATATATATCTATATATATATATATATATAATATAATTTTAGGTCTTAAAATCCTCATTGAACTCATTTTTTTCAAGACACAAAAATCAAAATCCCAAAGTTCTTTGTCTCTCTATATTTCTCTATTACTCAAGGATGAAGAAGAAGGAGAGGGACTTAGGGTTTTTGGTAAATCGTAGCATAGGATATTGATCATTTATATAGGTGTTATTTTAACCCTAGAGTCAATTTCAAAAGAGCTTTCAAAGGTTTCAAGTTTCTGCAAAAATCAAGGGTTTTACTCAATCTAATGGGTTCTTTCACCAAATGGTTTTAAAATATTCATAATGACATTTTATTATTATATTGATATTAAACTGATTATTCAAGATGAAAATACTCCATGAACCCATAATTTCTCTCTATTACTAATTTATGCCTTTATGAAGTAAGTTGTTTGATAATGGATGTATTTGAATTGAACTTTTTTAAATGGCTTTAGATTATTAAAGAATGTCATCATCCGTGTTTATATAGTGGATTTGTCGGTGTTTTGTTATTTGAAATTTATGGCCATTAAGGCAAGATAGGAGGAGTTACTAGTTGATTTGAAATTTAGTGGAGGCGTTTCCTCATTATTTATATTGTGAACGTGGCTTTAAAGTCATAGTATGAGAAATGGAAGTGTTATGATGATATGGTATGACTGAGAATTCAATGAGGCAAATGTGATCATTTTTTAATATAAATATATTATTATGCAAAGGCTATTTCTTAGTTTGACATTTATGAATGTTAAAGGTAGAATAAGAAGGATTCTTCAACATAAAATATACCTTGAATTCATGGGATTATGAATCCTCTTCTTGTATAAATGATTCTATTATTGATTTTGATTCCTTGGATTGGTAGGCTAGTAGAACCCTTCTATACATGTTTAAAAATTAACCTTGGAATCGGTAGGCTTACGGCACCCTTCCATTAATGATGGTAATAAACCTTGGATTCAGTAGGCCTATTAAACCCTTCCACGAAGGTTAATGACATGTCTTGAATCAGTGAGATCATGGTATCCTTTTAAGAGGAGATGGTGAGCTTTCCTAAATGTAACATGAATCGATAGGCTTAAGTCACCCCTTCATGTGTTAAGAAATGTAAATTGATTTAGTAGACTGATGGCACCTCTCAAATGTGATAATGTCTAAGTAATGAACTATTCTATGAGAATGCAGGCTAAGCACCGAGTGGGTTTAGTTAGATGGAAACTCACCCATAGTTAGGCATGTGCTTCAATAATATTCTACATTATCCCATAAACTATGTGCCCTCACAAGTGTAGATAGTGGATCCACCTAATCTATATGAACCACTCTTCCTAGGAAAGTAGACCACCGCTTTACGGTTTGGGAATTTTATGACACGGATTCCATGACAAGCTCTCATGGTCTATGTAGGTTAAATTCTTACTTCTCATTATGTGATACGTCATATGGTTTCTTGATAGGTTATATGAAGTATGGGTAATGGTATGGGAATCTACATATACATTGCACGAGTAGAATTTGAGAGAGTGTTAATGAGTATCACTAAATCTTAATGACTATGATATGAATGTGTTGTAAATGAATTAATGTAAGAATGCTTACTCTTAAATTCTTAATGTGATATGAAAGCTATACTAGGGTTATATATATTATGAGTTATTTTCCCTTGTCTTGCCTTACGAAAATTTATATTTCTTATATATGAATATTGTGTAAAGATGAAAAGTAATCAAAGCTAAGTTAATTCTTTGTGACTTTAATGTAGTGCCTTAGTATGGATAGTGCTATGGGACGCTATCCATACATTGCACAAAAGTATTCATCGGGTTATGAGGTTGCAGGTCCAAGGCAGAGTTCGAGTTAAAGTTTTGAGTTGATAGTGCTCAAAATGGCTGTTTAACTTATTTGACGTTAATTCTTATATATGACTTTTTTTATAATATTATTCACGATATTTTTAAAGTTGAATAATGCATGGTTTCTAACCAAATTGTCCCTTTTAAAGCATATTTTTGCATGGTCTTCATACTTAGTACATTTCTGTGTACTAACTCATATTCTTCATGTGTTTACTACAAGTGTAGGTCCCTGCAAGTGATTCCTTCTAGCTAGTTTGAAGTATTGGATTTCTTTCCTCAAAGACTTGGAATGTCCTAATGATTGAAGGATAAGAATTTATGTTCCTTTTATTCATGTAATAGACTTTTAGTAGTTGTTTTGTATTGTAAAGGGTTGTATCTGTTGTACTATTTAAATTTCTGTTTAAGATGTCCATATGAAACTTGGATTTCTGTTCTATTTGAAGTTTTATTTTAAATGAAGTTTTAATATGTTGGATTTATATGAGTTTTAATTCCTCACCTTTCTATATGCCTGCAGGTTAAATGACACAATTTGGGGAGGTCGCAAAGAAGCCCCGCTTGTATGAGGTCCTCTTTTCGGGTCAATTACCACATTTTGTAACTTGGGGGGTGGTACTTTCGTCCTGTCTTGAGCAGTTGGAGAAAGCGGAGGAGGGGTCTTAGAGGCCAGCTATTTTGGGAATGGTCTAGGGAATGGATTGTATTTCAAGCCCACGTTAGTAAGTTCTTATCATCTGTCCAGAGTAAGTTGCATCCACGATCTATGGGTTGAGAGGCACTATAATGTAGAAAAGTTAGCACTGGTTTTCATGAAGTTCTTGAAGTAATGTCGTAGATTGAGTTTCTTTAAGTGTTCTATTTGTACTCCTTCGATGGTTATGGATATTTAATACATATGCTACTCTCAAGGAGAGTAGGAGGAAAGAATTTTAATGAGGGAGTTCCTCCTCAAGGTTACCATGTTCCTCAAGACAACCAACTTCCGGTAGAGGTTTTGGATATGTCTAATTAAGAGATAAGGTCGTCTTTTTTGTCCTTGGCCCGAGACATGACATTTCGAGCGACTAAAGATGTGAGTCCTCGGGTAAATGCTAATGATGGGACTATTGCTTCAAGTTGAGAGACTTTTGTGAGGATGAATCCTTGGTGTTTTTAGGTTCTAAAGTGGGAGATGATCCCTTATGTGGTCTATAAACTAGTAGTTGCCATAGGGAATACTTCTAAAGAAAAAATTGAGCTTGCCTTCTATCAATTGAAAGATGTTGCGCAAGTTTGGTTCCCTCAATGGAAGACCAATAGGGCAGTGGGAGTGGATCCTATTGAAAGGGAGGAGTTTAAGGAATCTTTCATTGGTGGATACTTTCCCCGTAAGAAGAGGGAGTGTAAGGTTGAGGGCTTATCAACCTTAAGAAAGGTAATTTGAGTGTGCAAGAGTACTGCTTGAGGTTTATGCAATTGTCTAAAGTGTGCTCCATTTTTGGTGTCAAACCCTAGATATAAGATTAATAGGTTTGTGATCGGTCTATTCGACCTAGTCAAGGAAGTGTGTAAGACGACAATGCTCCATAATAAAATGAACAGTTCTAGGCATATAGTGTATGCACAATCTATTGGGGATTCCAAACATAAGAAGTTGAATAATGACATGAAGAGGAGTAGATCCAGTAAGAAAAGTCAACCTAGGTTCAAGATGAGGACTCCAAACCATGAAGTTCTCCTAATGTTTGACAAGATAAAAGTGGTGGGTATGAATCTTCTAAACCTACTTGCACCACTTGTGGAAAATCACACTATGTGAGTTGTGGGAAGAATGATCTCAACGTGAAAGATTATCCTACTCTAATGGTTAGAGGTAGGGAGGAAAAAAAATCTTATTATGATTGTACTGTAACGACCGGAGTATAGACCCCAGACGAGACCGACGTCGTTGACCTCTTATAGGTCGCAGACAAGCCTACTTATGTTCTTCTTAGTTCGTCTAGGTTAATTTTTGCGGAACATTTGAAACTTTTTGTTTCCTAACATGCTTACTAAAAATTCTATTACATGTATAATTGTTCACTATCAACCATCTAACATTAAGATCATCAAATGAAAGAAATAGTCCGTAGCTGCATTAATTGTATACTTGCAAAAACGGCCCCTATACAAAGTATGAAATGAAATGGGAAAAGAAACACTTCTGGAACATACTCCAGCTAGATAATAACAGTAGACAGCCTCGAAAGCATGAGGTCCTACCAAGTCCGGATGAAAGCTCCACGTCCGGATAGCTTCAACGTCGTACTGTAAGATCTAACGTCCACCTGTGCCTTCACCTAAAAGTAAATATTTGGGATGCATTAGTACCACATTTTCTAAAGTATGGGGTATAGCAAGCACACACCAAGGACAGGAATGAGAAAAGAAGAGATCTTCCTAACAAAGAAGTTATGGAATGGAATAGTCAAGTCAGTGGATCTTTGCCAAATTTGGATCAGGAAGGTAATGTTGTACCTGCCAAATTGGATCTTTGGAACAAGTCATTCATGAGTGTGGTAAAATGCCTCATAAAAATTTATCATTTGCCAAAAAACACAAACATATTTACATAGGCACATACCTATTAATTGAAATAATCACATACGATGTTTGTTAATATCATTCATTATTATGCCATGAGAATTGGAATCATGACTGACATTAAGATCCCCCCCCCCACCCCATCCCCCCCCCCTCCCAACAATGAGGAGCTCAACATGTGGGAACTCAAATAGGAGTCTACTTTATCAAACAAGAGTTTGCTTCATTCATTTATTACTTACTTCATGTCATTCATTAATGGACCAGTGTAAAACCAACTATTACCCTAGGATGTAGTTTATGTGTTTCATTCGGGTTTGTTGTGCCAATGACCAAGAATGAGACATCATGCTCAATAGATTATTTTCCTCTCTCATTAGTATTAAGTGTTTTAATCTCAATACTTTTCATTAGAGTGTTCATAGATATGGTTGTTCATAACTTTACTTTATGATACGGTGCAGTATATTTTTTGGAACATTTCTTAGGTCATTTGAGATTTATCAATCTTCTACATTAGCCCGCATATCTGTGGTTACCAATATTCATTAACATAGAAACATTTGCTCTTTATAATTACTCACCCCCTTGTTACGGGAAATCATTCATATGCCAATGCACTTGGCCATTGTGTGTTACTCTTACTTAACCTTCTCGGGTTTCATTATTTCTTTGCATAATAATAATTTCATCGTTATGCCAATGGCACTTGGCATCCTTATAGTTGTGTTTTACGATCGTAACTTCTTAAACCATTTTCTAGGTTTTAAATTTCTTACACACATCATCGGTTAACTTATTTTGACGTATGCTAGACTAGGAGGTCTATAATACAAGCCATGAGTTCATTCATCGTTCGTTAGGGACTCTATCTTCATCAGATTTATGTCGTACAAATGACTTATGTATATTATATGTATGCCAAGATTGGATTTCGATCGAAGTGTGGCAATTATTGTTAACATGTAATCAAGTATGATTTACGTATTAATATGAATATTTGGTCAAGGGAACCAAAGGTTCGAATTCCCTGGAAACTCTTACATTTTTCATTGATTTTATATTTATATCCCCTAAACATTGGGACCGTAGGATAGAGGCCAAGCACCTTCATTTTATTTTTTCCGTAGTTTATTCTTCTTTTTTCGATCAATGGGATTGAGAGGATGTGGGGATCGAACCCCACAACCCTCATTTTTTTTCTTTTTTTGGAACTCTCTCTCTTTGGCCGGGGGGGGGGGTTGTGGGTTCGAATCCAAATCCTGCATTTCTTATCTTTCATTTTTTTTTTTTTCCACCCAAGGTATAGTTCGAGGACCACATGCTATATTCCTGTTCTAGTTCCCAACCTGCCATTATGCACTTTTTTTCTCACCGTCTTTCATTGATTTTCAACATGGTCAGGTAACGAGAGGTCAATCCTAGTGATTCCTCACATATTTTAGTTCATTTTTTCCATAGCATGAAATCTATTAGCTTGGCGAAAATCGTTAACAAGCTGCTGGAATGGAAATTTTTTTGCAGACTCTTTGTCACTTCTTTACATAAATGTTATTAGCGTTTAAGGAGATTTTGAGTGATTCTTTAGGTTGCTTTTTCTTTTTTAAAAATAATTTCGATAAGAATTTCACCAATCAGCATAATTACAATCACTTTATAGAATATAAGATTTATATAAGTTTTTTGCACATAATAATACAAAACCTAACATGTTAGTTTGAAACATTAACCAAAGGGAGTCACGGGACTACATTGTACCACAAATAAAACATCTTTCGAAAAACATAGGTTGTCAATCATACGATTCCAAACAACATTCATGAAGATATTCAACACGAAAACACATTACATGCCTAATATCTACAAGCAAACATACCCAACCTACGAATCAACGGGAGCTAGTGACAAGGACATACAACGGGAACAATCCTAGATTTTGGATTAGATTTGACTGAATCATAAGGGGTCTTTTGGTAAAGGGCCAAGAGACAAGAAAACACATACATGTTTGAAGTTAAACTGTTGACTTTGTGCCCAAAAACTTCACCCAAGAACACTTCTAAACCTCCTCAATATCAAACTCCACTTCGGAATGAAACCTCCCCTTAGCCAGTGTGAGAGTAATGTTATTTTATTGGATTTAGATGTAGGTTATTCAAGTGTGAAAGAGAAACTGGTTTATTTTTCTGCTTGTGTATCTTAGTTGGAAGAGAATTTTTCGTGTTAAATAACAAGGGAGATTGAGCGTGGGACGTAAGAGAGAGAGTGAGAGAGTAGGAGAGAGAGTTATATAGGCTTAGGGAGCTAGTTTAGGACTAGTTCAGAAACGGTCTATGAATTATTAAACAATCATATTTCTATTTTATTTAAATTAGGGGGGGGGGATAATGAATAATCATTATTAATTAATGATATTAATTCAATATCTTAAAATAAAAATCACATTAATTCATTGCTTCCACCTAGGTTCGAACCTTGGTGAAGCAGGACTTTAATTCAAGAGCTCAATTTTTGCTCTCTCTCCTCAAATTGCCCATCAACCTTATTAATTAAATAATTAATTTTATATGTAGGTTAATTAATTACCCTTATCTTGGAAAAAGACCATTTTACCCGTAGACCCTCCAAACCTATGATTTCCTCTTTTTAAGTCAAGTAAAGACACCTTCAAGTAAATCTTCGTATTAGAGAGCCCTACATGGTTGGACCCAACCATTCCTAGCTCATATAACTCCCCAAGTTAGTTGTCTTGGATGTATCAAGGGTTTCAAAGTCTGGTTCTACGCGCATCAATCCGTGTGAACCCTGGTATAATCTTAGGCATTCTTGACATATTAAGTATCACCTAGTATATCTATTTTTAGGGTTGTTACATGTACGGTTTCTATCCCTCCTAATTGTGGTTGTTTCTATGCTCTTCAAGACAATGAGCAAAAAGGATCTAATTCGAATGAAAGTACCGGTAAGTTATAGTTCCTTTGGTTGTGATGAGGTTTCTATGTTTAATCAATTTTTCCTTAGATGTGTTTTTTCTTTTCTTATTTCTGGGGTTAGTAAGTTAAAGAGTAAGGTCATGAGAGTATCCTGGTCTTTTGCTTCTAGTCTTGTTGAAGCTTTGGAGTTAGAATTTCTTATAGCTTGTTTTACATTTTAGAGTCGTGAGTGCTATTTAGTTTTCCATGGCTTCTTTATGTTATGGATGTTCTATTTCAATTCTTCTTTAAATGGGAAAAATGAGTTTTAAAGATTTATGCATTCTTCATGTTGATATACACTTATGTATGAGTTTATTATGTGCTGCATGAGTCAAAATCATTAACATGCTTATGTGATATTTTGTGAAGAGTTGCATAATGTACCTTATGATGATCATGAATTGATATTGGACAAGGTAGTTCCTCCAAGCTTATGAGAAATGATGGAGTTTGATTCGTAATGAGTGTAGATATAGTCCCTACTTCCTTGTTTTGTATTGACATTATTGATGCGGAGTTATTCGTTTGCTCCTATGGTTTATGCATTATGTTGATATGTCTTTATTGTTTGCTGCTAGTATGAGTCGTTTTTCCCTTGAAGTTTTTAAAGTGTCATTCTAGGATGAATGTTTCTATGTGGGGGATAATGTAATGAGTCAAAAAAAATAGGTTAATCTAGATCCTTATTACTTGGGGTTGAGTTCGTATTGAGGGTTCTTCAGATGTAATGGTTCACCAGGCTTATGAGTTTAGTGAGTCAACATCAAGGCATGTGTTAGACTCCATATTTAAAGGCCTATTCTATGTTGGTTGAAAGTGATAAGGCTTGTGCCAACCAGGGAAGGAAGGCCTTAACCAAAGGCCAAGGCAGAAAACCTTTGCTAGACATTTCCTCAAGGCTCCACGGATGACCTCACTTTAACTGACCGTCTCCACTACTCGTGGGAGTGACCGTGAATATACCTTGATGGCATTTGTGGAAAGGAAATTTGGCCTAGCCACTGCCCCAACCATCAAGGACCACTTCATGTCTAGTGATCTTAACCATAGCCCGTGAATGAGTCTTGAGGGTACCTTTGCATAATGGGTCTTGAAAAATCGAATTTAGCCACTCTCTAGAGGACCAAAGGAGCCACCAAGGGTCGTGGCCAACTTTATGACCACTATGTGTGGTCGTGAGCCTTAACGGGGCTTTCCAAGTTACGAGCTCTTTTGTAATTTCGTTTATAGGTTTTATTGGATTTATGTTCTTTAAAACCATCCTAAATCTATTATTTAAGGACACCCCTATCAAATCCCAAAGTTATTTCTCTTACATTATTTATCTCCTAAATCAAGATGAAGAAGAAGTGGGGGGAACTAGGTTTATGGATTCCCAGATTTCTCAGCGAATTCCTAGGAAATTCTTTAGAAAAGATATTGGTCCATTTCCTCCCCACACTTCCCCCATTCATCTAGGGTATTATGTTTCACCCTAGAGTCAATTTCAAAAGTGTGTTCAAAGCTTTCATGTTTATCCAAAAATCAAGGGCTTTACTCAATCTCATGAATTCTTTCACCAAATAGTTTTAAAAAATTCATAATGACATTTAATGTTTACATTAATGCTAAATTGATTATTTAATATTAAAATACTCCATGAACCCATGATTTCTATCTATTCCTTATTTTTGACTTTACTAAATGCGTTTTTTGATAATGGAATGTGTGTGAATAGAACTAGTTTAAATAGCTTTAGATTATTGAACTATGTCATTATCCATGTTTATATACTTAATTTGCGGTGTTTTGGTATTTGCGATTTAGGCTATGAAGGAATGATATGAGAAGTTACTTGTTGGTTGAGAATTATTAACTTGATGTTCATCCACTAGAAAGGTAGAGGTGTTTACTTATTATGTACATTGTGAACATGGCCTTGAAGGCATAGTATGAGATATGGAAGTGTGATCATGATATGGTTGAGAATTTAATGAGGCTAGTGTGATTATGTATAAATGTTAATGTGTTATTATTGAAAGGTTATTTTGAAATTTGACACTTATGAATGTTAATGATAGAATCTAAAGGATTCTTAAATATCAAATATACCTTAAATTGGTAGGGATTATGCATCCTCCTCTTGTATAAATAATTATATTGTTGATTTTGAATCCTTTGATCAGTAGGCTAGTAGCACCCTTCCATACATGCTTATAAATGTACCTTGGTATCGGTAGTCTTAAGGCACCCTTCCATTAATGATGGTAATGAACCTTGGATTAGATAGGCCTATGTTATCCTTCAATGAAGGTAATGATGAGTTTTGAATCGGTAAGCTCATGGACCCCTTTCAAGTAGAGTTGATGAGTTTTACGAAATGTAATATGAATCATTAGGCTTAGGGAACCCTATCATGTGTCAATGAATGAAAAAGGAGTTGGTAGGACAATGACACCTCTCAAATGTAACAAAAAAATAATGAACTATTATATGGGAATGTAGGCTATACCTTGAGTGGATTTGGTTAGATAGAAACTCCTTTATAGTTAGGCTTGAGTTTCAATGATTGGTCACCTTATCCCATAAACAATGTACCCGCATAGTTGTACATGGTGGATCCACCTAATCTATATGAAGCGGTTTTCCTTATGCAAGTAGACCACCTTTTTACGGTGTTGGAATTTTATGACTCCGGATTCTATGAAAAGCTCTAATGGTCTATGTCGGTTAATTGCTTACTTCTCATCATGTGAGATGACATTATGATTTCTTGATAGGTTCTATGAGGTTTTGATAGTAGTATGGGATGCTACCTATGAATTGTACGAGTAGGTTTGAGAGGTCCATAGTGAGTATCTCCAAATTTGATAACTATGTTATGAATGTTTCCTAAATGAAGTAATGGAAGAATGTATACTATTAAATACTTATGTATTCTATACATGGGTTATATCATGAGTTATTTTCCCTTTTATTTCCTTATGATTTTTATGTATCTTATATATGAGTATGGTGTAAACCTAAAAAGGAATGAAAGGTAAGTTCATTCTTGGTAACTCTAATGTGGTGCCTTAGTATGGATGGTGGTATGGGACGCTATCCATAAATTGCACAAGATATAGCATAAAGGTTGCTTGAGATGAAGGTTCAAGGTAAAGGTTAAAATTTTCATGTGATGTTATAACTTATATGATGTTAATGCTTGTATATGATACTTTTTATGTTATTGTTCATGATATTTCAAAAGTAGCATAATGCATGGTTTCTAACAAAATTGACCCTTTAAAAGTATGGTTTTGCATGATCATCATACTTAGTAAATATCTATGTACTAATCCATATTCTTCATGTTTTTACTACAAGTGTAGATCCCAACAAGTGATTAAAACTAGCTAGTTTGAAGTGTTGGATTTCTTTCCTCCAAGACTTGGTGTGTCCTTATGATTCGAGGACAAGACTTAATGTCCTTTATTCATGTAATAGACTTTGAGTAGTTTTCTTTATTATAAATGGATGTGTCCCTAGTACAATTTAAGTTTGTGTCTAAGAAGCCAATGTGAGATGTAGACTTCCGTTGTATTTCAAGTTTTATTTTAAATGATGTTTTAGTATTTTGGATTTAAATGAGTTTTAATTTTGTACTATTTCTATATCCTATGTAATGAAATGCTATGAGGCTTGTATGAGACACTTTTGTGGTCAAGTACGCCATGTCACAACATGGGGGTGCTCACGACTCATAAAAAAGAGCTAAAATAGTTGAAATATCTCCTTGATAAGGGTTTATCGGCCAATCTCACCTTGGGGCACTCTAGTCTTGTTTCTGTGGAAGAATGTTGGTTCCATTAGAATGTGTATATATTACCCTTAGTTGAACAAGATTACTATAAAAAATATGTATCGTCTTTCGATAATTGATGATCTCCACGATCAACATTAGGGGGCTAGTTGTTTCTTCTAATATAGACCTTAGATCTGGCTACCATCACTTAAGAAAAGGGAATGTGATATTCCAAAGATAACTTATAGACTGATTGTGGTCATTATGAGTGAATGGTCAAGTCATTCGGTTTAACTAATGCGCCTGCAGAATTCATGGACCTTATGAATAGAGTACTTAAGGAATATCTAGATATGTTTTTTATTGTATTCATTGATGACATTCTAATCTATTCGAGAAATGAGGAAGATCATGCTAACCATCTCAGGATAGTTCTTCGAACTCTACAGTATAGAGAGTTGTATGCCAAGTTAACTAAGTGTAAGTCTATGGAATTCTTAGGACACATTGTTTCCAATAAGGGAATTAGAGATAATACCTAAAAGAAGAGGCAATGCAAAATTATTCTATACCAAAATCTCTAACTGATATTAGGAGTTTCTTAAGGTTGGCTTTATATTGTAGAAGGTTCCAACAGGATTTCTCAACTATTTTATCCCTTTTGATCAAGTTGACTAAAATATTAGTGAAGTTTCAATGGTCTAAATTTTGTGATAAAAGCTTGCAGGTATCGAAATAGAGGTTGCCTACTGCCCTAGTATTGACCTTACCGAAAGGTACACAGGGTTTTGTGGTTTATTGTGATGCGTCCAGAGTTGGTTTGGATTGTGTAATAATGCACAACTATAAAGATATAGCTTACTCCTCTATACAATTTGAAGTACGAGAAGAGTTACTAATCAATCATATAAAGTTGGTTGTCATAATATTTTCTTTGAAAACATGGTGTCAATTTCATTATGATGTTCTTGTAGATGTGTTCGCTGATCATAAGAGCCTTGAATATGTGTTTAAGTAGAAATATATTAATCTCATACATAGAAGGTGATTAGAGTTACTCACGGATTGAGACATAAGTATTGTATATCACCCAGGTAAGGCTTATGTGGGTGTTGATGTTTTGAGAAGGTTATTTGTGGGTAGTAGTGATAGGCAAATGAAATGAGTTGATTTAGAGAAGCTCTAATTATAATTTTTGCAATCATTGGTCTACTTTTCATGTGTGGTGGGTTTTAAATTCAAGTGTTGAACATGATTAGTGAAAAAGACCAGTAAGATTGCTAAATGATGAAAAAAGGTAAAAAAATCAAACAAGATATTTGCATGTGATGCCAGTCCACGCACCCAGCAACACACCCTCTTCAAACAGTTTTCAAACATTTCCTCTCTATGCTCGGTCGTGCGCTCAACACTCTCAGCTGCGTGCCCGCGTGGTGGGATTTTGAAGTTTCTGTATCTCCGTGCGCTGGTCGCGCATTTGGGTTTCCAGCAGCGTGCCCGCGCGGTTGGGGGCGTGAAACAATTAAATAAATGGTATATTTGGAATTTAAAGGAAACCCCGTGCCATATGATGTTGGATCTTTCCCCAAGGCCAGAACATCGAGAAAATAGAGCAAAAAAGCGACGAAGATCAAGAGAAAGGGGAAGACGCGGTACACTACTCGAATTCAAAACGGAAGTGGGGATTCAAAGTTTGATGGCTATGTTTTCGTTTTCTCTTTTGTTCCAATTAAACTTATTCTCATCGATGGAGTCGATTTTTAGAGGGTATTTGACAAACATGTTTATTTGATAAATTTGTTGGGATTTTAATTTCATTCTTATGCTTGAACATGTTATGGGAATATGAATTAAATTGCAACCTTTGTCATTATTCTATTTAATCAAAAGAGGAATAACTTGGTGAATATTGTTGCATAGTTTTGTTTGATTTAATCAATATATTTTCTCTAAAGTACTTGAAGGTACTTGTTGATAATTATTAATTAAATCTGAAAGAAAAATAGTCGAAGGATGTTACTTTCTTAAGAACAACCATTGACATGTTTTTACATACTAGAATCACTAGGGTATAATTGGTTTATTCTTTAAATTAAGATTTACTCAAAAGAAAAATCTAAGTCTTAAGGATACTCTAATAAGCCATCGAATTCAAGAGAATTGATAGAACTTTAGGGGTGATAAAGAATATAGTCATCCAAAATTATCCGTATGAACTTGTTTCGTATTCGTTAACCCTATCTTTAGTATGGATTATTTATCTTCATAGGTTACAGTCAAGTTTAACTATCATTTAGTTCTATATACAAGTGGTCATTACCCCAATTTACTCTTTTATTTTGATCACATGAATAATATTTACCAAGATTTAATTGAATTATTATTTTTACCAATCCCTTTGGAAACGATCTTTATATTATACTATCTTTGGCTAGTGAAGCACTAAACTTATCAAGTTACCAATATTGTAGGTAATAGGAATTAACCATAATTTTTGTTTATGACGCGATCTTCCTCAAAAAGAAGTTACCAAATTCAATCCATAGTTGGAGAAACTTTTATGCTTGCTTAGGTAGGAATTTGCCGACATGGTTTCGGCGAAGTCTCAAAGATTTAATATTATGGGTGATATACATGCCGGTAATAGGGGTTTGAATAATAATTTCAATCTTGTTAACCTAAATTGTGCAAATGGGATTGAAGATGATGCAGATCCCGGGGTTGTTGGCCGAAGAATTCGCCGCCTTCTTGTTGAATTGGAAGACAAAATGGATCAAATTAATGGAAGGGCGGGGAGATTTCCAGGAGACTAATGATTAGTCCTCAAATTAGACTCATATAGGGCCTTGTTTTAATGCAAATAGTGTCCTTAATTGTGCATGTTATATCGATATCTGATAAAAACTTCTAAGTTTCAGGTATTTGAGGATTTGGTATGAGCATGGACTTAGACGCAGAAAATAGCTGAAGATGTGAGGTGTTTATCGCCAAGAACACTTGGAGATACACCATATAGCAAAAGTCCGCATTTTTTTACACCAAGTGAGCCTTGAAAAAAATAGATAAAAAGAGCACTCGACGCTTCGCTAAATTGTTCCGTGTAACAGAGTTATTCAACTCGATATTACAGAATGCACGAATTATGAATGCAAAGCATAACAGTGAAAGACCACAAGAATGGATTACTCGGCGATTCGGGACTAAAGAAGTCGAATGGATCCATCACTACCAATTATGAAGTCTATTAAATACTAAACTCTTTTGTTATTTACAGAGAGAAATTTAGACAGTGAAACATTCTACACTTCATACTTCATTTCAGAAACATTGTTCTTAAGTTTTCTCTCAAAATTGGAGAGGGGTTTTAGGAAGTTTGAAGAAAGAAGTTTTTATTCCAATATTGGAAGTAGTTCTTCTCCATTTACCTTCCTTTGCTATTTTAAGGTTAAATATCTTATACCACTTGATTCCATCATCATTTTGAGTATATTTGGTTATTTCTTGATGTGTGACTAAAAAACCCCATTCTTCGGCTGTGATTTAGCAAATATGTCTTGATATTATTGTTGCTTCTTTCTTGATGATAGTATATACGCATTGTTTTGGTTACTTCACCTAGTTGTTGTGCTTTAATTTAATGGGTTTGTAGTGTCAAATACAAAATGAGTCAAGTGTTTTCATCTTGCCCGACAGGTAGGTCGCGAATCCATGACAACTAGATTGATGGCTACAGAGTGAGTCGACATGAGGTTCAGCCCTAGAGAGTGATCCCTAGTTCCAAATGTAAGAACCCTCTATCAAATGGTCAGGGTGTGGGTTATGGTGTAAGCTGGTTAGTTTAGGCAAGTGTGTGTTTGAGAGGAAACCATTTGATATGGGGTAAGTTGCCCGATAGGCTACGTACTTTCTCCTAAAGATTAACCTAGTCACCGTTGTCTAGCAAAATTTCCTATCAAAAGCATGCACCCATTAGTTTTTGTCAACATATATTACGATCACACCCCAAGAAATTTCTATTCATCTTGGGGGGCAGCGGTGGGGGGTTGTGCGGAGTGGTACGTACAGGGGAGAAAGAAAGAGGGAGAGGGGAACCGGGGGCAACTCGAACGTAAAGAGGGTTGTGAAGAAAGACGCAAAAAAGGGAAGAAACAACGAGGACGGGTCCATTATAGAATGGAATTCAAAGTTGCTACCACTTTCACTACCACTTCCTTCGGACATGATCCCAACCCTTGGTTGGGTTACCTTATTAGCATCGATTAGTAGACACTCAAACTATAGGTTAGTCTCATTGATCATGAAATATAAAAAGATACACATATTGAAGCAATCAAAATGTCGTTGTTTTTCCGGTTCGCTTTCAAGATAGCTCGGGGCGACATCTGAAAATAGTCGTTTATCAAGTGGTTGATCACGCAAAGTGTTGTCATTACTTTAGTTTTTCAAATTCTTGTAGTGGAGTTTCAACTAATTGTAAACGTTCGTTTTATTTTACTTGTTGTATAAAATTCCTAGGAAGCACGAGTGCTAATTATAGCAATGGAAGTAAGGTAGGCCATCAGGACGATATCGACAATCTGATAAGAGATCAGAGCATGATAGTTCTGTTGTTTGGCATGCTGGAACCATAATGTGTGGTTAGCTCCAACAGGTACCTAAGAACCGGTATGCGTTCGTGGTTGACCCAACAGAAGCAAGTTTAACTAGATTAGTATTTCTGAGGAGAAGTCGCTCATGGGATGTGTGGGAGCCAACAATACCTCTTCAATGAGGGAAAATACAAACATTCAAAGGGCAAAGACTTCTACAAGTACAGTTCAAACTTTTATGGAAAACTAAAGGAATTATAGGCTGACTCTAAGCTCACGAGGACCAGGCCTGAGCATCTATACGTAAATTCTTACCTATGTAGCTGCGATGATCGCAGAGGTGTAATGCGATTATTTCCCAGCTTCGGTGTAAAATTGTAACAAAACCTTGGGGTCAGACCGAAGGTGTCCGGAGCCTTTGCGTTTTAGTGATTGTATTGCACAAGGGGAGTTAGAGGAAGATATCGTGATAGCTCAGGTGACACGTAACTTATTAATAAGCTTTGTGTAACACTCGAGGACTTGATGGGCAAAGCATACAAGTGGTTAGTTTAGTTTCCACGCAACTCAATCACTACATTACATGATCTGGTTACAACTTTCAACATATGATTGTTTACCCCTTCGAAGATAATGACTATTTGGGATAGTATCCAAGGCTTTAAGAATTTTAATGGAGAACCCTTACATGAAACTCTACTTTGATTTAAAAAGCAGGTGCTTCAATTCCCAATGCATGGTCTTCTAGATAACCTCCTCCTCCAATACTTTTATCGAAGACTACACTCAGACAACAAAGAGACATTCCTTCTCAGACCACAGGCCCCCCCATAGGCGGGAGACTCGTCTGCCTGGTGGACCGACCAACACTTCACTGGACTAGAAAATTTCAATGAAGACCCCATCTAGCGAGCCATAAGCGGTGCGGTAGCATTCCAACTTTTGGATGGATGAAAACCCTTAACAGGACATGGTACACTCGTGAGGACAAAGTTTAGCTAGTCAACTTTCAGTTATCTAAAGAGAATATTGAAAAAGACAATGAAAGGGATCAAATTATGGAGAACTTCATGACTAAACTTGATATTCGATCAAAGAATTTCATGGGAGTAGACACCAAATGCATCAATATTGTGGGAGTTGGGAGTACAAATCCTTATGACATGAAATTTGAAGTTTTATACACTGAAGAGATGAACTTCTTAGCAAAACAGTGTGGTGGTTACCGATCGAACTACTCAAGGTAGGGTGGTAACCAAGGTTTGGCTAGATGTGAAGGATGGAAGGATAGAGACCGAGAATAGAGAGATCAAAATCCGCCATGGAAAGATGGGGAAAAGGATAGTCATGTGCCCCCCATGAGCGACAAAAGCTCAAGATCCATAAGATAGTAGATCAATGGAAATGCTCTCACGTACCCTCAACAAAGTTTAAGGGAAAAACAAAATGCTAAAAAGTATTAAAGAAGATGTGTACATCCTTGGTTAGATCGTTACCTTCCATTCGATCTCAATAAATCAGTTAGAGACCCAAATGAGCCACAACTCATCTCATCTCAATCAAATACTTCAAGGGAGATTTCCTAGTGACACTATGGCTAACTCATTAAGTGAAACCTAATCATTTATTAACTAAGTCGTTTTTTGGGAGGCAACCCAAAACCTTCTATTTGCCTTCTTTTTGATATCTTGATCAAATAAGTGTGTGTTGGTTTTGCAGATTTAGGAAGGAATAGTGCTTGAAAAGAAGCAAAGTGATTGCGAACAGGTCCTTTTGGCGGAACGGCGATATTTTTGGCATAACTAGTCTTACCCTACCGTTTGACTATCTGCACCTCAAATGTTGAGTATGCAAAACTCGGTGGAGTGAAATGTTTTGTCATTAATTGTCCAACCCAATGGGCGATCTTGACAATGATTTGTCGATGTAATTTTTGGAAGAGGATGGAAACTCTATTATACTTGGCGACATAATAGATACTCGAAGATTTGTTTAGTTATTAAGAGAGATAAGCTAATATCGCCAAATGAGCATATGACGGACGCTCACAGGCTCCAGGCTAATAAATCCTACTTTAAACCTTTACTTTCACTCTGTACCTTTCACAACCATAGCTATATTTCGTGCATTCTGTAGTATTTTAAGTGTCAGATTGTGCTCAGATTTGGATTACATTGCTGCCGAGAACGTCATTTTACCAAAGGTTTGTAACCGAACCCCTCAGTTATCTCATAGAAATTTCTAATCATTTAGATAATGACTAATAGTGCTAAATTTTTACTAAGCCTGAGTATGGAATGCAAATTTATGTTGTTATGCCTGATTTATCATGCATCATAGTTTGTAAACTCCTCCCGACTTACTTTTAGCTGAATTATAATGTGTTGGGATTTTGGAAATGTTATGGGTGATCATTAAATTGATGTTGAAAAAGGCGTAATCGCATTATCAGGGGTTGTGGGGTCAAATTTGAAAGAGTTGACTGAAAATAGGCACGTCGGGATGTTTGGCAACATGAGTGAAACTCGCCGAATTGCTCGACGGTTTGCCTTAATATCACCCATTTTCGACTTTAAATTCCGCCCCTCTTCTTTCGTCCTCCCCTTCGAATGCTTTATGCGGGTTTAACTATAAACACTTTAGAACGTCAATCAGTTACCAAATGGCACTCAGCGTCGGTAATGATTTCTTGTTTGCCCTTTGTTCACACCTTATGTAATTTGTATATCTCTTTTTTATGAAGACCCTAACAAAATCAACTTGTTACAAATCAGCTTGGTGAAGTGACTCTATAGTCAGAACCTCCCTTTATAAATTACTATCTAACTTGTAATCGAATTTTTATGAAAATGGCTAGATCAGAAGTTATAGGAAGATATTATCCACTCGAGGACACAAAAAATGATATTTAAGGACGATTAAAAGATATAGGAGCTAGCCATCAAGGAAGCTAGTGAGGTGGATCAAATGATAGTATCCAACATCATTGTTGAGGAAAAGGTAGCAGAAAAAATTGTGAAACTCTGAGAAGAAGCAATTCAGGAGCAATTGTCTTATTGTGGGAAGACACTCGGGTGCTCATACCTCGGAAGATGAAGAAGATGCATAAACAGGATCTATTTCACACTTGTCCCTTTCGGTTTGTCTTCCGTAATGTTTTTGATACTATCATTATTTTCATTTGAAGGAAAAATGTTGTTATTTGTTCTGGGGTGAGGCCCACCTTGTTTGTTGTGCTGAATATTTATGTCTTTTCACATTTGTTTGGGTTTTCTGTTAAAAATGATTTTTAAAATTGCTTTTGCGAATGTTTGAGCTTATGGTTCGCTTTTTGGGTCCTAACTTCATAATAATTATGACCCTTCAAAAAATTTCACTTTTGAAAATTTTTCCACTTGTTGTGTTGATCTGGTTGTTCTTTTACAATTTAAGTCTCGATTTCGATCAATACTAATCACTTGAAAAGTACTCTCATCAAACAAATATGAATGTGCGTCTACAACGAGAACAAATGATGTTACTTAGGAAATATGTCGACTGTTTGCATCTTATTGTGATTAGCAATTATCGAATTAATTATCTTGCAATAACCATTGCACACTAGTGAAAGTGTGTTTTCTTGTTTGACATAAGTGTCACTGTCTTGTGTGATGAACTTAATTTGAACTTCACATGAATAAACCTAAAATATGTCCTGTTAGTCTGATTTATTTAGAATGGTATCCTCTTTACATGATATTAGGCATTTCTTAAGATTGTGACCCAACTTTGATATATACCTCTTTTTTGGCCTACTTGTGAGTGTGCGAAACTCTTTTGATCACCCTTTGAACTTACATTTTATTTTAAAAAAAAAAACTGGCTGAAACCTAGACCTTATTTTATCCATCACCTGTAATCCTTTTTTAGATATGATATAAGTGAATAACCAATATAGGCTAAAATCCTAAGTCGGGGCATGTGTTAAGAAGGAAAAGAAGAAGTCAAGAAGTGCAAGAAAATTCTCACAAACCCACGGTATTGCAGAGGAATAGTAGCCATCCGTGCAAAAAAGAATAGAAAAGAAAAATAAAAAGAAAAGAAAAGTCTTGAATTAAAAGCACGAAATTAAAAGAAATCAGGTTTTGAAGTAATTCATGAGGGGAATTAAAGATGACCTAGAAGCACTTGACTAAGGATTGGAGAATGAAGATAGTGGATAGCATAAGAAGATCATATCTCATTGGAGAAAAAGTCACTAAGCCCAAATGATCATACATTTGCACTCAGCCCCGTTACAAGCCCTAGATATATCTTTTTGATCTTGAGTAAACCAAATTGAAGGTCAATTAGAAAATAAGGGAAAACCTATGGGCGGAAACATACATTGTGTTCCTCTTAGTGAGTGTGAGCGTTGCATCAGATTCTTGACCCTAAATTTATGAATCTACGTGTGAAAATGGATTTTTTTTTTGTGTGAGGCATGTAGACACTTTTGTTGAGCTTGAACATGCACTAGTAGCAAGTATGTGAGTGAAAAAGCTTTGGTATGGTTATTGTCACAATTGATCTTTGAGTGTATAAAATGAGCCTGCATGAGTAAGTTGGGGGTGTTGATGAGTTCTCATATTAGTCTCAATTAGGGCCTTCTTCTAATGCAAATAGTGTCCTCGATTGTGTATTTTATCTCCATATATGATTAAAACTTCTATGTTTCAGGTATATGAGGATTTGGTAGGTTCATGGAAACTTAGGCACAAAAGGGAAGCAAAATAAAAGAAAAGAGCTGAAGATGCAAAGTGTGCATCGCCAAGAACACTTGGTGATACGTCGTATTGCAAAATTTCACATTTTGTTACAACAAGTGAGCCCTAAAGAAAGTGGATCAAAAGGAAATGATAACGAGCAATCAGCGCTTTGCTGAATAGTTCCATGAAGAGAAGTTATTCCACCCAACGTTACAACATGCATCAATTTTAAAGGAAAGCACAAACGACGACAGACCATAAGAAGGGTGTATCACTAAATCAATCGGCGATTTACGACTAAAGAAGATGAATGGATCCACCAGCACTAATTCTAAAGTCCATAAATACTGAACTCTTTTATTATTTATAGTGAGAATTTTAGAGAGTGAAACATTCTACACTTTATATTTTATTTCAGAAGCTTTGTCCTTAAGTTTTGTCTCAAGTTTGGAGAGGATTTTTAGGAAGTTTGAATAAAGAATTTCTTCTTCCTATCTTGGAAGTAGGTCTTCTCCATTTACCTTCCTTTATTACTTTAAAGGTTTAATCTCTTATACCACTTGATTCCATCACCATTTTAAGTATAATTCATTATTGCTTGATGCATGGCTAAAAAAACCTCAATCATGGGGTGTGATTTAGCAAATATGTGTTGATATTATTATTGGTTCTTGCTTGCTGATAGGATTAGATGCATTATATTGATTATTTCACCTAGCTGTTGTGGTTTAATTTAATGGGTTTGTAGTTTCAAATACAAAATCAGTCATATGTTTTCAGCTTACACGGGAGGGAGGTCGCGAAACCATGACCACTAGACTGATAGCCTACAGAGTGAGTCGACATCAGGCTTAACCCGAGAGGGTGAGCCCTTGTCCAGAATCCAAGAACCCTCTATCGAATGGTCAGGGTGTAGGTAAGGTTTAGGCTGATTAGTTTAGATGAGTATGTCTGAAAGGAACCCATTTTATATGGGGAAAGCTGCTTGAGAGGCAATTTACTTTCACCTAAAGATTAACCTAGATACTATTGTCTAGCGAATTATTTTTATCAAAACCAAGAACCCATTAGTTTGTGTCAGCATATATTGCGATCACACTCCATGAAATTTCTCCCATAACTATTTTCATCTTTGTTTATGCTGATTTTACTACTTGTGCCAAACAAATATTGATACTTAACCCTTGGTATCACCAATTGAACTTCTTTTTGATTTAATACTCGAAATGTGTTAAACTATCACTATTTAGAATGGAATTCTAAGTAGCTACAAGATTCACTACCACTCCTTCGGACATGATCCCAACCCTTGGTTGGGTTACCTTACTAGCTTTAATTCGTAGACACATAAACTCTAGGTTAGTGTCGTTGATCACGAAAGAAAAAATGATAGATATATTGAAGCAATCAAATATGTTAAGTTCAATTAAAATGGGATGCAGTCAAATGTAAGTCGTCCTCTGTTTGAGCAAATAATTTTGAGATCAAGTACATTGTTCTCCAAGCAATACAAAATAATTGTGTTTTAAGAGGGAAGAAGAATGAGGATTATTTGATGGATTTTGATGAAACCATGAGAACTTTTCACTACAATGGTGCATCAGACGATGTTATTTACTAAGGTAATTCCCTTTTTCTTAGAAGGATGATGCTCAGATCTAGCTACGGAGTTTACCTTCCAGACCAATCCACACCTAGGATGAAATGACGATAAATTTTATGGATATGTATTTCTCACCAGCAAAAGTAGCTAGAATGAGGAAGGAGATTAGCAATTTAGTCAACTAGAAACAAAAAAAGTGTTTGAAGCATGGGAAAGATTCAACGAATTGTTGAGGAAGTGTCCACATAATGGAATAGATCCATGACTGTTGTTGACAAATTTCTGGAAAGGTTTATCACATATGTCATGAAGGATATTAAATAATGTAGTGGACGGAACAATTATGAAAAAGACACGTAAAGAAGCAATTGAAATCTTGAATGAACCTGCAGAGGATGCTCATAAGTGGGTTGTAAAGAATTCTGAAAGGAAGAAGACTATAGGGGTGCACCAAGTTGATACTGACACTACCTTGCAGGTGCAGATTCCATAAATCACAAAGGATGTTCAACAATTTACTCTAACCCACGCTCAACAAATGACCCCCATCACGAACTGTGGATTTTCGTTCACCCAGGACGTTTAATGTTGCCTACCGCGTTAAATGTAATGACCGCCACGTAAAACCCTAGACGTTAGACCGCACACTAACCTTCCAGACCGTCGCCCCCCACCCACCCCCCTAGTCTGTTGTCCTCAAACCTCACGGAGGTCTTGCACAATCCTCTTAGATATTATTCATTACATATGTATGGAATGTAGTGCAGAATTAAAAAATTTCACAAAACATCATAATAGAAAATCTTTATAACAGTAAGGGACAAGTCTCTTCATGACAAGCCAATATTAAAGACACATCTTAAAATATCTACATAGCTTTCTTCATTCAATACATGATGTCAACATGCTTAATTAACCTTACACATATAGTCAAAATGCTTCATTTCATAAAGTTATCTTACTCAACATCAAATGATGACCCATTCATATGTTCTCATAAAAGACACACCAAGACTCTCTCCAAATGTTTACTTGTGCAATGGATAGATTGTGTCCCATACCACAACCTACCATAGTAGTACTCCCATAAGAAGAGTTAGTTCATAACATCCATTTGTTGGGGCTAGCTTTAACCGACATAGACCATGAGAGCTAGACAATCCCACTATTGACCCCTACAAGATGAGGGATCCCTACTTTCCTTATCTAGGATCATATTCATAGCCTTTACATGGTTCTTCAATACCTATACCTACACAGGATCATAATTAAGGGATAAAGTGATTGCTACTAAGCAACTCTATCTCATGTAATGAGGAGGATTCATCTCAAGAGGTCCATTTGCATACAACATCTTAACTCACAAAGTGTACTTACCCGTTCATCAGATCTTCTCGGTGCTAAGCATTACTTCCCCATGGAGTCTTAAACATTCATAGACTATAAGTTAAGGGATAGCTATTTAGTACAACATCTCAACTAACAAATTGTACTTTTACTAGGGTTTTTTGGAAACGATATATCACAATCACGAAGGTAATCCGACCTCCAAACCTATCTTGGCAAAGCTTCAGTGGGAATGTGAGGTTCTTGACTAAAAACAACGTCATCTCAAAATCAGGAAGAAAGGGACGAGTGTTCACCCATAAATCCCCCTTTTCATTCTCTAGGAATAGTAAGGATGGTCTAGATACTTTATGTGTACTCACGAAGAGTGTCTACCCTAAAATTCCGATTTACATTCTTTAGATTCTTATCAAGAAAAACCTCTCAAAAAAACTTTCACTCATACATTTGCATAACCTGCATTCATTCATTCATTCATTCTATGTGTGTGTGACTGAGTACATATGACAACATCTTTCACATAACCCCTATCATGCATGACCTTCACATTTTATCCATGATCATAATCCATTCATCATAATTCACACACTATCATGCTTTACATATAGATATAATTCATTTAGACCTAGTATCATCAAGACACACAATCTCAACTTCATAAGACTTCATATGCACATTCATCATAACTTCACATTCAATGCCTTCAAGGCCATAAACATAATTCACATATAACTTCATACACATCAATTAAACACTGCCACCATAAATGGACCATACCACTCAAGATCAATTCAACAAGAATTAAGAAATACAAAATGACTTACCGTTAATCCAAGCTTTCACCACATTTCCTAAATTTCTCCAATAATTCATTATATTATCACATTTAAGGCAGTAGCTAATCACAATATAACATAAGGAAACAATAGTTCATACATTACGTAATAATGTTAATCAAACCCAATTCATAAGTCAAAAGTTGAGAATTCGCAAGAGCATGGGTTCAATGAGTTTTTTTTTACCTTAAAATCATGAACTAACATCAATAATATCGTATTTTATCCATTCATGCAAGAACCCATAGTTAGGAATGGAAATAGAAGAATATAGGATTTGAAACCTTTTTGAAAAGCCTTTGGATTGGCTCCTTGAATGAAAGAAGATTAAAGGATGAACTGACATACCTTTATTGATGAAAAGCCCACAAAATTTGGTGAAGAAATCACCCAAGAGATTCAACCCAAGATCTACCTTGAGTTCTAGCTTCAATGGGGTTTAAGACAGTCTTTCTTGAGATGGAGATTTTGATTGAAAAGTGATGTCTAAAATTAGGTATTAGTGTTTAAACCCTCTAAAAGTACCTAAAACCCCTTTAAAAAATTTTACCACAAGTTAACTAGGACGGGATTCACCCCTCACTTGGCCGATTTGCAGCTAGCATTACAGACATCAAAATATGGATACCATGCACGGGGCATCGTCTGATCAACGGCCCATCCTGCATGAGCGTAATTTAAGTCTAAGAATGAACTTTGAGGGTCCACCACTAAGTGTGTATCTACGCCTCAAGACAACGGGGTGTCGTCCACTCTATGGCCCGTCAATAAGGGGGCATCATTTGGGCAGTTTTGGCATTTTTGTTGCCAAGTCTTGGGTCCTCCTCAAAGAACCTTAGGGTGGTGCTTGGATATTCATAGCCATACGTTAAACCCCTATACATAGTCATATAGGTCTTAGGGTCCTCCCATATAAATTTGAACTCCAAACATACCAAGGCGCACTAGAACACATGCAAGCTAATAGACGTCAAGTCATCGAACCTGTTGGTTGTCCCTTGACGTTTAACTTCCAACATACCAAATTGACCTTAAACATTAAAATTTTCTATTTTAACACATACTTAACTCCTGAAACAAATATGAAGATCCAGTTTAACCTATTTCATTTTTTGGTCGTTACAATAACTTTAGCAAAGAGAACTATTTAGAATGAAACTATTTTAATGCAATGGGGCAAAGTCATCCTGGATTCTCATGGAGATCAACAAATGATAGTTTGAACGTGTTGAAACAGAACAGTGTATTAAGACAAGGACAAAAACATAAGGGTACCAGAATCTCGAACAACAACAATATAAACCTTATGAGGGACAACATGGCAATCGATGGAGTTTCAGAGAGATGTTTAAATGTTTATTTACTAAGGTTCATGATCAGTTTGAAATTGAAGATAATTCTTCTCAAAATTTAGAAAATTGGGTTGGACAGATTGCTAATAAAATATCTGAAAGACCACCTGGAAATCTTTCAAGTGACACGTTGAAGAACCCTAATAAGCTAAAAGTTGTGACTTATAAAAGTGGAAAAGGGTTAAATGATAATTGTAAAAGCAAAGCTTGTGAAGTTACAAATGGACAATTTGAGAAACAAGTAAAAAAGTAGTAGGGAAGTCCAACAAAATTTAGAAAGAAAAGTAGAAGTCATAACTGGAAATTAATTCTAAATACATGCCTGCATTTCAACTTCTTCAAAAGAAAAAACGAGAGAATCTTGACAAGTATTTTGGTAAGTTCTTAGAGATGCTGAAGAAACTACATGTGAATATTCCTTTCACTGAGGTAATCGCTTAGATACCTGCAAATGCTAAATATTTGAAGGATGTTTTATCTAGTAAGAGAAAATTGTAGGAAACACCAGCAGTCGAGGTTAATGTTCACTGTTGTGACATCCTTTAAAATAAAGTACTTGAGAACTATGGTTATCTGGGTAGTTTCACTTCTCTATGTGCCTTAGGGATTGATAAATCCTTGTGTGAATAAGGAGTTTCTATAAACCTCTTTTCTTTGTCCACATTCAAGAAGTTTGAAGAAGAGCTCAAAATCATAAAATCTATCCTAATGTCCTTACAGTTGGCTAAGAAATACACCATTAATTACGAAGAAATAGTTGAATATGTTATTGTTAGGGTGGATAAGTTTGTCTTTCTGGTATATTTTATTGTGGTGGACATGGGAACAAAATAATAAGGATCCATTAATTCTTGGATGACCATATCTAGCTATTGGTCGAGCAATACTTGATGTTTGTGAAAGAAAATTGATGCTTATAGTTGGAAGGGAAAAGTTAGTATTCAATATGAAGAAGGTGGATGAGCTTATATTTAAGACAACATAGTCGGATAAAAAGATTATAGCATGGGTGTGTGCGCTTGTCCAAGCTTGCATAAGAGAGCCATACACTATTTCGACACCGAATAAAGAGAGTCGGGGAAGTTTCCTTAACTTCTGCATTTAATTTATGCCAAAGGGACATATCATATCTTAAGTGTTGGGTGAAGGGGTTGTAAATAACTAAAGAAATATTCTTTTTCTTTCTAGGGTAGCTTCTTTGTTGTACTTCTATGGGTTTCTTGTCTGATTCTTGTACCATACTCGTATTTATTTTGAATCAAACATTTTTTTAGGATAAGAGTCATAGCATAGTTGATGAACAAGTGCTAGAGGTATAAATTTATTGATTCCTATCTAGAGGTAGTATTGCTTACTTAATTGAAATTTGCTTACTTGTTGGCATGTGAAGTTAAGGCATTATCAATCCTTGAATATTGTGTGGTCAGAAGATCTTGATATGTACTCATATTTAAGAATCTAGAACATGGCATAGTGGTTTTTAGGAAAAGTTCTAGGACTATTTGAGGAAGAATATGCTTGTACTTTGTAGGCTTTCTTTGATTTACCCATTTCTAGCCAAAATTCACCAACCATTGATGATAAGTATCTATAGTCAATAAATTTGAGCCTTATAATAATCAATTTTCTTTTATTTCCCGATACATCCCTTTGGTCTAATCCCCATTTTTCACTCTCTTAATTGAAATTATAAGTGGAATAGTAGAGAATTGAAATATGAAAACAAAAAACAAAAAGACAACTGAATCTAGTCGTGTTGAAAAGTAATGAAAGTTGTTGCATGTGTTTTAAAAAGAAGGTGACAGTTGACTAAGAGAAAAAAATAGTGAAAAAAAAGTGGGGACATGACTTTCTACAAACATCTTATCACACAATCATACTGGTACACCCACGCAAGTCCTACATGATTTTAACTTGAGAAGTCCAACATTAGTGGAGAAATACTTAATTGTCAAGCGTATAGTATTCTAAAAAATATGATGTATTTCTTTATGACAGTGAGTAAAATAAGAGTGATTTGTGTGATGCGCGAGCATGAGTATTGTTAGTAAATGACATTTTTTTGTTGTGAGGAAGTACATGAATTGTTTTTCGCTTAAATTTCATTCTCAATGAGTACTCATTTAATGAAGAACGTTGCATGCACTTATAGGGATTGTTGAAGTCAATTACTATTTCTAGTGTCTTGTGCATCAATGTATAGAGGGGTCAAGTTTTTTTAATTTGCTCGTGACGAGAAAAATCTCAATTGTGGGGGTATTTTGATAGGCAATACAATAAGTTAATTCAGATAAGTTTTTGTATAAAATTTTCAATTATTGGTCTACTTTTCATGTGTTGGTTTGTCAATTGAAGTGTTGAACATGATTAGTGAAAAAGATCAACAAGAGTTCTAAAGGATTAAAAAAAGGAAAATAAACAAGACATTTGCAAATGATGCCAGTCGACGCGCGCAACAGGGCGCTTGCGTGAAACAATGGTAAAAAATTTCCTCTTGGTGTGCTGGTTCTTCCCTCGGGGCTCTCGGCGGCGAGCACGCGTGTTGGGTTTTTGAATATGCTACCTCTCCGCGCGCTGGTCGCTCCATTGGGATTCTTATGGCACGCCAGCACAGCGGGGAGGCATGAAATAATTAAATGAAGAATATTTTTAGAATTTGAAAGGCTATTCTATAAGATGTTGGAGCTTTCCCTAAGGACATATTACCAAGAAAAAAGATCACAAAGAGCGACGGAGAGCCTGAGCAAGAGGAAGACGTAGTACACTACTCCAATCAAAAACGGAAGTTGGGATTTAAAGTTTTATGGCTATGTTTTCTTTTGCCCTTTTGTTCTTAGTAAACTTATTCTCATCCATGGATAGGATCTTAGAGGGTATTTAACAAACATGTTGCATTTATGAATTTGTTGGGATTTTGATTTCATTCTTATGCTTGAACTTGTTATGAGAATTTGAATTAAATTGCAACCTTTGTAATCATTTTACTTAATCGAAAGAGGAATATTTTGGTGAACATTGTTGAATAGTTTTGTTTGACTTATTAAATATATTTTCTCTAATGTAATGGAAGGATCTTGTTGATACTTATTAATTAAATCTCAAGGAAAATAGTCGAAGGATGTTACTTCCTAAAGACCAACCATTGACATGTTTTAGCATATTAGAATCACTTCGGTAGTATTGGTTTGTTCTTTCAATTGATATTTACTCGAAATAAAAATATGTCTTAAGGATACTCTAATAAGCCATCAAATTCGAGAGAATTTATAGAACTTTAGTTTTGATTAATGAATGTCGTCAAATCCTTACTATTACTATGCACTTGTGTAGTCTTGTACCCTATATTTTAGTATTGATATTAATCTTCATAATTACCAAGTGATTTTAATTATCAATTAGTCTATAGAAGTTGTTAATAACCACAATCAACTTTTTTGTTTAGATCACCTGACTGATACTTAGTGAGACTTGATTGAATTATCATTTGAACCAATACTAGTGGAAACGATATTTGTAGAATACTATATTTGACCTAGAGAAACACTAAACTTATAGTGTGCTTGTGCTCGTCAAGTACCAGTCATGTTGATAAAGACAAGTGACAATTAGCATAATGTGCATAGACTTGCACGATTGGGAGTTTGCCTAATGGATTCCAGTAAAGGAGGAGAAGTGGTGATGAATAGGGATTAATCATCACTAGTGTCAAAAGTGAAAGAGATATACACCAAAGATCCTATTTTTATTGAATTGAAGGTAAGTATTCATAAGTAAAATGTAATGGCTTTTGAACAAATGGAATATGGTGTACTGAGGTAGCAAAGTAGTTTGTGTGTGCTAAGAGTTGATGAACTACAAAAGAGGATCACGGAGGAAGCCCACACCTCCAAATATTCTAACCATTCTTGTTCCACAAACATGTATTGCGAATTGAGAGAAGTTTATTGGTTGAGTAGTATGAAGAAGGGATGCGGAATGTTGCTAAGTTCCCGAATTGCCAATAAGTTACGGTAGAGCATCAAAGGCCCGATGGTATGGCTCAGAATATTTACATTCTCGAGTGAAAGTAGGAGGTTATCAATATAGACTTTATTACATGTTTGTCGTGGTCTCACATGCAACATGATTCCATTTGGGTGATTATTGATCGAATGACAAAATAAACCCATTTTTTTATGGTAAAGACTACCCATTCAGCAGAGGATTATGCCAAATTGTGTTTTCAAGAGGTAGTTAGACTTCATGGAGTTCTTGTTTCGATTATATCAGATAGAAGTGCACAATTTGATGCACACTTATAGAAATCTTTTCAGAAAAGCTTTGTTTCAAAAGTGAACTTAATTACTTCATTTCATCCTAACACAGATTCTCAAGTCGAGCGCACAATTAAGACTATAGAAGATATTTTGGGGGGTTTTTGTGATTTATTTCAAAGGTAATTGGGATGACCACCTACCTCTCATTGAGTTTGCTTATAATAATATTTACCATTCTAGCATCCAGATGACACCTTATGAAGATATTTATGCGAATAGATTCAAATCTCCAATTAGGTTGTTTGAATATTGTGAAGCTGGTTTGTTATGACAAGAGTTAATTTATCAAGTTATGGAAAAAGTGAATGTTATTCAACAAAGGTTGAAAACAATGAGAGTCATCAAAAATCCTACATTGATGTTAGGAGTAGGGATTTAGAGTTTGAGGTATATGATTGGGTTTAATTGAATGTTTTACCCTTGAAAGGTGTTATGAGATTTGGTAAAAAGGGGAAGCTTAGTCCCCGATATATTAATCCTTACAGAATATCCAAAAGGATTAGCATTGTAGCTTATGAGTTAGATCTACCACAAGAATTAGTAGCGGTACATCTGGTATTTCATATATTAATGTTGAAGAAGTGCATGGGATATCCTTCACTTATTATACCAACTTAAGATATTGGTATAAAGGATAAGTTATCTTATGATGAGATCCCTGGACCATCAGTTCCGCAAGTTGAGGACCAAGAAAGTAGCATCAGTCAAACTTCATTGGACAAATTAGGTTGTTGAGGAAGCTACTTGGCAAGCTTAGGATGATATGGAGAAGAGTTATTGCATCTCTTTGATCTCGGAGAAATTCTAGACCAAGCTACTAACTCTCTTCTTAGTACTATTTAATTTATATGCTTGATATGTTAGATTTACTTATTGGATGTTTGAGCTGAATTTTAGTCTACTATGATTAATCTTATTTTAGGTGAAATGCTTCAAAGGGGAAGTCAGTCTAACACCTCTCTAAGTAAAAGACCTATAATTAAAGAGTCACTCTTGGAAAGAAAAAAAAATTGAAAAATTGTTTTTGTTATGTTAAGTCTGAGTTTTGGGTAAATTTTTAACAGACATAACTCCTAGATTAGGATACTTACTATCGGTTTCTACAAGAATACCATAAGGAAAATATATTGTATATCTTTCCATCGCAAACCGGTTTGCCAATTTAGAGTTTCTATGAGGAAGATATGCCCATTTGAAGTTGTATTGTCTAGATAAGGAAAGCGTAACCGGATTTATAAGGGTATTATGGTATATCATTACCCAATTAAACTATTTCATTTTTAGTAAGTTATTTGGGGTCTTAACTTAGTTAGTTCATTTTACGCAATTAAGAAATACACTAGGGCAGTGAGGGAAGAGAAAAGAGGTGAAAATAGAAAAAGAAGTTCAAGATTTGTTAAATTCTTGCTATTTTGGTTGTGAATTTTGTCAAGGATTGAATCCCACAAGGTATGTGAGATATTCATAACATTTGGTTCGTTCACCCATGCGCCAGTCATGTTTAGCTCAACAGAATTTGTTATAGAAAGTTTAAAGCATGATGTTCTTCAATTATGTTCTTTGGCTTTAGTCTTGAGATTTGATTGGATTGTTGAGTTCTTGATGGAATCGTGTCAATTTTAGAGTTTTTTTGAGTTAAAATCATGTGTAAATATAAAGGGTACCTGAAACTAAAGGGGAATTAAGAAAAAGAATTGAATTTAGGCAAATTGGGATTGATAAAACGAAAAGGAAAAAGTTTAGTCGATTTCGGCACACATGTCCGCATCAAGTACTTGCTTCCTAGTACACAAAAATCACCTCCGCACTGCGGAGAGGATGCTGACTCTATTCTTTAAAAAATAATTTAGCAATCAAATATTTATATGCATCTCTGCATCGTGGACTTGTTTCCAGATAATGATTTCTTGATCGTTTATGTAACGACCTATTTAGTCGTTTTGAGTAGCAGATTTTATTTCTGGAAAAACTGGCTGAGTCAACGGATCCCACACGGACCGTCATGGGCACAAAGGAACATTGAGGGTGTCTCGTTCCAAAACACTTAGAATTTAGAAATTTGGGTACTGAGATCGACTCTCTGAACGTCACGACGAAATGGCAGGACGGACCGTCGCAGGCATTGACGGCCGCACATACCTTTTACTGCATCAAGTCCCTCTGAGCTCTGTGACGAACTGCAGACGGACCGTCATAGTCGTGACGGGTCGTCACAGGCTAGCGTCACCCTGACTGGGTTCGGTTTCTGTTAGAATATTGTTAGGGGCGTTTTGGACTAGTTCTGCTATAATTTAAAGTGATGGTTTTAATGTTTATAATTTAATTACTTGAGGGTTAAAGGGAGAACCTTGAACAAGTAGTGGGGTATTTTAATCATCTTTTATACTTAATTTATGATTATTAGGGTAAAATACAAGGGTTTTAATAGAAAACAGAAAGAAAGAGAGAAGAGAGGGAGAAAGAACGAAAGAAAGGGAAAACAAGAGGAACGAAAGACTTTGAAGATTATCTGCTTGATCACGAATTCTTCGGTGAGGTAGTTATTGTTTATGCTTTCCGTAAGTAAACTCTTAATATCGAATGATATGTATTTGGTATATTTTCACCCTTCTATATGCTTAATTATGCTTGTAGGAATGTGATTACAAATTGTGATAACATAAGCAAGTGAAGCTATTGAATCCTAATCTTTGAAAAAACCTAATCTGCATTGTTAATGAGATGGATGGCCTTGTATAAAAGAAAGCTTGATGAACTAAAGTGATGATAGTAGTGGAACGGGTGGTCAGAACCACACTTAGTATTAGGGGATCGGGTTTCAAGAAATGACACGTACAATTAAGGATCTGGGTTTAATCAACGGAACCGACAGTAGAATTAGGGGATCGGGTGTCACGAACAGACCTATAATAAGTGATCCGGGGGGTTGTCAGGGGGGGCGAACCGACACATAGAATTCGGGGATCGGGTTGTCACGAACAGAACGTAGTATATGGAGCGAGTGTCCGTATCGACACGAGAGAAAGACATAATGAATCTTGAAAGATGTTATATACTCATCTAAGAAAAACCCCTAATTCCTCACATGGGTATGTTTGGATGCTTGATTCCTCATGGGTGAACCGTGGCGATGCTTCTTAATGATTATAGAACTTGTTGTTACTACCTGTTGAGTAGTGTAGTTGATTTATGATTATTATTTGATATACACTGTTTTCTATTTTGAGTTGCAATGATACCCTATCAGTACATACCTTGTTTTGTACTGACCCCCTACTTTAATTGTCTTCTTGTTATTTTTGTGGAGTGCAGAAAACATAACCAGAATCTTTCACTCAACCGCAACTCTATCCTCCTTCATCAACGGCGGATCTCCAGGGTGAGCTAATGCACTAGCTTTGGGACTGGATCATCCGTTCTTCATGTCTGTGATGCCTGTCTTGAAGTTCCGGCATGGACTACTTTTTACTTCTTTTAGCCTCTTAGATAGCTCTTCGATAATACTTTGAGGATGATGTCTTTTGGTGATGACTTCCAGGTTTTGGAAATAAATAGTATTGAGTTTTCATAATTATTTAATCGATTTCATTAATAGTTTAAAAGTCTTTCCGCATTAGATTTTGTATTTATTTTTGAAACAATTGGAATTGGATGGTTTGGTTCGCTCACATAGAGGAATAAGTGTGGGTGCCAGTCTCGTCCCGTTTTGGGTCATGTACAGAACTTGGGGTGTATCAAGAGCATTAGGTCGTTTGGTCTCATCACATAAAAACATAACAGGTCTATTATAGGTCTTAAGGAACGGTAGGGGGAACGCCTTTACTTTTCTTTGAGAGGCTATAAGACTTCAGTAAATCTCCATTCTTTCTTTTCTTCTTTCTTGCTATTACTTTTGGATCCAATTATTAATCTAGTGATACAAATTGTTACTGACCATCTTCACTCTATTCTCGTCAGATGGTTAGAACTAGAGCAACACTACGCCAACCCAGCACCAGGCAAGACAAGATGCTTCTGACCAGCCACATGAGGCTGTACTAATTAGAGGAGTAGTGACAAAGGTCGTGGAAGAGGTCGTGGGATGACGTCCTCTAGAGGAAAGGACAGCACCTAGCCCATCTGTACTAATCAAGAGGTCGATGACTCCTTCCACCGACTGAGGAATGTATAAATAGGGTGAGGAAGGGGAGATGAACAATTCCAGAATGAGGGATTGCCACCTCCAAACCTACCCCAGAGATGATCATAAGTTCTGCTTATGTTACGGGTTAATCTGATCCGGGCGGGAACACATCCATTGTTTTTTCTGGCCCAGCACCTCAGTTCGGAGTACACATGCAGCTATATGGCTCCCCGCATGGATGCCTCGGTGGAAATAGGCCAAACTTTCCTCTCGTCTAACCACAGGCCTATAATGACAAATGACAGCATGACCTTTTCAGTAAGTTCGTGAAATTGCGACCTCAGTCGTCCAAGGTATTTCTTTATCTGAGATGCCTTGATGTTCTTTCTGGTTGACTGTCATGACTGACTACCAAGATGGGTATAGTAGAACGGTTGGTGTTGAGTTTGTGACTCTTCAGTTTCAAGGGAACGCCAAAATGGGGTGTGCGGTCACATTTTATTGTCAACCAACAGGGCACAACCTTGACTTGGGCATCATTTTCTAGCTGTTTTTTAGGAAATAAATCCCCCCGACTTTGCGGGATAGGAAGAGATGAGTTCTTGAGCCTAGAACAGGGTAGGATGTCGGTTACTGCATATGGGCTAAGTTTCGCGATATGCAGTATTCTACCAACTATGGTTCCTTCAGTGTCCACAAGAGCGGGTTTGCCGTTTGTGAAGGGGTGAGTCAGAATTAGCGAATTCAGCTTACAGGGTAGCGGCTACGGCAAAATCCTTTCAGAAGTGGTACCTTCGTTGTAGAGCTGACAGGAGTGAAGCAGAATGACTTCCCCATGCATCAACATCAAAAGTTTCGAAGGGCGGTGATTTAATGGGCTTTACGCGAGAGGACGGTTTCAGGAGGTTTAACTCAGGTCCGACAATTCAGTTTTCACTACATACTGTATTTGGGTCACCTCAGACGTCAACATTTCTCTTTAGGTTGGAGGTTATTCTCCCAACCTCTGTCATTCTCACAGAGACCTAGGCTATCCCCCAGAGACTGTTGATGGATGTGGGGAGACTGGACATTAGACGCAATTTTCCCAAACGAGTTATAGACACGCCAATAGCCTAGAGGTGGAAGTGGTCATGGTAGGACCGTTATTCTTGAGGACATGGTGGCCGAGGTAATGGGTGGTCCCAAAACGGCCGGGGTGACGGCAAAATGAGCTACATACAACACCACATGGTAGGGCACGGGCCAACGGTGATAGGGCCCATGTTTATCTTTCCCCATTCCTCCCGGGCGGTGTGAAGCGGAAGGCCAGCAGAATGCTGTTATCAACAGGTAATCTTTTTGGTTTGTGAATTGAATGGCTTCTGTATATTTGATTTTCCCTCGCTCCACATTTCACTACTGTATTCTTCCTCTTTGCTACTGGTATTTATTTACATTGTAATTGCTTGGACATGCCCATTCGTTTTCTACTCCTTTGGGTGAGTCTGTGATATTAAAAGGTAATATGTCGTGTCTGGTGACTTTTTGTGGGGAGGCATACTCATATAGACGTCGTCATCTTAAAAATGGTTAATTTCGATGTAATTCCTGGGTATACTTGGGCTTTCTCCAATTTTGCCAATCTATAATTGTAATGCTAAAACTTGTAACGTTGCCAAGCCTGGGACGATTCCGTTAGTATAGGAGGTCCTACAACTTCCACTCCATTCGTACTCTCCTTTTTTCGTGCTAATAAAATTGTTAGTAAAGGATGTTTTAGCGTTCTGGCCACCTCAGGATGATACTACCCAAGTACCATTCATTGAGTCGATTCGGTCGTTCGTGAATTTCTAGATGTGTTCCTGCAGACCTTACCTGGTATGCCACCAGACAGGGATATTGACTTTTGCATTGATTGGAGCCCGTGTACTCGCCCATTTCCATACCCTCTTATCGAATGGCTTCCAGCTAGTTAGGAGTAAAAGCCCAACTCAAGAATGTTAGGGAAAGGCTTTATTAGACCAGTGCATCCCCTTGGGGTGCTTCCTTTTTTGTTTTGAAACTGAAAGCATGGGAGTCTTCATATGGTGCATATATTACCGAACTAATAAAGTACTGTTAGAAGAGGTATCCTCTTCCTCGCATTTATGATTGTTTCGATTAGTTACAGGTGCTGGTGTCGTTCTCTAAGATTGACTTGTGGTCTGTTTACATCAATTGAAAATACGGGCAGCAGAGGTGCCAAACTGCCTTCGAACCAGGTATGGGCATTATGAATTCTTGGTATGTCCTTTGACTAACGAATGCCCTGCTGCTTTCATGAGCTTGATGAACGGGATCTCTTTGTGATCGTATTTTATTGAATGATATCCGATAGATACTCCCAAACGTAAGAAGGAACTTAGGAGCATTTGAGAATTGTATTGGAAATGTCGAGGGAGAAAAAGCTTTAATGCCAATTATCCAAGTGTGAGTTGGCTAGATTCAGTGGTCCTTCTTGTGCACGGTGGTTTCTAGATGGGGGTGATGGTGGAGTCCTCCTAATATTGAACAGTGATAATTGGTAAGGCCTACTAATGTATCGAAATAAGAATCTTTGTTGGGTAGCCAGCTACTACCGTCGATTGTCCAGGATTCGCTTCTATCGCTTCACAATTGACGAACGTGATCTAGCAGAAATAATTCCCTTTGTATGGTCAGATGAATGTGAGGAAAGCTTTCAAAAACTCAGAAGACCTTGCTGACATACCCCGCACCTATCTTTACCTTGCATATAGGGTAAGAGCTCTTTTATTGTGATGCATCCTTTCTGGTTAAGGTGCAAGTTTGCTAAGTGCAGAGAAGAACGTAATTGCTTATGCCTTCGGGCAATTTAAGGTGCAATGAACGTAAATTATCCGACCCACACATTGTGGAGTTTGCTGCGGTAAAGTGGTTGCATTAAAGCAATGGAGACACTATCTATGGGTGTTAAGTGTTAGTCTGTACGGATCATCTGTAGCCTACCGTATGACTTCTACTCCTAAGATTTGAATTTGAGACAGAGGAGATGTGATTGAACTAACTGAAGGTGACTACGAATATTCCATCTTGTATCACCCAGGAAAAGTATAGGTTTTTTGTGCAAACGCCTGAAGCAGAAAGCAGGAGCATGGTAGTTTAGCTCACTTGCAAGCCTCTAGACTCAATTGGCTTAAGAGGTTCATAACTCTGGCCATGACTTTAGTGAGGTTAGAAGTAAATGAGAAGGAGGATTTTTGGCCAGTTGGCAGCGAGATCTTCTTTCTTGACAGATCAAGGGGAAACATTGGATGATGAGAACTAAGCCGAATTCGGGTATGGTGTTGCGAGGCGAGGTAAAGAGTAATAGGATGAGGAAGGTGTTTTGAGAATTAAGGAATGGGTATGTGTGCCCCGTGTTTGATGATTATTGATCCACACTAGTTCTTACATAGGCTCATAGTTTCCGGATAATCTATACATCCTTGTTGCAACCAAGATGTACCGTGACCTACAGCAACACATTTGGTGGAGTAGAATGAAGCGCGACAGTTGTTGATTTTCTTGCCAAATTCCCGATTGAATCAGCAAGTAAAGTTGAACATCAGAGGCCCTGTGAACACTCATAGAATGCCCATTCCTGAATGGAAGTGGGAGGAAGTGCATTGACTTTCGTGTTGTCTTCAAAGACAGTGGGCAATTTGGATCCTATCTTGGTAATTGTGGACAGATTAACTAAGTCTCTCATTTCTTCCGAGTACGGGTACTTTACATGCCGAGAAGTTAAGCCATACTCTACATCTCAGAACTTGTTTTGGTTGTCCTGGAGTTCCACTTTCCATCATATCAATAGAGGTACCAGTTACTTCTATGTTTTTTTGGAGAACATTGCAGGCTGAATTAGGTACTAGGTTGGAACCTTATACTGCTTTCACACCCTCAGACCGATGGGCAGTCGAGCGAACAATTCAGGGGTTTGGGGAAGATATGCTTCGTGCATGTGTGATAGCATTTGGCTTTTCATTGGGATAACTTCTTACCTTAGCAGAGTTTTCCAATACAATATAGCTATCACTCAAGTATTGATTAATGGCTCCTTTCGAAGCATTGATGGGAGAGATGTAGTCTCCCTTTTGGTTGGTTAATGCATTCGCGCATCGAGGTTTATACCCTTGGGGTACTGACCCTTTTTGAGGATTCATTAGATAATGGAAATCTGATTCAGAACTCTTTTAGCGGCCAAAGTAGGCAAAAGGATTATGCAGATCGAAGGTTTGGACTGGGTTCATGGAGGGTGATCAAGTTTTGCTGAAAGGTTGCAACCCATGAAGGGTTGTGGATGCGGTTTGGTAACAGAGGAAGCTAAGCCCGATGTATATGGGCCATTTTGAAGTACTTAAGCGAGTAGGTGAGGTTGCTTATGATTAGCCTTGCCTCCAGGGCTGTCAGGAGTGCACCCGGTATTTTGCAGTGTCTATTCTGAAAAGATACCATGGGGTGGAAACTACATCATTCGTTGGACTTAAGTCTGCTGATGAAAAATTTGACTATGAGGAGGAGCCTGTTGTCATTCTAACTAGAAAATTCGCAAAGTTAGATCACTGGATATTGCGATCCATCAATGTCCAAGGAAGATCACCAGTTGAAGAGGCCACTGGAGAAGAGGCTGTATGCCAAGAAGATCCCACACTGTTTACAGCTTCCAGGTACTCCCTTTTGGCCCTGTTTTTCTTCTTAGATCGTCGAGGACGAACCGATGGTTAAATGGTATCTAATTGTAAACGACCTGTTTAGTCGTTTTTGAGCAGCAATTTTATTTCTTGAAAACTGGCTGAGTCAACGATCCCACGACAGATCGTCATGGCTCACGACGGAACCGTCGAGGGTGTCATCGTCCAAAACACTTAGAATTTAGAATTTGGGTACTGAGACGACCTCTGAACGTCACGACGAAATGGCAAGGACGGACCGTCGCAGGCCATGACGGGCCGTCCAGACCTTTTACTACATCAATTCTCTGAGCTTTGTGACGAACATGCAGACGGACGTCACATCAGTCGTGACGGTCCGTCAACAGTCGTGACGGTCCGTCACAGCTGCGTGACCCTTGACTGGGTCGGATTTTGTTAAATATTTTAAGGGTGTTTTGGACTTAATTCCTGCTTAAATGTAATACGTGAGTGGTTTAATGTTTAAATTTAATTACTGAGGGTTAAAAGGAGAACTTTAAACAAGTAGTGGGGGTAATTTTTATCATCTTTTAACTTAATTCTTGAATTATTAGGGTAAATAAAAAGAGTTTTGAATGAGAAACAGAAAGAACAGAGAGAGGGAGGGAGAAACGAACGAGAGAAAAGGGAAAACGAAGAGGAAAGCAAGACTTTGAATATTGCTTGGCTTGATCCGAATTCTTCGGGTGGGAGTTAGGTTTGGTTATGCTATTTTCAGCAAACTATTAATCGGCGAATGATACTATGTGGTATATTGTAAACCCTTCATATTCTTAAATTGTATGCTGTATGAATGTGATTACAAAATTGTGATAACATAGCATGATGAATCTTTGAATCCTAAATCTTGGAAAAAACAATATGTCCTTGTTTAAAACGAGATTGATTATGCCTTGGTAGATAAAGAAGGTTTGATGAACTAAAAAAGGATGAGAGTAGTGGAACGGGGGTCACGAAACCTACCGTAGTTATTATGGGATCGGGTGTCAGGACCGACACGTAGAATTAGGGGATCGGGTGTCACTAACCGACACGTAGAATTAGGGATCGGGGTGTCAACGAACCGACACGAAATTAGGGGATCGGGTGTCACGAACCGACACTAAATTAGGGGATCGGGTTGTCACGAACCGAACGTAGTAATGAGCGAGTGTCACGTCCCGACATCGAGAGAAATAACCATAATGAATCGGATAGCTTTTAATATACTCAATCTAATGAACCTACTTCCCAATGGGTGTATTGCATTGAGGCCTGAGTCCTCATGGGTGAACCTATCGATGCTTATTATGATTATAGAACTTGTGTTTGGCTACATGTTAGAGTATGGTAAGTTTATTTATGATATTATTTGATCTTACTGTTTTCTATTTTAGTTGGCCTATGATCCTACTCCGTACTCGTGGTGTGTACTGACCCATACTTTGTAGTGTTTTCTTTGTTATTTGTGGAGGCAGCAAACGTACCATCGTCCTTCAACTCAAACCGCAACTCTAGCCGTCTTAGCACGTCGGATCTCAGGGTAGCTACTGTCTTTCTACTTGACTGTATCCCATCTTCTTCAGGTCTGATGCCTTGGAAGTTCCCGGCATGGACTAGCTTTTTACTTATTTTTAGCTTCTTAGATACTGTTATGATTAGAGTAATTTGAGGATAGATGTTCTTGTGGGATTGACTTCCAGTTTTGGGAATAATATATGATTTTCATAGTTTATTTAATCAATTTCATTAATGGTTTTAAGTTTCCGCATTATATTTTGTTTTTCATGGTTGAAACGTTGGGAATTTGATGGGTGTGTTGAATGTTTCTTTTATGTTTTTCTAACTTTATTGCATGAGTATATCATTTGAGACTATTTCAAGTTATTTATGTTTTTTGCTTAATGATAAGACAAGTCAAGGGTGCGCTTGGGGCAATCAATGGTTCTCGAGCTTCAGTCCTTCCTTGGTTGTAGGCTCGGTACATTACATGTCCCTTACGTTCTATTTTGCATACTTTTTCTACCGACTCTGAGCTTTTAGAAGATTAGCTTTGATGCTTCTTACCTTATCATGATCATATTTCTTAAAATCAACCCCAAAGGTTTCACATCTCCAGTCCCAAACCACCCTATGGGTAATCTATATTCCTAACATAAAGTGCCTCGAACAATGTCATGTCAACACTAGAGAGGTAACTGTTATTGTAGGAGAACTCAAACAAAATAGGAACTTATCCTAACGACCTCCAAGTTTAATCACACATCCCCTCAGCATGACCTCTAAAACTTGAACATTTATCTCTAAATGCCCATCCATCAGTGGATGGAAAACAATTCTAAAAGTGAATTGAGTGCCCAACTCCTTATGCAATTTTCCCAAACTTTTTTTTTTTTTTTTTTTTTTTTTTTGTTTTTTTTTTTTGTTTTTGGTTTTTTTTTTTTTTTTTTTTGGCGGTTTTTTTTTTTTTTTGCCTGTTCCCTCCGTTCCTGTCGCGCTGCTCGCCCGGATGTCTCCCCCTCTCCCCTCCCCTCTCCCTTTCCCCTCCCCTTCGTCCCCTTCTTTCGCCTTCTCGTCTCCTCCCCCCTTAATGGAAGTGGGCTGACTTGCAACATGTTAACACCCCACCACCCAATGGACTAAAACTATTCCCAGTCTTGGGAGAGTAACCAACCACTAAATCCATAGCTATCCTATCCCACTTATATTCCAGAATTAGAAATCATTGAAGCAAACCTACAGGACTTTGGTGCTGACATTAAACTTATCCACAAACTCAACTATGTCTTTCTTAATGCCAAGCCACTATTAAAGTCGATTTCATATCTTAGTACATATCTGCAACACCCAAATGAATGGAATACCATGAACCATGGGATTATGTCAACATATTTGGAATCAAGTCGTTCACTCAAGGAACATAAATTCTTCCCTTAAAACTGAGCACACCTCCAATTCAAGAACCAGATCTTGCACCTTACCAGAAAGTCTTCTTTGAGAGATCATTTAAACTCTCATCCTCAAACTTTGTGGCCTTAATCTCCTCACTGAATATGGGCCTATCTCAATGCTAGCTAATACCTCACCTTTCTCTAAGATTCCCAACTACATGAACATAGACTCCAAGATCCGAATCTCTTTGAACAAGGGTCGGTTGGACATACCCAAATAAGCTAGACTACCCATACTTACCATATTTCAGGATAATGCATCTTCCACCATATTAGCCTTATTCGGATGATACTGGGTAGTAACATCATATCCTTGTGTAACTCCATTAACCTTCTATTCCTCAAATTCAGGTCTTTTTGAGTGAATACATATTTTAGACTACGATGATTAGTAAATACCACACAGTTTACAATATCAAGGTAATGCCGCTAGGTTTTGACAACAAATACTACTGATGCACACTACAAGTCATGTGTCAGGTGATTCTTCTCATGCACTATCAGGTGTCGCGATGCATAATCCATGAAATTCCTTTGCTTCATAAAGACACCACCAAATTACGAATGTGTAGCATCATAATAAATAATGAAATCTCTACATTCCACTGACAGAGCTTGAAACACCAATTAGTCATAAACATTTGGCTCTAAAAAAAACCAACCGCCTTCATTTTAAAACCACATTCCCCAAAAATCAATTCAAGTCAATTAGAACTCACACTTGAAAAATTTTGTATACAACTTTTGTTGACTAAAAACACCCAAAACGATACAAAGATGCTCGGCATGATCTTCCTTACTCTTTGAATAAAACAACATGTCATCAATAAAGATGATAACAAAAGAATCTGGGAAGTTCTTGAACACAATATTCATCAAATTCATGAAGGTTGTGGGGGCATTGATCAACCCAAACAACAACACTAACAACTCAAAATATCTATAGTAGGTCCTGAATGCCGTTTTGGGAACATCCTTAGGCATAAGCTTTAACTGATGATAACCAAACCTTAGGTTAATCTTAGAGAAAATTGATGCACCCCACAACTAGTCAAAGAGATCATCCATCTAAGGCAACAAATACTTATTTACAAAGGCAACCCTATTCAACTGCCGGTAGTCTAGTGCTCATCCTCATACTACCATCCATCTTCTTAACAAACAAGAGAGGAGTACCCAAAGAGGAAGCACAAACAGATGTAACATTTATCAAGAAGCTCAAGGATTCAAGAATTAACATCTCTTAATTCTATCAAAGCCATGCGATAAGGAGATATAGAGATGGGGAGAGTTCTCAGTTCCAAGTAAATGGAGAAATCTATATACTTATCCAGAGGCATACCAGACAAATTAGTAGGATACACTTCCTTAAATTCAAACACTACATGAATCGACTCTATCGTGGAAGACTCAATATCAATCTCCCATATATGATGCAAAACACCCATGCCCACTAGTTTCCTAGTCCGACCGAAAGATATGACCTTAGTTAGTGTAGGCTTGTACACCCCTTCACATTATAAACTTTTGCTACCCGTGATCTGTAGAGTCACAAATTTAACATTACAACTATGTATAACATAATAGAGGACAACCAATTCATGCCTAATATTATATCAAAGTCCGTCATATACACAATAACCAAGTCAGCCCAAGTATGAAAATCCGCAAAAAACAATTCAAGAACAATACACATGTGTAACTAGGATAGACTCTCCAACTACGGTAAGAAACATAGATGAAGGAATCAACTACATAACATAACGCATGAAATCCCAAGGAAAATAACTAACAAAAATGAATAAGTAGAACTCGGATCAAACAAAAAAGTGTACATCCAGTCATAGACAAGTATAATACTTGTGATCAGTGCATTAGACACCTCAATCGAGGTCATCTCAGGAAAGGCATAAAATTGAGCCCTATCAACTTGTTAGACGATCTCCTTGTCTTGATTCACTAATCCTCTACCTACATTACTATTTCCTCGGCCTCCACCACACCATTGATTTCCTCCTCGTCCATCTTGTGGATATCTTGTACCATTACTACTGCAGCTGGCTTGTACAACTACTTTGGTCTATTATTGCATGAGATTAGACATACGAGGATGGAGACAATCTCTCCTCACATGCCTAGGTTCTCCACAATTGTAACTACAGTCAAAAGATGACATGCTTCCAAATGTAGGTGTGAATACTTGGCTATCCTGAATTTGCTATCCTAAATGAAATTCCACTATGGATTTCTTGGTTTCCACCTGTAGAAGCGGGCAGCGTTGACTTAATTTGCCGAGCTGCAATTGTGTGCCTACCTCAACCTATGGAGTAGGAACCATGAAATTTATCTATCATCTTGGGCTTCTTAGCAAAAGACTTGGTCTGCTCATAACGACGAACTTCTTCCGTTTTCTTTACAAAGTTCATCACCTCATTAAAATTTTAATTGCAAAGGTCATGTGAATAGACAATACCTACACCTTTGGGTCCAATCATTTGGCGAATAGAAGAATCCTCTCCTCATCTATTGTCACAACTAGGTATAATATATGGACAAGGCATGGAACTTCGCCTTATGGGTAGTTACATGCATTGCACCCTTCTCTAAATCCATAAACTCATCCTTCTTGTGATCTCTCGATGTCCGGGGCACATACTTCACCTAGAACAGACCATGGGACTGCGTCCAAATGAGTGTGGCAAATACTGGTGATGAACTTTTTAAATAAGCCCTCCACCACAACTTAACATCACCTTGAAGTTAAAAGGTTACGAATTTTGCTCCATGATGGTGTACAATGCCTAACTTGTGAAGCCATTCATAGAAATCAAGAATGAACTCATAGGAATTCTCACTGTCAGAAACAGGGAAAACAAGTGACTTCATCTTCAAAAACTTAGTCAACATCTCATGCTCAGTACTAGTAATCACTGGACCAAATATGGGACATATGAAGGCATCAATGCCTGATTCTCCATCCACCAACGAAACAATATTAGTAACGGGTCGGTTGACCGGAGGTTGAGCATCTTTTAGTGATCAAAGGACTCCAGAGTTGATCAACCCCTTCAAAAAGTCATGATCTACTGAGCTAACACTGGGTCTTATGGCAGAATTTCAATATTCTCATCCTGCGCATGTACCTCTTCTTGGGGTATAGAGGGGTTTCTTCCTTAGGAAAATTCTCAGTTGGGGCTCCATCCTTGGTGGGTGGCCAATCTTCCGACCTTTTATTCATCTTCCCTACCCATTTGAAGTCTTGACCATGACGCTGGCCTGCGGATCATCTTTTGGCTCATTAATAGGAGTTATGGGTCTGACGTTGTTGTATCACACGGTAACCATTACGGATAATTGAGTTTGCATGAGGATTGATAGCAATTCGGAACACAAGGATAACCACTTGGATCAATTTCCATAACATAAAGGGTTGAGAAGAGCAGAGAAATTGTAGAAGTTTTATAGCCTTTCAAAGAAACATTCAAACGTCTATGTATCATTTCGCAAGACTCTACTATACTCATTTTCATACAATGAGATCAATCGACCTAGGGCTCTGAAATAATTTTTTCACGACCCATACCATAGTGAATTATAATCGCACAAACCCTCCGGTGGGATAACCACTACTACAACCCAAGTAAGCAAGATTAAGAAACTAAAACATTTAATGGTACTAAATAAAATATGAATTCCCATAAACTTTGAAGTTCTAACATACACACTATTGCGGAAATTTAACCCCTAGTTATTGTACCAAAACTCTACTAACCATCAAGTCAAAGAAAAGGGGGTGTAACCACAAAAACTAAACATAAACACCCTAAACATTAATTTGAGTCTGAAAGGAATGGACGAAACAATTGATGGATCCATGGCAGGTTCAAAGAACTAGCTCACTCTTGAATCTAGTCTCTCTCAAAGATCTCCTAGATCACCTTTGTCATTAAATGCCTGAAGATTCCCTATATAGAACAAAAAAAGATCAAGTGAAGTATCTAAACACAAAACCACAGTGTGCTAGAAGGATCACGCGACTACTCTTGTAGTGTAATACAAACAAGTCATTACAACACAATAAACACACATATACAAAATGCATAACTCAATCATTATTTAGGAGAAAAATACAACCTCCAAACAATAATAGGAAATTATATGTGTAATAATCATAAGTGGTTATCTCATGGAACCCACAACCAAACGGTTAGTGAGTCGAAACGTGAAATCTGATCCAATATACATGTATCAAAATGTGACATTGGGTCCAATATATGTGTTGGAACGTGAAAACCGGTTCAAAATGTGTGTTGGAACATGACACTCGGTCCAATATATGTGTCAAAATGTGACACCCGGTTCAATAAGAAAACTATAGTCACAATCACACCAAAATGAACAGTACACATATACATAGTAAAGCAATTACGTTTATGAGATATAATTGTTCACAAATAATCATTTCATATTATTTGACTTGTGTTTCCCTATTTACATGCATGATGCATACAATAAAGCAATGAACAAGTATATATAACACAACAAGAAGTCAAACCATAACCTACCTCGAAACAAAGCATGAATACTCTAAAGATAGAGGAGCCTTCCATTTCCAAAGTCCTTCAGCTTGTTCTTGATCTATAAACAAGTAATTAACGCAAGAAACAACAAACACTACATTATTTACCTGTATTGCACCAATATCTCAACCCAAGGCCATACCCATATCCTAATATTCAACTAGGGATTTTACGACCATTAATCATAAGGACAAAGCCCTCCCAAAATTACAAATAACGAGGATTCTAAGTTGTAGGAATCAAAATACGTATTACAGAGTAATAAACCTACCTTTAGCGAGAGAAATCGCGGAAATCCAATAACAAATTTTCTTGGGTTGTCCCTTAGCTCTCAAGAATGAAATTTTGCATAAAATAACAATTTTAGGGATTTCCCCAATTTAATTTGTGACTGGCCCACTACATCGGCCCCACCCTGGCGACATTAATTCCACCATAGTGTCTTGGACGGAGACAGAACCTCCAAATTTCTATTCCAAGATCCATTTCATAACACACCTATGCACTCACATAATCAAACTCACAATTAAATCCCTCTTCCATTACCAGATTTTCCTAGACCTCACATGAGTCAGATTTGGTCCAAGTCTTTCCTATGCTAGAAATTTCTAAGCTACTACTCAGAATTTTTCTTACCCAAGTTTCTTCCCCATTGGATTTTTCATAAAGACGGGAATGGGTCATTACACATATAAGAAATAACATGACCTCTAGTCATAGAATCCCCCTTTCCATTCTTGTTTTTCATCCAAAATCAACAACATTAAAGAAAACGTATCATAATATATCAATCTAAGACAGAGAAGTTTTTTGGCAAGCAGAATTGTGTGACCCTACATAAGAACGGAAAGTATAGTTTTCATAATTAATGGTCTTATACCAACCATCGATGTTTAATTAATAAATCAACAAGGCCCTTTTATGTATGTACATGAGCTACAACATGTTTAATTTTTATCTAATTAATAGGAAATAATCTTTAAAAATTGGGGATTAAAGCTTCGTAATATTATCAAGGCAAATAAACTAGATCTTGTTACAAGAATATACTGATAATCTTCATTTTTGTCCCAACAATTTTTCAAGAGACAAACTGTCATTTGACAATAGCCAGATGTGCTACGATTTAGAAGTAGCAGCTATTCGGATCATGACGTGTTTTAACTATCCACCACGTAGATTAATAATTCCCCAAACTGCATGTATATCTTATAAAAACGTAGAGGACTCAATCACAATTTGTATTGGAGATACACTCATAATTAACTTGTGTTGATGACAAATAAGAAAATTCACCATTAAAAAGAATCTTCACGTTATGGTTGTCCAATTGATTTTCTTATAATTCTTCTCTCCAGTATAAATTCAGGATATCACACACAATAATGACAAACTGCAAAAGTATTGGGATTAGTAAATTTTTTATTTGATATAAAATGTGCCTCAATTTCACTAATATTTGTACACTACAAGCTAGAAGTTAAAGAAGGGAACTTATATATAACACATGTTTTCTCACAAACATTCTTGGTGATATGAAAATATAAAGATTCATTTCATCCATTGTCTTGATATGATAATCAATTCTATGAGTATCATTAAAAAAAACAATAAGAATCTCTTAAACTTAGAAGAAAATATTACATTATCTATGTTGACTTTACCTTTCCTAGGCAAAAGTATAACGATTTTTCCAAAGCACTCTATCATATTAGTATTATTGAAAAATGATGTCATGTTGATAATGTGTTATTTAAAGATGAAATGGAAGAAGAAGAGGAAGAAAAGGAGGAGGAAGCAGTTTATTCAACATTTAAACAATTTTTTATTTTATGTTGTTAATATGAATCATACTATAAGGGAAAAAAGTATTATAAGCTTTTTGAAACTAAATTTTTAGTCTTAAAAATGGTAAAATAAAACATTAAATATAATGCACATTACAATACAAAGTCTGAATTCAATAATTTTCATAATTAACCTAAGAAAGATGACTTTAAAAAATAAACAATTCAATAACTAATTCAATAACAATTTTTCTAGGAAAGATTTTCATTGTGTGCCTTTTGTATGAGCTCAATATCCCAAAGATAAAAACAAGATTGTATTGGAGTACTTAGAGTAGCATCTCTTGAGTTGACAAGTAATGCATCATCTCCCGAGTTCACTTGTTGATGCCCAAATAAATCATCATTTCCTTTTTTTCTCTTTTTTATGGCCATAAAAAAATTACAACAATATAAAAATCAACAAAGGCAAAGATAAGGAAGATGAAAATAATAAAAATAATACCAATATATATTTTAACTAGATTACCAATGTTAGAAGGGATAGCACGTTGAGATAAGTAATTAGCCTCTCCCCGATTTGTAACGTATACCCCATTATAAGATTTAGTACACGTTCCAACTACATAACTTTTTATCAATTTTTTACCATGCACATATGGTATACGTCGTGGTTTCACCTGCAAATTGAATAATTAATGATAACGTATAAAAGAGTCAATCTCCATCACTGTGTAGTGGAATAGTCTCAGCAGCCCGTAGACTAGTCCAGTAGTGGGTGAGTAGAGTCTGTGCTATGTGTTCTAATATAATGTTTTTGAGCTAACCTGAGATGTTTCTTCATTTTCTCTTGATTTCTTTATTATTTCAGGAACATCCCCATAGACAACAAATTTATACACTTCTATCAAAGATCAAAACTTTTTGTTCGTCTCTAAATGAAGGTAGACCTGTTTTTCAATAATTATTAAATACTTATTTTTTCACAAACTCATCAAGAAAATATACATAATCAATTTTGTTGGTAGGCAAACATGCAGATTAATCAAAAGAAAACTTACATAATCTATTATTAAGCCACCGGACGCAGAAATTAGTGATGATCCAATTTGGTCTTCTTTGTTCAAAGTATGTTAATGCTGTGGTGCATATTTTTTGGTAATTCTCATTCTGCAACCAAAACAATGCTTATGAAATTGAATTTATCCAATATCAATTCTCAAAAGGTAATTATGTAGACAAAGTGTGGAGTATCATCATTTTGTCATCAAGTGGTACACAATGTATTGGAGCATCAATATTATATATTATAGAAGATCAACACAATACTATAAAGTGTGTTTCTTCTACTTCTATCTAAAAGGCTAGCTCAGACCTAGCTATAATTGTTTCTAATGCATTTGTACAGTTAATTTGAATGAAACTCTAGAATCCTCTATTATATATATATATATATATATATACACACACACACACACTTCTTTGGATTATTTTTTGTGGTGGGTGCTAAGGGTTTATAGAATAAACAACTCTACTCACTATGTAATGAAAAGTTTTGTGTACCATTTATTCTTGGCATGCCCCATTTCGTCGGAATACACTAGATTTGTTTCTATTATTACTGTGTTATAGTTGTAATATATCACATGACAAAATAATATCTCAGTTGTGATGATACTAATATATTTTTACTTAGAGCGAATATTTTTCTTGTATCAAAAGAATTAATTATAAAAATTTGATTAGGTATTCATCAAATATTCAAAAGAGTATTAAAAGAATAAAACAAAAACACTGATAATTGAGACATTTTTTCAAGAAAACTTGGAAAAATCAGGTTTGCTTTTTCTAGTGCAACAAAGATATCGAAACGTTATTAATGTTGCATCCTCATGACCGTCAACATGGTACTGCCTATCAATATTCTATTCGACATATGACCTACACAAAAAAATTAGATATTTATAAATGAATACTGTTTGTGGATAATGAGAATCTTTAAAAAAATTGAAGTCTATCGACTTTCTCACGGAATTTCATACAAAGGCACAAGGGGCCGCAATACACAACCACGCACTACACACGCCACCAACGCACCCGCCTACGCCACAAATGCAACGCACACGCACAACACATGCCACACCGACCACATACCCAACAACAACAAACCACAGAAAACAAACAAGACACAAAAAGGAGCCCAACTGAAACAAAACAAAAAGAAAACATAAAAAAAAACCGAAATAGAAACCAAACAAAAACGACACCACACACCCCACCCAAACCCACGCCCCCACCCGCAGCATGTACGACGCCCGCACGCACACACACGCACGTATGCGCACAACGGCACCCACGCACGCACGCACACACCGCACGCATGCACAGGCCCACGCACGCACGCACGTACACGCCTGTCGCCCGCCCGACACACGATGACCTGCGCCCATCCATTTTGTGTTCATCCTCTCCACCATCAAACTTGGTCACATGAACACCTCCAAGGATCTATTCGAGCTATGAACAATTAAGCAGCATATGAGGGATCCCTAAAATGAATAATTGTGCGAGTCATTGAGAAGACCTATTCACCCCAAACACAATTAGCATCGACGGTTGCCTAGGATTTATACCACGCGCACACACAAAATATTATATCTATGACACAGCTACATTCTTTGGCACCTCTTTTTTGTTAGCCGCTAAGAACCGTTATAACGAAACAACAATGCTACCTCAAAGGTACTAATAAAGTTTGTGTACACTTTATTTTTCTCATACCTTATTTGGTCTAATTCACTAGATTTCTGTTATTTATTATTATTACTATTATTTTACATGACATTATTAAAATATTATTTTCATACAGATCATATCTTTTAACTTGATAAAAGAACATTTTCATGTTTTCAAAAAATAATATTTAGCTTTAAATTTTTGTTGAATTCATCAAAGATTTTGTATATGTATTATAAGGAAAAAAAACAAACAAATCATTGTTAGAGAAACTTTTTCAACACGAATCTGCGAAAATTCAGCTTTTGTTGATGGAGTACTTAATGTGGCATCTCCTGAGTTGACAAGTGTTGCGTCATCTCCCGAGTTCACTTGTTGATATCCAAATAAATCATCATTTTCTCTTTTTCTCTTTTTCTCTTGCCATAAAAAGATTACAACAATATAAAAATCAACAAAGGCAAAGATAAGGAAGATGAAAACAATAACAATAATACCAATATATATTTTAACTAGATTACCAATGTTAGAAGGGATAGTGCGTTGAGATAAGTAATTAGCCTCTCCCCGATTTTTAATGTATACCCCATTATAAGATTTAGTCATTTTCCATCTACATAACTTTATATCAATTTTTTACCATGCACATATGGGATACTTATACTCTTGGTTTAACTGGAAATTGACTCATTATCATGCTACGTATAAGGAGTAAATTCCATCAATCTGTAGTGGAATCGTTCACCAGCGTAGATAGTCCAGTAGGGGGTGAGTAGAGTCGTGATATGGTTTAATAAATGTTTGAGCTATACCTGGATTGTTTATCATTTTCTCCTGCTTTCTTTGTTATTTCAGGACTCCCCAAGACAATACATTTCTACACTTCTATCAAGATCGAAACTTGTTCGTCCTCCCACTCACCATGACGGTCGGACCTGCTTTCATTCAAACTATTATTAACTGCTTAACGTTTTTTCCCAAACTCCCTCAACTAAAACTCTACTCATCGATTTTCCGGCTCGGCCTCATGGACCCATGCGACTCCCCTTATCACTACGAAAATTACATAATCTCCTATAGCCCATCTGACGAGAAAATATTCTTGAGGAAGTAATTTGCACTTCTTGTTCAAATGATGTGTATGCATGTAGTGCAGCATTTGTTTGCGTTACCCTCTCTTTGCACCCCACCCCACTACATATGCCAACTATGCCAATTTGATCACCAATATGAACTCTTCCAAACATGGTAATTATCTAGCCCAAAATGGGCGAGTGCCCAATCAACGCACTTTTGTACCATCAAGTGGTAACAGTGTATTGAAGACAATATTATATATTATAGAAGAACAACACAATACTCTAAGTGTGTTTCTTCCTACTGCTATCTTAAAAGGCTTGCTCAGATCCTAGCTATAAATGTTTCTAATGTATTTGTACAGTTAATTGAATGAAACTCTAGTATTCTCTTTGTTTCTCTCTCTCTATCTCCTCTCTCTCTCGATATATAGTAGATTATATATTTAATATAGAGAAGATATTATACTTCTTTGGACAATTTTTGGTTTGCTAAGGGTTTATCAGAAAAAACAACTCTACCTCAAATGTAATGAAAAGTTTTGTGTGCATTTATTCTTTGCATGCCCCATTTCGTCGGACTACACTAGGTTTGTTGTATATTATTACTATTGTTATTAGTAGTACTAGTAATATTATTCACATGACATAATTAAATATTGTTGTGATACATATCATATATTTTAACTTTAGAGAAGAACATTTTTCTTGTTATCAAAAAAGAATTAATATTAAAATTTTGATTAGGTATTCATCAAAATATTTTCAAATATGTATTACAAGGATTATAAAAATAACTTATAATTGTAGAAATTTTTTCAAGGTAAACCTGGAAAATATCAGTGTTTGTTTTTTCTAGTGCAACAAAAGATATCGAAACGTCTATTAATGTTGCATCCTCATGACCGTCAACTTGGTACTGCTTATCAATATTATATTCGAAACTATGAAAAAATAATTAGATATTTATTAAAATGAATAATTGTGTGGAGTAATTGAGAATACTTTTAAAAAATCAAAGTCACTCGCTCTCTAGGAATTTAAATACAGAGGCACTAGCACGCGCGCACACGCACACGCACACGCACACGCACACCGTACGCACACGCACACCCCATGCACATGAACACACACACAAACAAACACACGTCCGCACACACGCCCGCACGCACGTCTGTCCGCCGGCCCGCACGCACTCTCGCACATCCATTTATGTTGCATCCTCCTCACCATCAACTTAGTACTGCTTATCCATATTCTATTTGAAAGTATGAAAAATTAATTAGATATTTTCTAAAATGAATAATTGTGCGGAGTAATTAAGAAGACTTTCTAAAAAAATCAGAATCGCACGGTTGCTAGGAATTGATACGCACGCGCACACACAAAAATTATATATATATATATGCACAAATACACTTCTTTTGACTATTTTTTTGTTGAGCAAAGGATTCATCAGAAACAACAACCCTACCTCAATGGTACTGATAAGGTTTGTGTATACTTTATTCTTCTCATACCTGATTTGGTCGAATTCACTAGGTTTCTGTTATTTATTATTATTACTATTATTTTACATGACATACTTAAAATATTGTTTTCATACAGATCATATCTTTTTACTTGATAGAAGAACATTTTAATGTTTTTAAAAAATAATATTTAACTTTTAAAATTTTGTTAAATTAATCAAAAGATTTGTATAGGTATTATAAGGAAAAAAAAAACAAAAACTTATTATTAGAGAAATTTTCCAAGGGGGGGGACGAATATGCGAAAATTCATTTTGTTGCGATGGAGTAATTAATGTAGCATCTCTCTTGAGTTGACAAGTGTGCATCATCTCCGAGTTTTTCACTGGTTGATGCCAAATAAATCATATTTCTCTTTTGCTCTTTTTTCTTGGCCATAAAAAGATTACAACAATATAAAAATCAACAAAGGCAAAGATAAGGAAGATGAAAATAATATCAACAATACCAATATATATTTTAACTAAACTACCATTGTTAGAAGGGATAGCACGTTGAGATAAGTAATTAGCTTCTTTCCGATTTTTAATGTATACCCCATTATAAGATTTAGTACATGTTCCAACTACATAACTTTTTATCAATTTTTTACCATGCACATATGGTATACGTCTTGCTTTCACCTGCAAATTGAATCATTAATGATAACATATAAAAGAGTCAATCTCCATCAATCTGTAGTGGAATAGTCTCACCAGCCCGTAGACTAGTCCAGTAGTGGGTGAGTAGAGTCTGTGTTATGTGTTTTAATATAATAATTTTTGAGCTAACCTTAGATGTTTCTCTTGTCTCTTGATTTCTTTGTTTATTACAGAAACATCCCCACAACGCAAATTTATACATTCTACAAAGATTAAACTTTTTGTCGTCTCCAAATGAAGGTGTAGACCTGTTTATCAATAATATTAAAATGCTATTTTCAGAACTAATCAAAGAAAATATACATAATCAATTTTGTTGGTAGGGAAACATGCAGATTAATCAAAAGAAAACTTACATAATCTAATATTAAGCCACCTGGACGAGAAATATTATTGATGATCCAATTTTGTCTTCTTTGTTCAAATGTATGTGTGTGCATGTAGTGCATAATTTTTGGTACAATCTCATTCTGCAACCAAAACAATACTTATGAAATTTAATTTATCCAATATCAATTCTCAAAAGGTAATTATCTAGACAAAGTGGGGAGTATCATCATTTTGTCATCAAGTGGTATACAATGTATTGATGCATTCAATATTATATATTATAGAAGATCAATACAATACTATAAAGTGTGTTTCTTCTACTTCTATCTAAAAGGCTAGCTCAGACCTAGCTATAATTGTTTCTAATGAATTTGTACAGTTAATTTGAATGAAACTCTAGAAATCTCTATTATATATATACACACACACACTTCTTTGGATAATTTTTTGTTGTTTTAAGGGTTTATCAAAAAAAATAACTCTACCTCAAATATAATGAAAAGATTTGTGAACATTTATTCTTTGCATGCCCCATTTCATCGAACTACACTAAGTTTGTTGTCTATTATTACTATTGTTATTTGTAGTACTAGTAATACTATTCACATGACATAATTAAATATTGTTGTGATACATATCATATCTTTTAACTTTAGAGAAGAACATTTTTCTTGTTATCACAAAAGAATTAATATTAAAATTTTGATTAGGTATTCATCAAAATATTTTCAAATATGTATTAAAAGGATTAAAAAAATAAAAAGCAAACCTGGAAAATATCAGTGTTTGCTTTTTCCAGTGCATCAAAAGATATCGAAACGTCTATTAATGTTGCATCCTCATGACCGTCAACTTTGTACTACTCATCAATATTCTATTCGAAAGTATGAAAAAAATAATTAGATATTTATTAAAATGAATAATTGTGTGGAGTAATTGAGAATACTTTTAACAAATCAAAGTCACTCGCTTTCTAGGAATTTACATACACAGGCACGAGCGCACACACACTCGCGCACACGCAAACGTACACGCACACCGCACGCACACGCACACCCCATGCACACGCACACGCACACACACATGCACACAAACACACACACACACAAACACACGCCCGCACACACGCTCGCACACACACACACACGCACGCCAGCTTGCACGCACGCACGCACATCAATTTATGTTGCATCCTCCTCACCAACAACTTGGTACTGCTTATCCATATTCTATTTGAAAGTATGAAAAATTAATTAGATATTTTCTAAAATGAATAATTGTGCGGAGTAATTAAGAAGATTTTCTAAAAAATTCAGAATCGCACGGTTGCTAGGAATTTATACGCACGTGCACACACAAAAATTATATATATATACACAAATACACTTCTTTTGACTATTTTTTTGTTGAGCTAAGGATTCATCAGAAACAACAACCCTACCTCAATGGTACTGATAAGGTTTGTGTACACTTTATTCTTCTCATACCTGATTTGGTCGAATTCACTAGGATTCTGTTATTTATTATTATTACTATTATTTTACATGACATACTTAAAATATTTTTTTCATACAGATCATATCTTTTAACTTGATAGAAGAACATTTTCATGTTTTCAAAAAACAATATTTAGCTTTAAAGTTTTGTTAAATTCACCAAAAGATTTTGTATATGTATTATAAGGAACAAAAACAAACAAATTATTATTAGAGAAACTTTTCCAAGACGAATCTGCGAAAATTCAGCTTTTGTTGATGGAGTACTTAATGTAGCATCTCCTGAGTTTACAAGTGTTGAATCATCTCCCGAGTTCACTTGTTGATGCCCAAATAAATCATCATTTCCTCTTTTTCTCTTTTTTTTCTGGCCATAAAAAGATTACAACAATATAAAAATCAACAAAGGCAAAGATAAGGAAAATGAAAACAATAACAACAATACCAATATATATTTTTAAAAAACAAAAAACAAAAAAAAAACAAAAACAAAAAAAAAAACCTAAACTACCAATGTTAGAAGGGATAACACGTTGAGATAAGTAATTAACTTCTTCCCGATTTTTAAAGTATACCCCATTATAAGATTTAGTACATGTTCCAACTACATAACTTTTTATCAATTTTCACCATGCACATATGGTATACGTCTTGCTTTCACCTGCAAATTAAATCATTAATGATAACGTATAAAAGAGTCAATCTCCATCAATCTGTAGTGGAATAGTCTCAGCAGCCCGTAGACTAGTCCAGTAGTGGGTGAGTAGAGTCTGCGTTATGTGTTTTAATATAATAATTTTTGAGCTAACCTTAGATGTTTCTTCATTTTCTCTTGATTTCTTTGTTATTACAGGAACATCCCCATAGACAACAAATTTATACACTTCTATCAAAGATCAAAACTTTTTGTTCGTCTCCAAATGAAGGTAGACCTGTTTATCAATAATTATTAAATGCTTATTTTTTCACAAACTCATCAAAGAAAATATACATAATCAATTTTGTTGGTAGGGAAATATGCAGATTAATCAAAAGAAAACTTACATAATCTAATATTAAGCCACCTGGACGAGAAATATTATTGATGATCCAATTTTTTCTTCTTTGTTCAAATGTATGTGATCATGTATGCATATTTTTTGTACAATCTCATTCTGCCAACCCCAAAACCCTACTTATGAAATTTGAATTTATCCAAATCAATTATAAAAAGTAATTATCTAGACACAGTGGGGAGTATCATCATTTTGTCATCAAGTGTACCAAATGTATTGGAGCCTCCATCTATCTATTATAGAACTCACCCAACTACTATAACGTGTGGACTTCTACTTCTATTAAAGGCTAGGCTCAGACCTAGCTATAATTGTTTCTAATGCATTTGTACAGTTAATTTGAATGAAACTCTAGAAATCTCTATTATATATATATATATACACACACTTCTTTGGACAATTTTTTATTGTGCTAAGGGTTTATCAGAAAAAATAACTCTACCTCAAATGTAATGAAAAGTTTTGTGTACATTTATTCTTTGCATGCCCCATTTCGTCGAACGACACTAAGTTTGTTGTCTATTATTACTATTGTTATTAGTAGTACTAGTAATACTATTCACATGACATAATTAAATATTGTTGTGATACATATCATTATCTTGAATTTGAGAAGAACATTTTTTCGCTTGTTATCAAAAAAGAATTAATATTAAAATTTTGTTTAGGTATTCATCCAAATATTTTCAAATATGTATTAAAAGGAATAAAAAAAACAACTTATAATTGTAGAAATTGTTTCAAAGCAAACCTGAAAAATATCAGTGTTTTCTTTTTCCAATGCAACAAAAGATATCGAAATGTCTATTAATGTAGCATCTTCATGACCGTCAACTTGGTACTGCTCATCAATATTTTATTCGAAAGTATAAAAAAAAATTAGATATTTATTAAAATGATTAATTGTGTGGAGTAATTGAGAATACTTTAAAAATATCAAAGTCACTCGCTTTTTAAGAATTTACATACACAGGCACAAGCACACACACAAAAAAACTGCACACGCACACGCGCACCGCACGCACACGCACACCTCATGCACACACACGCAAACACGCATGCACACAAACGCGCACGCACACACACACACACGCATGCACGCACACACGCACATATGTACGCACGCATGCCCGCACTCCCGCTCGCCCGCACATCCATTTATGTGGCATCCTTCTCACCATCAACTTGGTACTGCTTATCCATATTCTATTCTAAAGTATGAAAATTTAATTAGATATTTTCTAAAATGAATAACTGTGCGGAGTAATTGAGAAGACTTTCAAAAAAAAAAAAGAATCGCACGCTTGCTAGGAATTTATACACACGCGCGCGCACACAAATTTTATATATATGCGCAAATACACTTCTTTTGACTATTTTTTTGTTGTGCTAAGGATTTATCAGAAACAACAACGCTACCTCAAAGGTACTGATAAGGTTTGTGTACACTTTATTCTTCTCATACCTGATTTGGTCGAATTCACACCACCCCACCACACACACAGGTTGTGTACCGAGGTCATACTATATTAATTTCTAAGTCATGTATGGTTTGAATTTGAAATATTTATATATTTTAAACACTTGAATAAAAATTCATTCTCAAAATTAAAATCTTCATGCATTGTAGACATATATTTTATAATAATTATTCATTGTGTGTTGAATTTTTTGTTGACATATTTTAGGATACGCATAATCCCTTTTGCTTTAGAAAACCTTTCGTACAAATAGATTTGAAAAAGAAATATATTGTCCTTCTAGAATTTGGAGAACCTTTTCTTTATAGGATTGGGAGAACTAGAATTTATATATTGAGATACCATTGGAGATTATAAAGCATGGTACAAAACACAATGTAGTCCTAAAGGGTTGAGAAGAATGCAAGGAAAATACTTCTTCTTTTCTTTCATAGTGGAAAACATCTTTGCTTTCTTCTGATAAGATTAGGCCTAGCTAAAGCTTGTTAAATCCTTGTATTATTTTTTCTTCTCAATTAATTTTTGGTGATTGTGAGGTAGTTAGTCAACAATATTCTCACAAAAGTAAAAAATGTCATGGATTTAAATTATCTCGAAAAAACTATTATTGTTACATGAATGTAGTACTTAAGTAAGAAAAGGCACAACAAGAGAATATAATTTAGACTTATTAAATAATCTTTAAAATTATTATTTGAAATATTGTTAATCATATACTCCATGTGTTATATTTTATATGGCACATTTTTTTAATCATTTTAAAAAGATAACATATGTCCTTATTTTGGAAATATTTAATTAGACTATTTACCTATTACCATGTTGGTTTCCTTATTTGGAAAAATATTCATAAAGGTACTCTTATGTTTAAAACTTCATATTTTTAAGGTTTAGTTTGGAACATATATATAAAAGCCTTTCCATATTTATGTCCAATTAAAATACATTATATAAATTGAAACGAAAAAAGTATATATTTAACTTATTTTTAGATGTATGACATATTTAAATAATGTTATTGTGATACAAGTCATATGTTTTAGATATAGAGAAGAATATTGTTCTTTATTTCATCATACAATCAACACTAACAGTTATTCAAGAATCCATCAAAATATTTTTGTACATGACTTGAAAAAAAATAAACTAAAAACATTATAATTGGAGTACTTTTTAAAAGGGTTACCTCTAAAACATCGATTTTTGATTCATCATGTGTGATAATTGGAACTTCCATTAATATTGAATCCTTATCATCACATGCTTTACGTTGCATATTCATATTCTAAAAGACAATATGAAAAAATAATTAGATATTTAGTAAAACAAAAAATTGTGTGAAATAGTGGAAGGATTTCTAAAAGAGATAAAAATTACTTGCTTGATACTTATTTGTGTGGATGTATCAAGCAACATATTAAGAACATAATATAATAGATAGAATACTCAATATATAAAATAAAAGGATGACTTTTCATCAACCGTATGCACTTTATAAGAAGACTGGTCGTGGTCATGCAACTCTTAAGATTTCTAAATACAAGATAAATAGTTTTATCCTATAGGAACATGTAGTTGGTCTCCTGCTTTGACTGTTATTCATATTCTACCCAGAAACCCTAAGGACAAGATATAGCTTATCTAGTGTAGACCCCGTCAAAATATTTTGTGCATATCTCAAAAGAATTAAAACTAACACCTTGTAATTGGATTTCTAAACCTTACCTCAACAACATCAACTTTTGATTGTCGAGGTTCAAGTAAAGACATGAAAACTTCCATCCATGTTGCATCTATATCTCCAACTTTGTACTGCTTATCCTTATCCAAGTTGCAAATATGAAAAATATAGTTAAAACTGTTGTAAATTAAAAACTTGTATGAAGTGATGATGATGGTTTTAAAAAAAATGTGAACTACTCACTTACTATGTTTCATATAATATTTTAAGAAATAAATCAAAGTGATACAATACTAAAAAAAAAATAACTTAAGAAAAAGTGTATTCTTCAATAGTATACATTATGTAACAAGATCAATGATGGTTGTGATCTTGCATATCTTAAGCTTCACTAAAATCATTGAAGTTGTGACAAAAAATCATCCTAAGTTCAATTTTGATCTATCCAAAAAAGTTAAATATTTTTAGGTCAAATTAATTTTTTAAGTTTCTCTGTTTAATGAAATTGTTAAATTTCACTACAAACTCTATTGCATATTAAATGAATCCTCACATTGTAATAATTATTTCTCATGTAGTTTGGTCAAATCTAAGAGGGTCGATCTCATCTATTCCGACTTAGATTTACAGGAAATTACATACTTAAATTGAAAAATTTAAATCCATTTGACTTGTTCAAGTGATAAATATTTCAGACTGGAAAACTACTTTGTTATTCATTGCAGTGATTTGTTAAATGATTCTATCTAGTTATTATTATTATCATGATCTGCCTATCTAAAAACATGTATGCATACTTTAAAAAATGTTAAAATATGAAAAGATTATTTGAGATAGTTTGGTCATGTCATAGGTTGAGACGATGAAAAATAGAGGTATTAAATAGTTTAAGATAGAAGGTTTTCTATGAGGACTTCTTATTTTTTGAGATAGGGCATATTTAACTGATGATATTACACAATATTGAAAAATATGTGTATGGGTGATATCTACTAGTAAGTATTAGTATTTATGTCTCATATGTTCGCATTAATAAAGATTTATATTTTAATCTTTCATACATAAACTATTAAATCTCTATGTTTATAGGCTTGAACCTTAATAATCAACTAAATTTTATTATGATGCAACCATTTATTGAGTTTGGATAGGCATAAATGATTAGATAACTGAATCTCATATAGTTAACATGTATGTTTGATGTTTCTAGAAATATTATAGTTTTATTCAAATCAATCACTACTAACACCATACTCCATCTTTATCAATCATCATCATCACTGTTTATCATTTACAATCATTACCAACATCAACTACCACTACAATCAATTACTACAATCATCAACAAAAATAACTTCAAATATTTAACTTAGTTAAATTTGTATAAGTATTTATATGTTGTTGTTATGAAATGATTAAATATTTTATCTATAGAGAATAACATTTGATTTTCTTTTATAACACAATTATCATAAAAAAAAGTTGTTCATGCATATATCAAAAAATATTTCATATGGCTTATAAGGAAAAATTAAGCACCTTATAAGTAGAGATATTTTTCAAAAACTTACCTCTAAATCATTCATTAACATTGCATCTTCGTTCCCACAAACTTTGTGCTGATTATTGATATTCTAGTAGGAAAAAAAAAACATATAAAGATCTTTTGTAAGATAGAAATATTTTGTGAAGTAATAGAAAAGTTTTTATAGAAGGATGAAACCTTGTAGCTTTCTAGAAAATTATATTTATGTGTCAAGTAATATCATAAGAACAGAATGAAAGTGCTAGAATACCCACACAAAAAAGTCAAAGAAAAAGATGTTTTTATCAATATATACAATCAGTAACAACAATAATTATCTTTGTGGTCATGCGTCTCAAATAATTTACCAAGTAAATTCGATGTGTTATACAAAAAGAAAGCCTTAATCAAACTTTCTTTGGAAAAAAATAAATTTTTATAGTCTCTCTTTTTAAGAAAATTTTTAAAGGCGCTCACAACCTCTAGATCTATTACAATTTAAATTAATTTTCACCCATAACCATATTTATTGCTCTTTAAATGGTCAAACATAAGATAAAAAATCTCCTTTACTAGAACTTGCAATCTTGAAATAAAAATATATGGTTATGTAAAAAGAGGTAAAACAAACTATGAAAAGCTTAGATCCATTAAAAAAATCAAAATTTGATCTATTGTAATCATGAATCTCTCAAGATTCATTGGATTAGTTATCAAAAATTTTAATTTTAATTTTGAATATTTTAAAAACAGATTAAGAAATTTTAAGGAAATCCATTTATAAAACTTCTCAATCCAAGAAAATTGTTAAAAGTGGTTGGAACCTTTAGATTGATAACAAGTAAAAGTATTTCTTTTTAAATTTGGTAAAACTCAATATTATCGATCTTCTCTCTTTCTCCCTAGATGTACTAGAACTTGGATCCATAAAATAGTAAAAAAATATTAATAGCGTCAAAGAAAAAGATTCTAGATAATTTGATAAGAGAAGATATATATATACACACATACAAATAGATCAATGAAATTAACAGGAAGAAATGTAAAGCCTCAAGTTTTTGTAGCCATTAACTAGAGTAGGATCTTGTGTGATAGAATAAACACAAAAAAAAAAAAAAAAAAAGGAGGAGAGGCAAAGATGGGTAAAAAGAACTAGCAACTATATATAGATTATTATATAGAGTATATAATATATATAAGATATATATATATTATATGAATATAGATATAGATATATTATTATAAGTGTTCTTAATTTTTATCTTTGAACACTTTTTTGGTTAGTAGAGTTAAAGGCAAATCAATGTAATCTTCCTTTTGAATGGTTTTTGTGTGTGTTTGAGATAATCTCCTTAATAGTCATTCAACTATGGAAAATATTTCACTATAATTATTTTTAATTGTTTTTCCTATTAAATCATCCAACTATAACTTTATATCCTATAAAAAATTATTTCTCTCAATAGATGTCTTAGTTTGCATACCATGATGTATTAATTTACTATCCTCGTATCATGTATGATAAATATATATACACTAAGTGTTTTTACATTTTTTTCCTTTGAACACTTTTTTGGTTAGTAGAGTTAAAGGCAAATCAATGTAATCTCTCCTTTGAATGGGTTTGTGTGTGTTTGAGAAATCTCCGTAATATTCATTCAAAATATGGAAAAATTTCATCTCATTATTTTGAATGTGTTTCCTATTAAATCATCCAAACTATAACTTTATGTCTATAAAAAATTATTTCTCTCAATAGATGTCTAGTTTGATACATGTGTATTAATGTAATATCCTGTATATGTTGATAAACCTCAATTAAATTTTTAGTACAAAAATATTAATGTAGCTGATTGTAATTTTAGAGTATATAAAATTTAATTCTTATTAATTTTAAATGAAATCATATCATCCTAACGAGGATGATATTGTCACAACTTAGACAATCATGAGTGACACCAACACTAATCAACTTTGTTGGAGAATAAAAGACTAACCCGAACCAACCAAACACTATATTAATAAAATCAAGTCTTAGCATAAAAATAAAGAAAATCATTAAGTTACTAGAGAAATGAATCCTCATAATTAAAATTAGATAATTAAAGCAATTGTGATACGGAAATTACCCCAAGAACTCAAAGTCATCGTACTAAAACTATGAATAGTTAAACTTGGGATGTAATCCCGACACTGAACATAAACTAAGACCGAGAATTCTATGCCTGAATAAATGGATAAAAAGATGTAGAAGAATCCATTGTAGCCTGAAAGATGGATGTCATGACCCAAAACGAGTCGTGAGTGACATCCACACTTAACTACCTAGGTAGGCGAACCAAGAAATTCAAATCTCAACATGTACCAATAATTCAACTGCGAATAACAAAATATTGCGGAAGCACCAAAATTATTAACTATCATTTCCCAAAACCTGAAAGTCATCATAACAAGGACATCTAATCTCTAATTACAAAGCCTCCTCACGCCTCATGTAAGATTTGGTGTCTAGCTCTCTCCCTTTCTTTTCTTACAGATTGTTTATACCCAATAAATGATATCTGACTAATGATATAAAAAAATGATAAAAGTCACCCACTATTAATTTTAAAGTTACTTTCTTTAACCACCAACTAAATAATTGATTAAACTACCCCATTAATTTTATAAATGTAGTTATGAACAGTCCAAAATATCCATTTAAATTATATCGAAAGTGTAATATATAAAATGATCAAATGGATCGTTACATTAGATACCAATTTATCCGTCGTTCATCCTCGAAAGATCAAATGAAGGCGAGGGTAAGAAAAGGTAGTTGTCTCAACAATTCCTTAAAAATATTATTACTAAGGTTCATATAAAAAGTATCTACATATCCTCTCATACAATACCCCAAATAGAGTCATCTCAATACTCTAATGATAAATTGTTGTGGTATGTGAACTCAACTAACAATAAAGTTATTCCAAGTTGGCTGACTCTCCACTGAATAGATTCTTCAACTAGACCTTGCGCAACCATCGGACCCAATTTAGCTAATAACTATGATAAAAATCTTTAATGATATTGGCTCATAATCAGTAGTGACTTGAAACAACAACAACACAATCATAGTGAACACCACCATCTAGATCTTATAAATTATTGTCTGCTACCAAACATAACTTTCAAACGGCTTAACGTTGATAAAACTTAATCTTTAGGACACACGTGTACTCATCAATGGGAACAAATATGATCAAGTAAACCACCCCATGGCGCGGATAACCCAAACATATATCACTCTACAAACATTGTCCAAAGGCTACATTGCGTAGCTTATAAACAACCTTAGAATGAAAACAATCTACATGATCTCACATTCCATCACACATAGCCAAAACATAATAATGATAATGAGATAAATCTTAAGTCTAACGAAAAACTATAAATTTTCATGATAGCTCTCCTATAAATTCTGACAAGCAAGGTGGTACATGTAGAATTACTCAAATACTACAACTACACCAAGACAACACTAAACATGTCTTATAAAAATCAACCAAGGTGGAAGAACTCCAGATACTCCTTCCATAGTGCCCACATCAAACATTTTGATTCATCTTACTCAACTTCTTTAATTTTCTAGCTACCCACAACCATCTATTTTGTCTATTATAATTGCACGTATATACTTGATTTATCGAACCCAACATCCACTGAAGTCAATACTAACAAAACATCATAACCACATCAATAATCTACTTTACTCCCAAATCATCATTAGTATCAAAGTATTTTTATCAAATACATATTCAAACTATTCTTTCTATTTAAGAATTTTATGACAAATACGAGGGTTCCTATTCCTTCACCTTTCTCAAATTCTACTCATGATGTAAAATTCTATATATTTCGACCCTTCAATATATCAGATTATTGTTTCTATATCTCGTTTACCAATTTTATCCTTTTACTAATAACCCATGATATTTTACTTCAGACTCTAAATCAAAACTTTGAGGAATTCCCTTTCTTAGATACTTTAACAATCAAAAAAAACTCTACGACTCCAATCATGTGTAAGTCCTTTCAAATGCTCGATATTCGATGCAATCAATCAATATTACCTTACAAATGCATACCTTGAAAAAACATATCACCAAGAATGCATACTTATAATCAAAATTTTAATTGTAAGTCCAACTGTATAACACAATGCCCTTATCAATCAACATTAGCTCATACCTTGATGATTTCTAGGAATTCATGTATCTTAACTTATAATTGTTTGCCTTTTCATAGATCTTACCATGTCCTTCGCTAAAATTTCAATAGTACGCACTACTAAACTTAAAACCACAAAAGAACTTATCGTCACACTCGAGTTGTATGTATGTATACTCTTTTCTCAAGTCTTGTGCTCTAGATTTTAACCAATCTGACGAACCTATAACAGAATTATCATAACCAAAACAAATCATATCAAACAAAACATTTGTGTACCCAATTCTCAACCCCTTCGAAGATACATTTTTAGTCCTTCCAATCAGAAAAAATATTATATCCTCACCTATTTCTAAAGGCTACACATCCCACAAATTTTATCTTGTTTTAATTACGACTCTATCTTCTTTAAATTCTATTCGAGTGGTACACCAACATCTCTTAAAACTTGCCATAGACCCAAATTACTCACTAACTTGTAGAAAATCACAACCTTAGATACTCGCAAGCCTTTTACATACAAAAATTATTTAACCAACAAATCTTAATCATATAATTTCATCCCAATTACAATTTCTCACGATTCATTTTTTTTAAAATCATATTAAGTTAACCCTTTTAATCACTATGAAGTGAACTTTTTCCTCGATCTGACACCTTAAACTTAGGTATACCAATCAAATTAAAGGGACTAACCCTATTTTATATGCACTTTATTGCTAAAATCTTCAATTTACTTCATAACAAGTATTACTCACTAGGGGTTATTTCCTATAAGTTTGTCATCTAGTATTGTCTACCCTTTGAAGCTTGAGAAAATCACCAGTCCTCATTCAGCTGCCTTCAAGATAATTTCACAACTCCAAATGTATTAATATATGTACCAAAGATCCACCACTTAAAATTTTCTTATCAATAATGATCAATTCAAACACCACGAATAGCTAATAACCTAGTTGGTTGGTTTCTCAATTGTGAAAGCAACACTGAATCTCGTTATCTAAACATTCATCACCACTAGTAACTCCCTTTATTGTAGTTAGGATTCACACTTGACAATGATGTATTCTGTCACGTAACATTGTACCGTCAAAGGTCGGCGTTAAATGCATAACTCTTAAACATCATGTTTATCGGCAATTATCGTACCCAAATAGCCCACCCATTTTTACCCATTAATAACTGTAAACATTATGAATTTATTCTCTCTCTAGACCAAGAAATTTGCTTTACTTCTTATATCAAGTCAATAAAAATTAAATAAACTCAAAACTCAACATAGTACGAATAGAATTGATGACCCTTCTGATATACACTCAATCTAGGTCGTAGTAGAGATGTGGACCTTAACTGGTGGAAATAGTAACATCTTGTTATTCCATATAACTCATATCTCCTCTATCCCTAAGTCTAGGAGGGATATAATTTCTCATGAATATGCTAAAACAATTGTTCCTTAACCTTATAGTAGTTTCTTTACTAATACAACTACTAAACATGAGACTAATTACACATTTACGTATCTCAAAAAGTCTAGTAAGTGTCCACAAACTTAAACACTGCGTCTTTCCACTATATTCATTTTATGAAGCACTCAAAACAATCAATAATGGAAGAATAAACAGATTCCAAAATCAATAACCATGAAAGATTCAACTTTATGAACTTAAAAACAAATCATGTTGATTACTAGACATTAGAGGTCCTATAGTTGATCGAGAAAAGAAAATATATTCATTTTCAAGGACACATTCTTCTTCTTTTTTTCCTAGTGTTGACTATTTCAACTTTTTTTCATACTTAGTACTTACCAATGTTAATAGAGTGAAGAAGTTAGATAGATTACAAATTTGCTATCACTACATACCAATGCGATCCAAGTAAAGCCACGAAATAAAGAAAGAATAGAGTTTTCCTAAAAGTCCTATGCCTATCCATACCGTTCCCATCCGTTCCTCAAGACTCTACCAGACTTGTTCATTGTGATGATAGACCAACGAACCTAACGACTCCCCCCTGATATCAAGTTTGTCACCACCAAATGAGTCGTGGGGACATCCAACACTTAACTACTAGGGGCGAACTAAGAAATGCAAATCTCAAAAATTGTACCAATAATTCAAATGCGAAATAACAAAATATTGCTAGAAAGCCTCCATAATTTATTAACTTAATACATTTCCCAAAACCTGAAAGTCATCACAAACAAGAACATCTATCTCTAATACAAAGTCAACAGAATCAAAAGACACCAAAATAAATAATAAAATGGTATGTGTCGAAAAGTATAGGACATCATGGTCATGACCGAAGAATCTAACACGAGCTTGAATGAATAGCTCGCCCATGGAGATTGAATGTGGGAGGCTGGCTAGAGCTGAGGAGAAATATGAGTTACAGGTCACTCTTGCCCTGCATTTCATAAAAGGAAAAACAAAGAAAAACACCTAGGAACTTCAGTAACGCAGGGCAACATTATGTGTATGAGTAGATATCACCGGCCAACCCAAAAATAGGAAACTATAGACAATACTAATAGTATGACTCAATATAGCCCTTAACAGGTGATATAAACACAAACAACATTGAACAAGATCAAAACATTAAAGGTAAGACACGCTAATAAGTACAATGATATCAAGATCACACATGAGCCCTCCGCCTCCAAATCAAACCATTTTGGGGTTGGGTTCTTTGAGAAGATATGAGGAATCATGCCATGAAATAGGCAAAGTCATGTGTGGGAGTGGTGATTGTACTTTAATCATTACCGTATCGCGAATGTGGGACACTCCGATCCAAGAAGAACGCCTCGTCGGAACGTGCCACTCCGATCCAAAATACCATGTGGAACGTGACACTCCGATCCAAAAATACCGCATCGAAACATGACACTCGATCCAAGATATCATAATTTATCATTATATCACCACTATTCCATTAAGTAATGGAAGAGAGCCTTCTGATGTGAAGGCATCACTTCCAATAGAGAGGGTTCAAGATTGGACCATTTACGAGTATCAGGATTAAGCAACAATAATAAAAAGAACACAACCAAAGACACACAACCACTAAGCAATCAAGTAGATAGAAGAACTTCACAATGATCATGCCACTGCCTATCAATCACTATTGAAGAGTTTACATCAAAAATAGCATAAACCATACTACCTACAAGAGAATCGAATTGCACGTACACCACTTCTTCAATGATTTTTCCTCCTCAATGCCTTTGAAACCTGTCAATCATCGACATATGACGTAATTTGTAAGTTACGAATCTATGGACACTCATATTATTCTATGTCTATTTAACTCAAAAACTCGCCTAATTCATAATCAATTCACTAAAGTTCAAACCTAGGGTAAATCTTTATTCCTCTAATTCAACATTACTTTAATGCGGATTAAATAATCAAGTATACATAATATTTAAGTACCTATTTCAAATATCAAAAAATCGTTATAATATGATAACTAAAGAAAAAATTAGAATCTAAAAGTACAGGTTACGAAAGCACTAGTGAATACCATGCATTCAATTGCAATTTCTATCTAATGATAAGTTTATTTTAATACAACTGTTAATTAAATAATAATATCAATAAAATCCATACCCTACTTCTTGCAATAACTTTTATGGACACAAATCATATACAAACCGTCATATATCATCCTTATACTCACTATCCAATTACACACATATATAACCTTTTCTAATAGTTACAACAACCTAACCTCTCCAAATTTATTTGTTAGTATCCTAATTTGTCTCCCCAATATTCTCTAACCCAAAATATTAACAGAACCTCATTTTTGTGTGACGCTCAACCATTCACCGTCTAAAGTTTGCCAATATCCCTTTTTTTCCCTTCTTCCTCATTTATTTAATATATTATATGTCTAATACATGAATTAAATTATATTGGTACTATACATAATATTCCTTTTTAGCTTTGACTACAGAAAGGAATAAATCTTTGTATGCACACGATAATACACTTATATTAATCCATCATTTTCTAGTGATTTGTTATCATTAATTATCCCCTTAGACTTTCATTTTCTTATTATTCATTTTGCCATAACAGGACACTAAGTAGTATATGTAATGGTATAATTAAGACCCCACCCAACATTCAATATGTGTATAAAACAAGGCGGCTAGTTGAGACTACCGACGGCAAGGCGCCTCCCTCACGCCTCATGTAGGGTTTTGTGTTCCTCCGCCTCTCTCCTTTTCTTTTCTCTAAGATGTTAATCCCCTAATTAATATATCTGACTAATTATATAAAAAAAATGATAAAAGTCACCCACTATTAATTTTAAATTTACTTTCTTTAACCACCAACTAAATAATTTATTAAACTACCCACATTAATTTTATAATTGTAGTTATTGAACAGTCGCAAAAATTATCCTTTAATTATATCAAAAGTGTCTGGTTTTGTGAATTAGAAGAGTTCTAATTATATAAAAATGTCAAATGATCGCGTACAATGGAGCATTCTCTGAACTCGAAATTAGATATCTTTACACATAGGTCTCGAAATAACTACTGAAAGATGTCGTGTATTCAACATGAAAAAAACATGTGAAATGTCGGCACACAAACCATAGCGTACTAGTGGGATAACATTGCCTTACAAAGATATGAATGTAAATGGTCACTACAATATAGTAACATAGAATAATGTCTAACATAACAACTATTATAAACCACATAGACTTTGAGTCATATATCAAGAAAGAATAATATTTGGTCCAAATAATGTATGACTACATATCCCGCATGATCATACTGCAAACATCGGGTCCTCTCAAGGAACTAAAAATCACATACATGGAACTCTCACGGAACCCAAACTCTGGTTGTTAAGGTGCGGAGCATACATACTTAGTTTACCAATATGGTACCTGAGTCATTCATTGTTAGTGTACCAGCATAGTACCAAGGCCAATTAGATTCATTAACAACCACACAACATAATGAACAAGACCACTTTAAAATCACAGGTTCATTACATGATATTAAATAATGATGTTATCAAATGTCTCCCTACCATAAATAGAAAAAAATGATACTACGAAATAGTCGACATGCATTTTTTTATCCTACCAACACAATACAACCTAAAACACAAAGTTAATGATAAACAGGGAAGTAAAGAAAGAATAAAGTATATCACCATAATATTATAAAGAATCATAAAAAACTTAAATAAACTATACATACATAGGGGGCAGAGACCGTGAATAGGACCACAACTCGTCAAACCTCATTGTGGATCACACCCAACAAGATGGAGGACCATGAACCCTACAAGGCTCATTGAACTCCACACAAGCTGTCAGATTGACATTGAAAACAAACAAAAACACGCAAGGCTCTGTGTGGAGCCCGACACGCACCGTTAAGTGGCCTAGGAAAAATGACCCAGTACCACCCTTACTTTTCTGAGAAACCACGATTTCCCATACGATCTGTGGTGCTTAACAAGGTCCATCAATGGGCCCGTGTAAGAGGACTATCGGCTTTTAAGTCAGGGTCATTTTTTTTCTTTTCCCCAATAAGTTAGGCACAAAAACTATGTTAGTTGATGCCTAAACTACATTTTTACTCAGTCTAAGTCTAATAATGTAGTTACCAATAACCTAGAACCCTCATTTTCCTAAAATCATCTAACTTAAAAAGAAAAGGTTAGAAAGAGACAATAGTTTCTTCCAAGAACAAGTTGAGATGTTCCTCATTTTCAGCCCTAAAATCCAAAGGATTTCTCCGTAGTTTTTATCATTAAGTATGTTGTATTTCACTATTGGGTTTCTTTGACTTATAAGTTCCCTAGAATTAAATTAGTTAATTTTTTTCTCATAAACTTTTAAGACCTAGGTTTCATGATATTGAAGATTGCTGGCATTAGCTATTAAGTTTCGTTATCCAGATTAAAATTTTCTTGGTGAATTGTATAGTTCTTCCAGACCCTTAGAACCCAACACCTAGCTTTTGTAAATTTATCATACTTCATGAATTATACTCGCAAGGAAAATCAGACAAAATCTTCCCTCAAAATTTGAATGCTAAATCTTTAGTACATATGTGTTGCATCTCAGTTAGAATATTAGTACTTTGAGCTACTCATTATTTCAGTTCATTTTAGCTTTTCATATTCAGTTGGGAGAAGACTTAAAACCGATTTGTTCTAGGGTTTAAGTGCCCTTAAGCCCAAAAACTACGTGCCTGCATAAGTTTAAAATTCATCTCGATTGGACATCAGTTTAAGTGATCACGCCATAGTTATCTCTCTATGCCCCTAAAAATGTATATTGGGTCCTCTCGGTGAGGCGAATAGATTAAACTCCACATTTATCTCGCATGGTTTATGTTGTAACTGGACCTCCCACAGTTAGACTCTTATTGCATTCACCATACATTTTTTTAGCAATTACATTAGTATACAATTTAGAATTTTATCTTCACGATTAGTACTTGGTCATTTCATCCGGGTATTATGTAAATTCATATAATATATATTATATATATAATATATATATATCCCACATGCTCTTTTCATTCAAAGTACTGACTTATACTTTTGTACTACATTGTATTATGATGTAGGTTTAGGCATTCAACATCTAGATCACTCTTAGTTCTACTCCAGTTTGAATTCATGAAATATAGTGGTGAATCCTCATACTTCAAGGACAACAGACATTCTTTACTTTTCAGTCTTTACCTACGTTTTCAAACAATAGTAGTAAATTTAGCTCGAGTTGTTAAGTGGTATTTCAGTAATAAAAAAAATCTTGTGATATCTTATATATTTAGACTAGTTGGTTTTTGTAATGACCCAAAAGGTCACTTTTGAAAATATTGAATATTCATTTAACTTGAGTGAACTAATTGATGGTTAATTATTGAATTTGTAACCAAACTAAGCCATTATATAAAATAATTTATCAAAATAATACATTTTTTCCAAATTTTACAAAACTACTATAAACGTATTTCATAGTAACGTTTTAGGGTATATTTAAATTTTTAAAAACCAACAACTTTAGATTGATATGTGTTACTATGAGTAATGATTTACTCCTCAAACATTTTTTTGAGTAACGTTTTACTCCTGTATATGTATTGATTAAATTGCTATTATTGGCAGATGAAATACAAGTAGGATATGGGACTTTTCATTTATATTAGTTAATATTTTAATGCATTAATAGTTTGGCGAAATTAAGGTGAAATTGATGTATGTTAGTTAAAATGGGTGGTGAGTTGTTTTTGAAAATTAATGAGAACAATGGGTGCTAAATTAATAGTAATTGTAGACCAATGATTGGTCATAATGAGCCAATCATTGGTTGGAATAAAGTTAGCCAAGGAAAAGTAAAAAACAAACTTCAAGTTCCACGCTACTGTCCCCAAGGAAACCAGTTAAAGTTTTATATTTTTTGTTATTATATTATGATTCAAGTTTTAATATATCGGTGTATGTAATTAAATATTAGATGTATGGTATTTTTGTGAATATCATTCGAATTATGATATTAAAATAAATTGGGATTTAACCCTAGACCTGAAACTTGAAAAATATGATAGTTGAAATGTTATTTGGCACCAAGAATTATGAACTTGATTATAAAGTTAGGTTGATTTTTTGGCGAATGCTAAATACATGGTAATATGAGTGTTGTTAGTTTTGAAATCTTATTATGAATATATACTTCAATAGATTGAATTAACTTAGAAGTTCAACGAAAAGGGAAGGCTCAAGTCTCTAGTGAATTGCAAATGAATTGAGGAAAGTGAATTTTTAAACTCTTGTTAAGTGTATCGAATGTGTGTATTTCCTAGTGGTATATGTTTGGGAGTAATGGAAATCGGTGATGGGTTGATTTGTCCACATTGATTAATTTTAATGATGAAAAGGGGGTATCAAAAGTCAATGTGGTATTATTTATGTGTGGATGTGTGAGAGGTTGAAAGCTGTTGAATTCATTGTGATGTGTTATCATGTTTGTGTTGTTGTATTGTGCAACAATTTTATTTGAAAATGGTCATATCATCATATTCACTCGTGTGGAAAATGTCATGTGCATATTATGAGACATGGTTTGTGTGACAATTTTATGTTCATGAGAAGAATGGAACTAAAGAGGATGCACCATTTCGAGGGACGTATTGGCGGAACGATGGATTACTACATATATCGGGACGTTTATCGCGCCACCGTGATGCGTTACTATTACGAGGGTCGTGTCGTGCGCAAGGAAAAAAGATGCATAGAAAGACATGTCCCCATGGTCCGGCAGAGGGACAAGGGTGTGTATCACTAGGTCAGGAGACAGCATATTATACTTGGACATTGAATTCCATTGCATTGCACAATTTATGACATTTAGTGACTGAAGATGTTTGTTTGCTGATCTTGTTAGTGCCTTTGCGAAAATGTGATGAGTTGAAATTGAGCTGTTATTTTGAGGATATAATAAATTTGTTGAAGTGTTGTTGTTCATAATATGTAATTTCTTGAAGTGTTTTTATTTAGGATATGTAAATTGTTGAAGTGTTGCTATTGAGCATATCTAATTTGTTTAAGTTTTGTTGTTGAGGATATGTAATTTGGTAAAGTGTTGTGGCGGAGGATATGTAATTTGTCTAAATGTTGTTATTGAGTTACGTGCTATGTAAACTGTGAGTTGTTAGGTTGGATTGATGTTTTATGCAGGTTATAGTTGTGGAGGTTCGGTTGGGGGTGGTAGGAGTACCCGTATTTCAACCCTGTAGCTTGTGTTTAGGGATTTACTTTCAGAGTACCGTGTGGTTTTGGTACTCACCCCTTGCTTCAACAATCTTTTTAGGTTACTAGCCCGGACCTTTTTGATATATACTCTTCTTTTACGGGGCTTCCTAGAGATTTGTGAGGTAGGTGTGGTCATCTATGCATCCCTCCTTACTCATATTTATGATTTTATTCTAATCGAGAAACAATATCATATGAGACTTATATTTTCTTTGCATTCAATTGTAACACTTATAGAGACTGTACACGCTGACAACCATGTTCGGGATATAACGAAGTTGATAGTAAATTTCTGCAGTTACGATAATAGTTGATTTTTGAGCCGACTTGTCTTGTGAATAAGACGAGTGTCATCACGTCTATTTTTGGTTCGGGACAGTTTTTCTCCATATAAAATATCCACTACTCTTAGCTTTTGCATTGTACATGGTTTAATTAGTTATTTTTTATATGCATATTATATGTCAGACTCAAGATTAGCTTGGCGTCGCTCATAATCATAGGTTTCGTGTTACGTCTAAGGTGTAGCCGTGGGAAATGAGAACTTCGTGCGGATGGATATTAGTTCAAGAGTCTTAGGTGTATGAATAGTGTTGCACTAAGCACCAACTTCTTGATGGAGCTGGCTAAGAAAATTCTCTTATTCTGTTATTGTATCTACGTATAAAGTTGATTAAATTCTCAATTGTAATCCAATTTATTATGCATTTTAGATCCTGCCCTCCGTAGAGCGTAATACATGAAAGCCTTTAAAACAATTCCTTCTGTTCCCATATGTCCCGAACCATGAAGTTACAGATATGCTGACAAAAAAAATTATAGAATGTGACTTAGCTTTTGTCTCAAACATAGCCAACTAGAAAAATCAACAGATGTCAAATCGGCAAGCCTGCTGGTTTATCAGCTGCAACCAGATTTCGAGACTTTGTTCTTATGAATCCTCCCGAATTTCTAGGGTCGCATATAGGTGAGGAACATCCACATAATTACAAGGATGAGGTAAAGAAGATTCTATAAGTAATATAGGTGAAAGGTACTGATAGCGTGGAGTTTGCATCCTACCATATTATGGATGTGGCTCATATCTAGTTCACATAGTGGAAAGACAACATGGGTGGGTATGTAGCTCGTGTGACATGCGACTACTTTGCTGGATCTTTTCTTGGTAGGTTCTTCTTAAGAGTGTTGAGGGAGGCTAAGACCTAATTATTCATAAACATGAAGAAGGGTTTTATGTAAATCCAATTATACAAGTTGAACACCCAGCTCTCCAGTTATGCTCCACATATGATTGCCAATTTAAGAGCACAAATGAGCAAGTTATTGTTTCAAGTATCCAATTGAGTGAACATTTAGTGCACGAATGACATATTATTTGATGGGGTTTTGTAAAGTCAGCTACCCTTGTAAAGTGAATAATACTTATGTAGTATATATATATCTCTAATGATTCGATAATTCGAAGTGGAATAATTAAAAGAATTGCTAGATAATGAATATTGTAATTTGGAAACCATAATTAGTAAAGTTATCACAAGATGAATGGGTTGCTTAGGAAATGATGAGAATAATGATGAACCAATAAATGTCAGAATTTTACAACAATAGTATTAATGCTTACTTGGTTAAAGTTGTGGAGTGTGTTACTTTTGATATGGACCTACGAAAACAATACAGATAGCTTGAGCTAGATATGAAACTAATTTATAATATTTTACAACTATTTGATGGGTATAATTGTGTGACCTATTTGGATATGATCTCCTCGGTAGGTATGAGTGTTCTAGTGGTGGATGTAATAGACTTTCACGATATGACACTAGTGGTATATGAAAACAGATATGTTGATTGTTAAGCGTGAATACCAACTATTCAAAGCGTTATAAAATGTATCAAATGTTTATATAATAAAATTTGGTGTTGAATTAATATTTGAGAAATCAACTAGCTTGTTAGTATGGATGGATGGTGTATTATTCATAAGGAAGTTTTTAGTGGTGGATCTTTGGTATGATATTGATGTGTTCAGAATGTGAAATGTATTTTGCGAATTTTAAGTGAGTTTTGATTTCACCATAAGCTCCATGGAAGTGGATCGACATTAGGATGATAAGCTTATGAGTAAAGAAAGTCTAAGCGAGTATACTTGTGTGAATGTAATTATGAATTTTACCAAAAAAAAGTGCATATAAATAAAAATTGAGTGTGTCCTTTGGATGGTTGACGTAGTTAGGTTTGAGGTGTCATGTTGATGTCAACATTGACTTCATGGTGATGACAAGATCTAACTAAACGTGCCAGCAATAAGGATTTCTGATATATTATGATTGAGACTCAACTAAATGATACAGGTTGTTGGTTAAATGAATTTTCGTGTTATAATGACGACTTGAGAGTATTTAAGGTTGTAGTATGATACTATTTGGTAAGTAACTTGATTGCATGGAAAGTTATATAGCGAGGGTAGCCTGCGAATAGTGTATGTGTTACATACCCTTCCCAGACTTCCTGTTCCCTGGCCAGATATCGCATGTTTATAACGCAGGTTAGTTTAGACAAAGAGGTGATCCCGCCCAGAAATTGACTTGTGGAAGCCAAGTTAACAAAAGCTGTCCCTTCCCTCGGTAGCTACTTGGTTTAAAGCTGGGGTGTCTCCCCTTTTTTCCTACTAACTGATGATCATAGTTGCCCCGGGTTCTTATCATCTGTTTCCCCCCCTTGGCTTACCCTTGCAGACCGAAGACGTGTCCGTCGGTCCCTGCGTGTGCCGCTCCTTTTTTTCGATTGAGTTGCTAATGATTGCGTTTGCATTTTAACCACGGATATGCTCAGGTTGCTGGCGAGTCGCGATCCGCTGCCCGAATCGGTTCCAGTCTTCCCACCCTCTTCCCGGCTTGAAGCATACGTTGAGGTTGCGTCGCGGACTTGGTCTTGCACCTTACGCTTAACACTCAACCACTATCAGCTTGCGTTACGTGCACGGGATACGGACAGAGCATGGGCGCGGCCGGCGGTTTAAGCGGTTTCTCCGGATAGATGTAGAGGGACACACACCTCTACCGGCGGCCCCGGCCGAGATCGGCGCGGTCGCAGAGCCGAAGAGGGTCAAGTGTGCTTGAAAGGGGCCCTGGTATGTGCGAATGATGTAGCCGGGGAAGTGGGCAGGGTGACGAGCCTACAACAGGCTACCTCACTGGGGCTGCTATGTGGCGGCCAACTCGACCCATGTGAGCCGCGGCAGTGCGCTTACTAGAACCGGCCGCGGGTGAGGTGATAGTTCGGGACAATCAACTTCCTACCGCATTGGGCGCAGGACACGAGGCTTGCAGGTCGCTACAGGGAGTGACAATATGCACAGGCCGATTTAACGCTCACTAGGCGTGTGAGGAGGTGAGATACCTGACGTGTCGTTAACAGACGCGAGCGTGGGCAAAGAAAGGTGGAATTGTGATGGTAGACAAGTGACGGAGTTATGCGACTTAGTGTAGCATAAGTGATTATTGGGAAGGGGCGGAATGGAAATCTCCGGCATGATGGGAAGGAGGAACTCAGATAAAGGGGAAGAGGAAACAACCAATCCAACTGGAAGATCATACCTTAAGCTTTTGGTAACGTCAATTATTCTTTCTTCTTTTTTTCTTATGTTCGAGGACGAACATGAGTTTTAGTGGTGGATAATGTAATGACCCAAAAGGTCATTTTTGAACATTTTGAATATTCATTTAACTAGAGTGAACTAATTGATTGTTAATTATTAAATAACTAATTTTAGTAAATGATAATGGGTTAAGTTTATAATTAATTTAATACAAGTTACTTATATTGGAAAATAATTATTAGGATTGAGAATAATTGGGTCATAATTTTTTTTTTTGGGGGGGGGGGGGGGGGGAAGAAAAAAAAAGAAGGCAAGAACTCAGCCGACCAAAGAACTTGTGAGGCGGGAACAAGGAGAATGTTAGGTAAGTAAGTAAATATGTATATGTGAAGATAATTTTTCTATTCTAGTACAGATTGTTGCATATATTATATATATTGATAAAATTGCTATTGTTGGCAGATGAAAGACTACTAAGATATGGGACTTTTCATTTATATTAGTTAATATTTTAATGCATCAAGAGTTTGGCGAAAGTAAGGTGAAATTGATGTATGTTAGTTAAAATGGGTTGTGAGTTGTTTAGAAAATAAATCATCACAATGGGTGCTAAATTAATAGGAATGGTGGGCCAATGATTGGCCATAATGAGCCAATCATTGGTTGGAATAAAGGATGGCAAGGAAAGATAAATTAAAAAAATAACTTCAAGTTCCACGCTACTGTCCCTAAGGCAACCAGTTGAAGTTTTACATTTTTGTTTATAATATTATAATTCAAGTTTTAATATATCGGTGTACGTAATTAAATATTAGTTGTATGGTATTTTTGTTAAAATCACTCGAATTATGATATTAAAATAAATTGGGATTTAACCCTAGACTTGAAAGTTGAAAAATATGATAGTTAAAATCGCACTAAGAATTATGAACTTGATTATAAATTTGGGTAGATTTTTAGGCGAATGCTAGATACATGGTAATGTGAGTGTTGCTAGTTTCAAAATCTTATTATGAATATATACTTAATAGATTGCATTAATTTAGAAGTTCAACGAAAAAGGGAAGGATCAAGTCTCTAGTGAATTGTGAATGAATTGAGGCAAGTGAATTTCTAAACTCTTGTTAAGTGTATGGAATGCATGTATTTCCTTGTGGTATATGTTTGGGAGTAATGGGAATCGGTGATGGGTTGATTTGTCCAATTGATTAATTGTAATGATGAAAAAGGGGTAACAAAAGTCAATGTGATTAATTGTTTATGTGTGATGTGTTGAGAAAGGTTGAAAAGCTTGTTGAATCATTGATGATGTGTTATCATGTTTGTGTTGTTGTGAATTGTGCAATGTTATGAGAATGGTCATATCTTCATTATCAGTGTGAACATGTCATTTACATTATTATGAGACATGGTTGTCACAAGTGTTATGTGTATTGAGAAAGAATGAGAACTTAAAGAGGATGCACCATTGCGAATGGACGTATTCGTGCCCTCTAGGGATACTAATATATCTAGGGCTTATTCCGCCGCCATGATGGGTACTATAGCGAGGGTCTTGTCCGTGCTCCGCGACAGTTGCCATGGACATATTTGTCCCCCATGGGATCCCGGACTGCAGAAAGCAGGTGTGTATCAATATGTCAAACATGCATCATTATAATTGACATTGCATTCCATTGCATTGCACATACTTATCATTACTGAAATTGATATTGTGTTTTGCTGATCTTGTGATTGTCGTTTTGTGAAACTTGTGATTGTTGAATACTGAGCTTGTTATTGAGGATATATAATTTGTTGAAGTGTTGTTGTTGAGGATATGTAATTTTTTGAAGTGTTGTTATTGAGGATATGTAAATTGTTGAAGTGTTGAAGTGTTGCTATTGAGGATATCTAATTTGTTTAATTGTTGTTGAGGATATGTAATTTATTTAAGTGTTGTTGTGGAGGATATGGAATTTATCTATGTGTTGTTTATGTGCTATGTAAGCTGAGAGTTGTTAGGTTGGACTGATGTTTATGCAGATTGTAGTTGTGGAGGTTCGGTTAGGGGTGGTAGGAGTACCCGTATTTCATCCCCTTAGCTTGTGTTTAGGGATTTACTTGTTGAGTACTGTGTAGTTTTGGTACTTACCCCTTGCTTCTATAATTGTTTTTAAAGGTTACTAGCCCGGATCTTTATGATATATTCTCTTCTTTTCCGAGGATTCCTGGAGATTTATGAGGTAGTTGTTGGTCATCTCAGAATCCCTCCTCACTCCTGTTTATGATTTTTTTCTACTCTAGAAACAATATTATATGAGACTTATATTTTCTTGTGATTCAATTGTAATACTTTAGAGACTTGTACACATCACAATCAGGTTTTGGAGTATAATGTAAGTTGATAGTAAATTTTCCGCATTTTATTATAATATTTGAGTTTTAGGCTAACTTTTCTTGGTGGGATAAGACTAGCGCCATCACGTCAATTTTTGGATCGTGACAGTTTCTCTCCATTCAAAATATCCACTATTTTTAGTTTCCGCATTGTACATTGTTTACTTAGTTATTTTTAGTATGCATATTATATACCGACTCAGGGGTTAGCTTGGGGTTGCTCATAATCATAGGTTTCGTGTTACGTCTAAGGTATAGCTGTGGAAAATGAGAACTTCGTATGAGAGAATTAGGTTCAATAGTCTTAGGGTGTATGAGTGTTGCACTAAGTACAACTTCTTGCATGGATGTGTCTAAGAAAACCTCACTTCTTCTGTTATTGCTATCCTACGTAAAGTGTTATTAAACTTCTCAATTGTAATCCATTATTATACATTTTAGATCATGCCTCCTTGTAGAGCTAATACATCAAATACTAATACAACTCCTATTCCGAACCATGAGGTTACAAATGCAAAATTATAGAATGTGACTTAGCTTTTGTCTCAAAGTAGCCAACTAGAAGAATCAACAGATGTATGTACCGGCAGGCCCCCTGGTTGGTCAGCTGCAGCCAGAGTTCGATACTTTCTGGTTATAAATACTCCTAAATTTATAGTGTCGCAGGTAGGTGAGGAACCGACACATAATTAAAAGGATAAGGTCAAGAAGATTCTATAGGTAATGTAAGTGAAAGATATTGATAGCGTGGAGTTTGCATCCTACTATATTATGGATGTGGCTCATATCTAGTTCATATAGTGGAAAGAAAACATGGGTGCGCATGTAGCTCGTGTGATATAGGACTATTTTGTTGGAGCTTTTATTGGTAGGTTCTTCTTTAGAGTGTTGAGGGACGCTAAGACATAAACATGGCGAAGGGTTCTATGTTAATCCAATGATACAAGCTGAACTTCACCCAGTGATCGCCTCAACTACTTCTCATAAGAAGTAAGCGAATCGTATCAAGTAAGAACCGAACTTATGAGGTTGGATCGCCTACGAGTAAAATAGTTCAACTTAACTTCAATCTATTATTACTATTATTTAATCAAATATTTCCTTAGAAAACAAAGACATAAAAGGGGTTTTATTTAAATGACTGAAAATAACTAACTAATTAAAGTAAAAACAAACTAACAGCTTCACATTTGGAGTTTAATCATTATAAAGTAACTGGGGTTAAGTGTTCCCCACAGTTGATAATTCTAACTCTATACCACTTTATTTCCTATATCTTTGCCTGCAAAGGGATAATTTCTGTATTATTTCTAATCCTTGGTCCGTCATCTTCTAGAAAATTTCACTCCGCCCTATGTCCGACTATGTGTTGTTGGCTATAAAACCGAACCCTTTTCCTTTACCGTCAATTTAAAGTATTGTATTCGATGTATTTTGACTCAAGTTATACCTCGTACCAATCAATAATATCCTTTAGATAGTATACACTAGAAATCTATGTTAATAATCTTTTCCTATTATCTACCTCCTTGGTCCGCAAGTTACTTAAGGTAGTTTCTAAAACGTTTCCATTATCCGTTCAAAAACTTTCTAAACGAAAGAATTATCAATACATACAAGACACTCTTCTAGAATTGTTAGTTTAGTTAGATTTTACTTCATTATCACCCATGGTTCCCACACCTAAGTTAAATGGAGTTTTGTTGTTACCCATAGTCTATCACAATATTCATATATGTAATTATAAGATTCAATGCACTTACTTCAATGAGAACGAATTAAATCAAGAGTTCACCTTGCTTATCAACAAACGCACTCAACAATCAATTTCCAGGAAAGTGTATCACTACTGAAATTAATCCGAGGACTAATTCTCCCAAAGTATAACAACTCACAAAAGCTAATTCCAAACCTAAAAACAAAGAGTCTACTAACAAAGAGTCTAACCAACAAAGAGGTTTTTCAACTTTTATAAATAAAAACCTAATAAAAGAAGGCATTCAAATTGCTGAAAATTTGTTACAACAACACTTCCGAGTCGACGGACCTCGTGACGCGGCCATCGTGGTCATGACAGGCCGTCATGGCCTCCGTCAATCCTATACTTTACAAATCCTTCTACTCGCTTTCTCTTCATTACCCTCACTCACAGGTATGACAACCATTCCACGCAACGACGGTCCCCGCTAGGTTATTCGTTTCCCAAAACACTTGACTTTCGTGGATTTGGGTATTGTCTTACTCTCTCTCTGATCATCAGACAAACCAGCAGGACGGAGGACCGTCGTGGCTATGACGGTCCTACGTAATATGACGGTCCGTCATGAACTTGTAATCCCAACACTTTATGTCAACTTCCTCATCTTCCTTCAACATCTCACTATGATGTAACCTAAGGCACCGTCACAAAGCTCGATGTACCTTCACAAGGCCCCGTAGGTGGTAACTTTTCTACATTCTTGCTCAAAAACTTCTTCTGCGTTCATATTTAGGACCAGATTTCCTGGAAATAAAGGAGAAACTACAATAAAATGAATACAAAGCAATTTTTGGACACACACTAAACTTAATGGAAAAGCATTAAAAATACCGTGAAACCACGGTATATAACCCAGCTCTCCAGGTATGCTCCACATATGATTGCCAATTTAAGAGCACAAATGGAAAGTTATTGTTTGAAGTATCCAATCGAGTGAAGATTTAGTGCACGAATGACATATTATTTGGATATATGAGTATCTCCAAACTAATGATTCACTCTTAGGAGGTTGAAGGAGATAAGCTAGGTAAATGGCCAAGGATACCAAAAAGGCTAGGACGCGAAACTATGAGTACTCTCAAAAGAGGTGGGGAGACTCCCCATAAGGACCTGCCTCTCCAGTGTAAGGTTCGGTGTTATGACGCCTTTATCATTTAGAAACTTGGCGTTGTAATACACTTGATATTGCCCCTCGACACACCACCGGTTGGGCTGGTTGGTAATCAGGGTGAGAGCACCAGTTGGTGAGCCTGGAGTGGAATCCAGACTGTCAGCCTCATCAGACGAGGCAGACTGTGCAGATGTGGTGGGGGCAGGGACTTCGGCGGACTCGGAGGCTTTCTATTACCACGAAAATCCTAAGGAGCCATACTCTCCTTCTTCATGTGTAGCTGACCCAGAAGGTGTGCCGGTCAGTGCGCGCTCCTTATCACACTGGGAAGCAGTGAATACGCCGGATGCCACCTTTTTGGGCGTAGCTCTGGTAGCACGTGCAGCTCGTGATGGTGTGGTAGTGCTAGGGGGCACGTACTCGGGGTCATGCTCATCATCACAGCCTACAACTAGTCGGGCAGACGGGGCGATAGACTTTGAACGCCTCGATCTTGTTTTGGTGCCATTAGAGATAGTACCTGTAAAGAATCAATATTTGTACTAGAAGGAGTAAACAAGATAAGCAAAAATGACGCAAAATAAATATAAGAGCAAAGTTGTAATGACATTTCTACAGTAACGGTGAAATACGACGGACCAGGTGATGGCTCGTCGTAAGTACGACGGACCGTCATGGGGTCTGTCATGTCTTACTTCAACTATGTTTATGTGGATACCCCTGAAGGAAAGTCTCTGACAGTTATGACGGCTAAGGAGGACGGACCGTCGTGACAATGATTGTATGTCGTCGATGTCCATTGTGTAGTACTTAGAAAAAGGTATGGAGACCCTTAGGAGAGGGGTCTCTGACCGTCACGATGGTTGTGCACGACGGACCATCGAGGGTATGACGGTCCTTCGTAGATGTCGGTCAGAGCACACTTAGAAAAACTGGGAGACCCTTAGGACATAGGGTCTCTGACAACCAGAATGGTTGTGCAGGACGGACCGTCGTGGGTTTGACGGTCCGCCGTAGATGTCCGTCAGAGGACACTTAAAAAAAATGAAGACCCTTAGGACAAGGGTCTCCGACAACCATGACAGTTGTGCTGGACAGACCATCAAAGGTATGACGGTCCGTCGTATATGTCCGTCAGAGGTCACTTAGAAAAAGTGGTAGACCCTCAGGATATGGGTTTCTGACCGTCATGACTTTTGTGCATGACGGACCATCGAGGGTATGACGGTCTGTCGCATGTATCCGTTGGTGGACACTTAGAGAATACTAAAAGTGGGGTGTTGGAACAAACCCTACGACGATCCATCGTGAGTAAGACGGTCCGTCATCAGGGTCTCGTTCTATCATTCAGTGACAGAACTGGGGATGCCACAATTATCCCCTATGACTCAAATGGAATTCTTAGTGTTAACCTACATGTTTCTAACCCAAATACCTAGAAAACTGGCAATGCTAAAGAACCTATTTCTACAGTTTTAACAATGCAATTTGAGGATTCTCAACCTAGGTCAGAAAAAATTGGATCAAAAAATGAAGACCCACCAAACAGAAATAGGCTAATACGAAATAAAAAAACAAAAATTCAATATAAATGGGTAGAGATCATAGACACATACCTGAGAAGAGGAAAAAAACAAGCAGGGACCACAACAACCTACTCCGACCAGTAGAAAGGAGATATTCGGAATTGGGAAATTTGGGGAAGCGATCATTTGATAGAGAAGAGAGGTATGAAGTTGGAAGTTGAAAAAGGAGGGAAATGGGGAAAAGAGGAAAGGGAATGGGTGAAATGCAGGGTGGGTTTTCAAAAAGTTTAACAATTTTTTAAATTACCCCCAACCCGCGGTCGGGCGGTCCCGCTCCAAATTAATGACGCAACTGTCTCTGGCAGGCGCAAAAATTTGATAGCGCTCAAACCTTACTTCTCTCAAATAAGAATAAGCGGTCTTATAAGGTAAAGAACCCAACTAATATGTTTGGGATCGTTCCCTCCCGACGAGGCAATAGTTACACGTAACTTAAAATTTAATTACTATTATTTGTCAAGTATTTTCCTTAGAAAACAAAAGACAATAAATGGGGGTTTTTTATTTCTAAAGAAATGAACTAACTACTAAATTAAAGTAACACTAACACAGATTTCAAATATTGGTTTTAATCAATTAATAAAAGTACTGGGGTTTAAGTGTTCCCCGCAGTTCCCTAATTGATACTCCTAACTATCTAATTGTTTCCTAGTATCTTTCCATGCAAATAGTGATAATTTATGTAGTTCTAAATTCTTGTCCGGCATCTAGAAAATGTGTAAACGCCGCACCTTTGGTTTGGCTACGTGTGTTGTTGTTGCTATACTAACCCTTATCTTACTCATATTAAGCATTTATTCTATATTTGCTAAGTTTTACCTCGTACCAACAATACTATCCTATTAATAGTATACACTAAAATATATGTTGATAATTCTTTCCTATTGATCTAACCTCCTTGAGCCGGCAAAGTCGGCATTAAGGCGAGTTCTACAATTGGTATCCGTTTGTAAAAAGACTTCAAATGAAAGAATTATCCAAAAACTGCAAGTACATTATTCTAAATTATTATTTTATTAGATTTTTTACCTCATTATTCACCCATGTTTTCGACAACCCTAGTATGGTTTAGTTACCACCATAGGCATAAATCACAATATTCATATATGTACTATAAGATTCATGCACGTACTCAATTGAAAGAATAAAAATCCAGAAAGTTCACTTGATTAATCAACAAACGCACCAACAATCAATTCCATAAAAAGTGTATCAATTACTGAAATTAATCGAGGACTAAAGATTGTCCAAAAGTCTAACAATCACAAAGTCTAATATCCACGATTCTAACAACAAAGAGTCTACTAACAAAGAGTAACCCCAAAAACGAGGTTTTTCAAGCTATTTATAAAAAAAACAAAAACCTAATAAAAGAAGGACTCTAATTGCTGAAAATCTGTCAAAACGCGTCCGAGTCAATGGACCTCGTGACGGGCCGTCGTGGTCCACGATGGCCCGTCATGGCCTCCGTCATCTATACTTCACAAATCCTTCTGCTTAACTTTCTTCATTAAACCCTCGACAAAACAGGTATGACACAACCGTTCCAAGCACGACGGTCCCGTCAAGGGTTCTCTCTTCCATAACACTTGAAAAGCTTCTTGTAATTTGGGTACTGGGACTACTCTCTGATCATCACGACGAACAGCCAAGAGGACCGTCGTGTCTATGACGTGCAGAATGAAGATTCGTAGTCCCCACAACTTAGGTCCAACTTCCCCATCTTCCTTCAGCAAGCTTCACTATGATGCCACCTATACGGACCATCACAAGCTTGACGGACCGTCAATAGGCTCCGATGTGTGGTAACCCGTTTCTGCATTTTCTTTCCTTTTTCTCTTGCTTCAAAACAACCGCATTTTTCATCAAGTAGATGATGTACGGCAAATAAGAGACACTTACTAAAAATTCAATTCAAAAAGGCTTTTGGACACACCTAAACCTTAAGGAAAAAACATTAGAAATACCGTGAAACCACGGTATATAACCCATCTCTCCAGGTATGTTCCACATATGATTGCCAATTTAAGAGCACAAATGGAAAGTTATTGTTTGAAGTATCCAATCGAGTGAAGATTTAGTGCACGAATGACATATTATTTGGATATATGAGTATCTCCAAACTAATGATTCACTCTTAGGAGTTTGAAGGAGATAAGATTAGGTAAATGGACAAGGATACCAAAAAGGCTAGGGCGCGAAACTATGGGTACTCTCAAAAGAGGTTGGGCAGTGGAAACCGCTCAAAGTTTTAGTAGAGGTCTACAACCCCAACACCTTTATAAGATAGAGCTCCTTCCCCTATGTTTCAACATGATTAGAAAGGGAGAAATGAAGAGAATTACACTATAAGTCACAAGGGATTGCTTCACGTAATTAAACTTTCCTAACTTGTCCAAACTGTTGTAAGAATCATCCAAGAGAAAGCCACACAAGTAGAGAGGGGTTGCTTTGGGTGTGGTTAGTCTGCTCATAGATTGAAGGATACCCCTTCTTCAAGTCAAGGACAATGAGGTAACATGGATCTGTCTACAACTTCAGCAGCTCAAACGGGTCGCCCCAGTCAGTAAGGTGCTTCATCTTTTACAGATGGTAGTTGGTGCCATACAATTTTGTATTCTCTTCAAGCTCGCGAGGACAAGAAGATTCTCCTAATGTTGTCACTAATTTGTTACAAATCATCCATTTTGAACTTTTATGCGCTGTTAGATCCACGGTATACACTTTCCTTTGTAACTCCTTAGATAGATGTAAAATTTTGTCTTATTCCAGAAACCCTCTAAAAATCCTTCTCATCTCTACCCTAGTTGGTGACCCAATAATACCTAGACGAGTATAAAAAAAATTCACTGTCAAAGTTACTCAGAAAGTCACCTCAGTAAGCCTTGTAGAGTAAGAAATGGTAGATTTCAATATTATTCTAGACATGGATTGGTTACATTATAGTTATGCCTCAGTCGATTGTAGAACTAGGATCATAAAATTTTAGTTTTTGAATGAGAAAACTTAGAGTGGAAGGATAGTAAATAATTCCATTTTGTCCAATTTATCTATTAGCTTAATGTTAAGAAAATGATTTATAATGGGTATATTTATAATCTTATTCGGGTTAAGGATTTATACTCTGAAACCCTAACTCTTGAGTCGATCGTAGAGGTAAATGAGTTTTCAGAAGTGTAGCCAGAAGTGTTTTCAGAAGATCTTCCCGGAGCCCCTCTCAAAAGGGTAATCAACTTCAAAATAGATATCCTTCCATATACCCAGCGTATTTTGATTCCTTCTTACATAATATCTCCAACTAAGCTAAAGAAATTGAAAGAATAATTTAAAGATATTTTATATAAGGTCTTCATCAACCTATTTTCCATCCATGTGGTGGTCTAGTAGTATTCGTGAAAAAGAAAGACGAGTTCTCTTAGAATGTGCATTGATTATTTTCATTTGAACAAAGTCAAAATCAAGAATAAGTATCTCACCCCTAGAATATATGACTAGTTCGACTAACTTTTAGGTGCTAGTTTATTTTCAAAGATAGACCTTAGATTCGGCTATCATCATAGATTCAGAGATAGTAAAATCCCAAAGACAACCTTTAGGTTTCGATATGGTCACTATGAATTTATATTTGTCTTTAGAACTAATAAATACTTCTTCACTTTCATGGACTTACTGAACAATGTGTTCAAACACTATTTTTACTTTTTCATCGATGTTATCTTTTCATTTAATCTTGGAGTGATGAAGAGAATGTGACTCATCTGAGAGTTGTTCTATAAGTCTTCAAAGATTGCCAACTATTCATTAAGTTAAACAAATGTGAATTTTATTATAGTTTGGAGATTTCCTTTGTCATGTGGTATCTTGTGAAGTGATCTGAGTGGATTCTAAAAAATGAGGCAGTACAACATTGTACTAGACCCACCTCTTCGACTAATATTAGAAATTTCTTGGTTTTGTCCTGTTAATACCAAAGTATTGTTGAAGGATTTTCTTCCATATCTTCACCATTAATCAAGTTTACTTAGAAGAAGGCCATGTTTTAGAGATCAAATGAGAATGAGAAAAGATTCTCTTAACCAAAGACCATATTGACTAAAACTCTTGTCTTGTCTCTACCAAATAGGTTAAACGATATTGTGGTTTATTTGTGATACATATGGGGTTGGCCTAGGTTATGTGTTGATGTAATAAGGTACATATCTTATGCTTGACAACTTAAGGTCTATGAAAAGAACTACCCGACTCATGACCTTGAGCCATAGTGTTTTCCCTAATGATTTGGAGACACTACTTTTATAATGTTAATGTTGATGTGTTCATAGATCATAAAAACCTCCAGTATGTGTTCACCCATAAACATTATATCTTCGTCAGAGGAGATGGATTGAATTCCTTAAAGACTATGACATGAATATGCTCTATCATCCAGTTAATTCCAATATAGTGGTTAACACCCTCAACATACTATCAATGTGTAGTATAGCACATAATGATGAAGAGAAGAAAGAACTAGCCAAAGATGTTCACTGGCTTGCTCGCTTAGAAGTTTTACTTGTGGATACGTAAGATGGTGGTGTGATAGTTCATACTGTGTCAGAATCTTCACTGGTAGTGGAGGTTAAGGAAAATTTGATATTGATCCTATATTACTTTAGTTGAAAGGTGCAGTTCATCAACAAAGAGTTGAGGTTTTCTCCGAAAGGGTAGATGATGTGCTTTGTTACTAGGGTCACTTATATGTTCCTAATAGTGTGACTCGAGGAAGCGAATCCTTATAGAAGAACATACTTCAGGGTATTCTATTTATTCAATTTCCACAAAGATGTATCATAATCAATGAGAAGTCTTTCGATGCAACAACATCAAGAGAAACATCATAGATTTTGTGGCTAAGTGTCTTAAATGTTAAGCTAAAGAAGAACATCAAAAAAAGATTAAAAGAAGATGAGGTGTGACTAAATATATTAACATTCCTTCATCAAAGTGGGAAGTGATAAACATGGATTTTGTCATAGGTTCACCTCGTACTCGTAGAAATATGACTCTATTTGTGTAATAATGGACAAAGTCATTAAGTTAGTTCAGTTCTTGGTTGTCAAGACTATAGATTCAGCTCAGGATCTCTACTAGACTCTAAACCAACGACATACTAATGTTGCATAGGGTTCCCTTTTCTATCATCGCATATAGGGGGTCCTCCATTTACCTCTAATTTCTGGAAATTGTTTCAAAAAGCTCTTGGTAATCAAGAAAATCTTAGTAAAACATTTTATCTACAGATGGATGGTCAAGAAAAACGTACAATTCAGACCTTGGAGGACTTGTCGAGAGTTTTTGTTATAGATTTCAAGTAGTTGGGATGATTACCTACCTCTTATAGAATTCATCTTTTAAAAACAGGATTCATTCCAGTATCAGATGGGCAATTATGAAGCATTGTATGGGTGTAGATGCAAGTCCTCTGTTTATTCATTTAAAGTATGAGAAGCAGCCTCGACAAGGCAAGATTCAGATCATGAGGCTATGGAGAAATTTCATCATATCAAAGATAGACAAAAGACAACTCTAAGTCTTCTGAAGTGCTATGCACATATAAGGAGAAGGGAATTAGAGTATGAAATCGATGATTGGTTTTCCTGAAAGTGTCACCCATGAATGTGTGAAAGATAGCCTCACATATGAATATGTTCCAGTTGAAATTATTGTAAATCTAGTCCGTAGGCTCAGATATAAAAAAATCGTTTCTGTAAAGGTTAAAATAGAGCCTAATGAAAGAAAAATTGTAACAATTGACTCCCCGAATGTTAATAAGTAATTTAGGGTTTATATGGAGTAAAAGTGAAGCCAAGCCAAGAGGCATGTTCCAAGGCAAAGGGGCCAAGCCAAGGCCAAAGACCAAGGCTGCCCCTAGCCAAGAGCATACTGCCTCACCTTGTCACAACCCGAGAATACCCCCCCTCCCGAGTCGTAACAATGCAGACTTGACCTGGAAGGGGTCTTCTACAAGTCTTTTAGCATTCATTCATCATATAGGCAATAAAAATAGTATGGAATTAAAAATTTTCACAGTAAAGTAAAGTCATCAATAGAAAACTCTTTTATGAAATGAAGGAATACTAAGTATCAAAATAGTCATCTTAGACACCATATCAACTTCATAGGGACACGACCCTTTATAGTCGAAATAACTACAAGAAATCTCACTTTTAACGACCACTTCATAACGAAGGGTCAAAAATCTGTCTCTAGAAGTGTAATTATAACGACAACATTTTTTTCTGGTCGTTAAAAGTAATTTATTAATTAAGAAAATTAAAGAATACATTCTGGTTGCTAAAAATAGTGATAGCGGTGGTTAAAAATAGATTGATATTTTTTAAAAGAGGGTCAGATCTATTATTTTGCTATAATTTACTTGTTAGACTTTATTTTTTATCTCCTACTCGTGGAAACCCTATCCCTTCTCCTTCAAAGAAGAATTTTTATTTTCAGCCCTAATCTTCAATACATCTGCATCTTGCTCATGTAAATTGGGTGACCGACATTTTAAGGTTTCTCTCTAGACCTAATTCACATATTTTTACATATTTGGGTATCGCTATTTTATATGTAAAATTGTATCAACAGTCAGTTTACATAAAAAAAAAAAAAGATTGCTTTTTTGAAAATTTACAAGCTTGAGTTTGGAAGGTCGAATTGCTAAGCAGCGCCCTTGTGACAACAAATTTCTGTAATATCCACGCACTTCTCCTTTGTTTTTCAATTACCAAAGCATTTAATAAAAAATATTGCCTTATCTTATAAGAATTTCAAGTCGGATGTCTAGCCAATTTATAAGACGAGTAACCATTACCTCTCCTTTGAACGTTAAATTGTTGCCAAAAGTTTCAAAAGTTCATATTTTGTTTTCATTTTTTTTACTTGGAATTACCTATACTATATATATCTTTATGTAATAATTAGAAGGTCAGAATTGGAGTATGTTGTGATTGGATCGATGTTGTTGCAGGAGGCAATTAAGTTTACATGTATCATTGGCTAAGTTTCTGAATCATCTTTTTTTTATCGGAGTACCTTAAATCTTTTTTTATTTCATTAGCTATTTGGTAAGTCGATTTATGCATGCGTATATCTTTTTTTTAGTTTCTGATTGTATCATGTAGTGAACCCCTCTCCCCCCCCACCGTCGCCTAGAGTAGCAGCTTTCTTGCAACTTTGCTATTAAATCATATAGGACCTTGTAATACCCCTTGCTTCCCCCCCATACATCCACCCCCCACTCCTTCAACTCCCTACCAACCTCATAACCTCATCCAACAAACCTCACCTATTCGACCCATCGCCGTCAAATCCATTGCACAACTACCTTCTTAACTTTCACATTCCCCTCACTTACATCCCCTATTTTCTAACATGTTTAATTTTGGAGGCAGAGATTAGCCATTCCAAATTTTAATTTGTTATCAACTAGCCTGTTAAGCTCGCATAGTATAATTATGTACCTGAGAATTTTTTACTTAGGTAAGTGATACTTGTATTTCACTTTTTTTTGTTCTTTTTGTTTTTCTCTTTTCCTTGTATAATTATATCTTTCCCATTTAGTTAAAGTTTAAAGGAAGATTTCTTCCACCATGTTACAATGGATAGGTAGGTGTAAGTGTCAAAGGTAATTTACTTGCATATTTCTTAATTTGGAGAATAGATTTTAAGTTTTATCCTTTATTATTTTTAAATTGGAGGCACTTCATTTGTTGTTGCCTCTAGAGATCAAAGTATAAATGGCTATACCTTTTTATTATTGGTGATTTATGATATTCTATATTTTGAGATCCTTATATATGTTATGGACTTCTTGTAGTTTGCAAACTATTTTGTTTTTTTTTTAATCTTGAAATGAAAATTATAGGTTGATTTATAGTTTGAGTCTAAGAAGTGATACAGTTTTGCTTCTTAATTATGTGGTGTTGGTTGCTATTTTTTTTTCTTTTACATTACTGGAGCTTTTAGGATAACACATGTTAAAAGGTCATTCACATTAGAAAATTTATCTAACAAAGTCATTAAACTTTGTTTTGTATTAATGAGATTGCTCAACTTAGGTTATTGTATCAATGAAATCACTCAACTAAATTTATCAAACATTTGCACACAACTAATGTAGGAAAAGAACGTACAAACTGGCCATGAATATTTTGTATTAACTCTTGCTGAAATGCAACTATACAAGTAATGATTTTACCTTTAAAAACAACAGAATAACCTACAACCACAATTACACCTCTAATACAAATAAATTGGGATTGGCTAAATGAATCGTCAGTTCTTCCTTTTCAATTCATAAGTTATCATAATAAAGAAAATAAAAGTGGAAATTAAGTTAAATCTATCCTCACCTTATAGATATCACCATATCTTTTTCTTTCATCTGCATTGATACCAAGATTGTGGATCTTTCAAGATAACTTTTTACATGTAACTAAAGGTCCTCCTCTTTAACCTTCGCTTACCATACTTTTTCACTTATTGACTGATGCATCTACATGTCAATACAAAATAAGCTAGCAAATCTCAATCAGATGACACAAACTATGAAAAACATGGTCCTTCAAGTGTTGTATGAGTTCTTGTGACCATAGCAACAAATATTTTGCTTCTACCAACGATAACACTAATTTCAAAGAAATCACCCTTCTTTCTTTTTTTGGGTTGGTCATTTAACATATTTTTCGATTTATAAATTTTCAGGCACTAGACTTTCTTTCAAACGCACCAATGCCCACCCACATTTGTGGATAAGTTGAGAAATTTCTTTACCCCCCTACCTTAATATGTTGTCAAGTGCAGCTTCTAAGTAGGTTTTGGTAGCCCACCCAGTATTTGATTTTGATCTCAAATTTCCTGATCCAAATTTGTTAACTTTCATTATTTGACATTATCATGTTGAATGTCCACTATCTTCAAAATTTTATGGAGTCATGAGTGTATCATTATTAATTATTTAGTTATTTAATTTATAAATGAACCTTCATACTATTTACTGCCTAAAATACCTTAAGTTTTCATTTGATAGATTAGAGATCATTATTCTAGAAAGTTTGTTTTATTTAAGATGCACATTTTCTTCAATATGATACTTCATGGCTTTAGTAGTTAGAAATTGTACGCTTATGTTTCTAGGATTTTAAAACCGCTAATAGAGAATAATTTTTATGTCCATCCTTCATGTGTTGTTAGAAATTGTCTTTTAGCTATAATTGTACCCTGACTAATTGATCGTGCTAAGAATGAATAGACTTTATATTATCACATCATACATTAATTTATAGACATTTCACGTATAGACATGCGGTTTTTGAATTTGCTCGCTTATCATGATTTTTCATGTCCTCATCTCTCCTATCACTAGTAAACAAAAATATATAAAATAGTTGGCATAAAGGTACATCTCTAGGCATAAATGTATATGGCACATAATATAGAAGTGATACACTAGATAAATGTTTCGAGTTGTTGGGATAACAAAATTTTCCCATAAAACATACTTTTAATTTGGCATGAAGTATAGTTTTTTTATTGTGTTATTAATCATATATATTAAATATCTGATGGTCATGTAATCAAAAAAATGACGACAAAGAAACGATAGAATGAAAAATGAAAAAGAATCTCCAACAAAGAGGAGAGAAAATGAGAAAAACAAGAAGAAGAAAATAAATGAGGAGAAGGTTTCAAGAAAACAAAGGTCAAATGTAAAAATGAAAAAATATTGAGAGTATAGTGTAAATTATAAGGATGAAATAGTCACTTTATCCCAAATAAATATCATACAATTTCCTAAGACTATAGCCAATGACAAACCCTATTTGATTCATTTTTAATGTTTTAACATTGGTGCATACCTACATGAGGGTCAAGCATATGGTATCTCAATCTCATGCATCGAACATCTTTCCAAGTGTGAGTGACTTTGAAAATGTCCTAAGATCATAACACTATTAAGTGTGAAGTAGGACTTCATTTGTTGTAAGGACACTTGAAACATGAGGATATGATTAATTATATCCTTTAACCCAGCCAAGATGAACTCATCTTGTAAATGCTTAAGTATGTTTGGAATATCATTTGAAATTATAGGGATTACTCAAAGTTGACCTCAACTTTGTCAGAAAGTAGTTGAAGGTGATTCATATGCATAATACTAATTGTTGGTACAAACTAGAGTAGAAATATTGTCAACTATGAACAAATTCATTTCTCAAATGATGTCTTTTGTAGGAAATATCAAGAAAAATAAAAGTATTTTTTTGATTTATTATGAACTATGTTTGACTTGATTCTTAAAATACAGGATACATAGGCGACCCTACAATGAGTTGGTCTCACAATATAAAATTTTATATCCTTGAATGATCAAAATTGATTTTTTTTTTAAAAAAATTGCAAAAATAATAAATTAAAAAGATTTTCAAATTTCCTCAATTTAAAAAGTGGGGCATATTCTTATTAGTTTTTTTTAAAAAAATCACTACCGGTTCTAGGAAACAAACACTCTATCTTCATTCATTTCTAGGAAAGAAACATCCTAACTGCATTTTGTTTTGCATTTTTCTTTTGGTATAGATATTTGTCATACATGTTAATAACACATAAAATATATTTTCTCGTGTGAACTGGGCTAAAAAAAATGTTGTGGTGATTTCAAATGATTTTGTTTAGTAAGATATTCTTGAGTAATGAGATTTAGTTTAGAAGGATCCTCCTCACAATGGGGCTAGCAGAACTCTCCTCATAGTGAAATTAGTAGGACCCTCCTCATAATGGATTTAATTCAATAGGATTATTCTCATAATGGGATTATTAGGACCCTCCTCACAATAGGACTAGTAGGACCCTCATAGATAAATAAATTATTAGGACTCTCCTTACAATGGGACTAGCAGGATTCTCCTGGATAATGGGATTAGCAAGACTCTCCTGGATTATGGGACTAGCATGACCCTCATGGATAATAAGACCAACAGGACCCTCTAGAATAATGAGAATTAGTGTAGCAAAACCCTCTTGTACAATGTGATTTATTAAGCAGGATCCACCCGGACAATGAGATATAGTTTAGCAGGACCCTCATGAAAAGTGGGATTAACAGGTCCCTCCTAGACAATGAACTTTAGTTTATCAAGAACCTCCTAGACAAGGAGATTAGTGTAGCGGGACCCTCATTGACAATAAGATTTATTTTAGCAGGACCCTCCTTAATAATGAGTATTAGTGTAGAAGGACCCTCACATACATAAATTAGTGTAGTAGGACCCTCATAAACAATGAGAATTAGAGTAGCAGGACCCTCTTAAACAACGAGAATGAGAATAAGATTAGCAGAAACCTTCTAAACAATGAGAAATAGAGTAGCAGGACCCTCCTAAACAATGAGAATTAGAGTAGCACGACCCTCATAAACAATAATAAATAGGTAGTAGGGCCCTCTTAAACAATGAGAATTATAGTAGCACGACCCTCATAAACAATGAGAATTAGAGTAGCAGGACCCTCCTAAACAATGTGAATTAGACTAGAAGGACCCTCCTAAACAATGAGAATTAGAGTGGCAGGACCCTCCTAAACAATGGGAATTAGATTGGCAGACCCTCCTAACTGATGGCAATTAAACTAGAAGGACCTTCCTAAACAATGAGAATCAGACTAGCATGACCCTCCTAAACAATGAGAATTACAGTAGCAAGACCCTCCTAAACAATGAGAATTAGATTAGCAGAACCCTCCAAAACAATGAGAATTAGATTTGCAGGATCCTTCTAAACAATGGGAATTAGAGTAGTAGTACCCTCATAAACAATGAGAACGAGAGTAGCAGGACCCTCCTAAACAATGAGAATTAGTATAGCAGGATCCTCTTAAACAATGAGTTTCATATTAGCAAGATACTCCTAGACAATGGGATTAGTAGGACCATCCTACATAATGAGATTTGGTTACTTTTTTGTAGTATAAACACTTCCTAGTCTGAGTTTATTTAGTTATTTATTTTAAATTCACATTTTCCAGTGAAAACTGGGGCAAAATTTTTATTTATTTCTTTTGTTTGTGATGATTTTCAGATTTTTTTCAAGCGAAACACGAATTTGAAATTCAAGAACAAAGTGTCAACTTATTTTTAGAATGATCAATCCCATGATAGCTAGAATCAGCTTCTTCAATACATGTAGCAGTCTGACTTCCTCACATCTTTTTCTATTCAGCTTCTGATCAAGATAACATGTGGTCATTAAAGAAAGGTGGTCAAAAATATTATAAAAAAATATTACAAACTAAATGAAAAAGTATTTATTTTTAAGTAGAAAATAAAAGAGGTTGTAACCCACCCTTGTTATCTTATCGGAGCCAAAATCGTAACCCAGGTTTTCCTTGGCGGTGCTACCAACGACACGGTAAACCACCCATGTTATTTTGTTCTAAAACATTTTTTGTACTTATGTAATAGATAATCAAAAGAAGAAGTAGAAGTACTGAAAATATATGGCTATTTTATGGATTAGAGAGAAATTGAGTCAATCCTTCCCACACATTATTTCTCGTCAATCTCTTAAATATTCAAAACAAATTGTAACTTTCTTCTTCGATTCATTGTGGGATTATGCCAATAGAGGCAATGTTGAAGGTTTAAAATTGATCTTCCTATTTCAATGTCTTGTATTGTAATTGATCAAAGTTAGGATCATCTTATTATGAATTGAATTACACTTGATTGAATAGGAAGTAACTTGACTTGTAAAGTTAGAATTTAACATTTACGGTCAATTAGGATCGGAATCACTTAGTAATGAAATATGTGATCAAATTACCTTGAAATATAGGTATGAAGAAGAGATTAAGAAAGAAACCTTGAAAGTAGGATTTATGAGCATGATGGCTGGGGGCCTTAGGGTGATGCTAATGTGATTAACTAATGATGTAAAGGCTTTAAGAGTATAATATACATATAAATCCAAAGCTAATGAATAGAACTGTGTAGAGAGAGCTTTACCTACCTAGATAACCTTATGAATCCTAGATGGTAGGAAGTGATAGAATCACTTAGGTCATGATGATATCCTTGTCTAATGAAAAACTCTAGACAACAAGGTTAAAACATGAATAGAAACTTAATGAAGTAAATAAGACTTACTCACAAGTACATGGTTCTAGGGTTGAATGGACTTTTCCTAAACTAATTGAACCTTAAGGCAGAGAGCATTTATTGCCTAGGTCAATGAAGGTATAGTTGATCACACTGGTGTAAAAGAGTAGGGTGGATTGCAGGGTTGGTGGTCAATAACACCTTTCCATTTACTTGAGTCCAAGTAGAGACTCAATGATTATTTTGTGGGATTTATGTCTAGCACAGAGGATATTGCAATGAGAAAAAAGGTTCCCACCTAGATGAGTTTGGGCTTTTATAGAGGTTCCCACCTAGTTAGTTTGGCTTTTCACAGGGATCTCTCACCTAGAAGAGTATTGAGTTCTCAACCGTGTCTCATGAAATGGAAGCTTCACCTAGTAGAGTTTGGATTTCTAGTAGCAATTTTCATATCCCTTAATTACATGCCTGCCGTTGGAAGTTAGCTAGTGGATCCGACTAAGCTAGCAAATTGATTCCACTTGGCTAGTGAACCACCCTTTAATTGTGTGGGTAACACCATGAGAGATCATATGTTCTCATGTCGGATAAGGTTATACCCCAATTAAATGAGATTAGTAATGAACTAAGATTTTGCTAAATGTAGCATATCCTAGAGTTCAAACTATATGGGCTAAGATTATGCATAAAGTAGCATATCCTAGAGTCTAATGTCAGTAATGATCCAATATTATACCTAGTGTAGTATATCCTAGGGTTCAACCTTAATGAACTAAGATGCACTTAGTATAGTATATCCTAGGGTTCTAATAATGAGAAATTAAGACAAGTTAGTGAAGGACGTTATAATGTTTCAAGAGTATAAATAGACTAAGATATGCTTGTGTAGGGCCTCCTAGAGTTCATAACCATAATAAGCCTAGATATACTAAAAGAATTATCTTATAGGGTCCAAATATATAATGAACATAGATAATGCTTGTTGAAACTCAATTTTGACCGGCTTTTTAACCATTTTTAGGAATACTATTCAATTAAATACGTATTTTAAAAATTTATTTAAAGCTTAAATTTTTTATCAATAAGTTATACATTTTAGTACATTTACATTACAAAATTATTGTAGATATTTTAAAATTATTAATAAATTTCGTATGTTTTAAAATTAAGTAATTTCCAATTATATAAAAAAATTTAATATATATGGTATTTTAATTAAAATAGTACTTCCTAAATTCCTCAAAAAGTAAATTCTAGCCCATTTGCTTCTATTTCTTCAGTTTGAGCTACCAATTTTAATTTATTTCAATTTAGTTCACCCTTTTCATTTCAGAGCTGGCCAATTTATTGCCAATTTTGCATTTCCCATATCTAACCCAAATTGGATTTAGACTCAAGCTTTTAATCTTATCCATCCATTTAATTTGTTAAATCCAAGATCGAATCTTAGCTTTACATCTTAATCGATTCAAGGGTCTAGATTGACCCCCATCTCTACATCTAAAAGACCTAATCCTAAAAAGCATAACTCATCTTCATCCCTCTCTCCCTCCACTCTTTCCGGCGACCCATCTTCTTCTCCCCTCTGGCTCCACAGCAGCCTCCCCTTCTTCCTCTCTCCACCTCTCATCTTCTTCTCTCCACTCTCTCCATCCTCCACCCCCTTTTCTTCTCCCTTCTCCCGTCGATCCTCCTCTTCTCTCTCCCTTTTCCAACGGCGAAGCCTCTCCCTCTCCTCCCTCCTCTCTCACCCCTTTATCCTCTCCTCTCCTTCCTCTTCTTTTTTCTTCAAATTCTCGTGAGAACAACCAAACGACGACCAGCGAGACCCAGGCGAGGGAGAGCTCTACCGGCGAGCAGAGATAGCCGGCGAGAAGTGGCGCTAGGCAATGTTTCCATTTCCGGACGAGAGACAACCAACCACCAGCAACCAGGAAGGAAGCCGTGAGCAGTTGGCGAACGCCCGCAAACGTCCGAGCAGGAGGTCTGAGTAATGTGTTTGCCGTCCCTTCTTGTTTATGTTTTCGCGCTTCTCCTTGCAGGTACCAGTAGCAAACTCCTACAATTACTCCAACAAAGCAAGCTCCGACAATGTTTGAGCTTTGGGTCATGTGACGGATCTCAACAGATCCGTCTTTGGTATTTTTTTTTACTTTGTGTATACATTTTTTCAAGTGATTCAGATACATCAATTATATTTTGCTATTAATTTACAATGCTCAGATGCTAGAATGATATGTATTTGTTCATTATTCGTATTCCTGAATGTTAATGTTCATAATAGTGTGATTTCACATTTTTTGTTATGTTGGTTTGAATCTGTTTATGAATATCTAAATTTAATCTTTGCATTTGTTTCCCCCTAAATTGTTAATTTGTAAATCTATCTTGCTTAATATAGTGTCGATTATTCGATAAAGGATTAATGTTTATTCGGATATATTTGATTTTCATGAATGTTACTAATTGTAAGTATACTTTTCTATTACGATTTTTCTTGATTGACTTCTCACACATGTTATAATATGGTTGAGTTAAGTTTTCGGTCAGTTAGCAAAATTAGTTAATTTCTTACTTGTTTTGCCTTGGGAAAAAAAACTTACTCACTTAAAAAATAGTTGTTTACTGATTTTATGCTCTCTTATTTAGAAAAATAATATTAATCAATCCCTCCTTTTCATTAATATTTGGTTTGATCAATTCTCACTTGATTGTATATGGCAACGTTATTTATCTTCCTTGTCTTATTTGTTGGCTCATATTTGGTAGAATAATAATAGTAATTTTAAAAATCTGATTTTGGCTCCTTGGAAGTAAAGAAAATATTTAATTGATTCCTTAGTTATTCCTTTCCTTAAATTATGTCAATTTGTGTATATTACTAATCTACTGAATATCCTTATTTGATTTGCTTGGGTAACAAGAATTTAAACTGATTTGTATATGGTAAAATAATATGTTTGTTCTTCTTTATTTGAGGAAAGTTTTTCTTTTGTTTTTATTAGTTTATATGTGCTAACAAAATATAATTTAAAATCTATTTTTTTTCTCTTCTTTATTTAAGGAAAATATATTACTTTCTTATTTTATTTTCTTACTTGTTTATTTTTGGTGATGAAATATTTTTAATATTTTCTGATTTTGACTCTCCATTAAAATAAGGAAATTGTGACAATAAATTAATTTCTTTAAATATTTATTTTTCTTATTTGTCCCCCCCTCTTTACTATATGAAAAGGACCCCCTCCTCTCACACTCTCACTAACTCATTCACTCTCTTCTTACCACAAGGGCTAGAATACTTAACTCTCTCGCTCTCTCATTGCTCATATTAATGCTACTCTTAAAACAAATTAAGATTTTGGTAAACTTTCAAGTGCTTTCTTGGCCTTTTATTTTGTTAGAGTAAAAATTTAGATCAACTTATATTCATTGCTTCCATTTATTTTTTGCTTAACCGGTTAGTATTTTTAATTAGCATTTACATTATTTTTTGCATTCATGCATTTGTGTAAGAATATTGTTCTATTTTTTTCTATATGTATAATTTATTTTTAAATAATTACACGTGTGTATCACCTTGTCTAAAATAAAATATGATTACTTGTATAGCTATTCGATTGTTTTGACTGGTTTCAAACTTTAAGTTCAAGTTGAAGATTAACTATGAAAAGAGATTACTTTGTCTAATTCATGTATTTGAATCTATCTATTGCTTATTTATTTATTTGAATTTTGTAATATTTGTTTAACTCTAAAGCACTCTCATATATAAAATATATTTTGGGATCGCCTAAGGGAGGGGAAATTATATGCTAATTTACAGACTTATTTGTGTTAGAAAGCATTGCCTATAGGATTTTAATGACACGACATTAGATCTAATTAAAAAGAATAAAAAAATAAATCATCTTTGTTAAATTACTTGTTTAATCTTGTCTAACTAATAATCTTAAGCTAAAATATTAAAATTTGCATTTTAATGATTTGGTGATAACTATAGATCTTTTCTTAATTTGATAGAATATTAAATAATTTGTGTGCATATTTTTACAAAGTTATTCAATCGAAGAAATTATTGGCCTCAAATATATTAAATACTTTTACACCAGAAAGGAATCCTACTCTTAGGTGTGTTTTAATAATTTTTGCATGTTTAAAATGAGAATATTCAGAAATACTTTTTGCTCACTGTAAATAATAATAAATTTTCACCTTTATTTTCTGCATGTGTTTATCCTAAAAATTTGTAAAATAATTAATATTTATGCATCATAATTAACCACTCTTTTATCTAAAATTGATATTAATTATTTTCTGCATCTAATAAATGATAGTCTCATTAAAAAATTTGCTTTCTAATTTCCGTATTGTAATTATTTTATGTCTAGTTTTTAGCGATAATAATCAGTTTGTAAATCTGTCAATATTCTACAAAATAACTTTCTGCATTAAAAGCAAATTTGTAACTTACTTAGAATAATTTTCTGCATTAATAATAAATCTATTGATGTTCTTAAAATAAATTTTCTTCCTAAATAAATAAATTTTTGTTGTCCCGAGTTATATTTTATGCATTAATAATTAAAATTTCTATTGTTTTAAAATATATATGCATGTGGGATCACTCCTTGCTACACTTGGAAATAAAATAAAATTTATTATGTCACTAATTGCTGCTCACTTTAAAAGCAACTCAACCCTAAAATTTGCGTTTTTGTAATAATTGTCGGTCATCTCTAAATTTAATTATATTATCATCCGCTTGCTTTAGGAGTGTCTATCATCATTTTTGCTTTCTTAATTCTTTGTTGTTGTTTGCTTCAGTGTGTACACACTAGCATGAGAACTTAAAATTTTATATTTGTTTGCAAAGCATGTTGTGATAATCAATTTAGAGGCTAAATTGAAACTATCGTGAAAAAATTCTCTTGTGTTTGAATTGGTGTCTAGGAGAGAGGCCCTATATTTATTTGTTCAAACCCACCCTTAAGGAGGTCCAGTGTCTTTTGGACCATAAAAAAATTGAGGAGATTAGGCACCTTGGAATGCATTGCATGCGGTGGTTGGGTAGGGGTAGTTGTCCCTATAGAGATGATGAAATCTACTCAAGCTTGAACGACAAACCTTGGTTTTGTCTGTCCTACACGGCAACCTATCGAGAGAGAAAAAGTCAAGTGCTGATCCAAAAGTCTCTTTTGAGTATCCCTTCCTTTTATCCTTTTACTTGTTTAATAATTATATTCATTTGGGGTAGCTTAAAATAAAATAATAATAAAAAATTCTTATTTATTTTTCTCTTCTCTATCATCTCGCTTATCTTTATTAATTGCTTGGTATATATGTTTTATTATCTAAACTCGCATGCTTAAAATTTAATTAAAATAATAATATGAGCTACTTGTTCAACTTGTTGTTATATCACATAGCTTTATATAAAGTAGATTTAATTGTTCAATATTCTTATCACCTAGTCTTACATGCTTAAATAATTAATTAAAATAGTCTTAATCATTTATTATTGGTTATCACCTAGCTGACATGCTAAAACTAAATAAATAATAATTAAGTGACCTTAATTGCTACTTGTAACCCCCACATAAAATGCATGAGATACGGTCTAAACCCACATTTGTGGAGCTCGAGGGATGCCTAACATTTTCCCTTCTAGGTAATTTGAACCCTTACCCGATCTCTGGTTCGTTGACCTTAGTTAGACTTAGTTAGGTTAGATAGGTGCCCTAACGCGCCTTAATTCGTTAGGTGGCGACTCTTCAAAATTTAAAAAATCCTAAAGAGTTGTGAGGGAGGGAGAAAATTAAGGGGGAAGGAAAAAAAAAAAGGAAGAGGTGAAAAGAAGGAAGACCTCTCATACGTAGGGAGATTTAGGTTAGACCATTAAGTGTTTCATGCGTATTTATGTAGGGGTTAATTTATTTGGTGATTTCATAGTTGTCTTTATGTGCTTATCATATTTGTTATTATTTTGATGCCTTATTTACTGTCTTCTTTCCAGTTTCACCCATTTTCATCTTCCTATTTGTTTATTGGCATGTTTCACCTTAACTTTCCCCTTGTTTGTTTCCTGCAATTTACCTTTTCCTTATTACATGATTTTACCATGTTTTTTCCTTAATGTCCTTTAATAATGTATTTATTTATTTATTATGTTATGAATTTATAAATAGATGATGTGCCTATTGCCTTTCCAATCTAAATGTTATAATGTTTAATACTTTGATAATGACATCCGCTCATAACTTTCCCAATTGGGAGTCTCGTACTTTTCTCTTGTTTATTTGTTTCTACGTGATGTTTGTGCTTGCACCTCTCACAACTAATCATCTTCTCTTCAACCTACCCCAAACATTATAGCGAGTCGACAATGCGGGACCATAACAAAGGTTTTACTTACCGCAAAACTACAAGCCTATATAATAGAATCCATTTCATGTCCGCGTCAAGCCAACTCTTATAACTTCTAGTTAAGTCATACATGTTGAATAAGCCCTAGGTAGTTTGACATTTGGCGTCAATTCACATAATTAGTAGACACCCTATTGTTTAAAAGGACAACAAATAAACTTTAGAAAGGTGGGAAGCCGGGGAGGCTGTAAATTGGTAAGGATAGTTAACCAAGTTAAATAGTCAAAAAAAGAGTTTAGAATTTTACTATAATTTAAATCCAATTGTGAGGTGGGTGAAAAAAATAAGGCATAACGGGAAGGTAACGCCGAGTGAGGAAGAAAGGAGGGGGAGAGATACCAAAAGGCAGGACAGTAGGAGCAGGGAAAAACGAGCTCAAGGAGAGGGAAAAGGCCCCCCACGAGGAAAGTGGAGGGGGGAAAGATAGGGGCAGGGACCCCACTTTGAGCAACAACCTAGAAAAAGTTATAATTAGGCTTCTGTTGTGTTTTGATTTGCAATTGTCTGACCGCACGAACAAATGGTTGATCTATAGGAACATCGGTTTTACAACAACAGATCAAAGGCCTCATTCGTAATATCCACAAAGGAGAAATTCAAAAAGGAAAAATGAAAAGTGACTAATGACAAGGTTATGACAAGAATGTGAAAAGAAGTGTATTTCAGAGAGTTGGTATCACTCTTGACCAGAACAAATATAGAAGTTAGAAAAACAACCACCGGCGGAGAAAGGCAGAAGCGATCGAACGAGGGGGAAAAAGAGGAAGAGGAAAGGAAAGATCAACTAATGGGGAGAAAAAAAAGGATTAGTGTAAAAGGGAAGCAAAGGCAAGGACAAGCACAAAACAAGAATAAATGTAAACCCCTACGATTATCCCTCCTCCAAGTTTACCCCACTCCTCCAAACATCAACGAAGCTCCATTCAAATACCCCAGAGAGACCACTTTCCAAGTTATCATATCCTTCCCCATAATGCCAATGCTTCCAAACCTAACATCTACTCCCACCGCAGAATACTGATAGGCAAAGTGACCGAGAGATGAAATAAGTAGAAAAACAAGGGTGCTCTTGGCATACTTGTGCCTCTTATGCACCACTTCAATTCTTCCATATCATATTGTCTCCCGTAATGAAGGCCTAATACAGTCCATATACAACAACAAAAATATCTTAGTCCACAATACCAAAATTGTCACGCGAATGCATATTCGCCAAAAAAACCTTCGAGGTTGAGGAGAGAATGACAAAAAACTTAACTCCTATACTGAGCCTATAGGCCCAACTTTATGAAAGTCTCGAGAGACGGGAAGCTGTACGGGGAAAACAGCAACGGGACACACTTCCATAGTTCCCCGAGAAAGCGCAAAAACGCAGAGGCAGGAAGGGCAGGAAAGTAGAGTGGACGAAAACAATGGAATGGGGGTGCTTATCATTCGAGAATGGAAGGACATCAATTAGAGACTGTCTGGGATCTAAAGAAAATTCAACAAATGATTGATACTAAGATCATAAGATTGGGGAGGATCGGTACAAACAAAGATATGCAAACCCCCCACACCCCACACCCACCACCTCCACCACACCCCCCGTGAACATGCCTGAAGTCTATTGGAACCAATTTTCAAATAAGTCTCTGAGTCATTAAGTTAATTTTTCTTGCTGCAGACACCCAAATAAACATGGGCAACCAAAACTTACTCAGACTCTCTCATTCCCGTTGTTGCTGGGAAGGTTCTTCCGGGAGAGAGGAGGAGAGAAGGGAAGGGGAAAAGAAGGCCTCGAGAGCAAGGATGGACGGGGGAAGAGGGGGGGAGAAGAAGGGGAGCAGAGGCGGGGCGGGAGGAGCGAAGAAAAACGTGCAGGGGACCATTAATAGTAAAGAGGGGAAGAAAATTTTTGAGAGAGTCTGTCAAAAATTCCATCAAAGATTTCTCCCCATGCAAATAAGAGAGACTACAAACCCAGGTTGCCATCTGTCACGTACTCTACTTCCTGGACTTCAGAAGGGGGGGAGAGAAACAGCAAAAAAGGGGGGAAAAGGAGAAGGCTGAAGTGAAGAAAGCGGTGAGGCCGGGAACCTAAAAACGTAAAAAACATACCAAAGCAACAAAAGTTCACACTTGGGCAGAAAATTTTGAGGGGATCTCAAAATTTTTGATTAGCACTGCAAAAGGACATCGATCAGACATAAAGGAGCATGCGCCGCGGGGCCTACAAAGACGGCGAAGACGCACAAAGACAAAAATAAAGCTCTATCTCCTACCCTTAAAGAACAAACTCATGTTCCGAAACTAGACGAAAACCTGAGAGGTGGCAGCCGGGAAACGCGAAGATAAACAAAAAGAAAACACACGGGCGCAAACCGAAGAAAACTAAAAGGAAACACACCAAGAACTCTTCTTGGCTACCCGAAAGGCTAAGACAATAAACCCAACCCCTCATAACAGCGGTGCTTTTCGACGTGACATTAACGAACAAAGAGGAAAGAAAACAAAAGGCCCGTAAAAAAAAGGAAAAAAGGGAATCAAGAGGAAGGAAGGACGAAAAGAAACACGAGGCAGGAAACAGGAGGAAATACCGGAATGGAAGAGGAAAAGCGACAGACCCCGAATTGCTATGCCCTAAACAAACCTTGTCCCCAAAGATTACATAACCCAAAAAATTGCATTATTCCCGATATTGCAGTGTGCCTGAACACGCCGCATAGACGTGGGCCGCCATCGAGGAGGATTGAAGGTTCAAGAGATTGAAAATTATATAATGACTACAATTGCATTGTGCACCACGAGGATTGTAAAACTTTTCAAAGATCGCATTGTGCCGAAGACGGGGGAATGTTGAAGCTGCGAGAACTGAAGGATGGGATCATGCATAAGATGGAATCTGCCATGTCTTAAAATTGCATTGGGCCCAAAGATTGCTTGTTGCCTGAAAAGGCGAAGGGGGATAAAATTGAGTATGCGGATCAGTAAAACAGTAAAAGAAGGAACGGAAGAAAGGCAAACAGGAAAGCTGGGAACAAGTCCGCAGACGGAAGGCCGGGGACGGAGAAAAGCGAACGACGGGGCCGAGAAAGAGAGAAGGATTGCGGAAGGTATGACAGATGACGGGGCCAGGCGTGCGCCCGGGATACATCGGGACGAGTGACTGGGGAGTAAAGTCGCACGAGGCTACCAGTACATCAAAACAGAGCATACACGGCGGGAGCAGGATAGGAGAGGCCCGAAGGCCCAGAATCCTCAAAACGGACAATAACTTTCAGGGCCTCGCGGATCATAATGTCATGGCCTAAGGACTTACATATATGTGGGAGATACAGCTTACTAAGGAGTAGTACCAGTATAAAAGGAATTTCAGCCATGGCCTGCAAACAGAATATAAGGGCCAAGAATTTAATTTCGGAGGGATGGAACGAAAGAAGGTGGAAAAGTAGAAAGGAGGTAATTTTAATGGGACTTATCTGTGAAACAATATTTTCATGACCTGAGGATATTCTTTGCATATCATTGCCCTAGACATCATTTTTCATAGTCTTAAGGCAAACATTCATGGTTGAGATGGAAAATTGCATCATGTTTAAATTTACCATTTATTTTGACACATCTACTTTGATCACTCTATTTAGTCATATTACAAGTTACAGATGTGCAGATCACAGATAAAATCAATCGCCCTCTGAACAATCGTTTCCATGCTTACAAACACAGCCAAATCAAATTCATGTCTACTCACACTATCGTTCGGCTACTCAGGCTACTATTCAATCTATTTTGAAGATATTATTGGATTCAAAAATGCTACCTGTGGACCTTTTGTTTCTGCAGACAAGGCCGGTGACAGCGGCGGCGCAGGAGGAGGGAAGGAGCATGGCTTATAAGATAGCGAACCAAGAAAGGAAGTACTCCATATTGCTTTTTATTTCCCCCACTTTTTTCGGGCCCCCCCCCCCCGGGTCGCCGTCCGTTTATTTTTTGTTTTTTTTTTTTTTATTTTAAAGCCCCTTCTGGTCCGCCTCCCAGTTCTTCCCCCCCCCCCCCCCCGGCACGGTTGTTTTCGCGGTCGCTGCCCACTTGCCTTTTGCTTTTCGGACCCCCCCGCCCCTCCTGGCCGCTACGCCGCCCCCCCCCCCCCCCCCCCCCCCCCTGCGACAGTCTTCGGCTTCTCTTCATGCCTTCTTGCTTCTCTATTTCATCTCTTTCGCTAATCTAATCGTATCACAAGCGACCTCGTTCCACCTTCTAATATCTTACCGCTCTTTCAATTTTAAAGAGATTCATTAGCTCTTGAATCTAGAACAACACACGACCTGATTCTCGTATAACCAGAGATATGTAGGAGGACTTAATAGAAAAGTCTCGGTTGTACCCTTTTTCAACTCTACATCGCTTCAATTGATCCCACTGACATCTCGTTGGTCGGCCAAAATCGGCTACTAAGTCAACGTTGGTTGCCTGACCATTCATTTTTCATTCTCAAGCAACCAAGGGGCAGCTGTTGACACCCAATTTTGATAGACCTTTTAACCATTTTTTAGGAATACTATTCAATTAAATACCTATTTTAAAATTTTATTTAAAGTTTAGAATTTTAGTCAATTTTGATTAAAAGTTATATATTTTAGTAGGTTTACTTTATCAAATTGTTGTAAATATTATTAAAATATTTTAAAATTATTAATAAATTTTGAATGTTTTCAAATTTAAATAATTTCCAATTATATAAAAATATTTTAATATATGTAGTATTTTAATTAAATAGTAATTTCTAGCCCATTTGATTCTAATTTCTTTCAATTCTAGCCTATCCAATTTTAATTTTATTTCAATTATAGCCACCCTTTAATTTCAGTGCTAGCAAATTTTATTGCAATTTTGGTCATTCCATGTCTAACCCAATTTAATTTTAAGACTTTATCTTTAAATCTCATCCATCCATTTAATTCATTAAATTCAAGATCGAATCTTAGCCCTAAATCTTAATCAATTCAAGGGTCTAGATTAACCCCCGTCTCTACATCTAAAAGGCCTAATCCTAAAAAACATAACTCATCTTCTTCTCCCCTCTCTCCCTCCACTCTTTCCGACAACCCATCTTCTTCTTGCCTCTCTCCACAGCCGTCTCCCCTCTCTCCCTCCACTCTTCCTGGTGACCCATCTTTTTCTCCCCTCTCTCTCCACTGCCACCTCCCCTTCTCCCCTCTCCCATCACTCCTTCTCTCTCGCTCCCTTTTCCTGCGGAGACACCTCTCTCTCTCCTCCTATGTTCCTCCCTCCTCTCTTTCTTCTTCTTTTTTCTTCAGATTATCGCGAGGACAACCAAACGACGATAAGCGATACCCAGGCGAGGGCGAGCTTGATACGCTCAAACTTACTTCTCAAATAAGAGTAAAGCGGTGTGTAAGTAAATTAAACCCACCTAGTGAGGTTGGAGATCTTCACACGAGGGAAAATGTTTAGACTTAACTTCAATCTGTACTAATATTTTCAGTCAATACTTCCTTGAAAGCAAAAAAAATAAAAGGGGGGTTTATATTCTTAAGGTAAATGAAAATAACTAGAAAAATAAAAACAAAGACAACTAAAGATTCGAATGTTGGGAGTTTAATCAATTAATCAAAGGAAATTAGGGTTTACGGTTGTTCCCTACAGGTTCATAACGAGATAAGTATAACGATAATAATTCTTTCAAGTATTAGGCAGGCACAAGTGATAAGTTATGTATTCTAACTCTTGGTCCGGCATCTAGAAATTCACCCGACACTTGTCCGACACGTGTGTTGCTATCCTACCCTATTTGTACCTAATATTAAGCCTAGATTTGATATGTGACTAAGGGATTACCTCGTATTCAATCAAATAATAGCCATTAGACAGTGTACTCTAAATCTATGTTGCAATTCTTTTCCATTATCTACCTCTTGGCCCGGCAAGTAGCATTACGGCGAGTTCTAACGTTGGCACCGTTCAAAAGACTTCTATGCGAAGAATATCAATACATGCAAGACACTATGCTTGAATTGTTTTTTGTTAGGTTTTACTCATTATGTGCCTATGTTCCCACAACCTAGTTATGGAGTTTAGTTACCCATAGTCATAATACAAATTCAAATATATGATATAAGAATTCATGTTTGTATTACTCAATGAGAAGGGAAAATCTGAAAGTTCGCTTGATTAATCAACCAAAAATCACCACGCTCACTGATAAAGCATTAAAAGTTCAAGATACCCAATAATTAAGAGTCTAGTCTAACTAATAATCCAGAGGTCTAACAATGGTCTAGAAGGTCGAACTCAAAAACAGGTTTTTTGAACTATTTATAGAAATAAAAATCTACATTTAAACAAGGACTCTATTTACTGGAAATTTGTCAAACGCGGCGGGTTACGGAACATCGCGATGGATATCGTGGGTCAAGACGGGCTCGGTCATGGATTCCGTAGTCCCCATAATTGTGAAAATCTCTGCTGCTCTCTTCATACCTTCGACGGCAGGTTGGATGAAGGATCTTTACGAGCACAACGGATCCGTCGAGGGTCTCCATTCCAAAACACTTGAAAATCTTGGAATATGGGTACTGGGGCTACTTTTGATCTCATGACGAACCTGAGACGAAAACCATCAGGGCTACGACGGTCCGTCACGCTTTCAGTAACCCCACACTTGGTCAGACTTCCCCATCTTCCTTCAGCAGCTGCCACTCGCTGCCACCTACGGACCGTCACCAAGCTCCCGTTAGGTGGTCTCTTTGCATTCTTCGCTCTCAAAACCTCTGCATTCATCTTTGGACAGTTTTTCTGCAAATAAAGAGAAACTTATATATAAATTAGCACAAAAAGGCTTTTGGACACACTAAACTTAAGGAAAAAGTATTAATAATACCGTGAAACCACGGTATATCAGAGCTCCACCGGCCAGCAGCGATAGCCGGCGAGAAGTGGCACCAGGCAATGTTTACATTTTCTGACGAGAGACAGGCAGCAACAACGGCGAAGGCGACCAACGTCCGACAAGGAGGGTCGTCGGTAATGTTTTTTTACCTTCCATTCTTCTTTATCTTTTCGTGCTTCTCCCTGCAGGTAGTAGCAGCAAACTCCTAAAATGACTCCAAAAAAGCAAGCTCCGACAATATCCGAGCTTTGGGTCCTGTGACGGATCTCAACCGATCCGTCTTTGGTATATTTTTTTTACTTCATCTATTCAATTTTTCAAGTGATTTAGATACCTCGATTATATTTTGCTAATATTCTACAATGCTCGGATGCTAGAATGATATGTATTTGTTCTTAATTCGTATGTCTGAATGTTGCTGTTCATAATAGTGTGATTTAGTTTTGTTATGTTAGTTTAAATCTGTCTATGAATATCTCTAAAATTAATATTTTGCATTTTGTTCCCCTTAATTGTATTGTAAACTTAGCTTGCCTTAATTATAGTGTAGATATTCGTTACGACAATGTTTATCGGTATATTTGATTTTAACGAATGTTACTAATGTAAGTATGCTATTTATTACGATTTCTTGATTGAACTTCCTCATAAATGTTAACAAATATGATTAAGTTATGTTTTCGGTCATAGTAATTAACAAATTTCTTACTTGTTTTTCTTGGAAAAAATTTACTCACTTAAAAAATAGTTGTTTACTGATTATGCATAAGGTCTTGTTTAGAAAAATAATATTAATTAATTCCTCCTTTTCAATAATATTTTATTTGATTAATTCTTACTTGTTTGTCTATGGCGACCTTATTTATGTTCATTGTAACTCATATTTGGTAGAATAATAATAGTAATTTTAAAATTTTGATTTTGTTCATGGAAGAGTAAAAAAAAATATTTAATTAATTTCTTAATTATTCTTTTCCTTTAATTCTATCAATTTGCGTATATTACTAATATAGTGAATATCTATTTGATTTTGCTTGGGTAATAAGAATTAAGCTGAGGTATTGGTAATGTAACTAATATTGGCTCTTCTTATTAAGGAAAGTTTTTCTTTTGTTTTTTTAGTAATATGTGGTGGTGAACAAAATATAATTTAAAATCTATTTTTGGATATTCTTTATTTAAGGAAAATATATTACTCTTCTTATTTTATTTTCTTACTTGTTTATTTTCGGTAATGAAATATTTTTAATATTTTTTGATTTTGGCTCTCCGTTAAAATAAGGAAAATGTGATAATTAATTGATTACTTTAAATATTTATTTTCCTTATTTGTTCCCCCCTCTTCGCTATGTAAAAAGGACCCTCTCCTCTCACACTCTCACTAACTCATTAACTCACTTCTTACCACAAGAGCTAGAATACTTAACTCTCTCATTCTCTCATTGCTCATATTATTGATACTCTTAAAACAAATTAAGATTTCGGTGAACTTTCATGTGATTTCTTGGTCTTTGCTTTTGTTCAAGTAAAAAGTTGGATAAACTTGTTCTCATTGCTACCATTTCTTTTCTGCTTAACCGGATAGTATTTTTAATTAGCATTTACATTATTTTTGCATTCATAAATTTGTGTAAGTTTATTGTTCTATTCTTTTCTATATGTATAATTTGTTGTTAAATAATTACATGTGTGTCTCACCTTGTCTAAATAAAATATGATTACTCGTGTAGCTATTTTATTGCTTTGACTGTTTCAAACTTGAAGTTCAAGTTGAAGATTAGCTATGAAAAGAGATTACTTTGTTTAATTCACGTATTTGAATCTATCTATTCCTTATTTATTTATTTATTTGAATTTTGTAATTTTTATATAACGCGTAAAGAAAGTCCATATTTAAAATATATTTGGGGATGCCTAGGGAGGGAAGAATTATTATGCTAATTTGAAACTTATTTGGGTTAGAAAGCATGATACAGGATTTATGAAAGGACTTAGGTCTATTTTAAAGAGGTAAAAATCTTCTTTGTTAATTACTGGTTAATCTGGTCTAACTAATGATATAAGTTAAGTTTATTCTAATTCGTATTTTAATGATTTTGTTATAACTATAGATCTCTTCTTAATTTGCTAGAATGTTAAATAATTTGCGTGCATATTTTTACAAAGTTATTCAATTGAATAAATATTATGCCTATAAAATCTATGCAAATATTTTTAACACCCAGAAATCCTACTCTTAGGCGTGTTTTAATAATTTTTGCATGTTTAAAATGAGAATATTCACAAATATTTTTTGCTCACTATAAATAATATAAAATTTCTGCCTTTATTTTCTGCATGTGTTTATTCTAAAATTTGCAAAATAATTTATATTTTTGCATCATAATTAACCACTCTTTTATCTAAAGTTGATGCTAATTATTTTCTATAGCTAATAAAAATGACAATCTTATTAAATATTTTACTTTCTAATTTCCGCATTGTAATTATTTTATGTCTAAAAAATATTTTTAGCGATAATAATCAATCTGTAAATCTTTCAATGTCTAAAAAACAAACTGTCGCATTAAACAGCAACTTGTCACTTGCTTAGAATAATGTTCGCATAATAATAAATCTATTGAGGTTCGTTAAAATAAAATTTTCTGCTAAATAAAAAAATTTGTTGTCCTAAGTTTATATTTTGCCATTAATAATTAAATTTTTATTGTTTTAAAAATATATATGCATGTGGGATCAATACTTTACTACACTTGGCAAATAAATAAAAATTTATTATGTCACGAATTGCTGCTCACTTTAAAATCAACTCAACCCTAAAATTTGCATTTTTGTAATAATTGACGATCACCTCTATATTTAATTAGATAACCATCTGCTTGCTTTAGGAGTGTATCAATAATTTTTGCTTGCTTAATTATTTGTTGTTGTTTGCTTGTTAGTGTGCTCACATAATTAGCATGAAGACCTTTCACAATTATATGTTGTTTGCAAAGCATGTCTAATTAAAATTTAGAGGCCAAATTGTAACTTATCGTGCTAAAAGACCATCTTGTTTGACTTGTTTGTTTGACTTGGTGTCTAGGAGAGCCTTATATTTTATTTTGTCAAAACCCACCCTTTAAGAGTCCAATGTCTCTTGGACAATAAAATTGGAACGATTAGGCACCTCTTAGGTACGAAATGCATGTGGTGGTTGGGTAGGGGTAGTTGGTCCCATGGAGATGATGACATCGACTCAAACTTGAACGACAAACCTTGATTTTGTCTGTCCTACACGGCAACCTATCGAAAAAAAAGAAGTCAAGTGGTGATCCAAAAGTCTCTTTTGAGTCTCCCTTCCCTTTTATCCTTTTACTTGTTTAATAATTATATTCATTTTGGTAGCTTAAAAAAAATATAAATTGTTCCCCTTAATTATCATCTCTTCTTTTCCTCTCGTATTATATAAATTGTTGCGTATATATATTTTATTAACCTAGACTCGCATGTTTTAAATTTAATTAAAATAATAATATGAGCTACTTGTTCAACTTGTTGTTATATCACATAGCTTTATATGATTAGCTATTTAAAATATAAAGTAGCTTTAATTGTTCAATATTCTTATCACCTAGTCTTGCATGCTTACATAATTAATTAAAATAGTCTTAATCGTTTATTATTGGTTATCACCTAGCTGACATGTTAAAATTAAATAAATAATACTGAAGGACTTAAATTGCTACTTGTAACCCCCACATAAAGGCAATGAGATCATCAGAAACCCAACATTTGTGGACCTCGAGGGATGCATAACCACCTTCACCTCGAATGTTAATTTGAATCTTATCTGATCTCTGTCGTTATCTAGTTAGACTTAGTTAGGTTAGATAGTTGCCCTAACGCGCCTTAATTCATTAGGTGGCTACTCTTCAAAATTCAAAATCCCAAAAGAGTTGTTAGATCGTAATAAAACCCGTTTTTGATGGAAACATAAGGCGCGACAATGCTTTCAGTAAAATCTCCAAAAGGCTCAAACATGATGAACTAAGACGTACTTTGGATAGTATCTCTTAGAGTTCACAACAAGAAGGAACTAAGATGGACCTAGTAAAGTGTCATCCTAGAGTTTCCATACTTTGAAAAGAAGAGCTAGTCTCTAATTAAGAAACATGAGTATGATGACCTTAGGGATTAATTAGTATGAGTAGTAGTATGGAATGCTACTCATGTCTTGCATAAGTATAAGTAAAAATTTCCTAATGAGTATTGTCTTATATGAGTGATGCTTGATGAATAGTTGCTAGATTCCTCCCAAGATATGATTGACTAAAAAGTGATAATTCCTTTATCTACTTGAAGTAAGACATTAAGTGATATCAAAGGAGGGTAAATAGGACTAGAGTGACTTCAAGGTAATGCTTAATGTGAAGGATATTATGGGATATCATTTATGCATCGCACAAGTGTGTCTTAAGATCACTTAGGAGTATGGTTGCCTTATGGTAGAAAGATTTAAGAGTTAACTATATCTATAGACCATGATTAGGATGATCAAAAAGGGATAATTGGCTTGGATAGTATTATGAGATGTTATTCTTGCTTTGCAATTGTATGTTTTTCATGAGGTTACTTGAGAATGGTGCTATTATGATATTTATGACCAAGAGTTAACTGAACCATCTCCTATGTTCATTATTACATCTTATATAGACTTATGTTTATATGATGGGTTATATGATGATATATTGGAGACGATGTTAATGACTATAATGATTATGTTATGTCTTTGTTATTATCTCATATGCTTATGTCTTATGTTGATTAACCATTTGAAATGCTTTTATTATGTTGCTAACTTTCATACTTAATACGTTTTGTACTAACACATATTGCCTACATTATAACCAAATTCTCACATGACATTGTGGAGGCCAAGTAGAAGTCATAATCCAAAGGGACCTCAGAGACTGTGCTAACCAAATTCTCACATGACTTTTGTTGAAGAAGCTGACTTTGACCTTGCTAATGATGTGGATCTAGAAAGTAACATTGTCAAATTCAGAGAACAGATTAGGCTTCAAAAAATTGAATCACATTTCAACAGAAATTAGAGTACTATCATCAAGAAATACGCAATAAAATACAATTATATATTTGAGACAATATTTCAATATCTAAAGTAATTAGTCATGATACCTTTACCAATTAACATTTACTTCGATGTGAACCACAATATTCACTTTTTGATTGAGAAAATTATTAATTTAAATATCAATATTTAAACTAAGTCGAGTCAGAACAATAAACAGTAGGTTGAAACCCTAGCCTAAGCGTTAATAAGGACTGATGTTGGCCATTAAATTGATTAAACAAAAGGAAGATGAAGGAACTTTATACACAGAGAATATATGTTGGCAGCAAGAGTAAATGACATGTAAGTTTAAAATGAAAGAAATTACATAATCTCGACACGTAAGTATTGCAGGATTATGTTAACTTCAAATGTCTAAATGTCAAAAGTTAAAAATGTCCTTAATTTAAAGTATTGACAATAACACACTTGTTGTTACCATTGCTAAATTGATACGACTAATAGGAAAAAACTTATCCGTACAGGTTTATATATTAAATTAATGTAAGTTTTATCATTACGTGATTTAATAAAGTAAAATAAATTATAAATTTAAACACATAATATATATGTATTAATTTATCATACACAATTAAATTTGCACCTGTTACTTTCTAATTCTTAATTATTTAATTCGCTTCAATTTGATTCAATCAATATTGTCATCAATTCTTTTCGAGGTGTACTTTTAGACATTTCAATATCAAACTAATTAGGTTATCACAAAGATATTTTCTTATTTTTGAATGTCTTGTAAAACCACGACACTATTAATGATTTAAATACGTTTTTGTAACAAACTGAAATACGAAATCTAACATAAGTAAACAAATGATATTCTAATTGATATAAATTATGTAGAATATTAATTTTATTTTTAAACACTACCAAAATAATTTTGATAGTTTATATAATAATTGACACAATGAAAATAAAAACTCAAAATTATAATCAATAAGAATTTACCTAAGATTTAAATATTTATGGTGTTATATGACGTACAATAGTTTTTCTATATGTATATTTGTTTCATAAAGAGAAAATGCATAAGTACTCTTTAATCTATACTCGAAATTTCAGAGACACACTTATACTATACTAAGGTACTATTACCTTTGAACTTATTTTATAAGTAATTTTCAACTCATTTTCGGCCTACATGGCACTAGCTTAAAAAAGTCAATTAGCATTGTGCCCACAAGATAGTGTCACGTAGGCCAAAAAGGGGTAGAAAATTATTAACAAAATAAGTTAAGGGGGGTAATAGAACCTTAATATAGTATAAGTGTGTCTCTGAGATTTCGGGTATAGGTTGAGGGTACTTGTGCATTATACCTTTCATAAAATATTACAAGATAGGTTATATTGTCAATTAAAAACATTAATTGTTAAATTATGATTAGTTAATTTATATTTTTAGAAGTTATGAGAATAATCTATATACAAAAAAATAATAGATAAATAAAGCCTCATTCTTAAGTTTAGGTAACCTACTCTAATGAACCTCTTTTAGATTTCTTCTTTGGGTCTCATACCTAATTACCAGCAAAACTTAACTTAAAAATTTACCATAAATATACGATAAAAATTTAAATTTTCAATTAATACAAATAAACATAAAAAAATGATCTGGAAGATAGGAAATTGATTTGTGATTAATGAATCTTTTAAATTCAAACCAAGATTTGAGAAAAAATAAAATCTAGGAAGCAAGAAAAAGATTGAGTGAGAAAATGAGTAAGATTGATTTGATAGAAGCGGGTCTGATTTTAATCCGAGCTCTTGGCATACTTAGATATGATCTCAATGTTATGTTTTCTTTCTTCTGAAATTTGAGAAGTAAAACCCTCGAAGCAAAAAGGATTAAATGAGAAATTGTGTAGGGAGTGTTACAATTGAAACGTAGTTGACTTTAAAGTCGAGCTTTCTGCACACTTAAATATGCCACTGATAACTTTTCTTTGTTTTGTTTGAAAAATATCAACTAGAATCGGACTCCTCTCGTGGATCAATGAAGAACAAGTGTATCATTGAAAAACAAGTTTTCATTTTGATTTATGTCTAATTTTTGTTTTTATTTTATTTTAAAAACAAATTATTACTTTGGATACCTAAATATTTTATTATTAAAAGAGACGTGAATTATATAAAATATAAGATATAATAGTTTAAATAAATACTTTTGAGTTTTTATTTATTTAATAAATAGTTTTAAAATGGTTTTATTTTTTTCTATTTTAATTCAATGTACCGATAATTTTTCTTGATTTAATATTGTAATTTTTATTAGTTTATATTTAGATTTTACTTAATATTGGTATCACTTGTTTTTTTCCACTTGTCAAATAGATATTAAACAAATAATTAGTTCAATTTTATTTAATCATAAATTTATATTAAAATTGCATTTTTATATGCCATTAAATAAACTTATTTTAGCATATTCTATTAATACACAAACACTTATGTTAATTGACTCGTGATTTTGAGCAAATAATTTTAGATAACTCATAATTTTGAATTGTCTAAAAAATTAACTGTTGTGTGAACACCTCAAAAATCAGAGGTTTTTAACCCAACAAGTCAGCTATATAAAGTCATTCACTAAAATAATATGTTTTCTAAAATTGTACAACCTAGCATAAACGTATTCCACCAGTACGTTTATAGGATATATTTTATTTTTTAAAAGAGGATGGAGACCGTCAGATTGATATAAGACTCACAATAACGTTTTACTCCTAAAACATTACTCATAGTAAGTTTTAGGAGTAATAAAACTTTATGAAAATAACGTTTTAGGAGTAAAACGTACTTACAATACACAATATCAACCCAGCGTTTAGTTTTAAAAAATAAAATGTACCCTAACGTACCATGAAATACGTTATATAGTTTGTGAACTTTAGAAAAATGTATTACTTTAGTAAATTATTTTATATAATGAATTAGTTGGTTAAAATTCCAAAAATCACAACTAAGATTGAACAAGAGAGAAGGGCAAACCACAAAGGGGGTCCACGGGCCACTGTGAAGAGGACCACGATCTGTCACCATGCTTGTGGTTGTGTACTCAATGTTGACATTTAATTTTGGCTTAATATTTTCAAAGTTTATAATTTTAATTTATATTTGTTCAATAGTTTAAAATATATTATTATAATTGTAAATAAGATTATCAATATTTATCCTTATTTGTCAATATTTCAAAAAAATTAATTAATTAATTTTATTTTGAAATATTTTTGTTACAATCGGTTGAAGACGTTCAAATATTTGTTCATTCAAATTAGATCACTATTTTTATTAAATTGCATTTTTTACATGTCATTAGTTACGTTAAACATATTTTGATATTCATTTTATTCGTTATATTTATTAATATTTAATGAGAAAATGGTCAAATGCCCCCTTAACCTATGACCGATTTCTTAACTACAAACTTCTTCTTTGCAGGAGTCCTATCACCCCACCCCACCCTCACCCCTTAAACTGTTTAAAATTAATTTTTTTATCCCCCTAAAATGCCTCAACTACATTTATATTGACAGGTGATATCCATGTGTTTGATAGCTGGAAGTTTTACTTTGAACTTTTCATTTTTATTTTTTTTCTTTTTAATTTATTATCCTAAAAACTATGTTGAAGGCTAAAGGTTTGAAATTTGTAGATTTGTGTCTTGGATCTTCATATATTGAAACTTTTTAATTATAATGTTGATTGCTAATTGTTTGAAGATGAAAATATTGAGATAATTGAATTTATATATAGCAATAATTTTTAGATATGAAGAATGTCGAAACTCCATAAAAATCGAGAGCATTCATATGAATTTTGTGAATCTATATTCTTAAATTAGGAGAAACTGAGATCGTCGATGGTTCAAAGAATATCATATGGCTAAAAATCGAAGCTAAAGGTTGAGAGTTTGAAGCACAACTTGAAACCACCATTAAAATTAGCTCATAAGCTTGAATTCTAATTTTGACTTACCACAGACGAGCTTCGTTTTGAATGTGTAATAAATCAAATTAATCAAAATATTGAGATAAACTTGTATCTAATATTTGAGGTATCTTGAAAAAGATTTAGGGTGGTTTTGCATCAAATTTTTGTGGCAATCATACAAAGAAAATGAAGACCATAAACTGCATTTTATCAAATTTGTAAGAAAATTACAATGTGCTAACTCAGTTGAGAAGTATTATTTGAAGCTGAAATAAAATTCACCCATTGAATTGATTCTATGAAACATAAAGAAAAATCTTTAAATCACCATCGAAACTAGCTTCGAACTGAAAAGAAATCAAATCTCAAAAGTTGCCAAAACATACAGAAATTTTCATGGGTCTTTTGGGTATAGAAAATAGGATCAAAAATTTTCCAATATATGATGGCTACCATTGATGCTCTACTAAGTTGCTACGGAGAAGAAACCAAATTAGAAGTAGAAACAAATAAATAAAAAAATAAAGAATAAAATAAAATGCATATATGAATGAAAAAATAATAAAAGTAAAATTTTAATATTTATTTTTTTTATCTTCACTCTCTCAAAGAGAGTGCAATACACTCACTTTGTCATGTACGCATTTAGGGTGATAATAATTATAGTTTTAAATAGTTTAGGGGGTGATAAGACTTCCCTGAATAATAAGTGTGTAGTTGAGAATCCGGTCATAGCTAGAGGGGGCATTTGACCATTTTCTCATATTTATTTTAATATGTTGCACACTCTAGAAATTCATCCAAATGTGATTTTAACCCATGATTTTTAGATAATGGTATTTTACTATCAGTGTTTTCAGTTTCCTGTTTAAAAAATACCTTAGTCATTAAGATAAGAGTGTTGAATAAAATTTTGGGGTGGGGAGAGGTAATTTTCAGATTTTTTAACTTAAAAAATTCTTTAGTGTTATATTTTTCGGCCATCACCTTTACCGGAGCATTTTTCGGCGAATCCAATACCCCAATTATTTTTTCCTTCTTATTTCTTTACCAGAAAACAGTAGCCAAAAATCAAACCAAATGCTTCCTCGCTCTTTTTTACCCATCGGAACGACATCAAATCGCCTTTGTTCCCTATAGTTTTTTTGCCAAAATTGAGTCGTCACTGGATACAAGCCCATTTGGCAAAACAACTACCAAACGACCTAAACTAGCAAACTCTACGATCAAATACCCTAGTACACCACCCACCATCATTAAAAAAACCTAACCAGACCAAAAACCACCATTGTTGCCATTCCCGATCACCAAACAACAGCTAAAACCCCTTCGTTCCTTGCTCCGGCAAAGGACAGTTAGCAACAACACAAACTCCAAACAACCACCATCACTCCACCACCAGGTCATGATTAATGGAGCAGCCAGCTCCAAAGAGAACTCAACCAACATACCGACCTCCGATAAAATCCTCATTGTTAGAATGATAAAGATTTTGATAATTGACAAATACAGAAACAGATGAAATAAACATGTTGTACAGATGTGTTCCTTACAGACGAAAAAAAAAAAAATTTTTTTCCGACTGTATAAGGGAAAAGGAAACGTCAACCACGTGAATTAGAATTTATATTAAAGCTGTGGACTTATGATTTTTTGACAAGCAAACCAAGTACAAAAAGTTTCCTTTTATAAAGGAGTTCAGTGATAGAGGAAAACTATTCCTATTTAAGGAAATTGTGTTTTCTTATTTATTTAAGGAAATTCTGTAGAGAAAAAGAGTCCAAGTAGAAGCATAAGGATTGTAGAAGGCAATACAAGTTGAAAATACAAGGATTTGTTGAAGTCCTAGAATATATAAAATAGGGGAGGCTATTTGCATAAAAAAAAATTGCCCGGCACTTACATAGATAGAAGATTCAAAATAGAAGATCAAAACACAATAAGAGGTTGTTGAGAGAGTTGAGAGTACTTGGAGTGCTGCCAATATGTGGGAAAAAGTTGTAAGATTGTGATTAAGAGTTTCGAGTCAATCGAGTGTGTGTGTAGGATTCGTTCTAACAAGTTTGAAAACTGACGGACGGTGAAGACATAACTTGGGTTTTTTGCTTTGGGTAGCTAGAAATGAAGAGTTATTAGTCTGACTAGGAATTAGAGTTTTATAATTGACCTATAGGAGTTAGATTATAATTCATTAGGTTACATAGCTTTGTAGCTTTGTTGAGACGTGAATTAATATTAAAGTGGAGGAAATCCTACATAGGTGTAGGTCGGGGTTTTTTAACATTGTGAGTTTGAGTTGGGTAGGGTTTTCGCGATAAAATTTGTTGTCATATTTTATTTACTTCACAAAACGTAACTGCTGTAATTTCTCAAAGGAACATAAAGAATAAACTTGTTCCTAAGGAGAATTTGGGGGTCAGAATTCCAACAATCCTCACTAAACTAGATCTCACCATCAATCCGAGCAACAATGAAACCACATTAAGCTCCGTTAATCAGGTTCCGCTTAGTCTGATTTTTGTTATAATCATTTCATTAATACTTGAGTTAGTTTTGTTATTTATTATCAATCACTATTGTCACTCCTAGTTACTTGTCACTGTTGATTTGTTTGTTGTTATGATTTTGGTAAGTTGGTTTAGTTTTTTGTCTATAGTGTTAAGTAGTGTTTTTACATTGGTTTTATTCTCCTTGAGTCTTTGATTTGCTTGACGAGAGGCACCCTAAGTTGTAATCGAGATTGCTGAGTTCGATCACAAGAGCAAAGCCCAAAAAGGGTGAGAGATCTCAGGGAGATAAAAAAAGTTTTTAGTTATTTTATTGTTTTAAGTTCTTTCATTCCATATAGGCATAATACTACCAAAATGTGCCACCTTTAACTTGACTTCAAATACATTTATGTATTTCAAATTGATATTGCACAAATAGACGCTTAAATTTATATAAAGTTGAACAAATACATAAATATGTCTACATGTTCATCGTACATGCATTTTTTGTCGGCATGGTGTCATAAGGTATTATGTCATATAGGGACTCAGTGTTTATTATTTAAAAGTTGAATAGTCTAAAATGTCTATTTATGCCATGATGAAAAGTGGAGGGTCATCACAGTTAAATTTGAAGCTAAAGTTTAGAGTCCAATATATGTGTGATGGTCGTTCATATATGCCTTAGTTACTGTATTTGTTATTATTTTATTAGTTTTAATTGTATGTTATGGTGAATAGATAAAATTTGTTAGCTTAGATATTTTATTGTTGCCGCTTTGATTTGTTATTTTTACTTAATTTAGTTTTATAATTTTATCATTGTTGTTGCTTGGTTTCTGTCCATTTGTTACTTTTGTTATTGTTATTATGTTACAATTAACTACTTGACTATAATATTTATTTATTAATTTCATATTGCTTTGTCTTTTTTCATCAATCTTCTTAATGATTTTTTTTAATAAATATATTTTTTATATAGGTTATCTTTTGATGGTTTGTATGGTTTACTTACTCTTTGAAATATAATTCTAATATTCTTATTTATTATTATTAGTCTTGTTATTATTGTTACGATTGGTGTTGTCAGACGTTTTGTGTTTTATTAAACTGCTTTGTTAGTTACAAATGACCAATAATAAAATATCTTCATCAATTTTGGAGGCCTTCACATATAGTAAAAGAAGGAAATTTAGTTTAAGTTTATATATTCTTGTATGTTAAAATAGACTGATAAAAAAATTATGGTCGATTTCCAAGGCCCATGTTAATAAGACGGATTTTTATTTTTAAGGTATAATTTGATTTATTCATTGTTTTTTTAAATTTTAAGACTAAACTTTATAAGTGTTATTTACAGGTACCAGAGTTTCTTCCCCAACATGCCCAAGCCATTCGAATGAAGTTCGAATTATACTTTCTCATTCATTATTGTGTATATTATCAATGTTAGGCAAACCTTAGGCCCTTTGTATTATTGTTTTGTTTTATTACCTGTGTATATCGTATGTTTAGTTTACTTGTATATTGTGTTATCTCCTCCTTAGTTTGAAAAAAAGAATTCAGTTGGGACCCACAATTGTGAATTTCGAAGGATGTCTATCACCTTTTCTTCGGAGTAACTTGAACCCTTACCTAGAATCTAACCGTTTCGTAGATCACTTAAATGATTTCATATTTTTTTTCTTAAAATTAGGTGGCTACTCCTTTAAAATTCTTTTATTCTTAAAAATCTTTTAAAATTGATTAATTGATTATTTTTCGAGTCACCACGATGTTTTGCCTTATTTGAATAAAGTAGGAATGTAATCACCCAGCAAAAGGTGAAACACCATGGACCACTAAACGGTTTGTGGAGCTCCACAAGGGTTGTAAAGTGGCCCATGAAGGGGACACAAAATCACCATGGCTACTTTGAAGGACCATGTACCACTATAGACGGCCCATGGAGCTTCACACAAGCCGTGAAGTGGCTCGTGAAATAGGCTTGACAGACTTTGAGTTTTGGGTCATATTTTGATGATTATTTTTATTAACAAGAAATGATTGAGGTGGATCAGTACCTATCGAATTTAAGGTCTTTGAGTCCTCTTTCTAGGGCCACCAAGTTTGCCTAATTTTGAGCTCGGAGTAAAAAAGTTATATTCGTTTTAGTGAAGCCCCATCGGGCAGAGCATCTTCACGACCCACTAATGGGTCGTGGTACTCTAGATGGCCCGTGAAACCTATCTTTAAGTCACTTTATCAGCTTTTTTAAGTGAGGTTTCACCCCAAAGTCATTGGTGAAGGGTCACATACGTCTAAACAGTCTATCAAGCCATGACGTCGTTCGTGAAGTAGACTTATCAGGCTTATAATTTAGGGTAAACTTCAAGTGATCATATCTTTCAGCACAACATGAATTAAGTGGCCATGACCTATCAAATTAGAGACTCAATACTCCTTTCAATTCCACGAAGTTTGCCTAATTCCAATGCTTAGAACAAAAAGTTATGCCCGAAATAGTGAAGCCTTGTCGAGCAGAGTATCTTCATGACCCATTTGATGGGTTGTGGTGCTCTAGACGGCCCGTGAAGCCTGTCTTAAAGTCACTTTGTCAGATTTAAGTCAGGGTCATTTTGGTCTTTTTCCCTATATATTGGGCACTTAAACTACGCTTAATGTCTAAACTACATAGTTTTACTCAACCTAAGTCTAATAATCTAGTCAAAACCTACCTAGAACCCTCATTCTCCTAAAATCACCCATATTAGAACGAACAAAAGAGTAAGACTCGATTTTTCCCAAGAACAAGCAAAGGTCTTTTTAAGTTTAGCCCCGAAATTCAAAGAATTTCACTGTAGATTTCGTTATCAAATATGTGAAATTTCACTAGTGGGTTCCTTTCACCCATTAGGTCCCTAGAGTTTTGTCAGTTCTTTGATTCTTCATACCTTGTTTAGATCCAAGATTTCTAAAGCCTAGGAGATACAATGTGCTTTAGCTGTTATAGTTTCCATAATCTAGATAACATGTTTCTTGGAAATTCTGCATAGTTTCATGTATAGAGTTCAGAATCCTAGCTTACATTAAACATCACTACTCATGAATTATACTTGGTAGACAGCTTAGTCATAAGATCATGCTTTAGAATTTGAATGTCATTACCTTTCAATAGATTCATGTGCATTCCCAGATAACATGTATTTTGACTTACTCGGTACTTTAGTGCATTTTAGAATTTCATTTAGTTGGAAATAGACTTAGCATTGTGTTCGACTAGGGTTCATCATACCCTCACAGTCCCAAAAATATGTGCCAACGTAGGTTTAGAAGTCCCTTTTGTTGGGCACTAATTTTAGTGATCACGCCACAATCATGTGGTTTATGTCGGCTAATAGTAGCTCCCACAATTATACTTTCTGTTAGCTCAAATTATTTATATTGGCTAATAGTTGCTCCCGCAGTCATACTTTTATTGCATTGACCATGTTATCAGTATTCATTTCAGTAGTCAGTTAAGCATATTAGCTACATGATTAGTACTTGATTATTGCATTTAGCTTGGCCAGTTACACTTTAGTACAGTCTATTTCCGTGCTGATTATTATAATACTCAGTTATATCATTGTTCATCTTAGTATCTATATCTTGCATGCTCTGTACATTTCAAGTACTTACTCATACTTTGTGCTATATCATTTTATGATGTAGATTCATACACTCAGCATCCAACTCACGCTTAATTCGATTTTCAGCCTATACTCAACAACTTTAGTGACGAGTCCTCATGGTTCATATTTCTTTATGCTTTCGGTCTAGTTAGATTATTATAAACCCTTTCAATATTTTTAGAGTTCGCTGGGGACTTATCCATGTTGCTCAATATTAGAGGCTTTCAGACATAGATTTAGTGTTTGGTTGTTTTCGGGTAGTTTACCCTGAATATTTAAATTATATTTTCATTTAAAATCCTTGAGTTTTGACTCAATTTACAGTTATGCTTCCGCTTTTCTAGTTATATTTCAGTATGTTTGTGATATGTTAGACTCTGGGTTAACTTGAGTCACTTGCGATCCTAGGTCCTGTGTTACGTTTAGGGGGTAATATAGGGCGTGACAGTAACCTTTTGCTTCATCCTAAAGTAAATAGTGGTGGTTGTTTTTCAAATTTTGAGGAAAGATTTTCTAAATTATGTAAAACCCTAATCATTGTCTCGTCTCATATTTGGATCTCAACAACTACACCATCCAAACAAATCCATTACAACTAGATCTCATACCCATCTTCATAATTATTATAGGAATTGTACCACCCCCATAACACCACTATTCACTCTATAATTCGCCATATTCGACGAAACCAAAAGCTCGCTATCGAAGCTTACAAACCTCCCGACATCTACAGACCACCAAATCGCCAAACCCCATTATGTTCCCTTTATTCTCGTTGCTCACACCACCAACTCCAACCAGCGAGCCCACCAGAAAAACAACCCACCAACACAAACCTAACACCTAAACCACATCTCTCGAAAAAAACCTCAACAACTCTAGTGAACTAGATCTACACCACCCACTACTCATTCTCTCTTTCTTGTAATTTACGAAGAAACTCTTATCAAACTACCAACATAATATATTCAGACCCGAAGCAAACTATGTGGACACATAAGAATAAGTAGAGTCTAGATCAAATAATACAATAGTGGGTCGATGATAAATCAAAATGATACCCGTGGTAACGATATATGAAGCCTCAACCTCTGGCCTACCCAGAAAATCATAATAGTGAGCACGATCGTCTTTAGATTGTGAACCTTCTCGACTACCACCTCGACCAGAATGGGAACCTCTACCTGATTGAGAATCACATCTGTCACTCTGTACACCTCCCCTAGTTGGAGGTTGTGCAATCCTGAAAGTCGAAGCTTAGAACTCTGATGTGAGCTACACATCTGGTCCTAAGGAAATCTCTCCCAAGTGCCCCATATAGTGTCAGTCAACACACCCTTACGAGGAATAGGCTGATGAAAGAACCCTGAATGACCAAAATACCCTTTACAACCTAGATAAACCTTGTGAAGACTGCCTGGAACAGAACTATTATCTAGATAATTCACGCATCTAAATGTTGTTTATAACAACTGAATTGCCGTCCTGTAGACTGCAGAAGATAACTTCTCCCCGGTAACCCCAACCTTTAGGTGGAGCACTACCATAGTACCTAAATGACGGGCCCTATTTCCTCACACCGCTCAAATCGCTCATGTCGAATCATCTCTAACTCCTCAGCAACATCTTCCACCTTATGGAACGGAATAACCAGTAAAATACAACCTGAGAAACTCCCAAAACGAATGGGGAAAAAAAAATCATCAGCCCATAAACAACCTTCTCACCCTCTTAAGCATCGCGTGGGAAGTATATGAGGCTAATCTAGCCAATGACATGAAAAAATTATCCCTCATATATCTGCGATTTGATACCATCATGTTGCCAACCCTCGAAACTCGACCCTCTACGATCCTTCTTCAATGCGCTGGAGTGGAATGGCAACAAACTTTTTCTAGAAATATCCAAGTAAACTAAGTCCATTATAGTGAAAGGGATCATCCATCTAGCCTACTACAAATAAAAGAAATAAACGTTTAGAAAATTTTATATCGTTAAGAAAAAGAATTTAAACTAATAGAAAAAAATAAATTAAAACGAAAAAACAAATATATAAATTAAAAAATAATATAGCTTGTAATTACATCATCTAATTATCAGGAATTTACTGTCTCTCCCAAAGAATTAAAAAGTGTAATCATCTTTATTAATCAAATACAATTATTTGTTAACAAAGTAATTACCTGTACAACCAAATAAGTCAAATAGTGTAACTACACACAGTTACATAAAAATTTCAGGTAGCTTTCCAAACAAGGCCTGAAAATATTTTTCAGAACTAAAAATAGCTGTATTAATAATTCGGGTCGTGAAACTACCGAGTTCGGACCGCCGACGCCATTAACAATCCCTGCGTTCCCCTGCTTGCCGGAGAACTACCAGGACGGAGTGAAAATCAGTAATTCCCTTTCAATTTTGTTTATCCAGTGCACCATAGGTATAATTTCTCTACCGGGAAACTCATTATCAATTTCTTTGTTCAACAATAATCACTCTCCACATATTATCCCCAATTTGAATCGCTCGGATTCTTTTTTAATACCCAGTTGCTTCTTAATTCCCCTTTTCGGGTTCTTTCTTTTGTGTAAGTTGATAAAAATTGTGTCTTTCACTGTACTATGTACTTGAAAGAAGGATGTTCCTTGTTGTTGAAAGTCAAAAAAAGGTCTCTTCCTTTAATCCTCAACAATGTAAACGAAAGTTTCAATGTTGATCAATTTAATGGTGGTAAAACTCCCGTTGAGCTCAATGAATTTGATGTATTAAAGAGATTGAAATATGAAGAAAATATTTCAAATGCTTTAGAGTATTTCAAATGGGTTGCTAATTCAACATTTTTCAAGCACACCCCTTTAACATATAAAATAATGATGGAAAAACTTGGGCAACACCAGGAGATGGATAGTGTTCAATACCTCTTGCAACAGATGAAATTAGAAGGTATTAGTTGTTCCGAAGATATATTTATCAGTGTGATTGATTCATATAGGAGAGGTAGCGCAGCAGAGCAAGCATTGAAGACATTCTACAGGATACAGGATTTTGGGTGTAAGCCTACAGTTAGGATATATAATCATCTGTTAGATGCTTTGCTTAGTGAGAATAGGTTTCACATGATTAATCCTATTTATAATAACATGAAGAAAGATGGGGTTGTTCCCAATGTGTATACTTATAACATTCTTTTGAAAGCATTGTGCAAGAATAATAGGGTAGATGGAGCTCTGAAGTTACTCGTGGAAATGTCGAACAAGGTGTGTTCTCCTGATGAAGTGAGCTATACAACAATTGTGTCTTCCTTGTGTAAGTTTGGTAAAGTAAGAGAAGCCAGAGAAGTAGCCATGAGATTCACTCCCACTGTTCCTGTTTATAATGCTCTGATAAATGGGCTTTGTAAGGAATATAATACTAAGGAGGCAGTTGATTTGTTGAATGAGATGGCTTACAAGGGAGTTGATCCTAATGTCATCACGTACACTACCCTTTTAAATGCATTTGCTGACCAAGGAAATATTGGTCTTTCTTTTGCTATGCTGAGCAAGATGTTTGTTAGTGGCTGTTCTCCAAATATTCATTCGTTTACTTGTTTGATTAAGGGAAATTCATTATTGGGACAATGGCATGAAGCTCTTCATGTGTGGGATGGTATGATCAAAGAGGGAATTTTGCCCAATGTTGTAGCATACAATGCACTTCTCCATGGTCTGTGTTTGGCTGGTAATATGAATATGGCTCTGTCTGTTTATAGTGCAATGGAAACAAGTGACTGCCTTCCAAATTCGACAACCTACAGCACCCTCATTGATGGATTTGCCAAATCCGGAGATGTGATTAAAGCATCTGAGATATGGAATAGGATGATAAATCATGGTTGCCATCCAAATGTTGTTGTATATACATGTATGGTTGATGTACTCTGCAGGAATTTCATGTTTGAACAAGCTTACAGTCTTCTAGATGACATGGTAATAGAAAATTGCCCACCAAATACCATTACTTTTAACACATTTATCAAAGGTTTGTGTTGTAGTGGTAGAATTGAATGGGCAGTGATGCTATATAATCAAATGGAAAGATTTGGTTGCTCAGGTATTACTACCACATATAACGAGTTGTTGGATGGGTTGTTCAAATGTAACAACCTGACGGTAGCACTTCAGCTTGTCAGGGAAATGGAGGAAAAAAATATTGAATTTAATTTAGTCACGTACAACACTATAGCATCTGGTCTCTGCCATATGGGGATGCTTGAGGAAGCCGTAAAACTTGTGGCAAAAATGCTGGTTAGGGGAATTAGACCTGATGTTCTCACGTTCAACATACTTATGAATGCGTACTGTAAGGGTGGTAAGGTTGAATCTGCAAAACAACTTCTGAATGCTATGAGTCAAGTCGGCTTGCGTCCAGGTTTCATATCCTATACCTGTCTGATAGATGGACTGTGCAGTTGGGTTGGTCTGGAAGCTGCAATCTGTTGCCTCCAGAAGATGATAAATGATGGCATTCCACCCAAGATATCGACATGGAATGTTCTGGTCCGTCATTTGTTTAGCAAGATTGGCTATGGAAGTGCACTAGAATATCTAGATAGTATATTGGCAGCAGACTGAAGGTGTGAACTTGCTTCATCAGACTGGAATGATGAATATGCATGCGTAAAAACCTTCACTATGGATATAAACGGCAGTAGTTGCAGTGAAAGAAATTTTACGATGGAGGGGTCCTTCACCAGACCTGAATTGACGAAGTGGCATTAACAACTTGTTTAGGTATATATGGCTAGTAAGAATCCCTCAAAAAGAGTTGTTTAACGTCCTCTAATCATAATATTTTTGTATGTTTATTTACTAGTGGTGTTCTCACCTTGTTGACCCCCAGAGTATCAGTTAGTTTGACTTTTTCTATTAAATAGATTTTGCAGGTGAATCCTAATTTCATTTGCTGTTGATTTGAGGATTTCGGAGAACCATGAAAAGATATTGCAGGTATTAAATTGCTAATTTTTGCTAGGATATTATAAGCTTAAGCTTGTGAGTACAACCAAAAGGCAGAATAGGTATTTTAAATAGTGTCTATTCTGAAAAATTAGACAGCTCTAGTAGCAGCAGTAAGATTTATAGGTCAGGATGCTCTGCAGGTACCTTTTAGTAATAGATCCCTCTGACTCCTAAGTCCTAACCCCTTTGCTAAAAAGGCTGTGTTTCTAGTGTCAGTTATTTTCTTGTTCTTCTTACTTGCTTATTGCTCTCAGTTTTTTGTTGAATTGAACTAAAACCTTTCTAGTAATAGATCGCCACTGTTTTTATTCTGAAGATTGTTAGATGGAGCCTGACTGCATTTCTTTTGCTGCATTTTATTATTTTGGCACTGATTGTAAAATTGTTTATTTCCTGTTTCTATAGTTTGGAAGAAGTTTCATGAGAAACCCTTGTCAAGGGTATCTTGTTGAGGTGTCCAAGGATTGACACAGGTCAGAACCGGGAACCAGACACATGAAATGGCAGCCATATTTTTGTAGAACACTGATCTTTTTGGCATGAATATTTGCAAGAGGCATTATGCATAGAGTGAGAAAGGGTAATTTGCTGTAAACAAAGGTGGGTTTTGCTAGGAGAACAAAACAAGTCAGCGGTAGAAAAATTCATCATAAGTGTTGGCTTATTCGGAAACACTTTTTTTTTTTTTAATCTTTTGGCCCTTTTTCCTGTTCTATCATGGGAATGTAACCAGAAATTCTGTTCTTGATTGCCTAAAGAGAACAGTCTCCACTCGACACTTTACATATACACCAGCATTCACCCCCATACTTCCTCCAAAATCCCCTCGCCTAGGTCCTACCCGCAGCCTTCCTACTGCCATCAACCTCCCACCATCCTCTACAAATTTCGTCCCTTCCCCCCCTATCTAATTCCCTCATACCACATTTTAATTACCCTCCGTTGTAGTAAGTTTTTTCCCACTTTCTTTTCTGTTAACAAGCTTTTTTTAACCTGGTTGGTTTCACCTTTACGCATGGATGTTTTTCTTTCTGGCAATTGTCTGTTAGTGGCAGCTATTTTCAAATTGCTGAAGTCTTTTCTTCATCCAAGAGTGAGAGACCCGTCTAAGTCTAAGAACAGTAGAAGAGGGGATATATTACCATCGGAATCGGACTTAGAGAAGTCTCGAATCTTCGTCCACACCTAGGACATAGATTGTTAGGTGCCCTAATGGATTGTGACAAGTCCTTACTACTAGCACTTGACTTCCTTTTGATACTTTACTTCGCTCAGCTTCCTACTTTTGGTTGAACCGGCTAGGCCTCCCCGACAGGCCCTAAGAGGAAGGAGGTTGTCCCATGGGAGGGACAACGAAGGTACTCGATTCCTCCCCGGCCTCTTCTCTTTTGAAGTGGGTGAGGAGCTCTATAATCCAGGTGCAGTTCTTATTTCTATCTATACATTTTCAGCTATCATTGCTTCGATACGGTCTTTTACGTTGTTAGTACATACAGGACCTGTACAATGAAATATTTGGGCTACACGATTCCAGCTTTTATCTCGTGGTTGATAGATGATCTAATAGTGAACTTAAAAGTAATCAAAATTCTAAGATAGTGAACAAAATAAATTCAATTAGTTTTCACACACTCACTTTCCTTTTCCCCGTCTTGTGTGTATCAATTTGTCGACGGTTTCTACTGTTCCTATCATCTACATCGTCGTCAGCATCCACAAGAATAACACCATCTGTATCATCATCATTCATTTCCATATCTATGTCATCCTCACCCTCAAAATCGTCATCATCATAATCATCCATATCCTCTTCATTTTCATCATCTGTACCAGCACCCGTGGTATGGAACTCTGGAGGTGGAGGACAATCCTCTGTTTCTGCCTTGTCCTGCTTCATCACAAGATGTCGAATGACTCTCTCATCTTTGTCAAGCATGCTCTTGAAATCATTAATCCATTTTGCTTCCAACTCAAAATTCATCAAAATGTAATGAGCTCGTGATGCTTTCTGAATCTTATATGCCAGTCTACGCATACCCCAATCACTGAATCTCCACAACCTCCCTTTCTTCTCTTTCAAAAATTCTGCATTTACAAATAAAAATTCACAAATTTCACGGTTATTTAGCCACCATACAGAAATAAAAATGTAAATCACAGTGAGAAAGTGCTGGTGATTGGGAAACAAAAGCGCCTCCATTTGGAGGATTAATGCGGAACAAGGGAGCAGAACTGTGGTTGCTACATCCTATCTTGCTCGGACTCTTCAAATATCTAGACAGGTGCGTGTTGGATACTCCGGAAGTAGTGCATTTTGAAGTACCCGACACGGGTGAGGCAAAATTTTTGGAGAGTCCGAGCAACATAGGCTACATCATCCAGCAGATTGGAACCACTTCTGAGATACTAGATTCTGACATCATTTCCACCATTCTCAGCTCTTCAGAAAAGGGCATGAGGTGTCATACAACAATAAACCTAGTGTAATCCTACAAGTGGGGAGCTTAAAAAAAAGACTTGGTAAACTCATTTGACAGCACACAGCAAAAAAACAGACCTCAGTAGAACAAATAGATGTTTGATATATGAAAAGGGAAAGCTAACCTTGAACTTTAGCATTCACACTCTCAACCTCATGTTCACGATCCTCATGAATCAGATACACCACTTCATAGTGTCGCACTGTACACAGCAGGAAGCCAATAAATAGTATAAACTATTAACCGAAACGAAAACAACAAGATCCATAACAATACTATTCTTCCTGCACTTTCAATTCCATTCAGTGAGTAAATCGTCCCGTATAAGCAATATTAGCAAGAACTAATGAGACAAGGCATGCTACTTTAGTCAAAAACAATCTTAGCTCGCGAATAGACACAATGTTTTCCTTAGTTCAATAAAACACAATCTAAACCTTTCCTTTGGCTTACTGCTAAGCCACACAGATGTTATTGTACAGATGACATGTTGCACAAAATCCGAAATACTAATTCACAACACATTTTTTATCCACTAGGCAATTTATGAGAATTCCAACATAATTATTTCAATCAACTACTTTTTTTTATGATCGTGCGGTACACGCCAGCTTTCACACACCTCGACTAATTCCACGGGATAACTACCACCTCTCACCACCATATACCAAGTAGACCTCATGACTCTCAACCTCTTTATTGACCATTAGGCCACAACTTTGAGTGCTCAAGTACTTGGGATTTGTGATATAAGTCCTCTATGTTTGGGCACGTTTCATACAGATACTGGTCTTTGAAACTAGAAGGTTCTCCAAATCACACACTTATCTCTACCAAAACCTAATGTAAGTGTAACCATAACAACATAACATTATTACAACTATTTGTTATCTCCTATATGAACCCTTTGATCCCACCATAAATTTTAGAAAAAGTAATATGCACAAAACAAAGAAGACAACATATCCAGCTACCATGTATAAAGTTTAGGGTTTCTCTATTCAAGATATGAAGCTCATAAAATGATCCGTACTTACTCTGTTCCACATTCAGATCACTTTCCAACTGCAGATTTAGAGCCTCAAACAGTTCCTCTGCAAATTAGACTCAAAACGTTTAGTGACCTCAGCCTCTAAAGAATCCACGGAAAGTAAGACAGTATTGCGCAAATAATGGCTTACCCTCTTCAGCATCTGCAAACTCAGGTACAAGTCTACCATCTTCTTGGACCTTCCTCTGCAGAATTTAAACAGCAACTTGTCAAAGTAAAAAGTGTTCAAATGAAATCAGAACTCACACAAAAAATCAAAAAAAAATTGGACTTAAGAATGAAGAACCTCAGAGATTGTTCAGAATTGGGGATAAACAAACAAAAATTACAAAATGGGTGTAAGCAAAAAGTACCTCTCTAAGGAGCACAGCTTCGGGAAAAGGACCAGTGGCTTCATCAGGTTTAGGAATAAAGCTGTGGGAGTCAGATTTCTTCTTCTTCTTGTTTGATGCTGAAACAATAACAGAGGGAATTCGGTTGTTCTTGTGGGGAAAATATAGGAAGAAAGAAGAGTGCCCACTTGCTGAAACTGAAGGATAACATTTACAAGAAGAGGAGGAAGAGGAGCTGAGCAACTTCCCGATATCAGGTGAAGAGGTAAGAAGGAGGGACTCCATTTTTGGTGAAGGAGCAGAGGGGATAGGATTTTGATTTTTGAGCAAAACTCTTTTACAAGGGTTTTTCCTGCTCATTTATATCTATTTCATATTTCTATATTCACTTTCTTTCTTCTTTCTTTTTTTATTAAATCATTTTTTCTTTTAGGAGATTATGAAAATCAGTATGAATTAGGGGTGTTTGGCGGGTAGGAAAATGTTTTTATGGAAAATGAATGGATTTTAACTTATTTTCTCATATTTGATTGGTGAGTAGAAAATATTATTTACAAATTATTTTTTAGTGTTTGGTTTGTGAATGAAAAACATTATAAAGAGAATATCTTTTTTTAGAGAGTTAAAAAAAATATTTTTGACCCGAAACGAACCTCGATAATTGATCTATTACATGACCCCGACAAGCGAACTATGACACACCCTGACTATATGCCTGAAATCCGACCTTCGAGATATGATCATGACTTCGACCCGAGACACAACAATCAGATTGGGTCGGATATCTAATTCAGAACCTGATCCAATATTCGAACTTAACACGATCTATCGATTCAATTCGACTTCAACACTCGATTCGAGACCAAAGATTTAACTTTCAAGTCAGAATTTCAACCCCAATTTTCGAATCGGGATCAAATCATCTTGAACTCAGCCATTAACTTCAAAAATGAGATTCGATTTATTTTTTTGTTTGAAAAACAAAGGATTAATAATTACCCCCGAACTATCGAAAATGGTAAGTATATATCCTTCGTTATATTTTTAGTACATCAGTACCCTTACTGTTCAAATTTTAGAACGTATATATCCTTTATAATAACAATAGTACACATTTCTTAATCTTATGAACCCGATATTTATTATTTTTTTCAAAATTAAATTTGTATTTTACCCACAATTTAATTTATCTAATATTTTGAATAAAAATTACGTGTAAATAGGTTTAGGAGTTGGCATCATATAATTGATGAGTTAATCCATGAATCTACAGGAGTCTGTGCAAAAAGCGTTGAAGTGGCACATATGGTGTCATATCCTGAGAGCACCCCCAGATGTAACCGGCGTCGGCGTCCTCGAAGAGGACTTAGACAAGCCCTTAGCGTTCATCATAACATATCATAGGTTAAAAAATGCGGAAAATCAAAAACTTTGGCATATACTAAGTGAAGTATACTTAAACTTCTCACTTAGATGCTTACTTAGGATTCTCTCCTAGCAAGATGATCAACATACATATGATAATCTAATAAAAATGTCTCACATGAAAACCATCTAAAGAGTACGAATCTTGGACTTAGCCAATACAATGTCAATATGCCATATAGGCCTTACTAAAATGGAGTTCAACGAAAAAGAAAATAAAGTGTATCTCTAGAATCTACTACAATCTTCATAGATAGAATAATGAAAGATAGGCATCCCAACGTGAGGTTAGCACGTCCACGTATCAGACTCTGTAGTTTCGACGCAGTGGCAGGGCAGTTTTCTGCGGTGTAGGTCGATCCGAGTTTCACGAGTGCGGTTTGTGATGAGTGGGCACAGGGGTGTCGACTAGAATCAGGTAGGGATTACTGTCGTGACGACCCTCCTCTAGACATTTGGCAAGAACAACACCACCAATCCACACACACGAAATGGGCTAGTCGAGCGAATCCTTCCTCCTCCCTGTACTGCCGTAATCGCCCAACCCAACCTCATACCCCCCCCTTATCACCCCTGTTTGCGATCCTCCTACATCTCAACTCCTTTTATTCTTCTCCCACAACTACAACTCCTCAAAACTCAAATATAACTCATAATCACTCCCTAAAACCCACAAACCCTCTCTCCATCTCCAAGCATGTCTGCCTTCCGCACCCCTTCACTTTGTCCCCACTATTCAACACAGACACTGTAGAACCAACACCTGGTCTCCAACCCCTCTATCTTCGCCACCGACACCCAACCTTAGGTCCCAGCTTCCCTCTATACAACCACCCCCACCTTCCAAACCACCTCCACAAACCACATACCTCCACAACTATTCCCATCCCCTCGCTTGTCCACACTACCCCTATCATGCTCTTGTATCATTGCCTCCCATACAACCACCCACCAAGACATGCCAATCCTACTATCTCTCCAACCCACCTCCCCCCCCCCCTCTTCCTCCTTTGGCTTACCGTAAAAACCCCCACCAGCTCACAAACCGATAAAACATTGCCATCTGCCCCCTAAGAAAGCACCCACACTCTCCCATCCCCCCAGCCACCTACACTACCCTACCCATCCTCACCCCACGCCCCATTTTCCTTATGGCCCCCAACACACCCATCTTTAATTCCACCAGGAACCATTCCGACCCTTATATACGTATAATGCAATTCCAGACATGTCGCTTGCGATCACCCCTCCCCAACAGCATCACCCGCGGTCTCAACCCTCCCAGAGTCCATCTCCCAACAAAAACTTATCGCCTCGACTGTATTCTACCACGTTGACCGCCGTACTTATTGATTCTCATACTTACAAGTCCATCCAAAGCGCAACCGATCACCTCGGGCACTACCAAGAGCAATCCGTACCCTGTTACGAGACGAGGTTCGCTAGTAGGGGAGATTGAAGAGGCCAGACGAATGTACGCGGATCAACGGTAGTTCAAGACAGGATTGATGAGGATGGGCGCACAGATCAAAGAATAGGCATATTAGGAGGAGAGTAGTAGAGAGGATAGAAAGAGAGGTGGGGAGTGGGATGGAGAGCAAAAGAAGGTAAACGATGGCTACCTTCGCTGAAAACCCTCCCCTCCACCACTACCTCACTTTGTCTCACCATTCTGCCACATGCATCCTGTTTTACGCTTGGAATCATCCACAACCAAATCATCCAACCACCTACCCTTGCGGTCTAGCACCCACCTCACTCTTATCTCCGAGGATGTCACCGCCCCACTACTCTTACATATTATCACCTCGACCCCCGGCTATCCCTCTCCTAACCGTAACCCTACCACTTCTTTCACCACCCCATTGGTTCCGTCCCCCCACCAAACAAACCTCATTACCACTTTGCTACGCCGTCATGACAATAAACCTCCCGCTCCGTCCTAACACACCGCTTCACTTATTGCCCCCTAAAACCCCGTCCCATTGGAGCGCAAAGCAATATGACCTCCACTGCAGACCTATAAATTTAACACGCTCACGCTTGCTTACACCAAACGTCGCACCTCCCTTTCGCATAGTTCCTTACACCTCGCGACCACCGCGAACCCCATGAAACGAAGCAGTTGCGACGATGAAACCCACAGGCTCCAAAGCCACGACCGCGGCGGGAGGCGTAGCCTCCCACGAATGTAGAGGAAGTATACAGTTGAGCCAAACGTGAGAAGGCTAGGATGGTAAAGGGGAGCGACGGAGCGAGGACAATGCGGCTGAGAAGAAGACCGATAAAGTCTAAAGAGGGAAAGATCGAGTAATTTAAGATGAGGAGCATATTCCCTTGCATTCCTACCCCATCTGCCACCCTATCTCTTCACATTCCGCCCCTATAAACACACCACTTCTATCCCTCTTCCCACATCCAAACTAATTCCCACTTACCAACACTTGAAGAAAGAATTCCAAACTTCTTCAATCAACCTTCTTAAACTTCAATGGCCAGACGCTATATTTTGTAGATATATAAAGGATATGGGTTAGTATGCCACTTGTACTAAGTATGGGTATATACACATAAAACATTCAAGACATGCATGAAAAGGGTCATTTTTTTTAGAAAGCATGCTAAGTCACTTGAAAGACTTTAATGCACATACAATAGAGCATATATAAGATAATGATCACAACAACATAAATCATGATCATAACCAAAGACACATCATCATAAAGTCATATAAGCATTTCCTGTTCAATAGTTCATATCAACATAAGATACAACACTTACCCGTAATCTCATCCCAAGCCTACAAGTGCAACGCTCATGTGAAGCCCCATAACCCCACATAAACAAGTAAACAAGATAGGAGACCATGAGTAATATTTTGATTCATACAACTTATGTCATAAGTAGTCATCATCACATTAGCAATATAGACCGACACATTTTCATTAACATAACCAACATCATATAAGAGCAACATCATATATCATAAGAATAATCTCCTAGGACTTTCCTTAGAGTCAATTTATGAAATGTCTAGGTAGAGTCCCATACACCTACCTCTACTAAATAGACTTCTTAAGTCACCCTAGTCAATATACATTTACTTTAGTCTTTCATTTTACTTGAGGGAACCATCTCCTTAACCGACATTAGACCATGTGAGATAAACATGGAATCCGGTATCATGAAAATCCACACCGAAAAAAGGAGATCTACTTGCCAAGGTAGAACAAAAAACATGAACATAACATTCTAGGTTGGAAATCCAATATAGTAGTTTTGCTTATTGGGGAAAACATAGTTAAAAGGAAAATCAAGGGGGCGGATATTGTTGTTTAGATTACGGGATTGAATTACCAGATTGTATTTAAGAGGATATGTACAACTTGAAGGCTTAGAACATGGGACATTCCTCCCAGTCTCAAAGCCATCCCTTGTTCAAGTTCTGTGCTGAAGTTCACTAGGATAAAAAGCACGTTTAGTTTTATGCATTTTATACCACTGCCAGCACTAGGATTCATGCTACTTCTAATATGAAAGTCCAAATTGATTTTTATATTTCCCTATGCTCCTCTCCCTTTTGAACTGAAAACTCTATGATTCTGCAGTAATGTTTCATTCTATTTATATGTCATCTTGTATTGATTTCCTATTAGCATGCATTGTATCCCATTCTAACTCTTCATTCCACCCCGCACTGCCTCTGGTAATGGAAAACCATTGAATTAATCTTTTCCATATCATATTTGTTATATTGCATGCAAAAAATAGATGATGGTGTGTTTTAGGTTCTGCTTTGCACAATGAACAAATTGTATCAGTGTTTATCCCCCATTTGTCTAGTCTGTCTTTTGTGTACAATCTCCTTTGTATAGACAAAATATAGGATATATATTAGAGACTAATAATTTTGTATTTCATGGCATCCTCTATCTCATGAGATTCATTGTGAACCTACTTTCCAACTTGGGAAGGGACGCGTCTCATATCTAGTTCACTCGGTGCTAAGTTAAAGTCCCATTTTGAATAACCTTTAAGTTGTCATGTATCATCAATCTTATCATAGTCCATAGAGAAACTAAACTCCTTGATAGAAATTAATCATTATCTTTTAGGGTATGATGAGAATTTTGTTCCTCACAAAACCTACATAGTTAGATTAAACAATCATAGTCATATTGTGTAAGGCATAAAGAGAAAACATCATTACCTTGCATTATCAACCTGACATGATCTCAACATTAAAATTATCACATAGCCCATCATATATGCATAGCAACATAATACGTACCTCAATTTCATAACAACATCAATTATGGTCCAACATCAACATAATGGAGTAATCATAACTTTAGAAAACTAACCTATTGCTTCAAGAATCTTCATCAAGAACTTACTCTCAATTCACCACAATTATCCAATAATATAGTGAAATACACAATCATAACCAATTCCAACCATTCTAGTCATATACAAGACATATTCATAGCTAGGGTTAAGGGAAAGGGGTTCATTTGTGAGTTCAATCAAGCAATAGTTTCAATCTCAACATTACATGACATTAAATGATATATAATATAATAAAGTTCATATTAAGGAAAAAGAAAGGAACTGCTTACGAAAATCAACAATAACCATATCAATATTCAACAATTACATTAACACTTAATAGTCATAGAAAATCATAAATCTATCATATAGTCATACAAACTTTAGAGTTTGGAAGAAAAACCCATTGGTTGGTTGAGTAAAAAACCTAGAAATTGAATGTTGAGAAAATCCACTTTGTGAAAGAACCTCTTGGGAAAGGAATCAAAGGTGGAGTTGAGAATCCATACCAATAAATTTATTACACGAAAATTTTTGAGAAGAAAAGTTGAGAACTTACCTCTTCTCCAAACTTTCCAATGCTCATTCCTGGTGTTGAGGTAGGATAGACTCATTAAAGTAGCCGAAAACCAACAACATTACAATCATTAGTAAAGTCAAAAGCCCACAGGCGCTTCACAACTCCTTTCAAACACATACCAACAAAACATTACACCAATAGCAACTCAATTTATGATGCACAACAATAAGAGCTCACACATATGATAGCACATATGAGTAAAAACTACCTTACTGAACATCAAACATGAACTCAACATCACATCCAAAGAGTTGTAAATTGCTATACATTCTCTCAAGACAATAAAAAAAACAACAAAAATATCAAGAAGATTAGATAACATCATAAAAGTTCATATAAGTGCAAAAATAGAGCATGAAGGCATTTTCTTAAAATTCAATTTGGTATAACTTTTACCAAAACATGCATCTGTTTAGAAAATAAGTCAATTTCATATTATTCATTATTTTCTTCATTGAGATGAATATCTAACCTTGAGGAGTAAAAAGATGAGGGTAGCGGTACTTCATGTCAGCCTCGACTTCCCATGTTGCACCATCAACAAGATGGTTTCTCCATAGGACTTTTACGGAGGCAACCTCTTTGTTACTCAACTTCTTGACTTGGCGATCTAGGATCTCAAACAGAACCTCTTCATATGAGAGGTTCTCATCCACCCCAAAACCTTCAATAAGAAGGATAGAAACCGGGTCGCCAATGCATTTCTTGATCATCAAAACATGAAACACTGGCTGAACCGAAGCTAGTTCACTAGGCAACTTCAGTTCATAGGCAACTTTTCTGACCCGTTGTATACCCTCATAAGGACAAACATATAGGGGACTTAAATTCCCCTTTTTACTGAATTTCATCACCCCTTTAATAGGTGAAATCTTCAAATAGACGTGGTCACCTATCTAAATCTCAAAATCTCTTCTCCTATTGTCGACATAAGACTTTTGCTGACTATAGGCTGCCTTCAATCTATATCTTATGACCCCAAATTTCTCTATAGCCTCATAAATAATCTCGGGAACAAGGAGTGAAGAATCACCACCTGAATCCATCCAATCGGAGACCTACACCTCCTACCATAAAGAGCTTCAAAAGGTTCCGTAGAGATGATCGGACGGTAATTATTGTAGTAGGAGAACTCAATAAATGGGAGGTGATCATCCCAACATCCTTTAAAATCAATAATACAAGCTCTTAACATATCTTCTAGGGTCTGTATGGTACGTTCCGCTTGACCATCTGTCTGGGGATGAATAGTGATGGTAAGTTTCACTTGAGTACCTAAATCCTTTTGAAAAGCTTTCCAAAAATGGGAAGTGAATTGGGCATCTCTATCTGAAATGATGGAAAAAGTAATCTCATGAAGACTTACAATCTCATTAATGTAGATTCTTGCATACTCTTTGGGTGTATAAGTAGACTTAACGGGTATAAAGTGCGCAGATTTGGTGAACCTATCCACAATAACCCATATTGAATCATTTTACTTTCGAGTTTGAGGAAACCCAACAACAAAGTCCATATTGATGTCTTCCCACTTCCAAGTAGGAACATCTATGATTTGGTTTAAATCACCTGGTTTTAGATGCTCGGCTTTAACTTGTTGGCAATTTGGACACTTAGCATGGAACTCCGCTATGTCCCTTTTTAAACCATCCTACCAATAGAGATCCAGAAGGTCATGCTACATTTTGGTGGCACCCAGATGAATAGAATAACGGGAACCATGGGCTTCTATTAGAATTGATTCCTTAAATCCTTCACATTCGGTACACATAATCTCCCTTGGTACCTAAGAACACCTTCCCCCCTTGGGAGAATGAATCATTGAGCTTACCGAATACCGACTCCTTCAACTCCATCAATTGAGGATCAATATGTTGCTTAGATTTCACCTCAACCACTAATGATGACTCAGAGTTATGATGGACCATGAAGCCACAATTAGGAGAATATTCTAACCTCACACCCAAACTAGTCGACCTATGAACATCTTTCACTAGTTCTTCCTTCTCTTCTTCAATACGAGACACAATACCCATAGTTATACGACTCAAAGCATCCGCAACCACATTGGCCTTGTTGGGGTGGTAACGGACTCTCATGTCGTAATCTTTCAAAAGTTCTAATCATCTTCTCTGTCGGAGATTCAACTCCTTTTGTGTAAACACATATTGAAGACTCTTGTGGTCAGTAAACACATCAACATGAACCCCATACAAGTAATGTCTCCATATTTTCAAAGCAAAGACTACGACCGCTAACTCAAGGTCATGATTTGGATAATTATTCTCATGAACTTTGAGTTGCCTAGAGGCATAGACTATTACCTTTCCATGATGCATTAGGACACATCCCAATCCCATTCTGGAAGTGTCACAATACACCACAAAGCCTTCATTACCCTCCGGTAATGTCAACATCGTAGCGGAGGTAAGCTTATCTTTCAACTCTTGAAAACCTTTTTCATGAGAGATAATATGACCAAGAAAAGCAATTGAACTCAACCAAAATTCACACTTGCTAAATTTTGCACAATGTTGGTGTTCTTCAAGGATTTTCAAGGTCAACCTCAAATGAATCTCATGCTCATTTTCGTTCTTAGAGTATATCAAAATATCATCAATGAACACAATCACAAACGAGTCGAGGTAATCTCAGAAAACTTTGTTCATTAGGTCCATAAATGCCGTTGGGGCATTTTTTTAACCCAAAAGACGTCACTAGAAATTCATAGTGACCATATCTAATTTGGAAATCTATTTCGGGAACATCTTCTCCTCTCACTCTAAGTTGGTGATATTTTGACCTTAAGTCAATCTTGGAGAAGGTAGTAGCTGACCTGGAGTTGATCAAAGAGATCTTATCAATCAAGAGGGAGAGGGAAGAGGATGACTTTTTCTTTATGGTGACTGTATTGAGTTGACGTAATTCAATGCACATCCAAAAGGACCAGCATTCTTCTTACAAAATAAGGACGGAGCTCCCCCATGAGAAACTACTAGGTTGAATAAAAACCCTGGTCTAAGTAATCTTTTGAGTTTGTACCTTCAACTCTTTCAATTCGTCCGGAGCCATCCGATATAGAGGAATTGAAATGGAGTTCGTATCCGGTAATAAGTCAATGCCAAAGTCAATTTCCCGTTCGGGAGGAACACCAGGAAGGTCATCAAGAAAAACCTCTGAAAACTTCCTCACTGCGGGGACATAATCAATAGGAGGAGTTTCACATTCTAGATCTTTAACCCTCACCACACAGTATAGACAACCCTTGGCTATCATCTTACAAGCCTTCAAGCAAGAAATGATTTTACCCCTTGGCATAGAATTTCCCCTCGTTCACTCTAAAATAGGTTCATTTGGAAATTAAAACTTCACTACCCTCATTCTACAATATATGGAAGAAAAACAAACATGAAGTCAATCTATACCCAAAATGATTTCAAAACCAAATATGTCAACTTCTACCAAATTAACAAGAGTAACTCTATTATGCATCATTACAGGACATTTCCTATAGACTCTCTTTGCAATAACCGTGTCACCCATTGGGGTACAAACCGAAAAGGTTTCAATCAAAACATTGGGAAGTATATCAAACTTCCTAGATACCAAAGGTTTAACAAAATAAAAGGTAGCACCAAGATCAAGTAAAGCATAAACATTAATAGAGAAGACTTGGTACATACAGGTAACTACATTGGGAGAGCTCTCTTGTTCACCCCTAGCCTTGAGTGCATAGAAGTGGTTCCTTTTGGATCTTCAAATCTACGACTTCTTGATTGAACTTGGCTAGTCCCCTTTACTTGAATTTTCACACAAGACAATCTTTCACCATATGTCCACTTTAGCCACTACCATAGAAACTATAATTGCGAGTCCTGGAGAAATTTGAAGGAACTTGGTTTGAAAACCTCTTCTTGAACTTAGGCTTGTCTTGAATGTCAATCCTACTCTTAGAAGAACCACTTTCAAAAGAGCTTGCCTTCTTAGCTTCTATATTCTTCTTCCTTAGATGACTCTCCTCTACTTGTTGTGCATGAACCGTCAACCTAGAAATATCCATGCTGTCATGAAGCATAGCCACATGACATTCTTCTTCAAGCTCTTCAGACACGACCGTTACATAACGACTCATTATATCCCTATCAATTGAAACCAAAGTGGAAGCATATTTGGACAACATAATGAACTTTAAGGAGTATATTATTTTGGAGAAAATCATATTTCCTCTTTAGCTCGGCTTTAAAAATTAAATATTTATCTCAATTTTAGAACAATAATGTTGTTTCTCTTTCTTCCATTTCATTTTATTTAAAATATAACTACCTATTTTACTCTCTAAATTAAGAACCTTTGTCTTCTTTTTATTTCTTTCTAATATTACAATTTTTATTTTCTAATATATTTTTGTTGTATTGATCGTTTCAATCTATTGCTAGGTAAAGATAAATTTTTATTTTGTGTAACGACTGTTTTAGTGGAATTGTGTCGCTATCTGAATGTTTTTATTTAACAATTCTATTTTATCTTTTGTTCATCATTTTTATAGTACATCCACCTCCTATCCTACTTTTTTTAATGTTATTATTCAAATTGTTGATGTTTGACATTATGTAACGACTGAAAACAATACAATCTATTCAAACATTTGTACCATTACAACAATACAAAATGATATAATACATATACATTATGAAACGATGCGTAAAACCGTGGAAATCTCATGTAAGTATAAAGAAATGAAGGATGTATTGATGCAAAAAATGTTTAGTTACAAGCTCCTTATATAAGGAGAAAATTGTAAGATCCTAAATTAACTATACTTAGAGTCCTACTACAATACCTATTACTAATATAATAATAATAATAATAATAATAATAATAATAATAATAATAATAATATAATTATAAATAATCTAATCCTAGTTATAATATAATTATAGTCATAATCTAATCGTAATCATAATCTAATCCTAGTCATAATATAATCCTAATTAATATAGGCAGTCTAGTTCTAGTGCGACTTTAATTCTACAGAAGTGCTATAAAATCGTTACACAGTTTCGTAGGACCTATTCCTTTGACATGTTCCAATTGTCAGCTTCCTTCTTCATCAACACTTGTTGACACATCAGTCAGCTTCGTTGGACCTGTTCCTTTGACATGTTCCAATCATCAACTTCCTTCTTCTTCAACACTTCCCCTCAAGCTAGTGAGTAGAGGAACAATTACTCCTAGATTGCTTCGAATATCTAGCAAAAAAAAAATATGAATACCCACAAAATACTTAGTTTTTCCAATGCTTCAATATGAATGTGATGTGTAGTCGTTGCTTGTGATAATTCATTGGCATATTTATACGAGTAATCCCACCATTAAAAACACTTAAGAACTATTTGATTATTCCGACCACAGATTTTACATGACTCAATATTATTCCTCTCCTTATTTTCACTTCGGGGAACTTTTACTTTTCAGAAAACCTTATCTATATTGACAATTGTGGGACCCCTATTCTTGTCCAACAAGCTTGAAACCCGTTTTTCTGGAGTTGATGCTATTGTTTCTTCCCTTGCCTTTTTGGGCAGATAAAACCATGTTATAGTTTTGTTGTTACATTTTTTCTTCCTCTTTCCTTATATCAAAACTCGTGAGAAGATTAATAAATTGAATAAGGGTGGGATATGGTGTCTTACCTAAACCTCTAGAAAACTTAATTACATTCTTTACTTGAATATAAGCTCTTTCCAAGTATTCTCACGTCTCCTTGGTAGTTGAGCAAGCCACAATTAGTTACATGATTTCTTCGGTCAAGTTGTCTGAGATCCAAATCCTTAGCAACATATCTTTATCCTTCCAATCATCAATGGTGTCACTATATTTTGCATCCTTCTCTACCGCTATAAATTTCCCAGCAGTCTGTCCAGTGGAACAACTACTTTTACTTGGTTCATTCTTTGTGATCTGAATCAATTGGAATATGTCTGTTCTTTATGAAGTAGTTTGATGAATAAAGTTTAATGGAGCAAGCGACAATGATTTGGTGAGGCAAGGAGGTCGACATATTTTTCGTAGAAGTTTTCACTACAACATGTTTTTTTATCAACACTCAGAGTGCGGAAAGGCTTTAAGCTCTGGTACCATGAAGGTATCTCACGTAAGTTTGGAGAAATCAAGGATGTATTGATGAAAATAATATTCAGTTACAAACTCCTTATATAAAGAGAATTGTAGAGTCCTAAGTTAACTATACTTAGAGTCCTACTACAATACCTATTACTATTATGATAATAATAATGCAATTATAAATAATCTAATTCTAATCATAATATGTTCCTAGTTAGAATATAATCCTAATTAATATAGTTAGTTTAATTCTAGTGCGACTCTAATTCTACAGCAGTGTTGTACACTCGTTATATAACTTCGCTGGACCTGTTCTTTTGAAATGTTCCAATCGTCAGTTTTTTCTTCATCAACACTTATTGTAGACACATCAGTCAGCTTCGTTGGACCTTTTTCTTTGATTTTTTCCAATTGTCAGCTTCCTTCTTTTTCAATAACAACCATTAAAAAAGTCTTATATATTTGAGTTCTTACTGTTAGTTTGTCACCCATTGTCACTTTGGAAGGGGTACTAAATTCTTTGTCTTTGAAATGATAAATAATGTTTAACAACTTAGATGATAGAGTTCGAACGGAACCTAACTCTTCGAGAATGATCGTGATAAATATTCTAAGATATATAATTGTACTATAGCTCCTTTACCTTATTCTCGACTAGCGAAGTAAACTGTGCTTCACGCGATAAAATAGCATATATACTTTATAATAATTGAATTATATTCTTATGAATATATTTGGGTTTGATCAACATTAGTGATATTAATATAATTGATATTGTTTTTAGACTCATGATGGAATATATTTCAATTTTTTCTATATAAGTACATGATAATTAATTTATTTAAAAATAGTTATTACATGAAGTACATATTTCATTAGCATATTCTTTTAGAATGGATAGATTAAAAGCATATACGCAAGAACTAAAATACATGAACCTCTTAATGTAAAAAGAATTTTAAAACTGATAAAATAAATAAAAAAGAATCACATTTCCGTTAAGACTCTCCTCCTTTTAAGTTTCATGCATTAAAAATAAACGTAGTCAATCAATCAAAAGAGACATCTATAATACCAGAAAGCGATGCTACCAATTAGAACAACTTAGCAACTAATTAATAAGATGACACTTAGAAATGTGAAAAGTAATACTCGAATCACGAATTTTATAAATAAACAAGGATGAAAAAAAAAGGTTATATATCTATAATTATTATATATAAGACAAACCATATATAGACAAGATATATGAGAGAGAATGCTTGCTTATATTTTTATTCTGTACTTTTTTATTGTATCTTAAATGAAATAATTATCACTATTTATAGTACAAAATGTATTTGAAAGTTACATGAATTAAATAGAGTTCATTTAGTTTGTACATGAACTTCACAAAAGAGTTATGAAAGACATCCACATCAATGCATTTATAACACTCCCTTTGAATATCCATAAATAACGTGTCTCATTAAAACCTTACTAGAAAATATCTAGTGGAAAATGTCTTAATGAAGAAAAAAAGAGTATACGTATCTTGTAATCGCGCTGCCTCATTAAAAGTCTTACTAGGAAAACCAAATGAGACAAAACTTTGGTTAAGGGAAAAAGAGTTAAACACATATATTACTCCTCCTGATAAAAAAATTATTTGTTTTCTTGGAGATGACACATTCCAATCATATATCTTAACTTCTTAAATGTTGATATTAACAATGCCTTAGTGAATAAATCTACAAGATTATTACTCGAATGAATCCACTGAACATTTATCTCACCATTTGTTGAAGACCATGTGCGAGAAAGAACTTAGGTGAAATATGTTTTTTCGGACTCCTTTGATATATCTCTCTCTTTAATTGAGCTATGCAAGCGACATTATCTTCACACAATATTGTTGCAATCTTTGTATCACATAATTGCAATATGTGTTGAGTCATTGTTCACAATCTTACACACTCTCGATTGGCTTAATGAATGACTATTATCTCTACATGATTTGAAGAAGTAGCAACTATTGTTTGCGTCATTGAATGTCATGATATAGTTGTACCTTCATATGTGAATAAATAACATATCTAAGATCTGGCTTTATGTGGGTCAGACAAATAACCAGCATTTGCATAACCAATCAATTTTGACTTGGATGTATTAGAATACAACAAACACATATCAATTGTTTCTTGAAGATATCTGAATATATGCTTAACACCTTTCCAATGTATTCTTGTTGCACATGAGTTATTCTCAGCAATAAACTTACTGCGGAACATATATCTACCCGGGTATTATTGGTAATGTACATCAGTGCCCCAATTGCACTGAGATATGATGTTTCATCACCAAGACTGTAGCGATCCTTTCGGGGAGATGCTACCCCTTAACAAGGAACCTAATTTAATACTTACGACATTTAAAGGAGATTAATGTGGGCATACTGATTATAATCTAGTTGAGGATTAGGTTCATAAAGAATAATTTAGTTAAGGATGTGCATCTTGCCCATTAAATATTTATTTGATGTCAAAATTGATATGGCGCGGAATTCAACTTATGGTGGAACAACCCTTCCAAAATAATCTAAGCAAACAACTTACGAGATTTTCATGCATATATTATCCTCACATTGCAAAAGTGAAATAAAAAAAATATTACCAACTTCCGAGTATCCAAATTAGGTAGTTAATGTTTCACCCAACCATTCTAAAAAAGTAGTAAATTTAATACATTACAAGACTTGGGTTTACATACCTCCGAAAAGATCAAAACGTATAAGCATATTTATATTACAACCCATGGTGACATGATTAAATCATCCCACAAAATTTTATGTAAATATGCAACACATAGATCATGTACAAGTCTCAAGGTTTATACAAAATATACATGCCTATATGGAAATGTGATCTTCCTTAAGTCTCTCAAAATCTCCATCTCTAACGGCTAGCTTCATGCATCCTCTCAAACATTTCCTACAACAGAAACAACTATCTCTAAGAAATAGTGGTACAACAACTATAGGTTCGGAGCCCTCAAATTCACCAAGATACCTTACTTAAGTCATGGACAACATAATTGAACATAATAAATAACTCAAGTAGACAATATATAAAGAGTATCAAAATCGATATTTAAAGATCCAAATATCAAGAACGCTTATAGCAAACTTTCATGGCTCTTAACTCAAGATGCAAGGTCAAAGGACTCAAAGAAATTCTTGCGAATGATTTTCCACTTAAGGCATCAGCAACCACATTAGCTTTACCTGGATGATAATAAATCGTGCAGTCATAATCTTTGACAAGTTCAAGCCTTCTACGCTGTCTTAGGTTTAGCCCCTTCTGAGTACCCAAGTTCTTTAGCTCTTGTGAACAATGAATATATGACATATCTCTCCATACAAATAATTCCGCCATATTTTTAAAGCAAACAATATAACAGCAAGTTCAAGATAATTGTAGTATAATTCAATTAATATGGTTTTAATTTTCGAGAAGCATAAGAAATAAGCTTCCCTTCTTGCATCAACACACATCTTAGACCACTATGAGAAGTTTCACTATATACTACATATTCTCTCCCTTCAATCGGTAGAGTAAGTATATGCGCTTGAGTCAACAAGGATTTGAGAGCTTCCTAGCTCTCTTGTCATTTGTCATCTCATATAAACTTTACTTTCTTCTGCAAGAGCTTAGTCAAAAGGGAGACGATAATGAAGAAACCTTTCACATATTTTCTATAGTATCCTGCTAATCCCACAAAACTTCTTACCTCAGTTGGGATTTTGGGAGGTCTCCATTCAACAACTGATTGTATCTTACTAGGATCCACCTTCACGCCTTCAATTGATATAACATATCCCAGAAAAACAACTTTATCCGGCCAAAATTCAAACTTAGAAAGTTTAGCATAAAGTTCTTTCTCCTTCAAAATTTGCAAAACAATCCGGAGGTGTTATAATTCTCTTCATTACTTATGGAAAATATTAAAATATCATTTATAAAAACAACCACAAACTAATCTAGATAAGGCTTGCGTACTCGATTCATTAGATCCATGAATACCACATGAGCATTTATCAATCTGAATGGCATCACTGAAAATTCATAATGACCATATCAAGTTCTAAAAGAAGTTTGAGGAATATCATTCTCTGTAACACGCAGTTGATGATATCCAAACCTTAAGTCAATATTCCAGAATTTTAGCACCCTTAAGTTTGTCAAAAAAATCATCGATCCTCGGTAGCGGACATCTATTCTTGATTGTTATTCTCTTTAATTGTCTATAGTCAATACAAAGTCTAAGAGTATCATTTTTATTCTTTACGAATAAAATAGGGTCTCCCTAAGGAGAAACACTAAGTCGAATAAAACCTTTTTCAAGCAGTTCTTGCAATTGAGGTTTCAATCCTCTCAACTCTGCTGGAGTCATTCAATAAAGGGTGATAAGCACGATTAGAAATTCAACATCTATTTCCGGGGGCAATCTAGGAAGGTTTTCTTGGAAGACTTCCGGAAATCACATACAAAAGGTATGTCTTTGATACAAGGACTCTTTAACTGCTTATCAACTATCTGAGCAACGTATGCTCTACAACCTTGACGCATCAAATTTCTTGCCAAGGCCACAAAATAATACTAGATGCCAATGATCTTTCACCGTGTATGATGATGTATGAACACGTAGGATCTTTAAAAGTCACAATCCTTGACCTACAATCTATGAATGCATGATATTTATAAAGCTAATCCATCTCACTAATAACATCAAAATTCATGAAGGGTATTTCAATCAAATCAACATGAAAGATAAATTTTTTAATCACGAAAAGACAATCATGATAAATTCGATTACACACAACTTGATAGCCCAAAGGAGTCACAACCAGCACATCATAATTAAGTCTCACAAATTTCACATTCTCAATAAGAACAAGTGATGAACAAATATAATAATTAGTAGAACAAGATCAAACAATGTAAACATACATAAGCCAAATAAGTAAAATTTACCGACAACCATGTCTTGTCCATCTTGATCATCTCTCTTCCTAATAGCATAAGTGTGTGTAGTACCCCTTTGTTCACTAGCTTGATTATCTCCATTTGTACTTGTTGTTGGGTGTTTTGTAAGTCTTGTACCTTTATTAGTTTGAGGAGGATTAACAGAAGGCTTATGAACCGAGCCTTCAAGGAATGAGCATTATTAGGATTAGGACAATTGTTCACTTTATGATCAAAACTCCCACCATTAAAACATGCACCAAAGGCTCTCCTACAAGTACATAATGATTCTTTCAAGTTTTACGGAAAGTGCATGTAGGCTTTCCTGGCACATAAATGTGGGGCTAGTGTAGAAAAATCTGATTTGTTTTGCTTCTGTTGAGCTGGCCTGTTATCACTACTAGTCCTTGAATTATCAAACCTTCCCATTTTTAATGGACCTCCAAAATCAAGTCTAGGATTTCGGAATATGTTTTCATTTCTACTAGCTTCTTCTTTATCAAGTCGTTCCCAAGTAAAAGCTACAGACAGTACCTTACATAAGTTCTCATGTTGCAGGATTGCCACATTCTTCCTAATGGAATCATGTAAAACATTTTAAAATTTCATGCACTTGTCTTTTTCCTCTTTAATAATACCTCCATCATAACGAGATAGTCTTAGAAACTTTTGTTCATATTCAGCAATAGACATGCGTCGTTGCCTTAGATTCAAAAGCAGGAGATTTTACCTTGGTATTCGGAACACTTATCCACCAATCATAAGCATCATTTTGTAATAGTGAAAATAGCATACTTAAATTTCACAACATCTAAATACTCCAACTACTCAAACACCATCTCCATGTAATCTAGTCATTGTTTAGCATCAGTGGGATCAACAGTGCCTTCAAACTCCACTCCACCCATTTTTTTCATTTTCTCAAAGTTAATCCCGTTGGGATCATGCATCGATTCAACTATGTGGTGGAAGAATTTAGTCATTTATTGAAAAAAAGGATTCGTGGCTTGAGTACCATGACTTATGTGAGGATGTGAACCAACTCTTACATGCTGATGGTTTTCCACTTTAGACCCACTAGTGTGGGGAACATACTCATGTTCTCCAACACCTTTCAGTGCATGAGGTTGGAAATCAGAAGTACCCGAACCTTCGCGAGCAGCTTCCGTATGTCTGTCAAAAGAAGAGGCCATAACTTAATTCCTTCAAAAAGGAAGATCACATTGCATTAGGGACATGTACATGATACATGTGCACTCTACATGCAACAAATTATTATAAATCATATAAGCGAACAAATAATTTAAATAGAACTTTTTTCAAAAGCGAACAAGTAATTCACAGCAAAAGTCCTAGAACCACAAACCTGGGCTCTGATACCAGTACTTGTAATGACCCTTTCAGAGAGACACTACCACTTAATAAGAAACCTAATTTAATACCTGCGATATGTATATGAGATTAATGTAGGCATATTGATTATAATTTAGTTGAGGAATTAGGTTCATAACGATAATTTAGTTAAGCATGTGCATGTTGCCTATTTAAATATTTATTTGATGTCAAAATTGATATGACACGGAATTTTATATTATGATCGAACAACCCTCCCAAAATAATCTAAACAAATAACTTAGGAGATTTTCATGAATATACTATCCTCACATTAGAAAAGTGATATACAAAATATTCCCAACTTCCAAGTACCCAAATTAGGTGGTTCATGATTCACCCAACCAGTCAAAACAAGTAGTAAATTTAATATATTACAAGACTTGAGTTTACATACCCCAAAAAGATCAAAAGTATAACCATACTTTTATTACAACCTATAATGACATGATTAAATCATCCCTCAAAATTTCACGTAAATATGCAACACATAGATCATTTACAAGTTCAAGGTTTATACAAAATATAGATGCCTATATGCAAATGTGATCTTTCTTATGGCTTTCAAAATCTCCAATGGACAGATTCATGCATCCTCTCGAACATTCCCTATGATAGAAATAACTATCGCTAAGCATATAACTTAGTAGTGTAGAAAGTATAGGTTCAGAGTCCTCAGATTCACCAAGTTACCTTTCTTAAGTCATGGGCAGCATAATTGAACATAATAAATAACTCAAGTAAACAATATATAAAGAATATCAAAAATCAATATTTAATGATACAAATGTCAAGAACACTCATAATATTTCCAAGAGATTCAATAACAAGGCTCGCCCAATATATACATCGTCGTCACACCAAGCACAACAAGGTATCAAGAAGGACCGTTCCCTGTATCAAGGAGGGTCAAAGCCCAATAATCCAAAGAACCAAGAGTCATATTAAAGTGATTTTAATAGTTCGTACTTAACATGGAAAACTTCCATTCCTAAGACGGACTAAAAATCCAGCTTCAAGATGACAAATGATCTGAATCAAGAGGCACGCCAATAGTGACAAAGTAACAGCCACAAGGACAAGGTCCCAACAAGCATGCAAAGTGGGGGAGTTATACAAGTGTCTTTAATGTCTTAAAAGATAACAACACAACAATACAAAGTCACAAGAGATAACCAAGGTAACAAGATATACTTTCAGGAATAACAAGAGGTAAAAATATTACAAGTACAAGTTTATACACAAGCCTCAATGCTTTAGCAAAGAAACAGTCCAACACCACTTCAAAAGTTCAAATTGTAGACCAACCAGCTTGTTCACAAGTATATACAAACTTAAAAATACAATTAAATAACTTATTTAACTCCTATTATCTCAAAAATGTCAAAGTAAAATAGGATTATCATCACAAGTAAGCTTAGCCTGTACAAATACGACTAAGCTTCCAAAACAGTATTTTTGGCCAGCCTAGTACCTCATGTCGCAACCTAGATTTGAAAAGGAAAACGACAAAGCTGGACTTTATATCCTTCATGAGATACGTAGATACATATCTTAAGGTTGCAAAAAAATCAAGAATCGCCGGATAATAATTTGACAACAGATATCAATAAGCAACACTACAATTGTCCATAACATAATTTGTAAATACGAAATTGACAGAATTGGTCCTAGTTGCATCGGTGTTTTAAATCCAAACAACAAAAATTAGGTGTTTTTACATAAACTAGAAAGGTGTTGTTGTATATATACAAAATATCTTTCCAAATCATATTTACTTAATGTAAACTAAGTTCTATTGAACGAGAGATAACTAAAATATCAAACACTACTTAGCATAGAAATAGATTCTTCATCACTAACCAAGAGAAGTGTGCCTCAAATTTAAGCTTAAAAAGACCTAGTTTTTTCGTGATTCTGAAGAACAACTTGTTAGATAATTTTCTAAGATTCCTATACTTCAGGTGAGACGAATTTCAATATAAGAGGTGTCAAAATATAGTCTCAAAAGCGATGCTAGTGACATGTACAATTGTCACTAAAAGTGCTGTCCAAATTATTGTGTGGTGCCCAAAATGCATACATATACACCCATATGTGTATACTTAATACAAATACTTTCAATTTATATGTAATTGTAATTAGTCAAATTATGCAATCCCCATTAAATACCTTAAATTACTATCACAATTTATGCTTAGCAAGGTTGCAAATATCACAAAATTTCATGTTCCCCAAATGAGAATAAAACATATTGTAGTAATTAAGCAACGGTAAATTAACATGTGTCTCTTGGTTAATATTTCGGGTGTTACAAAGAATCTATTCATCCTTTTCTTGGGATTAGAATGGTTCATTATTTATACCTATGGATCTCATAACCATCAGTATACTCAATGGGTGTGATTTATCCATTAAAATCACTTCAAAACCTTTTTAGTATATGTTGATTGACCGATAAATATTCCATTCATCAAATGTTCAATCTGAAGGCCAAGACAAAATTTTGTCGTACCAAGATCTTTAATTTCAAATTCTTTTTTCATACGCTCAACAAACTTTGAAAGCTCTTTAGAAGTTCTGATGATGTTCAAGTCATCAACATAAATAAATATTATTACAAATTCAGATTTTGACTTCCGTGTAAAAATATAAGAACATATAGGGTCATTATTATACTCTTCTTTTAGCTAGTATTCGCTAAGACCATTATATCATATTCGTGACGATTGTTTTAATTCATCTAAGGATTTCTGAAGCTTTATTAAATAACTTTATTTGGAATTTTTATATGTTTAAGGCACACTGTGTGTTTCAGGGATTTCCATAAAAATCTTGTGGTCAAGTGAGCCATATTAATAGGCTGTGACAACGTCTATTAAATGCACTTCAAGTTTTTCATAAGCTATCATATTTATTAGATACCTGAAGGTAAGTGCATCTATCACAAGAGAATATGTCTCCTCATAATCAATGTCAGACCTTCGTAAAAATTCTTGTGTCACAAGTCGTGCTTCATATCTTACTACTTAACCTTTTTTATTGTGTTCTCACACAAAAATTCACTTGTACCCAACTGGGTTGACACCAATAGGTGTTCAAACTATTGATCCAAAACATCACATTTTTCAAGTGAAGTCAATTATGTTTGAATTGCTTTCTTTCATTTTGACCAATTATTTCTTTGTCTACATTCACTGACAGATCTTGGTTCTAAGTCCTCATGTTGTTGTATTATTTTAACTTCAATAATATATGTAAAACATATTATCCACCACGATATTATTTGATTTCACCTTCTTATCGTTGATACATAATTTACAGAGATTTGACCATTCTCATTATTTTCATGTATATGGACCTCCACTGTGGTGTCATCATTTATTATATCTCAAAAATCTTCATGAAAAATTGCCTCCATATTATCATCATCTCGATAATTTATTTCTTTCCTTTCGGAGGATGTTTGTTCTTCGAACCAATTGGTCTATTACGTTTTACGCGTGGCCCAGACTCATTTGCCTTAACATTTTATCCTATCGGGACATCAACCCGAACTTGAGCATTAGCAGTTGGATAAATAATTTTATAATTCGTTAAAGGTTAGTAAATGTATCCGACAGTTGATTTGTAATATTATGCAAATAAATTATCTTTTGAACTTCTTGCTCACATTGATTTGTTTGAGGTTCTAAATGAGACAGTGAAAGTAAATTCCAATCTATCTCATTTCTCAATTTCTTTTGTTCTCCCCCTACTGTTGGGTATACTGATTCATCAAAATGGCAATCAACAAATTTTACTGTAAAAAAAGCTCCAGTTCTTTGTTCTAAAAATTTAATAATAGAACGAGATTCGTACCCAACATATATCCTCAATCTTATTTGGGGACCTATCTTTGTGCATTATTATAGAGCAATTGGAACATATATCACACATCTAAAAATTCTAAGATGGAAATGTTTGGCTCCTGACCAAAAACAAATCATGTAATGAGGAGATGTCATGATAAATTGTTGGTCTTATGTGCACGAGTGTCGCTGCATGCAAAATAGCATGCCCCCAAGTCGAAACATAGAACTTTGTCCTCATCAATAATGGTCTAGCTATCAATTGAATACGTTTAAACAACGACTCTGCTAAACCATTTTGAGTATGAACATGTGCAACGGGATGTTCAACTGTTATTTCAGTGTGCAAACAATAATCATTAAATGCCTGAGATGTAAACTCACCAGTACTATCAAGACGAATTGTTGTTATTACATAATATGAATATTGTATTTTTTAACTTATTATTTGATCCAAGAACCTCGACAAAATTATATTGCGAGTTAATAATAAGCACAAATGAGACCATCTTATAGATCCATCTATCAAGATAATATATATAATATTTAAATGGTCAACATGCATGGTCAATATGCCCACATATATCACCTTGAATACGTTCTATAAATACGGGAGATTCCACTCCAACCTTAGTTGTTGATGGTTTGATAACCAAATTTACTTGTGAACAAGCAAAAGAAGAAAATTAATTTGATTGAACAACATTTTGATTTTTTAAAGTATGCCCGTGTGAATTCTCAATTATTCTGCATCATATTATAATTGGAATGACCCAAAAGGTCATGCCAAATGATAAAATCATTAGAAACAGTAAACATTTTGCTTGCTACAACATGTGATTCAACCGTATCAATATTTGTATGGTACAACCCAGAAAAAAGTGATAATTTTTCATGCACAGTTTTCTTCTTCGCATTAATCGTAGTAATATAAATGTATTCTGCATTTTCTTCATTTGCAGTTTCAACATGATATCCATTTTGACGAATAACCTCGAAACTTAACAAGTTTCTTTGAGACTTACTACAAAACAATGCATTATTAATTTCCAATAATGTTCCTCTAGAAGTAATAAGGCCTCTCTTCGTGAGCCCTCAATCAACTTTGTAGTATCGGATATTGTGTTAACATGTGTCTTTTTCATAATCAAATGAGAGAAATATTTATTTTTTCTTACTATTGTATGAGTTGAGGCACTGTCCAGAAGACACATATTTTAATTACTCATCTTGGATCCAACTGAGATTGAAAATTTTATTTATTCTTATGAAAATAAAAATACATAATAAAAATTACGAAACTTAACAAAAGAAAATGTAAGTATATGAACTTTAAGTAAGACATTAAAAATACATAACAACATTATGCATTTCCAGTTCAATTATAAATCTTCATTTGCGTTCCCCAAAGAAGTCTTCAGCTTCGAGATGAGCAATATCATCGAGCCCATCAAAACCATCATTTTTCACTTTTTTCTTTTCTTTTTTTTTTTTTTTGCTAAATTTGCCTCATATTCTCATCTATTCTAGACGACCTGATTTGAGCTCATCTTGAGAGTCAAATGTTACTCTGCTCGAGCATTAGAAGAGGAGGGGCCACCTTTCTTTCCTTTTCTTTTAAAGGAATTTTAATAAAGTCTGGCAAAATGCTCAGGGCAGGTGTCAATTCATTTTTTTTTTTTATCGAGGCCACAACAAGACAGTGATAGCGAGTCGTGCATTTGAAGCTATATTGAGAACCAATATTTTTCTCCATTTTGTTATGATCGTCACTTTGACGATTTTTATATCGTCTTTTGGATTTGTCACTCCCACACACGTTATCATGGCCCAGATTACTTTATTTTATTTCATACTAGTCATGTGCTTCTAGCCCTTGTGCCTCCGGTAATGGAGCACTTCCAACGGGATGGACTCATGATTTTTTATTCAAAGGTCATTATGATCTTAGCCACCGGAAGGCATGAGATTAATTCTGAGTATTTTTTTAATTTTTTTTTAAGGTATTGTTGTTATAATATTATGTTAGAGATTTGAAAAGTAGCTAATATCTTTTCCAACATGTAATCATCTTTTATAACTTCTCCACTAATTTAAATTGAAAAGTGATTCTAAATGCATCAGACTTATACTCAATTATAGTTTTATAATTTTGAAAGTGTAAGTGTATCCACTCATAACAAGCCCTTGACGATACCGTCGCCTTGAGGTGGTAATAACTCCATTTCAAACCTATCGACAATTCAAGTTGGTCTTTCAATGTTAAGTATTCAACCTTTAGGTTTTCATCAAGATAACGACGAAGGAAAATCATAGATTTCACTTTATTCTGACCTGATGATTTACTTCCTTCGATTATACTATCACCAAGACCCTTGCGGTAGGTGAATTTCAGTAGCAAGTACTCATGACAAATAGGTTTTTTCAGAAATGTCAAGTGCCACAAATTCAACCTTTGACAAATTCGACAAGATGAAAACTATCATAAAATGGTTGAGTTAATAACATGATGATGTTTCTTAAATAAAAGATTAAATAATGTTGTGTCAAATGATTTAGGAATTAAAAGAAAGGATTTATATAATATATATTCTATATATATAATATATATATATAAATATATATATATTTTCTAATTGTTTTACAATATTCATTACTAGTTTCAATAGTTATAAATGCCAAAGTTTTGTAATATTTTCAAGTCATATTTAGTATAATACTATTATTCTTTATGACACTCCAATCTATATCTATATATATAATAAAGGAGAAACATAGAGAAGGTATGATCTACATTTGCATTTATTATTTTCCTCCATTTTCTTTTACCTTTTTTAAAAAATTTAAATTAATTATTTTACTATAAAAAAAATTACAAAATTTATGATAAGTAAATATTTTATTAAATAAAGAAACATTTACAACAAAGACTCTTCATATGCCTACAAGGAGTAACTCACACCACTCTAATTTCTACTCTTACAAAATTATTCCTTTTTTAATCTTCTTCTAACTATAATTATAACTTGGAAATATTTTTTATACTTAAGTATTTTTCTGATATTATTTATAAGAACTAATTATCTATGACTTATACCTCTTTAATTTTGATCCTCCTAGAACCTTCTCTTTCTTTTTTTTAATAACTCCAAATCTTTGATTTTCTTCTCCTCATGACCAAACTAATATTAATTTTACGTAATGAATGAGTAATTACAACACAAATTACTTCTATTACGTTATCACTTCAATTCATTCCAATAGTCACTTTTTTTGAATTACCTTCATTACTCTTACACTTTTTCTCTATCCATTTTCTATAATTTAAATGAATATTAAATGTGGTATTCATTTAGAATATAAATGTTCAATCTTCATTTATAGAGAAAAGACATAAAGTCAGCATTAAAGTTATTTCAAATTTTCAAAAAAATGTCTTAACTTTGCAATCGTCTTATTATTCACTAAACAATTATAAATAAATATTATTATACTATTTTTCTGTCACTTTACATAGAGAGTGTTGTGCACTCTCTCACATAGAGTTGACAACCTAAATAATAAATAGTTTATTCTGAAACTATTTTTATATAAAATATATTTTATTTATTCTTAGTATTCTTAATTTCTTTCTTTTTTATTTTCTCTTTTCTCTTAGTCAAAAAGTTCATTGTTATCTTCATCGAAGCTTCTTCAATGTCACTATTTTTATCACAACTTCATCTTCTTTATTTTGATACTATTAGTTTTGCTCTCTTTAATTCAAAAACATTATCTAAATATTTTCTTACAATTCGAACAATTTGATAAACTCAGTAGATTTCAAGATGATTAGCAAATATCATATAGTTTTTTAATCTGATTCAAGTAAGTTCTTTCAAGTTCGGGGATATTGTCTACCGTGTTTCACCGGGATCATTATACTGTTTCCTTAAGTTAGTGCGTCCAAAAAGCCTTGGTGTAATTTTTATTTTTAAGTTTCTCTTTGTTTGCAGGAAATCTGTCAAAGCCAAAATGCCGGAGATTTTGAGAGGAGAAATGAGAAGAGACACTCGGAGCTGATGACGTCCGTCGTGCTTGTGACGGTCCGCGGTGGCAGTGTAGAGAAGCTGATGAAGGAAGATTGGGGAAGTATGATGACCAAGGGTGGGATACGAAGCTTTGTGACGCGTCCGTCAGTGGCTCTAACAGGTCCGTCCTTGCCGATTGTCGTGAAGATCAGAGAAGTGATCCAGTACCCAGATTCCAGAGGCTGAAGTATTGTGGAACGAAGACCCTCGAGGACCGTGTGCCTATGACGGTCGTCATACTTGCGTCGAGGGGAATGAAGAGAAGAGAAGAAAAGCAGGAAGAAAAGTACACAAGTATGAGGACGACGGGTCCATGACGTTCCGTCATATGACTACGACGGTCCAGTCGCGTGGTACGTCGACCCCAGCGCCGTTTTGAAAGATTTCCAGCTATTAGAATCATTGTTTAATTAGGTTTTGTTCTTTTATTAAATACTTCGAAAAACCTCATTTTTGAGGTATGACACCAGATAGTAGACATCATATTATTAGGACTCTTTGTATGAGTATTAGACTTTGATTATCATTTGATTGTTGGGATTTTGTGGTGATTAATTCAAGGCAAATGTTTGGTTTTACTATTTCTCATTGAAGTAAAGTACATGAATTCTTATTTAATATATTTGAATATTGTATTATGCTATGAGTAACTAAAACTCCATAACTAGGGGGTTGTTGGGAACCATAGGCAAATAAGGAATAAAAACCCTAACTAAAATAACAATCGAGATAGTGTCTTGCAAAGGTATTAATCATTCTTTTGTTTGTTTAGAAGTCTTTTTAACGGATGGCCAAACGTTTTTAGACTCGCCTTAATGCTACTTGCCGGACAAAGGAGTAGATAAAGAAAAAAAATATGTGAATATAGATTTAGTGTATTGACATCTAAATAGGGCGTTTTAGTATTTGATTGGTACGAGGTAATAACTTAGTCAAATATCGAATCGATGCTTCATATGAGGTAAGGAGGAAGGGGGTTAAGGGATTCTAGCAACAACGTGAAGCGACCAAGGTGCAGGAGTGGAGTGAGATTTCTAGATTGCCGGACAAGGATTTAGAAATAAATAACTTATCATTTGCATGCAAGATACTAGGAAAGAATTTAAGTTAGAGTTATCAAGGTATTAACCTGTGGGGAACACGTAAACCCTAGTTACTTTGATTAATGATTTTTAAAACCCAACATTTAAAAACTTGTCACTGTTCTTTCAATGCGTTATGTATTTTCATTTTATTTAGACATAGAAACCCCCTTTTTATGTTTTTACTTCCAAGGAGGAAGTCATGACACCAAACAATAGTAATATAGTTGAAGTTGAGTGTATAGAATATTTCAGGTGGACGATCCCACCTCACTAGTTGGGTATTTACTGGCACAACCGACTTGACTTCTTATTCGAGAAGGAGTCAGTAGTTGAGCGTATCACATCAAATTTTGCGCCGCTGCCGGCGGGAGGAAAAGAGCTTTTAGATTAACTTGAATTATTTACGAGGTTTAGTGATATTTCTTGATTTTACTTTGTTTATGTTTTTGATTTCTTCTTCAGAAGTAACCTCATTGTTGCAAATACACGGAGAGGAAGAGAACCATTGTTTCACACGATCTTGAGTTAGAGCGTTAACCACGCAAAATATGAATGAACTTTGGGAATAAATGAAGATATCCCAAAAAACCAGAACTTCCAATTTCGGTGATGTCATGGTCAGATGGTTACCCGATGCTCCGCGGTGAACATCAACAGATGGGGACAAAATCCTGCTCCACGGCCCAAGCATACAACAGAGGGGATGATAAAATAGCAGACTCTGATGGGACGCGAAATTGACAGATGTTGCCCCTTTACCCACAGGCCCACTTTGTGGTAAACGTAGAGACTGATGCAAATGCTCACTGCCAGAAGGTTGTTTTCAGGGGATACCTTTGAGGATCCACATGCCCATATAGCTAAGCGTAAGGGCAGTGTGTAAAAGTTGTGTGTGGGAGGCCTGATTGGAGTTAGATGTAAGAGTATCAGAGTGTTTTCCTCTCTCACTGACAGGACGAGGATTGCTATTTGGTTTCATGAGCTCCCATAACAAACTCCATTTTCTTTACTTGGAATCAACTAAGGTATGTCTTCTTAGGACGGCTGTACTATCGGGCTCAAGAAACTAAACCACAAGATAGAGTGAATAACTTTGTGGCACTACCAGGAGAGTCAGTTAGTAGTTTTTGGGATAGATTCACCTCATCTTGAGGGAATGTTCCAAATCACCGTATAGATGATGAGTCACTGAAAGATACTTCTATCGGGGACAGTATTGGCTAACAACAAAGCGGTTGGACACTATAGAGGTGGAATCTTAGGGAATGTCCTTATGCTGAGATCGCTAAAAAAATTGAAAAAATCTCCCGGAATAACAAGCCTGGAGTACTAGGAAGTCTGAACAGAGAGAAACCCTTCGCAGTACAGTCCACGCAAACCAAGCCACAGATGAGATCGTTGAAGAAAATGGCTCAAATGACGAAATGAAGCTGGGTTGGTAACTAAAACATGTCAATGGGGTGCAGAAAAGATTATGCAGTCAAACTACTTGGCTAAACCACCACCCCTACGGTTTGGTGATGAATTGAATGTTTACTATAAGGGAGGATTCATATGGACTAATGAACAAAATTGGGGGTTCCGACCAAGCGCCAAGGCTCAAATCAGGATATTGGCGCCCCAAGGGTCAAGGGAAACCAAGGTCGGAACTACGGTAACTACAACCGTGAGGGTCATTTGTCCGAGATGGAAAAAACTACAACCGCGACAACATTTAAAAGGGGTAACTACTCTAATAGAAACGACAGGAATGTGCCCTATATCCCTCCTCAAAATCGTGAAGTTACTCTAGGGAGGGTGGAGATAGTATGGCGCAGTTGAGGATATGTTGCACAAAATGCATGAGGAGGTTCGATGCTAGTAATGAGCCACATTAAAGAGTTTAGGTGTGATTAGCAGTGTTGTGCAAAAAGGTTGATACACAGCAATTTCGATCAAGTAGATCAGTGGCCCCAAGTATCTGCGACAGTGAACACACGGCAAACCGGGCACTCTTCCTAGCAAACTGTTCCAAAAATCCAAAGATGATGCGCAATGTTGGCCAATCACTACTCGGGGTGGTAGGCAAACATCGAACCCACTATGCATCTACTGAGGAAAAAGTGAGAAAGGATAATGATACTTAGTAAAGGTAGTGGGGAAGCAGAGGAAAGTAAATGGAAAAAGATACAGAAGTATATCAAAAAAAGGTAATTCCCATGCCTTAAGTCCACCACCACCTTTCCCTTCAGAGATTAGTGAAAAAAAGACCAAGGATGGTAAATCCGGCGTTTTACAACAATGTTGAAGCAGCTTTCTATCAAGTCCCTTTGGTTAGAAGATCTAGAAACAAATGCCCGGGTATGGCCTAAATTGATGAAAGATCTGAGTCACCAAGAAAAGATCGGTCACTTGAGGATGTGAAGACTACAAAACATTGTAGTGCTATGGCTAACAGATCCCCCTCGTAAAAATAAAGCAGATCCGGGGCGTCACATTCCTTGTAAAGGGATAAGGCATAAGTACACCCTCAACCTATGCCCGAAATCCCAGAGAACACAACTTATACTATACTAAAGGTCCTATTACCCCCCTAAACTTGTTTATAAGTAATTTTTACCCTTTTTAGCCTACGTGGCATTAGTTTGAAAAAAAAAAGTGCAACATCGTGAGCCCACGAGCTCGTGCCACGTATTAGGTCGCAAAGGGTAAAAAGATTAATAAAATAAGTTCAGGGGGGGTCAGGGTTAATAGGACCTTAGTATAGTATAGTGTTGTCTCGGAGATCGTACATAGGTTGAGGAGGGTAGGTACTTGGCAATTATTCCTATAATAAATAAAGTATATCTACCCCTAGATGGGGGACTGTAGAGTATAAACATATTTGGTAGTTGTGATTTTTCTGAGGAATGATATGTGAAAGATGTTTTATAACATCCAGAATTTTTTTTTTTTTTCCGATATAATATACTTTCAGTATCCAAAATAACTGAGCTTCAATGCTCAGTTCAATTTTCCCCCGACTATTTTGTGTTCCAGTACCTCTCAAGTGGAGAAGTCCTGGATATTGGTGAAGAAAAGGATTGCCTCTACTTGATGAATCACAAAAAGGAATGGTCGCTACCAAGAACAAAATGGACATCCTTCTTTGGCACAAAAGGATGGGCCATTCCTCTGTAGGAATTATGGCTCATTTGTTTTATATTGTCTCTATTGAATATAAAAGGGTTTTAGATAAGTGTAATGTATGTCCAGTAGCTCGACAAACCAGCTTACCCTTTCCTAATAGTGAGAATAGATCTTCTTGTATTTTTTATTTGTTACATTTGGATGTATGGGGACCATTCCATGTTCCACTTGATGGTTGTAAAATGTTATTGACTATTGTGGATGATCATTCTCGTATGACTTAGATATATTGGCTGAAATTAAAAAGTGATGTGGTAGAAGTGTTGAGAAATTTCTTTCATCTAGTCAATACACAATTTGAAGAAAGTGTCAAAACATTGAGAGCAGACAATGGAATTGAATTTGTAAATTCTAATTGCCATGATATATACACATCTTTTGGTATCATACATCAAATATCATGTTTATACACCCCACAATAACATGTGGTAGAGAGAAAATGCAGGTATATTCTAGAACTGGCCAGGGCAATCAGATTCTAGGGATCTATACCTATCAAATATAGGGTTCATTGTCTGCTTGAGGTTGTTTACGTGATAAATTGGTTGTCATCTACATAACTCCACAAAAAGTCTCCTTTTGAATTTTGTTCATGATGTTAAAGGGTCCTTACAGACCTCAAAACCATGGGTTGTCTGTGCTATGCCAAATGCTTGCCTCCTTGTGATAAGTTTGAGGCCAGAGTTGTTCCTGCAGTACACATGGGTTATTCAGATGTTACAAAAAGGGTTATGTATTGTATAATATACTTACTCACAACTTCTTCATTTCTAGGGATGTTAATTTCAAAGAGGATTCTTTTCCTTTCCAAAATCCATCATCCTCACCTATTGTATTCCTACACACATCTGCATATTTTTTTAATGATACTTACATTGACAACTCACAGTTGCCTACTCAGCCTGATGATGGTCCTGTTGTTCATCTATCTATTGTGGCTGATGATATTAATATTCCTGATATGCGACCTCTGAAACAGCCATACAAAGCTAGGAAGAAACCTACATGGATGACTGATTTTGTAACAAATGTTGCTTATACATCATTCTTCATTCTTTATGTTAGTGCTTGCAATATGCTATTCTGTCCTCACAATACCAGTCCTATTTGTCTGTTTTCTCTAGTGTTATTGAGCCTCAATCCTATAGGAGACTTGCTCGGACCCTAAATTGATTTCAGCTATGCAAGAAGAGATCCAAGCACACGAGGAAAATAACACATTGCTTATAGTACCCTTATCTCCTCACAAGAAACCCATTGGTTGTAAATGGGTTTATAAGGTGAAATTTGAGGGTGATGGTACAGTAGAAAGATACAAGTCAAGATTGGTTGCAAAGGGATACAATAAAATGGAAGGCTTTGATTATCAATATACCTTCTTACTTGTTGTGAAGATGGTCACAGTCATAAGTGTTTTATCAATAGTTGCAGCCTCTCATTGGCATATACATGAGATGGATGTGTATATGCCTTTTTACAAGGAGATTTGAGTGAAGAAATTTACATGTCTTTGTATGATGGATTTTGTAGCCAGGGGAAGACTTCAGGGATGGTATGTAGGCTGGTAAAATCATTGTATGGATTGAAACAGACAAGTAGGCAATGCAATGTTAAACTGATAAATGCATTAATTGATTTTGGTATATGTGGATGATATGTTGGTAGTTGATAATGATTTGGTGTTAATAGAGCAGACCAAACAAGAGCTATATGCTAGATTCAAGATTAAGGATCTTGGCATTCTTAGATATTTCTTAGGTATAGAGTTCAGTAGATCAGATAAAGGTATACTAATGACCAAAGAAAGATGCTTTGGAATTGATTGAGCAGATGGGACTATGTGCTAAACCATATTGGACACCACTGGATAACAACTTTGAAGTTAACAACCACATTGCTAGATGAAGCCATGAATGTTACAAATGATCATGTGTTGACAGACAAAGGTCCATATCAAAGATTAATTGGAAGACTATTATATTTGATATTAACCAAGCTTGATATTGGGTTTGCAGTACAAACATTGAGTCAGTTTTTGCAATGTCCTAAGAAATCAACATGGAGGCAGTCCTCAAGGTGTGAGATACATAAAAACAGAACCTGGAATAGGAGTTTTGATGAGCAGCAAGAAAGAAAGGGAGTTAATAGCCTTCTGTGATGCAAATTGGGCTGCATGCCCAAATCCAAGAAGATCAGTGACATGATCTTAATCAAGAATGGAGAGTCTTTGATTTCATGGAAGTCGAAGAAACAAATAACCGTGTGAACAACTTCAGCAGAACCAGGGTATAGAAACATGGCTTCCACTATATCAAAATTGTCATCTTCGTCGTCGTCGTTATTGTTGTTGTTCACGAATAAAACCTCTCCTTATATGATTTCTAAATGCTCCCAAAACTAAGTAACATATGAAAAAATATAATTATTTCTTTCATCACAAAATAAAAGATATGTGAATAAATATAAAATCTTAAAGAATATTCTTGAAGTTCCTTGCACTTTCTAAAAAGTTTTCATTTCTCTTTGACAAGAGAGATTTCTTTAATATAAGAACTCTTTGTTTAGTATAAATTAGTTGATTTTTTTTTATCTTTCTTGTTGAATTTATAGAGACCCAATGGACTTATCATAATGATAGGAGAAATTGATTTTCAGGACATGATTTTGGAGATTCTGGATAAAATAATTAAAAAGGAAAGGAAAATTGAATTAATCATCCAAAAACGGATATAATTATGAAGACATATTTTATTTTTACTAGGATAGCCATTCTAGCAATAATATATATATCGATATAAAGGAGGAATATAGAGGAGGTGATGTGACACATTTCTATGATCTACATTCATTTTTTAATTATTTTTATTCTTTTACTTGACATTTTTTCTTATTGTGTATTATTATTTTCTTGACAAAAGCATCTGCTTGGACTGATATCTGTCAAGTCGATAAATTGATTTTGAAAGTAGTATTAAGAATATGCATACGCCAGAACCTTGTCAAATTCAGAACCTCTAAGTCGTTCATATCAAAACTTCTAATATTTAATGTGCAGGTTACATTAACCAACTATAAAAGCACCACTAAAATTGTGTGGGTTATTTTGTCGTTCATTTTTTGTTAGAGAATAAGTGGAAGACTGTTCGGTATTTGTACGGTTTTGAGGGCATTATCTTTTTAAGTATATTATTTTGTATATTACTTTTAATTCAGCAAGTGTAGGCTCAATATGTCAGCATATTTTTATTTTTTCTACAATATTTTTTTTTGTTAGTCTTTGAGATTCATTTTTACGGCTAATATGTATTTTATTAGTTTTCTGACTCTTGTATATAGGATGAAATGATAACATCAGAGCTGAGACTAATGGATTGAGCTAATTATATATTGATTATTCTTAATTTTTTAAATGTTTAAGAAGTAATGTTTTTTATTGACATTGTTTTCCTTTGAATGTTTATATTTGGGTTCAAAACTTATTATGTAGGAGAATTATGATTAAAATGTATTTTTTCTTATTTCTTTATGAGATATAATATTTGTTGTGTTATCTTTGAGATTCATTTTAGGACTAATAATGTATGTGTTATTATTTTTCTTGAGTCTCTGTAATACGTGAAATGAAACATTCCATAGATGGAGATTAATAGAATTTTGATTTATATGGATTGAGATGTCATTTATTTTTTTAGGTGCTTAGAAGTATGTTTCTATTATATACTTCCTTTCGGAATTTTTAGTTCGTCAAAAATGATTATATGTGTTCAAATGCAATTGTATCATTATTCTTGATCTGTTTCTTATTTGATAAATAATTTATAACTTATTTAATTCAGTTTCGCCGATTATTATAGGATTAGATCTATAATGAAAATGGTTAGATATTCTTGCATAATTGATTTTAGAAGAAAAAAAATAATTGATATGTCTAATGTATTATATTTTTTATTGTTGAAATCATTACATTTAATATTATTGGTTTCTGTTTGTGGAAATATAAGATTGAAGTTTTTTTAAAAAAAAATAGTTTAATTATTCTCTTTAGTCCTACATATGATTTTATATAATTTGATTATTTATATAATGATACAACTCTTTCAAAAATAATTATTGTCAAGTATATTCATCTCTCACTTTTCTACTTGATAATATTAGTTTATTGGGTTTGTTTGTAGCGTCAAGATTTAAAACATAGAAGTAGAAAATAAGTAAATGGATACCGATATGCGAAATACGTACATATACTTCTATAGTACGGTGAAACAATTTTTATTAACAAAAATGATAGAATATAAGAATGTAAAATTAATTTATAATTTTAAAAATACAGTTGTTTTTATTAAAAACAAATTATTTATTAATGTGTATAATCCTTAAATTTTTCATTTTTGTTGTTTTTAGAAGATTTCAAGTTATTTATTAATAAATCAAGTTGTCGTCTTTATATTTATCATATTTGTTATTTTTTAGGAGTTCTCAAGTTATTTCAAAATTGCGATTAATTTATAATATTAAAAATATAGTTGGTTTCCTTCATTTCTATTTACTTGCAATAAAATGTTTGTCTCTTTAATTTGACTGTCTTTTCATTTGCTATAATAATGTTTTTATTAGTGTAATCATACAAATATACTCCTATTATGTTACAAAACAAGTTCAAAGTCATATTATTAATTCCCTTAAATCTACGATGACTCTTATTCTTAGGAATTATTATATTAAAGCAATATGATTTAAAATGTGAAATATATTTTTAATATTTTTGTTTAAGACAAACAAATTAAAAGAAATAGAAATTTGATGTATCATTTTTTTGAATTCTTTTGACGTAAGTTAATGTCTCTTCTCTTGTGTTCTCTTTTATGTTGTTTTAAATTTTACATTATTTCTTTCACAATATAATAGTCGCCAAAATATTTGATAATATAATAATAATAAATAATAATAATAATAGTAGTAGTAGTAAGTAGTAGTAATAATATGATATGGAATTTAACTAATAATATGTTATGTGGCATTATTTAAATGGTGTCACTTTTTTTACTTAAAATTTTAATTATTAAAAATTATTTAATAAAATATTAAATTAATCTAATATTGTACAATAAAAATAATTAAAACAATTGAGTGATGACTAGGATCGTATGTGGTATTGTGGATAATGATTATAATAGTATTGATTAACTTATAGTATCCATACGAAAATAAATTAACTATTAATAGCATCTGTTACACTTGCCGAAAAAATTATAACTAGAATATAATTAAAAATACAAAGAAGCAAAAATAAGGTCAATTTCAAATTTACATAATATCTATTAAATTATACTAAAAATCTTGATTAAAAAAAATGATCACAATTTTCATTTTAGTAGTTCTAATATTACCCAATAGTACCTTCTCTTTTTCTCTATGAAATTTAATTTAAATATTTAACTTTTTATTGATTTCTTAATGAATTTCATATTAAATCTAAATGTTTTTCATAGCTTTTCTTATATAAAATTATGTGATTAACAAAAAATTTCTTTTACTAAAGTAATTATTAATATTAGTATGTAATTTTATTTTAATTTTTTTCATAACAGCACGAAGCACGGCCAAGTATACTAGTTTGCTACTAACATTAAGCCTGCGCTATTGATCAAGAATCCAATTGCAGATTTTTTTTTTATTTAATTTACAAACAGATGTCGTGAGCAGTAGAGATATAGCTATTTGAATATGTTGTGTGAAAAATAATACATGATCACTTAATTAAGAGTCATACGAATTTCTACATCTGTTAAGTGGCTGGAGTAATTTTCTGAAGACCTGCGCATTCTCTCGAATTTTGTCCGAATACTTCATAGATATGGCGAGCGACTAAAGAAGATAAAACAGTTGGGTTTACAAACGGTGCTCTTATGCGGAAGGCTGTTGTTTTGTTAATAGTAAAAAATAAAATGAATTATTACAATTCAATCCAAAAATATATTTTTTTGACTAATATTCCAAATGATTAAGATTAGAAGCCTTCATTTAAGTGTAACCAATTACATGTAAATAAATAAGGCTTATATTTGTTTCCCCCAAGACAAGAATCAGAAGCTGGTGTAGCCAAAAAAAAAAAAAAAATAGGTGTAAACTTGGGCAAAATATATATTTTCCAGAAACATAGATTTTGCAATAAGCCCTTGTGGTAATTGATTTTGACAAAAAAAAAATAGGCTTGTATTGTAGTATTTAAGAAGCCATAATATTAACAAAAGGAAAGTTTAGCTCTTCCAAGTTTGTCGATCATACTATTCATGTACATGTCGAATGACAACGTAATACTATATGTACAAGTCAGGCAACTTGGGGATGTTTCGCTGCACAATTTGATGTTTTTATGAACGAGAAAAGTGCAAGATCTTAGAGGAGCTTGTTCAAGTCTGTAAATATCATCATGCTTTGTCCTGATCACGATATACCGACCCTGCAAACCAACACATTCTGGACAAGTATTCTAGATCAAGATATCCAACAGTTTTAAGAATGAAATAGAAAAGATTGCAACGTCAAGAATTTCCTTCATAATTTCTTACTTTGTTAAATGCAGTAAAACAGTAGGCGGAGAAGCAAAACCTTACGATCACAGGTAAACAAAAAAACAATTTGGGAGTCATTATGTCCAAATATAACAGAGACCATTAATCAGTAGCTCTTTCTGTTACTGTATAACCAAAAAGTCCCACCCCCTATACAGCCTCGCCTTTTGTCTGCACCTAACAGACATCACATATTGTACTCTTACCACTAGACCAAAGTCTCGGGCAAGATCACCAAATCAGCAGCTCTATGTTAATAACATCACAAAGTAAGTTAGCTACTTGAAAAGAAACAAGAATCACATCATACCCTTTTAGCAGCAATCCATTCTCCATCTAGCCAGTTTTGACAGGGCCTCAAATCAGAATGCTGAAATTCCAAGATCTCATTTGTTGTTCGAAAGTAGACCGTATAATTTGAACCTATGAGGACTTTGCACACTTGACCAGCCCACCATCCACCATTATGCCAAGCATCAACTTCATCAAGTGGCCTGAATTGATCAGCTTGTTGGATTACTGGGGGAAAAGGCCTTATAAAAAGAGCATCTACTTCTTCAGTCAGAAGGTCAGTTTCATCATCAGTTTCTAGAGTCTGGTATTGTAGCAAATACTTCCCATTTCCTAGAGGTCTCACAATCGTAGCAGGGTACCATGAACCCTGATAACCTTCTTCATCACTCCTCACCTCCACCTTTGCTCCAACACAAAAATTTGTATGACTGGCTACTCCACCCTTCCGTCTCTTTAAGTTCAGTTTGGGCTTCAGTTGGAGTTTAGATTTTTTCTGCATGTCAGGTGAATCACATAGGTATGAAGTACCAAATAATCTCAACCATAAAGCTTTTGAAGAATAAATCAAATAGTAATTGTCAAAGAAGAAGGTTGTCATACCATGAATGCAATGACCCATTTCCCATCTATCCACTCTTGATGGGCTCTCAAAGTGAAATGGTCAAACACCAGCTCCTCATTTGTCGTCCAAAAATAAACCATGTACTTTAAGCCGTCAAGGATTTTGCATATAAGACCAACCCACCATCCCTCATTATACCATGCGTCAACTTCTTCAAGCATTTTAAATCTGTCAATTCTTTGAATTACAGGGGGGCAGGGCCTAATGTCAGAAGCATGTGCCTTTTCTTTAAGGGGCTCAGATTCGTCTTCAGTTCGTAGTGTCAGGTATTCCACCAAAAACATATGCTCACCAATGGAATCAACAACTACTGCAGTGTACCAGGAGTCCTGGTATCCTTCTTCATCACTTCTCACTTCTACCCTCATCCCTTTGCTGAACTTTGGCTTCGATGTCCTTCCACTACACTTTATCCTGATTTTCAGCTCCTTTGACTTCAGTGTCATGTCAGATGAACTTCTTGTCTTATCAAACTTAAAGAAATTGAGGGAACAGAGGAGGATGTACAAAGAAAAAGAAGATTGTTATGAAGGCTCGAGGCAAAAAGCCAACAAGTACGAAGAAGACATTAGAGGAACATACCTCTCTGGCAGTAAGCCATTTCTCTCTGACCCATTCTTGACGAGGCCTTAGCATAGAATGCTCAAACACAAATTCTTCCTCCGTGTTCATCAAACAAACTGTATACTTTAAACCACCAAGAACTTCTGTTATATGACCTTCCCACCATCCATCATTCAACCAAGCATCTACTCTATCATGATGTTCAAATTGATGAAATGATCGTATTTCAGGTGGGCAAGGTCTGATGTATGAAGCATCAACCTCTTCTTTGAGAAATTGAGTCCCGTTCACGGTTTTCAGTTTCTCATATTCAACCAAAAACTTGTCATAGCCAACAGATTCAACAATAGCTGCAGTATGCCATGAACCATAGCAACCTTCTATATCACGTTTCACCTCCACAGACATCCCTTCACTAAATATTTCCTTCCAAGATCGGCTACACATTATCCTGAGTTTGACCCCTCTTGACTTCAGCTCTACCTCTGGTCTGTTTTTCTGCATGCAATAATTTTGTGTTTTTGATAAGTTTCTGCATCACAATAATTTTAACTAGGTAGTATACATGAAAAAGGAGATAAACATTAGACTACGATTCATCAAATGAATTTTAACTTGGTAGTATACAGGAAAAGTATACTCCACCAAGTGAATATTCAGCTAAGTACCCTATAAAATGTAATGCATGGTCTGATACAACTTCCTGTATAATTATATAAGCAAATGCCAAATAAGCGTAATTAGAAGGAATGCATTCTCAACTACACATCTTTTGTTTATTTGTTAACAAAAAAGTGTAATAGGAGGAAGACTTTAAATATAAGAAGACAAGAAGAGAAATTTACAGGTAGATATGTCAATTCAATTTCCCCTGGCACATAAATCTTGAAAGAAATATCAACTATATTTGATGGTTAAAGATTCACTAACATATGCATAATCAAATAACAAAAGTGAATGATTTGATTCATCTCATATATATTTCACCAATAGCATCGTCCTCGGAACAAAGAATAGTTAAGGAATGTAAGAGAAAAAAAACTGCCATGCCTTTACTACAGCCATTGGAATCGCAATATTTCTGCCAAATTGACAATTTTTCCTCTTGCTATAATGTCAAACAATCAAGAGATTGTCATTGAACTATCAATTAAAATTCGGATCAAAATGCAAGGCTTTCCAAATTCAATTGAAAACAAAAACACCAGTAGAAGTGTCAGCTACACATCTCTCTCAAGTTCGTACAACATAATCCTTGGGAAATTCAAGCATCAAGGAATAAAACAGTAATAACAGCCCAACAAGGGATTTTAGTAAACCGATAAGAATCAATTTTTCTACTGCACATTCATCTGGAATATACACATTTGTTAGCTTAGACCATCCACAGCTCCCATTTTATAAAAGATAGAATTTTGGGAGAAAAAGAAGGTAAGCAGCCAACTTAAACATAAAGCAGTCTATTAATCCCCATTTTGATTTCAATATATGTATATAAACTCCTAAAACCAACATGCAATGAAGTCTATATAGTACTTTTTCTCCCCAAATTTGCATGATACTCTTAAATTTGACCAAATTGGACTAAAATAATGTATATTTTACCTGGGGCATTTGTTGGAAGTCAAGAGGAGGAAGCCAAGAACCATCATCCCAGACTCGATAAACCCTTAAACCCCATTGTTCCACTTTAACAATTTCTTCCTCTACACCATCAAGTGAAACGAAATATATAGAATTCTCCAATATATCAGCCACCTTCCCTTTTCTCCACCCTTTTTGTTCGTAAAGAACTTCGACATTGTCACCAACCTTGAAGTACCTGTGAAGCTCAGGTGGAGGTGCAGGACGTACATCACCGGCGTTTACGTACTCCCTCCGGCTTCCAGAAGGTTCCTCGGCGGAAAGGGTCTGGAACTCAACGTAAATTTGACCATTTCTGGTTTTCTTACATGGGGTTGATCGTATTACGGTAGAGGGTAACCAGATGGTAAAAGGGTTGGTTTTTAGCACTTCTACGTCGTCTCCTTTGTTGAAGCATTGTTGGGCTGTATGCAGTGGCATGTGGAAAACCCTAGAGTGAGAGTGAGAATGAGAAGGGGTTATTTACTGTGAGAGTAGAAATTGTAGGAAGCAGAGGGAGAGGGATAAGGAATAGGAATAGGAGAGAGAGCTGTGTTGGTGCTTTATGGTGTAGGTACACTTTTCATGAGAATGCTTCAAATTGAAAAATGTGGAGGTCTGACACATATACTTAATGGATCTTTTTTCAATCTTTTTTTCTTTTGGGGTGGGATCGGGTGGGGGTTGTTTGTTAACCACACCAAATGTCATGTGTAGCTACTCTCATTTCGAACATGAGACATGAAATTATGATTTATGAAATTATATTTGATGAAATTCAACTTTTCATTAACCACACTAAGTGTAATGAGTCGTTACAAAATAACTGATAAGGTTATTTGGTTGTATAGCTGAAATAATGATTTGAAATCATATGATATAAAAGTTGAATTTTTATTTGATTATATTTAGATTTTTAATTTATATTTTTTTCTCATAAATATAAATACATCACAAATTATCAAAATGATCTCAATTCTTTGTAGAATTTTGAAGAAATTAAGCAAATATCTTATAAATATAAATTAATTATAACATATAGTCGTTACATTGATACTTGTGGGCGTGGGTGTAATATCGTTAAGTTTTCTTGTTCATACTCTACTTATTAGTCAATGATACTACACAAGTATATATTTTTATTCTATTATTATTTTATGTTTTTATAGAAATGTGAACTTGAGGACGATGAAGGGTATTATAGTCAATTCATATATATTTCATTTAAAATTTTACAAATTCTATTTTTAAATTTATCAAAAATATTTTTTCAAATGGCTAAATATCCTCCACAAGTTACATGATTTTTCTAGTAATAATAAATTATAAGATTCTTCTAGAACAAAGTTTATGACACAAATAAATAAACAATAATCATTCTTCATTTCATTCAATCCTCAATTCTCTCTCCTCTCATGTATTGTATCAATGAATTTCTCGCTCTTTTATTTCTAATTTGTATCCTAAATGCTACACACTCCGGTATAAATCTCTAACTAGGAAGGCCAACAATGTGGTTTCTTTCAACATTAAGAACTTTATTTTTCATTAATTCCCTACATAATAACCTTACTTTTGTAAACTAATTATAAGACAAAAGTTAAATTCATTATTACTTAGTGAACGCATCACTTATGGGATGTGTTCATATAGCATATTTTCAACATAATTCAATTTTTCGCACTTTAAACACCCTAATGAACATATTAATGGACCAGTTAACATGTTAAATTCAATATCAATCACACTTATTTTTCTCAAAAGGCCTCATTTATAAGGAATGCAACTAGTGAACAAGCTTTTTAAGAACAGAATTTTCAACAATTTCGAAGCATGTTATTTCAGTTCATTTGGTTCTTTACACTTTTCAATTTCACGATATTGTTTTTTGTTTCTGGATTGTAAAAATATTTTTGAATTGTCTAATTTACTTATTTCTCTTTTTATGTATAATTCTAAAACTTCATGTAACATATATGTTATTAGATAATTTATTGAGAAGAATATATTTATTTATTACTATTATTTTATCATCGATTAAAATTATTTTAAGCAGGTTATAGAAATTATTAATATAACTATATCAAGTTAATTTTATATATATATATATATAATGGGATTAACAAGACCCTCTTGCATAATGAGATTTAGTTATTTTCTGTTAGAATAAACACTTTCTAGTCTGAGACATTATTTTTTATTTTCTTCTCGAATAAACATTTACTAGTTTGAGATGCTATTTTTTATTTTCTCCTAGGATAGTCAGTTCCTAGTTAGAGATGTTTTTTTATTTTTCTTCTAGGATAAACACTTCCTAGCCTGAGATCGTTATTTTTATTTTTTCTAAGGATGAAAATTTCCTAGTAAGAGATGAGTGTCATGATAAGTTGCGACTTTTTGATAAATATGAGTGGTACAAGTGTTGTATTATTACTCTTAGGTGAGAGCAATAAAGTGTGACTAAGTCTTAGCAAGAGCATTGAGAGGTGTGCACAAAATTGTATATAATCAGATGAGGTTCTAATTAAGTTTATGATTTTTCAAGTATGCCGACACAGTATATTTGAGCTTTCAATATGGAATAGGCTGATGCAAGCATTATTTTTCCCTTAAGAGTTAGGTTAAGCGGTTTTATAAGAAATGTGGATACCAGTTATAGAAAGTCTTTTATAGATGTCGGAAGATGTTATGAAAAGTATCTCAGAAAGAAGACTTAGAAAGAATATTTGTGCATGCGCTTGGAGAGTTCAGTAACCATAAGATTAACATTTTTCGAGTAAGTAAAACAAATATAGGCTAGCTTAGTGATGAAGGATAGATCCTAAGGCTGGGCAACGGAACGGGATGTACATGTATCATTCCAGTTCGTCCCGGTTCGGTTGCCTACGGGATGGAACTGGACATCCCGAATCGGAACACGAAACGGAATGAAATCGATGTTTTATATCGGTGTACCGGTAGATTTATTCTCATTTATTTCAATTTCGATCCTGTCCGGTCCAATTTTGATTAATTAATTTATTTATATATTTATAATTAATTAATATTCATATTTATAAATTATAATTTAAAATTTTTATAAGTAAATATAAATACTACCCAATTAACTCCACTATCCCCTATAGTATTACCTTCGTGACTTAGTTTGAAACAGAACCCTTTCGTAGAAGGTGTTGTGTAAACTATGCACTCTACTAGTAGTTGTGAATTGGAATTGTAATTTATGAAACAAATTTAATCAATTAAATTAATATTTTTTTAATTGTGTCATTATTTTATCCTTAGTTTTATTTCATTTTTTTAAAATTATAAATTTAATTATTTAAATTACAAATTATAAGTATTACGTATAAATTATAACATATAATAAATAATAAGTAAAACTTATAAACTTCAAAGATTTACATGCTTGAAACCTTTAAGTGACTTAACTTTGCAAACTTAATAAGTAAAATTTTTATAAAAAATATGTAAAAATAACTTAGTACAATTACCTTGTAAATTTAAACTATTATTTAACTTAGAAAGATAAAAAAATATTTATATTTTCGTAATCCAAAAAAATTATTTTTTGAAATAACTAGATGTGTCATCTCGTTTATCTCATCCAGTTTCATTTTGATCCGTTTCGGTTCCATCCCGGTATATAGTGGGACCAGACGGAATCGAGTGTCCATCCCGATAATTTCGATCCGATTCATCCCGGTACCGGTTAATGAACCGATCAACTCGTCCCGTTCCGATCGGATACCGGTTCGTTCCGGTCCGGTGGTCCCGTTCCGGTCATTGTCATCCAAAGCTTTAAAGTAACAACTTCAGACTTAAATGGGAGATGATAACATAAGAAACCAAGTCAAGTATTGAGAATTAGAAAGTGATGTGCCAGAAAGAGTTAAAGTGATATATCGATCCATTCATACTCAAGTGTATTCCTCAAAATTCAGTTTTTACAACATCAGGTTGATGCCTCTAATATCAAAATTTTGTTCATGACTTATGCTCATACATTACTTTGTTGACTCTCATTTCTATTTGTTTTGGGGCGAACTCCTCAAACACTGTATCAACATAACTATGATGTCTATCATTACTTTTGTTTTTTATTTTTGTACTTTCACTTCTTTATTTCTTAGGAGAGATGTCGATTTACCCCATTAGAAAACATAACTATCCGCGATATTACTATTTGGAGCTCTCGCTTGAGTGAAAACATGTTCCATATCTACTGATGGAACTATCATGACACAATTGGGCACAATTTTTGAAGATACAAGAGTCTGGAAGTGATGTAACATCGCTCTTCCTCTTGCGTCCTATTTTTCTAACTCTTTGCATAAAATTTTTGGCTCCGCCACTGCTCACACATCTAAGTGTTCAAAAAGCATCTGTTAAGGGCTTCAAAATGAGGACAAAACAAGCAATGTTTGTTGCATTAGCAAATTAGCCAATTTTGTATGTGCAACATAAAATTTAGGACTGTCCATACTAGACTGATGTGACTTTCTAAACAAAAGAGTAACATAAGTTAGACATATAAATGTTCTTTGATAAATTTGATTGAATAAAAAAACGTCAAAGTAATCATTTATGAATAAAATAAAGTAATCATAGTAACATCAACTAGTCATTTAATTTATTAATAAAATAGACTAATAATAGTAAATAAATTGTAAATGACCTTGAGTTGACAAAATGAAATATAATACATACTTGATTAAAAATCGTATTTTGAAGTAAGTAATTTTGTAGTATTATTTTTCTCAAATAATAAATATACTTAAAGTTGATATATGATTAGTTTGTATAGATAATTAATACTAAAAACATATATTTTTGTATTTTACCAAATGAAATAGCAAAATAACATCAAAAGTCAATGAGAGAGTTGTTACGACAACAATTATATATGTTGTTCAATAAATTTTAAAATGTGAGGTGGTCAGTTTGACAACCTATTCAGGGAAGCAATAAACTGAAATATGATGTAAGAGTGCAAATTATCTTACTACACATTCTTTTTAATCATATTTTCTATTATTCCCTACTATTCTGAAAACTTATTAAAATTCCTCTTTTTCTCAAAACTTCTCTTTTTTTTTTTTTTTGGATACATTAGTTTTCCAATCTAAATCCACAATTTCTCTTCCTATTTTAACTCAAACAATCACATAAATCACCTCCATCGATTCATTTTTGAGTTTCAAATATCTTCTCTCTCTAGTCAATCAATTTCAACTTGCTTAATAAGTACTTCTTTCTTCTTCTTGAGAAAATAGTTAAAAGATCCTCTAATCTATTAGTCAGTTCTCAACCACACACTTATATTTAACGTTGGCCCTATAACCCCCCTAGACATTTTAAAAATGAAATATATTGCCCCTTAAAAGACTATACCCAGATTTGTGGTGGTGTGTTGAACGCGCGGTGCCACGCAATTATATGGTACTTTTTCCATATAAAAATATCATAATTCTTTTTATTTATTCGGTACTTTTTTCATATAAAAATATTATTATTCTTTTTATTTATTCGATTTCCCTTCTATATTTTTCTTTTACTCTCAGCCGGTTTCTTCTTTCATTTTTCCTTTCTCTTTTCTTTTCTTCTACTAAAAATTTTCTTTCATTGAAGATCAAATTCCATGTTTCAGTTGTAACCTCAAAAAATTTAATGTCTTAATCTAAGCTGCCTATTTTCTTATACAACTATTTCAACATGTAATACTTGGAGCATTTTTAAAAATAATTTTTGGATTTCATACCATCGAATATTCGTCGGCTTCAAAAACTTCAATATCTTTATTTGGGGAAACAATTTTATCATAGATATCCATCGGCAATAGAAAATTTGACGGAGTTGTAGATCTTATATATGAATAATTAAAATATTTTTCTGGTAAAAATAATTACATAGCCAATCTTGAATATCTAGGTTTGGTATTTGGATTTTCTCTAGTGAAAATATTTTCAGAGATTTGAGAAGACTAAAAAAATTTAAATGAGATCTGAATTTAATTGGTGAAATCCTTGATAGTTCGAACCTTCAAAGCTTGAGTAAAGTGACTTGACTGAGTTCATGTTAAGAAATTTGTGTTGATATACTTGTATAGTAATCAACTTTTGGATCTACTTCGCATTTTGATTTTTATTTCAAATTTGTGTCTTGTGGTATTTGAAAATAATAAAATTTAGTTAAAAAGATACTAATTTTTGCCTTTAGGCTCCGGTTTAGTTTTTATTTGGTAATTAGGTTTCTCATTTAATTCCTGTCTTGTGCTTCAACTTATGAATACTTAGCTATGGGGAAGGGTTGGTTTTTAATTTAATCTTGTGTTCTTCTATTCTTTTTTTGTTGCAAAAAGTTATTTTTTGAGAAAAATCACGAGGAGATTGCGTCACTAGTAATAATGACTATTAGTGTGATATTTTCACACCTTTTTTTAGGCAACCTAAATCTAGTGGAGTGTTGAAGAAATAGAGAAAGAAAATAAAATAAAAAAGAAAAATAGAGTAAAAGTAAATTGTAGCATAAATAACATTAAAAGATCATAAAATAATATGAAAAAAGAAAAGTAAGAAAGTTTGCCTCTCACTCTCTTTGAGAAAGTGAATTACACTTTCTTTGCCAACTTAACATTAGAGAGCAAATAATTTTACTACAAAATAGCTCAAGGGTATAATAGGACTCTCCTAAAGTATAAGTGTTTAGTTGAGAATTGATTAATAGATTGGGGGTTTGTTTGGTCATTTTCTCTCTTCTTCTTCTCCAATTTTCAGTTCCTCATTTTTTTTTAATTTTGTTATTTTCATTTGCAAATTTCTGATACATATGAATGATGATCCATTTTTTAGTATTGAAATATATGCAATTAGTCTCATCTAATGTAGACCATGTTCTTAATTCTGACGATGAAGATTTTGAAATCGACTGTGAAAAATTCTAAAAAAAAAGAGAAAAAGATCAAGTTGATGGTGTGGTAAGGGATTTGGATTGAGATCCATGGGTGACACCATTATTGAATGTGGAAAAAAGCTCGAGTGTTGATAAAGAGTAAAGGACAAAGTGTAGAATGATTTCTTCGTCATTTTTTTTGCTTTCAACATAACAAATTTTTATTTTTTTAATTTTTTTTGTTGTTTTATTTTTCAGATAAATATGGATTCTGGTCTATCATTTAATATTGGTCTTACCCAATTAGTTTAACAAACAGAAGATCTTGTTCCTCGTGTTTGTGATTCAAAATCGATGAAGGATGCATTTCAAATTCTAAATTACCCATTGAGAAAGCTTCCAAAAAAGGTGACTAAAACATATTACTAGACACCCTTCTTTTCCCAAGGTTCATTTTTTAATGTATTTAGTTATTTTTTTTTATTCCTAAATTGATGTATAATTCCTTCATTTCAACTTTATAATACATTACAATCTTATCATGAATAACGTATCGTATTCAAATATTAGTTTTCATACATAACCCTAACCACAGTTATAACATCTCAAATATGAGAAAAATGAAAAAAAAATCCAGTTTTAGGTTGAAAGTGTGACCAACGTCTCCCACCTACGGTTTGTAAGTGAACATACACACCATAGGTGACGTCCGTAGGTGAGAAGGAAAATGAAGTAAATTTTTTAGGACCTACGACAACCATGTATGAGTAGTAGGTAGACCTACAAATCGAATATGAGCCCCTTCTTTTGAAGGTCCGAATTCAAGTCCTTGAACCCCGCCTACGGTCGACCGGGACGGTTCGTAGTAGGACCTATGGAGCGTAGGCCTGAACCATTAGTGGAGGTTCGATAATTTTATTTTAAGGATTCTGGATCTTTTCCTACAAAATTTTATCCAATACTAAGTCATTTTACCCTTTATACCAGACCTTATATAAACATTGTTAAGCCCTAAATTTACTAATTAAACTCATTCTCCTATATTCTCAAAATTTTATCGAAGTTCTTTACCAACATTTCTCTCTCTAAATCTTGTAGAAACAATCTAGGGGTTCAATATCAAATCTCCAATCACCATTAATTGTAGGCTTTGGACATTATGATATGATAGTATTCACCTACGGAGTTCTTGCCTTCATTGGGTTTCTAAATTCTCCATTTTTATGTGTTAGAATTCTTTGATTGAAGTTAGAGTTTTCTTCTATCTCATGGGTTCCTTTCAATCATGATTCAATTGATTGTTTTATGTATTTTTATACACAAAGTGACATAGTTGCATGTTTTTAAGTTGAATTCACTTTAATCAAGCATGGACTATGATTTCTAGATTTTGATCAAATGATGAAGCTTCTGAACTACGAAAGATGAATTTATGAAGATATGCCTACTTCTTTATTAAATTGATGAAAATAATTTAAGATATCTTTGAGAGTAAGGCATCAATTTTTATTGTTGTGAAATGATTTTTCCCATAATATTCAAACATGCATGTGAAAGTATTTCTCCTAAAATATTCAAACATGAATGTGAAAGGATTTTCTCACATAGAAGATTCATAAGGTCGAAAGGTTTTCTCAACTAATATGAATCAAGATTAAGGAACTATTGTAACTTATACACCTACTACTTACTTGATGTAATTTCCATGGTGATTATGATAAGAAATAATATTCATTACTATGTGTGTATTTTGCTTTGCAACCAAGAGGATATCGAGATGGAATCTCTCATGTAGTTGAGGCCTAGTTTCTAGTACTAATATCCCTATCTCATAACTATGTGGCACCATATGTTTGTCTTAGATAGATATTAACTAGTGGATCCACCTAAGCTAGAAGTTTATGGTTCGTATATTGGAAAGTAAGGACATATCTTTTCAGTGTGTGATAGACAATGAATTCCATGTTAGAGCTCACATGGTCTATATCGGTTAAAGGAAAACTTCCCACAATAATGAACTACGATTACTTCTAGAAATATCTCAAATATATATTAAAGATGTTTAGCTTGCATTGACCATAATTTTGACTTATGTCTTCTAACATGTTATTTTATGATAAACCTTTGTCATTGCATGTTATATAAAATCTCGTTTAGCATGATTTCATAACTCTTATGCACTGCTATCATACCAGTATATTCATGTACTAATGCATAGTTGTGCCTACACTGTTTTACCAATGTAGGGTTAGACGCTTTCATTCCGCATACTCGTGGCTAGTGATCCCATATATGCATTAAAGATTAGTGAGTACTCGTGTTCGAAAAATCGAGACTCTTTTATTTCTTTCATCTCTTTATATTTTAGATTTTGTATGGGATGAATGAATTACGTCCCAATCACTTTCTTATGATGTAATCGATGGCTTTGAGACTTATGTTAAACTTTTGTATTTTTCTGTTATCAAACTCTTTATTTTTCAAAAATGCCTTTTATGAACTCTTTAAATTCTTATATCTTGTATGATGTACGTTAAGTGGCTTGTATAGGGTGATTCGGGGTCCTATACGCCTTTTTACGAGTAAGGTATACTTTGGGTCATGACAAACTTGATATCCAAAGCACTACAATTAGAAATGTCCTAGGGAGTCTCTAAGTCACATCAAGTAGAGTCTTGGTTAATGAGTGTGAAGCACACCACTTTTATGAGTAATAAGTTATAAGTTGATCAATAAACTCTACTTATTTCATTACTCTTAAGTCATTTGATACGATATAAATTTATATATCTTTCTTTTAATCCCTATCTGATACTTTTAAGGATATGGAACCTCTAGAAAAAACATGATAGGAGGAATGTAAATGAGAATGTGGAATGAGAAGCTTCTCCTTAAGCTCCCCAAGTTCGGGAAAACCCTTTGGTCCAACAAGTGACTAATGCGGAGTTCAGGCTACTTTTCAAGTATTGGCCAAAGCCATGAAGGCTCAAGATAATACGGAGGATGTGGTCCCTATAAACCCAAATGTGGGTGCAACGACATTTGATCTTGTAGAGCTTCATATATTAGATTTGATGTTATTCTTGGTAAGAATTGTGTGCATTCTTGTTATGTTTCTATTAACTGTAGAACCCGAGTAATCAAATTTCAATTTCCAAGTGAACCCATCCTAGAGTGAGAAAGGGAAAATCTATGCCAAAGGGTCAGTTTTTCTCATCTTACAGCCATAAAAATGATTTCTAACGGTTGCATGTTCGATCTAGTAAAGGTGAGAGATATATATTTCAAAACTCCTACTCTTGAGTCGGTCCCATTGTTAATGAGCTTACAGAAGTACTTCCCAGTGATCTACCCTATTTTCCTCCTGAAAGAAAAATAGACTTTTGCATTGACCTTCACCCAATGTGCAACCTATCTTTATTCCCCATTACGGAATGACTGTGGTAGAACTTAAGGAGTTGAAGGAGTAGTTGAAAGATTTGTTGGATAATGGTTTCATCCAACCGAGTATCTCTCAATGAGTGCTCCAATATTATTTGTTTGTTAGAAGATGGTTCACTTTGCATGTACAACGACTATTGTCAGTTGAACAAGGTTACTATTAACAATAAGTATCCTCTACCAAGGATAGATAACTAGTTTGATCAACTTCAAGGAGCAAATTATTTTTCTAAGATCAACCTCTGCTCGAGTTATCAGCAATTGAGGGTGAAGGAGGACGACATTCCAAAGTTGACTTTTCGGATTCAATATGGTCGCTATGAGTTTTTGGTGATGTCATTCGGGTTCATTAATGCTCTGGCTGTATTCATGGATTTGATGTATATTGTGTTTAAACAATACCTTGACTTGTTCATGATCGTGTTTATTGATGATACCTGATCTATTCAAAGAGTGAAGATGAACATACCTATCATTTAAGAATTGTGTTGTAAGTCCTGAAGAACCAACAATTTTTGCAAAGTTTAGTAAGTGCGAGTTTTGGTTAAGATTTGTGGCTTTTCTTGGTCACGTTGTTTCTAGAAAAGGTATTGAGGTAGATCCTGAGAAGACAGATGTGGTTAAGAGTTGTCCTAGACCTTTATCCATTTGGACATTAGAAGTTTCTTGGGTTTATTTGTAGAAGGGGTTTTTTCGATTGCCTCTCCGTTGATAGCATTGACCCAAAAAAGTTAAATTCTTATGGTTGGAAGCTCGTAAAAAGAGTTTTCAGGAGTTGAAGGATAGACTATCCTCCTCTCTTATGCTGACTTTACTGGAAGGAATCAATGGGTTTGTTGTTTATTGTGATGCTTCAAGAACTGGGTCAGGATGTGTCCTTATGAAAAATGGAAGTCATTGCCTATGCTTAAACACAACTTAAGATCACGAAAAGAACTATCCTACCCATGATCTACAATTAGCGGCAGTTGATTTTGCCTTAAAGATTTGGAGGCATTACTTATATGGTGTTCATGTTAATGTCTTTACCGACCACAAATTTTTCAATATGTGTTTAAATAGAAAGATATAAAGTTTTTCCAAAGAAGATGGCTAGGGTTAATAAGAGTTTACGATATGAGTGTCCTCTAGCACCCCCACAAAGTGAACGTAGTAGAGGATGCTCTTAGTCTGCTATCAATAGGTAGTGTTGCTCATGTTAAGAAAGATAAGAGAGAGTTGATTTGTGATGTTCATAGATTGTCCCAGTTGCGTGTTCGGTTGGTTGACACCACCAAATGTGGTGTTATGGTTCACAATGGTTTAGACTCGCCCTTGATGTCGAAAGTGAAAGCGAAGCAAGGCCTTGACCCGATCGTGATTGAGTTTAAGGCAGTGTTGCTTAAGAAGTCAGTTGAGGCTTCCTGCCAAGGGGTATATGGAGTTGTTAGATATCAAGGTCATTTGTGTGTTCCCAATATAGATGACTTGATAGAGAATATTATCATAATGCAATAGTTTTTGATATTCCATTCAACCTAGAGCCCCAAAAATATACTGTAACTTGCGAGAGGTTTATTTGTGAAATGGGATAAAGAAGGATACTATAGAAATTGTGCTAAGTGTCCAAATTATCAACAAGTGAAAGTTGAGTATCGAAGTAGATTTGTCCTCAAGATATCAGTATTCCTACTTGGAAGTGGGAAGATTTGAAATTTAACTTCATAATTGGTTTATTCCGTACCGATGATAACATGACCCAATTTAGGTTATAGCAGACCGTTTGATGAAATCGACTCATTTTATTCCAATCTAGGTTTCTTATTCAATGGAATACTATGCTAAGTTGTATCTAGGGGATATGATTAGGTTGGATAGAGTTCCCCTATCCATTATCTCTGATCGTGGTACCCAATTCACTTCTCAATTTTGGAGATCTTTCTAAAAAGGGCTTGATACCCGTGTTAAGCTTAGTATGATCTTTCATCATTAAACTGATGGGAAAGCGTACCATATTATCCAGAATTCAGAAGATATGTTGAGAGTTTTGTAAAACTTCAAGGTTATTGGGATGATTATTTTTCTTTAATTGAATTGACATATAATAGTTGTCACTCAAGCATTGGTATGACTCCATTTGAGTCTCTATGTGGTAGGAACGTAGATTTCCAATACGTTGGTTCGAAGTTGGTGAAGTTGCTTTGATAGGTTTTGAGTTGGTACATGAGGCTATAGAGAAAGTTTGACTTAATAGAGAAAGGTTGAAACAACTTAAAGTCGACAAAAATCCTATAGCTATGTTAGAAGAAGAGATTTTGAGTTTGATTGTAGATGAGTAAGTCTATCTGAAAATTTCACCCATGAATGATGTGATGAGATTTTGAAATAAAGGGAAACTTAGTCCCCGTTATGTCGTCCTATATCAAATTTTGAGGTGTATGGTACAAGTTGTTTATGAACTTGATATACCTAATGACTTGGCATCAATGCATCTGATTTTCCATGTCTCCTTCTTGAAGAAATGTGTTGGTGATCTGACGTCTATAGTAGTATTGGAGAGACTTGGTATAAAAGATAGTTTTTCTTATGAAAAAGTTCCGGTTGCAATTTTAGATAGGCAAGTTTAGAAGTTTGGAAGAAGAAGTTATTTCCGTAAAAGTTCTTTGGAGGAATCAGTTAGTTGAGGATTCTTCTTGGGAGGACGAGGCCGATATGATGTATTGTGATTCTTGTAACGACCCAACCGTTGTTATTTTGGAAAAACAAAACTTCAAAAAAGTACTGGGCCCACTGTTCCACCAGGACGGCGCCGCCACAACGGGATAGGCGAGACAGAATGTAAATAAGGTGAAAACTTATTTTCTCCTTCTTCCAAAAACACCTAAATTATACGTAGAACACCCTAAAAAACCACCAAAAGCTTCTCTAGGCGGGGAAAAAAGAGGAGGAGATTCTAGCGTAAAAGTATTGAAACGTTGTGGATTCTTGTCCAATTTCATCGTCTTGTCATTCGGAAACCGGAATAGGAGTTTTAATTCCGTGCAGTAGCTTGGCGCACAGGTAAGCTAGGTTTATTGATTGAGTAGTTATAAATCTATTATTCGCCACGTAGTATGTTGAATTTGATGATAGAATTTATCTGTAGGATTTTTGTGTACCGAAAAAGGGTTGATTATGCGTATATTCCTCAATGTGTATTAGTCGTACACCGTAGACAAAAAGAACGTGTTTTCGTGAGTTAGGGTTGTGCGATGTAACTTATTCTTGCCTCATTATAAAACATGTGTGTATGCAAATTCATTATTGATCACACTAATTGTAAATTAGGATAAATGAATGATGAAGGCCATGAATCATGAATTGATTTTCTGATTGAGAATATACTTGCAATTGTGATTGTGGGTTGTTGAATGTATTGGATGTTACGCTCCGACACAGTAACTGTATTACAACCCAGGGGTACCCCCTAGATGTAACATGACATACTTTACCGCGAAGGGGTCTTATACAATACCTTAGCATATCACAACATACGATCATACAAAAGTAGGGAAAATTTAAAACTTTTACAATCGAAGTCATACTATTAACTAGAAAGCGGAAGTCTTTGTTCTATACTTTGTCTCAAGCCATCTAAATACATTTTTAGAATACACTCTTGGGACACAACCCATACAGTAGTCTTAAAATATAAAGAAATGACATAAAACAAATAATGGGTTTGTCCTTGGATCTACGAGGACTCACCAAGATCATCAACTCTTCTTGCAACTTCTAGAAAGCAATCTCCAATAGTAGCACTCAGTCTCAAAATCCTACATTTGATTAGAATGTAGGCAAAGTATGAGTTAGTAAAAAATGTACCAAGTATTAAAGCTAGCACGACATCATAAGAGCATCCCAAAATGATTATTCAACATAAGACATAAGGATAAGAGATAATAACATAATAATATCGTAATCCCAATATAAGAATCATATGATCATAAATAAACATAAGACATAGGTAATGAGCATTAAAAATACGTCATAATCATAATAGGAATAATACATAAATGTGCCCTTTAACTAGGCTTCATTACACATTTATGCCCTTCAACTTTGGATATGCACAAGTAGACACGTAAATTTGTATAAACTTGAACAAGTAAACACATGAGTCCTACGTGGCACAGTATACATAGGACACTACGTAGGACAAAAAATGACATGTAGGATGTCATGTAGGACATGTGTGTCTATTTGTTCAACTATGCACAAGTTTAAATGTCTACTTGTTCATATCCAAAGTTGAAGGGTATAAATGTAATTTGAAGCCAAGTTAAAGGGTATATTTATGTATCATGCCATCATAATAAGCCAAATCTCTACCATAGTAGAACCATTCTCAAGTAACCTCAAAAGCATACAAGTGCAAAGCATGAAAAACATCCCATAATACCACCCAAGCCAAGTATCCCTTTTTGGTCCTATTAATCTAAGCATCATATGATCATAATTTAATATAAGACAGCATCATATGATCATAATTTAACATAAGACATAGATAATGAGCATAGGATATAAGTCATAATCATAATACGCCAATTGCTCAACATAAGCATAATTGACTCATAGTCATCTCTACCAGAATAGAACCATTCTCAAGGAACCTCAAAATCATAAAAGTGCAAAGAATTAATAGCATCCCATAATATCACCCAAGACAAGTATCTCTTTTTGTTCCTGTTAATCATAGTCTATATACTGGTTTAAGTGTTTAAGCTTTTCTACCATAAGAGAACCATACTCCTAAGTAACCTTAAAGCACACTTGTTCAATTTATGAAAGGCATCTCATACTACCCTCCACATTAAGCATAACCTTGAAGTCATTTAGTCATACTCACCCTCCTTTAGTCTTTCACCTTTACTCAACTATAGCAAGGAAGGAACTTATGGCACAATCCTATCTAAAATTCTTCTTTAATAACCCTAGATAATACTTGTGTAATGCATGAATAGTACATCGTAATACTACTCATGTTAAGTACCACTTTTAAGTGCTCATACTAAAACTTCTTGAATTGGAACCTAGTTCCTCTCTTTAGATTTGTAACACTATGAGGTACCCTCCTAGCATCTCTTAGTTCTTTCTTAGCTTGAACCCTATAAGATACTACTTTCAGCATGTCTAGGTTCATTATTCACATGGACCCTATGAGAACTACCTTAAGCATGTCTAAGTCCATTTATACTCTTTAAAAATGAGGTACTTCATTAAGTAAGTCTTAGTTCAATATTGCTTAAAACACTATGAGATGCTTTTGCAAGCATGTCTTAGTTCATTGGATGTGAAGATTGCTACTAGAAACCTTAACTCATCTATGTAAAGGCTTTCATCTCATGAGACCTAACTTTGGGAAAACATTCACTCTTCTACAAAAGAGTTCCTCTTTAACTTGGATAGTCCTTCACATCAACTAGGTGTTATTCTACTTTCTACTTGGAGCCCATACCCTATATTACGTGACACTCTTTCTCATTGTCAATGTCCATTTGGATCCAAGCATACACCCCAAGGTTTAATTGTGAAGTCTTTCTTATCACTTATATATGATGTAATGATGTTCTTGACCATGTTCAGATGATTCTATCACTTCTATCTATCAAGTAATTTTAAGGTAGATTAGGTTAGTATATGACTTTCACCACAATTTAACCTATTAGACTTTACTCTCAAATCCTTAGTATCAATAGTTTATCACATTACCTTCACTCTAAATGCCTACTATTATGATCACAAGCCTTACTCTCAAGCTTCTTTTCTTAATCTATTCTTTATGCCTAAGTTTCAAGGTATTATGATCACATCTTTGATCACTCGGTGATTCTAGTCACAATTGATCATAAAGGTTCAATTCGAACTTTAGAAGTCAAAATCAATCATATTCAATCAGGTCTAGTTCAATTCATGATTATATATGTAAGACCCCAAAATGAGTTCGGGTGTCTAGAGCCTAAAATTTTTTTCATAAGGTTATAAGGTCCTCAAAAGACTTATAATATGGTATTGAGTCAGTGTGTAAAATTTGAGCTGATTTGGAAGTCAAACGTCAAGGACGACCAAGACGTTCGACGACTAGTTCACCTGTGTGTCTCATGTGTCTATACGTGCTTATATTTTTATGTCATGAGATTATGAAGTCTTAAAATGAGTTATAATGATGTTTATATATAGTATATGGAGTTTTGTGAAGTTTTGAGGTCAAACGTCCAAGACGTTCGAAAGTTAGCCCTTGAGACGTCCAAGTGTGTCTTGATGGGGCCTAGCCTGTTTGGACGTGTTATGTGTATATGTTTTGGGTGAAACTGATGTGGGAGATATAAAACTTGTTAAGGTTTGTATTTACATTGGAAAAATACGGTTACGACTTATAAAGGGCCCTGTAAAAGGACCCACAAGAAGGACCAAGGCTGTTGAGACACTGCCTTGGCAGTGTCAATTGCCGAGCTCAATGCACGTCCCGCTGGTTGACTGACGCCCCGTCGATGGGGAGGCATCGATGGTCACTCATCCCGGGGATGTCTTGTCCGCTTGAAAGACTCAAACCCAATCGACGGAGGGCAAGAAACGGCCCGTTGTTGGACCAACGCCCAGTCGATTGGGTCCGTCGATGCAGGCTGGTGCAACTGCTGCCTGCGCACTGCCCTCTTAAGGGGTGAATGGGAAATTTACCCCACGTCCTAACCTGACTCTAATTGATTTATTTACCTATTTTGGGTGTATTTAAGGGATCAAACACGTGAACAACCCATTTTTAATCCTATTCACTCAAACTAAACCTTCCCTCCAAATTTAATTCTATCTAGAAACCTCCATTGTTGTTGCAGCTCAAGAACAACTTGTAGATTGGATTATCATGGTTTATTCACCAATTTTTTGAGGTTTTCATGTAGATAAAGGTACGGTGATCCTTCATCTCTAAGTAACCTTTCAGTTGGAGAGTTAATCTCAATGTTTTCAAAGAAGTTTCATGATCAAATTTTCAATCTTTCAATCTTGCCATAGGTTCCTTCTCAAAACGTTTTAAATGGTTAAATCATGAAAAATGATGTTAATGTTTTGGTTTTAACGTGATTTTAATACAATTTCATGATGAATCCATGTTCCTTCCCTAAATCGATTTAGTCCTTACATGGGCTTTGTGATAATGGCTTGTTAATGATTAAATTGTGATTCTCTTATGTTGAGTTGCTTATACCTACTGTTATTTACGTGAATTGATTATGAACTGATGATGAAGGATCCATGTGGATCAATGTATGAAGATTTGAACATGCTTAGCTTAGATTCCGTGATTCACTGTAACATTGCCCTTTTATGATTTAATGTTGAATTCGAATAGGTGAAGATGATTATAGCTACTGTTAAGTTGATATTATGATTGAATTGTAATTATAAATCATGTATGATCAAAGTGAACAAGGATTTATATGAGTTAATCTAAGTTCTCTTAGTCTATCGATTGATAATACTATGTGTGTGATGTGATCTCGAATTGGGTTAGATGAAGCATAATTCCTTTTTAGTAAAGAGTTAACGAGATTCTGCCTAGCATGTATTTTATTGTTAATACATGATTGATTATTAATACTTTGAGATATTGGTAAGATAGCCTACCCCCTCTACTCACTATTGAATTTATAGTTTAATGCCTATGTTGGTATCATGATCTCGTAGGGATTTAAGCATGATTTTAATATATTAAGTTTATATTTAGTCACTTCCTTAGATTGATATTGTTGATTAAATATGATCTATAATCCATTTAAGTGAGATTGGTTGATGGTTTATGTCCTTCTACATTCTAGCATGTTAATTATATATTGTACTAGTTTGTAGCATGGCCTTGTAGTAGTTTATGCATGAATTTGTATACGATTAGTTTAGATATTGCCCTATACTTGAATTATTGATTAAAGAGTAGTAATGGTCAATGATGACTAAAGGCTAAAGGATTGGTAAGAATTGATCTACTCTTCTACTCCTCTACTTCACTTATAACACTGTAGTTAATGAAGCCTTGTATGGCATTGTGTGGTATGGTCCACTTATGATGGAGGTGTTTACTTTTATTGTCATTATATATGTTTTTATTATTACCTTGAAAGCAAAAGTGATGAATATATGAATATGTGGTTATGATGATCACACTATGTGAAGCTTATGCCTACTCTCCTATTGTAATTGTGATTTAGGTTGTATGACTTTTGTATAAGCATGTGTACACCTATGTTAGGGAAAAGTATAGGTGCTGCCATTGATGAGTTAAAATGTTTAACAATCCCTTAATTATGTACCCCTATGTGAATGCATGAATAGTAAAAGTTAGGAGTCTTAAGTGTAATATGAAGTTGACTTATCTCCTATTCTATTATGTGTCGTGTGGTCTATGCTTGAAAGTGTATTATGGTCTAAGAGGGTGGATGCCTCAACGAGTTGTTGATAGCCATTATGTGATCATGTTGACCAATGTACATACACATTCACATTTCATGCATGCTTACAAGTAGTATAGGTCATGGTGTCTAAATGAAAGATAGTTCTCATATTCACTAGTCTCTACTACTATGCATGTAAAGTATATGTATGTGAAGTATAACATGATGAAATATGATTGTGCATAGTTTGTTGGAGGGTTGATATGAATGAATTGCTCATATAGTTACACCTATAGACTTATGTATTAATATATGAACATGTGTGACATTATGTTACGTGAAAGGTTTGCTCACGTATAAGTACACACACATGAATGATGTTCTAGTAAATAAAGGGTACTTGAGAGTGTGCCCAAGATTACTCTAAGACTATATAATTGCTTGAATATGCTATAAACATATGAGGAATGAATATCCTAATTCTATGTTTTATGAAAAATGTAATAAAGGCTTTTCAATAAAGGGAACTTAGCTTAGCACCGAGTGAACTTGACAATGGGAGGTGTTGACTTCCCTTGGAGAAAGATTCAACATTTGTTCCTTTGAGAGTGTTGACTTCCCTTAGAGGAATACTCACCTATGGATCCACATGAGATGGTGACTTCCCTTTGAGAAAGGTTCACCCATGTTTTTCTGATGAGAGGAGGCCTTTATTGCCAAATGGCATGAAGAGGGATCATACCTATATCTTAGTTCCATAAACTATGCTTGCCACATAGGATCTAGAAAGTGAATTCACTTAATATGCTACAATATATGTTAATGTTCTACCTTGGCTAGGTGAGGACACCTTCCATTGTTGTAAGGCTCTACAACACCAAATTTCATGTTTAGCACCCATGGTCTTAGTGTCGGTTAAGGCTATAATTTCCCTAAAGTAAAATGTACAATGGAAGTAAATGACTAGGATCCTAACTAAGATGACTTAAGGGAGGTTATTTAGGATAGGTGGAAGTAATGAACCCATCTAGACATTTCACAAGTATCTCCTTAGGAAGTCCTAGAGAGGTAATCTAATGTGTATGATTATGCCTATGTCCATATGCATGACGTTGTAGTATTGGTCTACTTGTTGTGATGAAATGCATGTTATGAGCCCATATGAAGTGGTCTTGATATATATGCATAATGTTGGTCATAATGACTATATGATGAAGGTCTTGCCTAGCTTGGATGAAGTTACCTTTACTTGTTATGTTGATGTATGAAGTGTTAAGGTTTATGGTCTCATGAAGGGTTAACTAAGTATGTGTGAGGTTATGGGTCTTCACATGTACATTTCACTAGTACACTAAGATTGGGGTCATGAACAAGGTCTTATAATGATGTATTTGAGAAGAAGTAAATCTATGTGCAAATTTATGTAGCTTACTGTAAAGCCAATGGAGCCTTGATCTAAATGTGTCTTTATATATTATGACTATATGAGGATATCTTATGACTTGTGTAGGTTGTATATATGTTTTACTTGTGGCCTTAAGGTGATGAATTGCACCAAGTATCACTAGGGGATCACTTAGGAGGTTAATGACTAAAAGAAAAGATAGTTCACTATAAAGAAGGAAAAAAACTCACCGTAATGTGACTTGAAAATGTCATAAATTCTATATGTGATTTTTTTATGATGTTTGACCTTTGAATATGTCTATATGAAGTACGTGAATTATATAAATGCTATTGTATAAAGGTTTTATAAATATTTACTCAAAAAGGGCATGATGTATGATTTCAAGAAAATATCCTTTTTAAATGTATATTTTTGCATGGTTGTCATACTTACTGCATTCTTGTACTAATCCCATTCTTCTCTACTTTTTATACAAAGTGTAGGTTATGGATTCTTAAAGTATGTTTTAAATGGTTGAGATCTTGATAGATGATTTCCAAGCTCAAGGAAAGGAGTCCTTAAGTTCCAAGGATTTCCTACCCATGTCTTACTGTAAAATGTTTAAATGTTGTATAGTTATGTATATGTTTTAAGGGTTGTGTCCCTAATGTACACTAAAGGTGTTGAGTCTAAGATGGCAAAGAGATATATGAAGTAATGTTCTAGCATATGATGTGCTAAGGAAGTTTTAAATTTTCCGCTAAATTTACTATGACAATGCGATGAATGATAACTATGGGCTTGTATAAGACCTCTGAGAGGTTGAGTACGCCATGTTACTTCTAGGGGGTGCTCCCCGGATGTAACAGTATGTTCCTAACATTGGATAATTACTACACATGACATTTATTTAGGAAGATCACCTATGAACCTTCAATTTTACCTCTCACGGCATAAATGCACAAATTATCACAATCATGAAATCAATTACGGTTTACCATAAAAATCAAATGAATTCATCATAATATCACAATTCAGTGCTAATACAATCATGATTAGGTAGTATCCAATAGTTTGGAATCATACCTAAACCCTACCAACAATGCAAGAACAAAACCCTAGCTAATTAAGTTTTTGACTTTAGAATTGGGGGAAAACTAAGAGGGATCCATGGGTGGAAGAACCCATATAACTCTAAACATTACATTGTTAAAAACCTAAGGAGGAAAATTGATTCAACGAGAGAAATTCAACCTCGGTTGGGCCCCAATTCCCTCTTCTTCTTCACTTCTAGAGAGAGAATTGGGGTTCTTAGATGAATGAGTTAATGACTTAGTTTTAGGGTCTTATTAAGATTATATAGGTGGTTACATAATTAACTAATTGACATCTATTAACCCCTAATAATTAATGACTTCACCCCCAAACCCCTAACTAAACACTAAATGCATAAAACTGTCTTGACCTGTGGCCCACCCATCCACGAACCGTGGATGGGTATACTGCCCGTATTTGAAAGTCTTAGGTAGGGTTCAGAGGCTCAACATTGCAAGAATTGACCCGCCACCCCAATCTACAGGGCGTGAATCCACCAACTGGCCATAAGTGGCCAAGCGTAGGAGACCTACAATTTGGCAGTTTTGGGGCTGCTTTGAGGTCCCCCTCAAGGACCTCTCAGGTGGTTGTACCTTGACGCTTTAACCGTTAAACCTCAATTATAAGTATAGAAATCATTTTTACGACTTTTAAACCTCATACATACTTTAAAAATCTTAAGAAAAGCTATAAAACTCACTAGTTCAACTTACTAATTTTCGGGGCATAACAAACTAGGATCAGTTGCCACATTCTGACATTAACATGGATCAGTTTTCACATTTTAGAATAAACATTGGATCGGGTACCACGTACCAATACTAACAATTTGGGTTTGCGTTCCAGGAGAGGACTTGTCATATATGTATAATTGCTCATATGTCTGGAAATGTGGAACTGGACATGTTTTTCTGAAATGATTGGTGGATTGTACATTATGTTCTTATATGTAGGGATTACGATGTTGTAAGTTATTAGAGGTACATAATTATGTAATGAATTGTGAATAGTAAAGTCTCAATTCGTGATGTAGTATGGTAAAATGGGAACTAAGGGTCCCAGTGCTATATTTGCTATTTAGAACGTGGTCATGGGTAATATTGTTGAGGTTAGGGTATGGTAATTCAAACTGATAGTAAGCCTTTATATGTGTAAATTGGGGTTATAAGTTGACTAGAGATGGGAAAACGCAAGGGTGTGTCGTGAGTGGTTGGCAGGTTGGTAGTAGTATCTTTGCAACTTACTTAAGGGATTAATTGATTAGGTGTAATCACAAAATGAAGTGAGGGGTTAGAGGCTCGTGAACTATTAGGATATTAATATTCGGAAGGGTAAGGCCAATCAAAATATAAAGGTGAAGGAGCGATTAGTCTTATTTCATGTTTTGCTAGTTGATTTATTATAGTACGCGGAGAGTATTCGGGTTGACTGATGATGTCTACCAATACATGTGGTTGTATTGATACTACTCTTGTTATGACTTTTGGGTATAGTCTGGTTACAGGATCAGTGATGTTTCATAGGTGAAGACGAAGGAAAATCTCAGGCCACTTCTATTTTTCCTTCCGCATGATGGAAGTTGTGTATTTTCATTAATATGTCTTACTTTTTACTCTTAGTAGCTCTTGTACACATACTTGAGGATGTAAATTACTTTACAAGTTTTAACCTTGAGTCATTTTAATCTCTTGTTTTCATAAAAATATTATATGAATTTCCTTTATTTGACATTTTTCTTAATTTTCCGCAGGATTTTAACTATTGGAATATCGAGGGTTCTCCTATCTAGGTTATAGCGCAGGTTCCCACACGACCCGGTGTGTTGGGTCGTGACAATCCTCATCTATTTCCGTGTGTTCCTATTATAGCTTGGGGTATTTAGTTTCTCATGATTTAATATTTTGGTTTTATGTGTCTTAGATATTTTCATGTTTCCTCACTGATGCATATTCATGAAAAGCTTAAACCTTTAGAAAATAAGTGAATTTGATGAATTTCTCCATGTTTATGTGCATTTGAGTATGAGTTGCATGAAAAGCTTAAATTTTGAGAAAATGAGAAGATACTTTGGATATGATTTAGCTTGGAGTTGATTTTATTCCTTGGATATGTACATTTATGTGATTGCATCCATGTTGGGCTGTTAGATCTCCTTCTACCCTTCTTATGATGTCATGAGTTTCATCCGAGGATGAATATTCACAAGAGGGAGATATTGTGATATCTTGAATTTGATTGAAGGCGTGACCTACGGCTCCCACCTACGGTTGGTGAGAGTATTTAAGAACTGTATGTGGCATCCGCAGGTGAGAAGAAAAATAAAGTAACTTTTTTTGGACTTATCTCTTCTTTGGATATTATTGGAAACCAGAAGTTCGTATGTAGACCTCACAAACGTTACGAACCCATCGTGGAGGTCAAAATTCAAGTTCTTGAACCCCACACACGGTCGAACAGGATGATCCGTAATAGGACGTATGAATCATAGGTCCAAATCGTAGGTGGAGGTTCAAACAATTTTATTTTTATGACTTTTAGATATTATACTAATTGTTTTAATACAATACACTATAGTTCTTAACCTATACCCTAGGTCTTATATAAAAAAAAAATTTAACCCCCAAATTTCCAATTGAACTCATTCTCCTAAATTCTCAAAAGTTGGTCAAAGTTTTTCCCTAATATTTCTCTCTCTAAAGCTTGAATAGGAAGTCTGGAGTTTCAAGATCAAGTCTCCAATTCACTATTGATCGTGGGTTTTTGACATCAAGGTATAATAGTATTCACCTATGAAGTTCTTTCCTCCATAGGATTCCTAAATTCTCCAATTTTACAAGTTAGAACTCTCCAATTGAAGATAGAGTTTTCTTCCATCTCACGGGTTCCTTTTAATTATGATCCAATTAATTATTTTATGTCTTTTATGCACGAAATTGGGTTGTTGCATGTTTTTAAGTCGAATTCACTTGAACCCATGAGTGATCTATGATTTCTAGATTTTTGTCATATTATAAAACTTTTGAATTTATGAAGATATGCATGTTTCATTACGAAATTGATGAAAATGATTTAAGGTTGCTTTGAGATTTAATCATAATTGTTTTTTATTAAATATTTTCTCACATACTACTCTAAACGATTGTGAAAGGATTTGTTCACATAAAGAATTCGTAAGGTCGAAAGATTTTCTCACCTAAGATGAATTGAGATTAAAGAGCTATTCTAATGAATTTTAGCTTGGATTGGATACTTGATTGTACTTTTTCATGGGTGATTAAAAGAATAAGATTAATGACTATTCTGTGGGATTTATGCTTAGCACCGAGAGGATATCAATATGGAATCTCTATTGTAGTTGACGTTGAGTTTCTAGCAGCAATTCTTTATCCCATAACTATGTGCCACCATAGTTTGATCTTGTATAAACATTAGATAGTGGATCCACCTAAGCTAGAAGTTTATGGTTCTTACCTTGGCAAGCAAGGACATCTCTTCTCGATGTGGGATTGTTACCGGATCCCATGTTATAGTTTACATTCTCAATGTCGCCAAAGGAAAACTTCCCACAATAATTAACTAAACTTACTTCTAGAAGTATCTAAAATATGTTTTACAGATGTTTAGGTTGGATTGAATATGATTCCAAATTACGTCTTCTAACATGTTATTTTATGATTTAGCTTTGTCACTGCATGTTATATAAAGTTTCTTCTAGCAAGATTACATAAATCCTATACATTGCTATCATACTTAGTACATTTCATGTTCTAATCCATACTTATGCCTAAATTTTTTCACTAATGTAGGTTCTGACACTTCAATTTCGTACACTCGTGGATAGTGATTGCATATAGACATTGAATATTGGTGAGTCCTCATGTTCCAAGGACTGAGACTATTTTATTGCTTTTATATACTTTTATTTCAAATTGTGTATGTGATGTATGAGCTACGTCTCAATCACTTCCTTATGATGTAATTGATGGGGCTGAGAATTACGTTAGACTTTCCTTTTTTTTTTTTATCAAACTCTTTATGTATTAAACATATCTTTTGAAATCTTTAAATTCTTGTATCTTGTATGATGTATGCTAAGTTACTGGTTTAGGGGCTTTCGGGGTCCTCTACGCCATGCTACGAGTAGGATGTACTTTGGGCCGTGATAACAATATAATATAATTCAATAAATTTCAAACATCATTATATGTATGAAATACATATCGACTAAACTTAATGTTATGTATCAATCCACACAAAAAAAAAAGCTTTTGAGAACAATTATATATAAAAAAAGTATCTTTTATAAACTATAATATTTTTCAATGAGTATAAGATATATATATAGTAATGTATCATGCACAATTTTATCAGCGTGATAGATAAATACTAGTTTATACTGTATTATTTGATACATAAAATCTATCACACAGTAATGCATCAATCTCAAATCAAACAACTTATGGACACAATTACTTGTTTAATATATCCTTTAAGAAAAAAATACTTATAAATTTAAACGAGATTCATAAACAACAATGTATCATGCAATAATTATTTAGACTTGATATGCAAATTTAAATTTATACGAAATGTATCTTATACATAGCAACTATCACACATGTATTCATCTCAAACATAACATCTTATGAGCAACAATTACTTATTTAAAATATCTAGTATAAATACAATACATACCAATTCAAACAACATACATATTATAAAATGTATGGATCCATCAAAGCTATATATCTCTTCAACCTTTTTGTCATTTGTATCAATGCATAGCATATACAATGAAAAATCAGGCTCTTGTTTCTTCACCTCAACGATGTATCAGATCTACATATTTTTTTCTCAACTCGACAATCTCTAATTAAGCTGCATTGACTGATTTGAGATTCATAAAATCAATATTTTGACGAACAACAATTCTTTCACTTTTTTATCGTTCATACCTCACCTCACTTTTCAAGATTTCGAAATGTCTCAATAAGATTGACAGGTTCATGTTGTATTAGTACAATTTGTCGACAAGTTTGAAAGGTTCTTTGATGTACATGTAGAAGAAATTTGAATTTGAATATGTGATCCTATTAGGATTTACGATTGACTAATTGAAAAGTAAGAAGAAATATGTACACGTAATTTATGAGATCTTAATTCAGTTTTTCGTTCCCCAATTTTTTTAGCATAATAACTTGATACATTATATATCAGCACTAATGTATCCAACCTATTAGTTATGTATGCGAATGTTGTAAAAATTAAGAAATTATTGTAATTAGTAAAAAAATAGAAATAAGATATAATTTACCCCTTACATGATGTGATTCTTAAAGTTTTTACCTAAAATAATGTATAACGATGATATCTTTATTTAAGAATTCTCATTTGATCAAAATTACTATATGACACTAATGATAACAATTAGTTTTCTTTTTGTTTGTATCTTCTCTAAACAAAAAGTAAATTCACCAAATGATATGTTTTTTCATATTACTAGGAGGATTACACAAAAATCATAAACTAATATGTATTGAGCAATAACTTATTGTAAATATTTCTTTCTTGACCTGTTTCATTTAAGCAAATTGACAGGTACTTCAACATGATAAAAGATCACAAGACCCAATAACAAAGTCGATGTAAATAAAAAAAATACTATTAAAAACTTTTTTTTCTTTTGGTTCATCCACACAGTATCATAAGCTTTTAGATAATTAATCTGAACTCGAAAAGAGACTAATTTATTCCTCACTAATAAATTTTTTTGATGATTTGGCCATCTCGGTAACGAAGTGAATATATTTACATGTATTTATAGTATATATCTATTAATATAAAGTATATACAATTAATACATTGTGTACATATTTTGTTAATAAGATGGCCCAAAAAGAGTTTTCTCAAAAAGAAAAGGTGTAATTAGGTATATAGCATTTTTAGATAATATTCTCAAGATAGACATAGCGTTGTATTTAACATATAACATTGAAATATAAGTTAGAACATATTAGAAAAACATAAAAAAGTGATTTTAAAATAATTATAAAACATTTGTTTTTAAAAAAAATTGAAATATAAAAATTGGAAAAAAGAAGTTTTAAATGGAAAAAATGGGCATCTTTATTATTTTTAAATTAAATTACAATAGTAAATGGGTAATTATTAGAACCTATAAGAAAAAAAGGAAAACTTAAGAAAATCATAAATTAGTACCTTTTAAAACTCTCAATTAGTGAAATCCAATTTAATAAATTTTGATTTAATACTTTAAAAAGCTCTAACAAAATTGAAATTAGGTAAAAGCGTATTTTTTTTATAGTTTCACGATTCTCTCAGTATTGCAGAGAATTATTCGTTATTTTAGGTAATTGAAGAAATTTTGCCCGTTTTTGAAAAAAAAGTGATTGATTGTCGTGATGACGATATTGATCAATATAAATTAAAACATGGTATGGAAGAGGGAATTCATCAGTTAGTTTTTATTTTAATTGCTGATTATTTTGTTTGTATTTTAGGATCTGACAATATAGATTATGTGTGTTTTTGGAGAACTTAGTTGTTGGTATAACCATATTTGAAAAAAAAGCAGTAAACAATTATGAAGTTTTGAGTTTTTGATAAAAATGGAAGAAAGATTTGGGTAATACGCGATTATGAAAAAGATAGAAAAAAGAAATTGATCGTTACAAGGTTTTAGTTAAACTAGTCAAGAAATAAGTATTATAATGTTGGGATTTGAAGTGTGTTGAAATTTGTATTAAATCGTGTATGTATTGGAAATTTATATTATTCTGTTTGTATGAATTTTGGTTTGATGAGAATGGTGTGTGTTTGTTTGTGGGATGATGGAATGCAATTTTTTTTAAAAGTATGACATTTGTGTGGTGATAGCAATCGGTAATTACATGATGTAACTTTTTAAATATTTGGTATGAGCTGTATGTGAATTATCTATCATTTCGAAATTTAGTGTATTTGAATAGTATTGTTTCTGTTGGCAAAAGGAAAGTTAAATGTTGATTAAACTGTGTATGAATTTGTATGAAATTTGTATTCTTTTTTAGGGAAGTAGTTATGAAAAGAAATAATGTTATAGTATAGGCATGGATGAGATGAAGTTAGAAGAATTGTGATATTGAAAGGAGTATGATTTTTTTTGTTTGAACCAATCTTTAAAAGTAATTTCTATGTTATGTTTGAAAGTACTATTGAAGTGGTATAAATTAGTTTGCGAGAATATGCATTATGTGTTACTAAATATTATTTTAATGCGGTGAAAACGAGGTAAATATTTATTCGATTTTCATATGGAGGGTAAATATATGATGTGTCCACTCATATAGTGGTTTAGTTAGTGCGATAATATCGCAAATTAATATAGATGTATTTTAAGTGCTATTGAGAAAAATATATTGTTAGCTATATGTGTCCACCATTGTATTCACAAATGATGTTGGCAGTAAGGATTCATCTATATCAAAAGAAAGTGAATGAATTTGGGATTTCTTACACAAAAATATCCATTGTGAATCTCTTTGAAGATTGTGAGATGTATAATCAAGATCCATGGACGTCTTATGATTGCACACATTGAGTAGTCTCAACATAGAGTACATTTATGTATTACTCAACAATTTCTATCCATTGATCGGAGTATTTAGACGGAGTTGTCGATGAGAATAGTGAGAAGATAATGATGTATAAGTGACCATCACCTTATTTGTAGCTGAGAATCTCAGATTAATAACAAAATAGGGAATACATAATAAGGTGATGATGACGTCTTGGACTGTCAAAAATTCAAGTTTTCGCTGAGCATAGTTGAAATGCATTCAGTAAGTACAATCATTTTTTATAGTTTTTTTTTTATTGATTATTTTGCTGGATTGTATAATAGTTCAATGTATATTTTCTTATATGTGAAACGGAAAACAGTTATCACCGGACTTGTCTTCGGAGACTGTTCTTGAATAATGAGAGCCTCTAGTTTGAATAAATCAAATTTATTCAAAATTAGGAAGTATAGCTGAACACGATTCTGTTCGAGTTAGAGTGTATCAAGACGTCAGGAGGATATAAAGGACGTTGTAGTTGTCTGCATAATTGGAGAAGTATATTACTCATCACGTATACACTCCAAAGGTATAGATGATGTTGATATACTGAAATTGCATGGTCTTTCGCTAACACACATACAGGAGAGGAGGGCTAAAGAAAAAGCAATAACATTGGTGCGTGGAGATCCGTCCGAATCATATGCCAAATTACCAGGTAATTTCAATGTAAAGTATGAATTTAAAGTGGTAAAAATTAAAAAAAAAAAAAGAAGACCATACAGTGTGTTTTCATAATGAATTGAATTTGTTTAGTTTCCTTTATGTATCAATTATGTATCCTTTATGTGTGTTATTATAATTAAATAGGTATAAAAGTATGTATCATTTATGTATCAATTAAGTCTTTTCTATGTATCCATTAAGTTATATATATGATATTTTAAGCTGTCATATTATATAATTGTAAAGATTTTAGGTTATTTATACATATTGGAGCAAGCATATCCTGGATCGGTTTTGAAAATGAAAACTCAGAAAAAAAAGAATGTGAGTAAGCCTTCTTAATACGCATGTTGCATTAGAAACTTGTGATAGAGGCGGGAGATGTAGGATTATGTAGAGTTATCGGGATTAAAAGGTTCACTATGGTGGTTATAATGGTAACGCCAGCTACGATTGAATTGGGAGGCATATTTTATCCCATTTAAATTTTAGCGTGTAAATATAATAAATATGATATAAATTAGGTTTTAATTGTGTGAGATCTTTTTAAAAAAATGGTCTGTCATAACTTCCATAGCATATGCGATAGTGGATTTCGGGAAAACGACGCTTCATGAAACTGGTTCTTTGAAACAGTTTAAGGAAAGCGTATGGAGTTAGAACAAAACATGTGTGTTTGTATGTCGGATTGAATGAGAGCAATTGAAAGGGAACTGCTGAATCCGGACATGTATGGCCTTGGCATAGATACTTATATGCACGGGTTGTATGGTGAAGAATTTCAATAGAAATACTGAATATTTGAAGTTTTATTTTGTGACACTAGCAAGGAATTATACAAAAACAACAGTTTGGACGATTATGGAAAATATACCAGTAGATCGCGAATACAACTTTATTATTTACCATTGATTAAAGAAATTGGTCAAGGAGCTTACTCAAATTGGAAGTGGAACACATGACCATTGACTTCAAAAACGCGAGTCATTGATATGTAACAGGTTTATCAAGGACGGTGTTACCGGTTAATTTCATTTTTTTTTATTGATGATGGGTAACATTCAAATATGCATTCACAAGCACAATAAGGAGGCTGATAAAACAACACCCCCCCGCCCCACCCCCCCCCCACCCCCCTTGAGGTGACAAAAAAAATATTTTTTTAATCTTTATCTAAGAAAGTATTTCTTTGTCGTGGCAATATGAGGGTATGTTTACTTATTTAATAGTGAAATAATGGTATTTTTGCTTGCCAATATTTAGTGGCATGCATATTAACATATACCATTTAAAGCTTTATTAGGTGAACCTTCAAAACTGCTGGATATGCATTGTTGTAGCCGAAGGAATCAAGTACTAGTAAACTTGAACAAAGCTGTGTAATGTCGGAGATTTCAACATATGAGATACCATGCTTGTGAGTCAGGTAATGAAGCAAGTCTCTGATAAGAAGCATAGTCATTCCAGTTGAAACCTATCCCAGTGAGAGTTACATTGGATATACCAAATTGTATTCAGAGCATTAAATGGATGGTAACCGATCCAAAAGATAGCGGAAAGACCTAAAACTAGGAACGCTGGAAGGGGGTTGCTGAATGAAAACTCAAAAAGGTCAAAAAATCACATGCCCGTAAAGGTTAAATGTCATTCAAGTTGGACAAATCAGAAAGACGCATGTTAAATTATCCTGGCTGCAAAAAAAAAAGTATGTTTCTTATGGTTAACTTTTTATTGGTTTTGTGTTAGACCCAAAGGTTTTGTTTATGGAATGCATTGCATCATGTGAAAAGTGAAAAAGTTGATTCGTAAAAATTGTCCAAATATAAATAACATTGAAGAACAATTTTTTCGAATGTGAAACGTTGCCTATCATTATTGTTCAAATTCCATACATAGTATTTAGTGCATGCGAAATTTATATTAGTTAGATCCTTTATTATGTAGTTAAAATTAATCCCCATTGAAAAACTATTCATAAAAAATTCATACAAATTTCATAAAGTATTAAAATTCAGTAAATCATACATCTATCCGTTTCTCTTCCATATATTGCAACAGTAAAAATATGACAGAGTAATGCATACAATGGTCATTACCTAAAAATAAATTATTTTAACATAATTTGACCTTAATGTATTGTGTTAAAATCGTCATACAAAGTGTAAAAATATATTTCATATAAAAATATACATGGTTTAGTACATATTATACAAAAAGTTACTAATATTGGTATGTTAATTCATACAAGGTTCGTAGGTAGGATGAATTTTTTGACATTATTTTACCATTATGTACGGTTAAATTATTTCATACAAAGTTAAAATATATTTCATACACTATGCATACATAGATGATACTATTTTTTACAATGATTAATATATGACATACGTAATTCATACAAAGTTCATACATAATGATAAATAATTCATACAAAGTTCATACATAATGATAAATTATTTTAAACATATTTTGGTACATTCATTTATGTTAAACTAGTTCATACAGAGTTAAAATATATTTCATCCAATATGCACACATAATTATGTGTATCAAAAATATATATTTATGTGGTTTTGTGTATAGATGTAGTAATCAGTTCATTCAAAATAAGGGGTAACATTGATAATTTGTATAAAACAATCTGTATCGTTCAAAATAAGGGGTAACATTGATAATTTGTATAAAACAATCTGTATTTCATATTAAGAAGAAAAACTGGAAATAACATAAATAGTTCAATAGTTAAAAAAATATGTCATTCAAAATAATGCAAAGGGTGGAATGACCTTTTTCCAACTTTCTATTACGTGGTCTTGGAGTAGGATAATTGGTGGTGTCCATAACTTGTTCTTTTGGCGTGTGAGGTCCCACCATACTTGCTAGCAATTGTACCCGTAACTTCATGTTACTTGATTGCGCTTCTCCATCTTTGATTTACATAATGCAAAGTAATGTGGCATACCTTGACGATTATATGTGGGAATTGATATCAATATCAGACACATCAATAACATTCCATATCAGACACATCAATAACACCATTGTTCTGAATACATTTCAGCAACAAAAAGAGTTGTATGGACCACAATCCCAATGCAAAATTAATTTGAAATTAGAAAAATTAGAATACTATATAATGATGTCATTAGAGAATACAATAGAGTATAGTCATATATACATAATTGGATATGTCGTCTTGTTTGAGGAAATCTGCACATGAACTTTTGGAAATGAGAGGTCGGATTGAGTCTTGCGTTGTGATATATATACAGGGAGATTTTCGCATACAGATCAAGCTTTTCCATAAAAATTTAAAAAAAAAATTTTGTTGCTCGCCAGAAATAATTGGTATCATGGTTGCAAGTTACAACCACTCCTTTCCTTTCTTGTTATTGAAAAGATCCCACTCATCGAAAATTTTATACATGTTGAACATCACATTAATTCGAAAATTTACAACAAGCAAACCAATGGAATTTCTTGCTGAATTGACAGGGATAATTACTTGTCAAATCTTAATCAAGACACGTGTTAACAAGCAGCTTAACTTCTCTAATGCACTGTCCAACATCTGGTCGGGGGCCAATGAATCTCATGTTGCAATCGAGTGTCTCGATTGTTTCTCAATGTTATCATTCACGTCATAAACCCATAGTCAACAGTGTTGTATGACAGGTAATGTTTTGGGGTATTTTGCCTTCTGCAAAGATAAGACATAATTGTCTTAATATGATGTTACAAAAAAAACATAAATAAAACACATGATACTCATCACAAATTATGTAATAAAAAATGTATATACATGTTTTCATAACTCATAATTCATACAAAAATAATACGAATTTATAAGATCTACATGTTTCATAAACTAATCCATATATATCAATGCATACACCAAATATAGTATATTAATAATTTAATGTATAGAACATTTTACTGAAATATCTTTATTAATGTCTTCATACATACATACATGCATAACAATTCGTTTTTAATTATTATTTAAATGTAAGACAATGCATACTTCCATTAAATGAATTTAGACAAAAACTAATTTACAATATAAATTATGCAAGCGTTATAAAAATTAATCATTCTCCTATTGATTCAAATTGATATCGTTAATCGGTCTCCCCAAAGTCTTGCATAGGTTTGGACTCAGATATTGAAAAAAAATTCTGAGGATTTGACAACGCCAAAGTCCATTTGAGGATGAAAGTATTGAACCTTTGAATAAGATTCTTTCATCGTGAATATGCAAAAAAGATTGTTGTTAAATTTGGAAATTGTGAATTTAAAATAAAGTAAATTATTAATAGACATATACCTGTCACCACTCTATTTATTTGAAACATCTTTGATAATCCATTGGTGAACCTCCTCGATGTATGTCATCTGGAACATCAAACTATTTATGAATTGGAAAGGATGTTGGATTTGAACGAAATATTATCTCTCCATTTGAAAATGCTTTCGCCTTTCGACAGTCGAATATAAGGAGAAGATTCGTGTTTGCCGAGATTCTTATGTCTTGGTTGCACGTTTGTAGTTGTGGTAGCATTTAGAGTTGGATCAAGTTCAATAATTTGTGTCATACTAAAATCAAGTTAATTATCCAATGTTGGTAGTTTTGAAGTTGATGATCCAGGTACGTCAGCGTTGAAAAATCCACCAATTGACTTTTGAGCTTCATCTACATAAGTTAAAAATCGTTATGTAAAAATAAAATTTTAAATTGAAATACATTTCATAATAATGTTTATATCATACCATTAGTGTTTGAAATGTGGATGTGTTCATCCATTGAAACAGACGGCATATTCGTTGTATCTTTAGTAGATTGTGCAACATTGTGAGTGGCGTCGTCCTGATATTAGTTTTCAGAACGTCAATATATTCTGATTTTTTTGTATGAATTAAATTAACAAAATTCATACATGTATGAAAAACGTGATGTCATACATTTCTATAATACTTTTATACATTGTTCATATATATATAAAAAATCACTTTCATACACAATTGATACCACAATATACATTGTTTATATACACACACATACTAGGCAAATTACCCGTACTTCGCATGGAATTGAAATATTTTATTAGGCTTACATATTATCATTAGGTAATATTTGTATTTTTGATTCATAATTGGCAAAAACATTTCATCGTAAGGCAAAGTCTTTCTCTAAAATCTTAAAGTGCTATATTTTTTTTAAAAAAAATCGCAGACCAAAATTAGGGTATAGATAACAATTGAAGTATTAGTAAGAGTCTAAGAAAATATCTCGAAATGTTGGTTAAGTGTTATGAAAAATATTTAAAATTTAAGAATATAAAGAACACCATTAGAAGTAAAAAAAGAAACAAGAAAATATTAAAACACAACCACTCCCAAGTAAAGTGGAAATCATGTCCATACAGATCATAATTAATTAATTCAATAATATGGATAATTTTGTGAATCCTTTTATATGACCTCAATCAATATAGTTTTATTAGTGTATAGCATATCAAGTTTATATGCTACAAAATGAACCCTCAAAATTGGTTATTATCACAAATATTTTTTAGGCCATGTTCTCAAATACTAATTACTATTTTAAAGGTTCATATCCCGGCCCAGTATTTGGAATCAAAATATTAGTTATGGTATTATAGTCATATAGTATGAGTTACAAAAATTAAAAAAACATGAATGCAATTATAACCAATTAGTAGGTGACATCGGAATGTTCTCAATTGATATACTAAACAAAATTTTGAACATAACATATTATACATCTCACAAACTAATTTTGTGAAGCACTTGAAACAAACAAATATCCAATAATAATAATAAAGACGGCCTCACTTTTCCTAACAATCAAGGAGGAAAAAATACACGTGCGTATAGATTTTTCAAAAAGATAGTCGTGAGGGCAGTATCCAAGTACAGTTCACAAATTATTGAAAGAAGTCAGAAAGAAGAAAGAGGTTATTGACTAGTAATCAAAAATAAAAAAATATTATCCAAGGAAGAGTATAACTACCCAAAAAAATGGATCTTAAGATAATTAATTCACCTGCATTGGGACTCGTAGTAATTCGTCCCTCTAAAGTCTTTAACAACATTGAATCAATATAATTAATTAATGTCGTTAAAGGTTTGTAGACTTTTCCTTGTGAATGTGCATATTTATTGCGATAAAAAAAAATATTTATATTATAGTTTATTTTGGACAGTTGTTAGTTTCACAAAACTTGATCCTCTTATTATGGTAAAATAGAAGAGAAAAAAGAAGTTGGGACAAATAAGCTTAAAGTTTAGTGGACAAAATTTTCTCTATACCAAATAAAAAATAAATATTCTAGCAATAGTACAATGAATAACAAAAATGTTTGTACTAAGAAAAATAATTAACAATAATCTAATTGTGGCAAGCAAGCGATAACAAATCATTTTGTTCATTCATTAACAAACTTATCGTTTAGTTCCGTATTAGTTATTAAATATTTATTGTTGTGTGCTATCAAATATAGATAGCACAACCCCAAAAAAATTTCCCAAAAGTACATGAAGAAACTTGTAAAAGGGGAAAAAAAGAGAAGTAAAAATTCCATCATCCTAGGTGAAATTGTTTAAGATTAATTAAAAGAAAGTCACAACATAGCAAAAAAGAAGTTTGCAATCATACAGGAATACTATGATTGACTAAAAAATCCAGTTTCATGAAATAGAGAAGAAAATTTTGAGAAAGAAACATTTATACGAAGCATAATTAATGTATTTGAATTCAAAAAAAAACAAAACATACAAATAATAATGAAAGAAATAAAAGATTTGTTTACTTAAGAACCAAATGTATGGATTCAATCATCAACCATTTCAACAGCGTTATCAGTTGTACATTAAGAGGTTCAAGAGTCGTAATGTCGCATTGCAATTGAAATCAATTTGCCTTGTTTATATGAGCTGACACTTTAACATATTTTAAAAAACGTCACTAAAATAGAAAATTTTTTACCATAATTAGATGAATAACTATAACTTATAATAAAGATTAAGTTCCATGAAAAAATTCATAAAAACTCAATTAATGTATTTGAATTTGACTACCCTATAGTGGGAAAATCCCCAAACAAATTATAGTATCAAAATTTCCTCTATTATATAGACAACATAGGGTAGTATGAACAAATATTTATTGTGTCTTATTGAAAAGGATACAACTCTTTGGAAAACTTACAACCCTTCAGAAAGGTCACTACCTTTCATAAAAGTCATAATTTTTCATAAAAGTCGCAAGTCTTAATAAAAGTCACAACTCTTCAAAAAAGTTAACAACTTTTCATAAAGTCACAACTTTTTATAAAAGTCACAATAGATCTCTTCAATTCTCAGCTTTAGTCGAGTTAACGATGGAAGTCTGTGATGTCAAACCATTGTGCTTTGTCAACCTTATCAATGTGGATTAAAAAAATATTAAATAAGTAAAATAAATATTAGAGTAATTATATAGGTCATTAAAATGAGATTGACACTAACAGTAACTTGAGATATTCAACTCAGCCTTAACTGTTCATTAAACAGTTAATAAGTTTTGATATGTAAAATGTAATATTAAAAGCTATTTTATCGTTAATTTTTATTTAGAACCTTGCAATTTCAGCTTTCAAACTTTACAATTTTTGTTTCAAAATCAACCGACCATGGTGTCTGATGTTTCCCTTGCCTTCCAGTCATGGTGACTGGAGATTGATTTAAATGGTCTCCTCATCCATGACATTAAACTCTTTCCTAAGGTAAACAACACCATATATTCTGCGAATTTGTTGCAGGAAAGAAAAAATATGAGAAGAATTGTAATAATTAATACTGACTTAACTAGTGACATTCAATAGAAAGATTACATGATTGCCATGTGTTTTGGAATATCGTTTCTTCAATCATCAAAAAAAAATAAATAACGTCATTAGTTGTTTCAGTTCAGGATATGCAGGTGTGATTGAATCATGGATAACAATTGTGTTATTCAAATGGATGACAAACACTCGTAAAAATCATACTTGCAAGGGGCTATATGCGAAAATGGCTGAAATTGAATGACAAAGAATTTTTTTTGGCAACCCTACGACTGCACGCTTTAAGTGTAATTTTAAAAACTCATTCCCCATGGAAATATGACATACTGGTAGATCAACTAAATCAAAAATAATTGAGAAATTGATGTGTTTGAAGGGTATTAAAAGCAGCAGGAAATGACGAAATGAAGTCAAACATTCCGGATTTTTTAAAAATTTCGTCTTCCCCAAAAGTTTTCATAATCTAAATTTGTGATATAAAATTTGACTTTTGGACTTGTCCATTATCCCAAAATATCTGAATAAAGTATATTTGGAATACGAAGGATTAGAAACAAAAATCAGAAATTGGCTCCAGATTTCAGGACGGTTACAACGGACAATTTTTTTAATCAAAGTGTAAACTATGTACTTTATTTACGTGAAATGGAAATGTCATCTTGTTATTTTGCAGTTTCAAGGAAGACAAATATGGGCAACAATTGACATTGGATGTTTATGTTATGTAAATCATAAAAAACAAAACAAAATGGGTTTCTTGTAAAAATTGTTGGACTGGAACCTAGATGACCGATGAAGTCAATAGATCAGCGAACACATTCATGTGTGATACAGGAAGACAAAATGGGCTTTGTACCTTCTTTCTCCTATAAATTGATTAAACTAAAATTAAGACTTTTAACTAGAATTAACATAATTTCATAGAAACAACATTGATGCACTGCCATATAATGGGACAACCAACTCAATTAATACACAAATCATACCAACACTAATACATCAAACATACTAATTAATACAATACAATTCACATATTATAATTTTTTTAAAAACGCAATCGTGATTTTTAACCTACAAAATAAAACTCATACAGTACCAATACATCAAAATCACATAAAATATACAGTGATAATAAGCATGATAATAGTCAAAATTATACGATACGATTATGAAATTCAAAGTATTCGTACACAAAATTGAAAATTCAATTCATACACGATTAATACATAACTCATATAATATTCATACAAAACCAATTGTCAGCTAAATTAATGAATAAATTCATATACAATACAAAAATATCAATTCATACATAACTCATACAAATTTCATATAGTATGCCAAATAAAATAAAAAAAATAAATTCACTTTCATATAATATTTTAACCAAATTCAAAAATAATCGTTTTACTGACCTTCACAACGTTTTTGTATTTTTTTTGTGCGTTATATCTCTGATCCTTTGATGGCATTCTTGTCGAAAAAGGAGAAGAGTCTGTTGTTCTTAAGTGAAGAAACCTCTCTTCTTTGTTAGAGTTTTCAGATTGAAAAAATGAAGGAAAGAAATGGGTCACTAATATGGGTTAAAAGGAATTTTTTTATAATTTGGATGGGTTTTTTTATTTAATGTTTTTTCAGAATTTTAATTTTTTAGTATAAAAAAATATATATGATGTGGCCGAATCGTAACTTGCCACATGTAAAAAGTGGTTTTGCAAAGCCACATTTAAATAATTTAATGGTATAAATGAGTTTTTCTAAACGGTAACAACATAGATGACTAAGATGAGCCAAACTTTTAACAGATGACATAAACAAACCTTTTCTGAAAATTCGATGGCATATTTGAGTCTTTTCCTTTATTTAAAAAACTGTAAAAGGTAACTGTAATATTAATCTGTAAAAATTTAAAGAGTTTGATTTTAAAAAAGGTAAATGAAAAATTAAAAATAACTATTTAAACATATTAAATATTATTTAAATAATTAACTTATAATTATTGTAATTAAATATTATTTTTAAGTGATATGCTATAAAACCGATAATAATAATGCTTAAAGATTTATTTTAAAGAGTATTATAACTTGATATATGTCGTCTAAAATGTGTATGAGTTGTTATTTTTATAAGAAAATGTCTAGTGAAACATTGGAGAATAGTGAATACTAATACTATTTAAGCACTATTACACTGTTACCTTTTCGTTCACACCATAATGATAGAACAAAATATAACATTAGTTCTTCACTTGTACAATCGCACTTCAGTATCTACAAAATGCTGGAGCTAATCCTTCAAAAACTAAAATTGAGAATAAAAAAAAAACAAAGTAATCATACCAAATGCTATCCTCCCAAAGCAAGAATTAAATGCACAATAAATGGCATTTTCAATTCCCAGTCAAACATCTCACCTAGAGATTAATTTATTCAACTGTTTAATCCCATCTTAGCTTCCTACAACTAAAAATACAAAATTTCATCAGCAACTTGACAAAAATACTTTTCCCCAAACTATTTGGGGAAAAAGTACATTAACAGAAAACGAAATACTAGTATTTAATTTAAGGAATAACCAGATCGTCGTAAATATAGAACTTGGAAGTCCAAATTGTAATTGGTCCACCTTGTAAAAGATGACTTAAAGTACATGCTTCGTATGAAAGAGCAAAACTTGTCAGATACACATAAAGCAAGGGCTTATAAAATAGATTCACACTACTTGATTTGCACTCCTTTTTTTCTCCCAAAATTCACTCCAAAAACTTATCAGTTACAAATCAATATCCAAAATTGATTTTCAAAAATTACCTATCTCCATTTAACCAGTTTCAAACTTATTCTTCTCCGTTCAAACATTTGTCATTAATTTTCATCTTCTTCCGTTTTATTTTTTTTTCAATTTTTCTTCATGATACATATTGATACGAATCGTACATCCAATCATTCTAGCACTGATCAATTAGTATACGATTCTGACAATTAAAATTGGATCGGAAATAAATCAAAAAATTTGCATAACCCATTAAACATGAGGAATCAGTGAACAAAGAGATGTCAGAATCGTCTAAACCAAACGTTGAAAAAATCCCCCCAAAAAGGGAAAGAAAAGCAACACCAACTATTGCCTAGAGTATGTGTTTTTAATCTTTATTGGATTTGCTCTGTTGGATTTAAATTAACTGATACATTAATTACATGTGTTATGTTATATTGTTTATTGGGATAAAAGATGACACATATAAAACCCAATCTTAGTTTTATACCTACTGATTTGTACTTTGTCAACACATATAAACCCTTGTTTTAATTTAGTATTTAAAAAATTGATACATATAAAATCCAATATGAAGAAAATGTTGAGGAAATTTAACAAAAAGGTGATTAATGTATTAGGCAGGTCATCCTTTTTGCATTCTGTATTTTATTCTTGTAGCAAACATATACTATTTATACATCAATCATTTATAAATCTTACTGTCAGTGGTAGTCAAATGATTTTTATTTTATTAAGTTATATTATCAGTTCAACAAACATTCAATGTATCAGTCATATGAAGCTTGGTACCATAGATTTTTATTTATCAAACATGAATCATTTACTGTTAGTGGTAATTAAGTGTAAGGGTTAGTGTTGTTTAGTATGAACTGGTGCTTTTATTTATGTATCAGAAGATATCATTATAAATAATATGATTTTTCTTTTCATTTTGCAGTTAATATAATATATTATAAAAAGGTACCAAGACATGTCTTAAGTTTTGGTGCCCCTTATAACACAAATTTATTGGAAGAGTTTAAGAAGTCTACAATGCTTGATGTTATTGAAATGTCCATAGCTACAATTTTTGGAACATATTTAGAAATCCTCAAATGAAATTTTTAGGGTCAAATTACTAAATATTTGTTGTTGTTAAAGTTGGAACAGAACTACTCAAAGGTGTTGCATATTACACACATGAAGGGGGATATCTTGAATTTAGGATATCAAAAAAATTTGCCTTAATAACTGGTCTCAAATGTAAAGGCAATATCAAAGACTTTGCATACCCAAAATCTACTCCCTGTAGGTTATTCCAAAAATACTTTCTTGGAACAGTTAATAGTGTAAGCAAGAATCTATTGATCCAACGATTCTGATGGGCGATTGAGAGAACAATCTGGATGCACTTCAGATGGTTATCCTGTACTTTGTCCATATATTCATTGTCTTAAACTGGTGATTCTTCAATATCATATTAATGAATTCTTAATGGTTGGAGATGATAGCTATCGAGTATATCCTTGGGGCCAGATTTGCATTCTCAAAATTGATGATTTCACTTCAGCAGAATTTCAATCTTAACAAATAAATGTATCGTTTAAATGGAATGTCTTATGCACTTAACGTATGTACCTACAGATGTGCATCCCAAGTAAATCTTGAAATTCCATATAAACGATAAATCTATTTGTTAAGACTGAAATTTTGTCACAGTGAAACCATCAGCTTTGAGAATGCAATTTAGCCCCAAAGATATACTCCATAGCTACCATCTCCAACCATTAAGAATTCATTAATAGATATTGAACAATCACCCTTTTAATACAAAATGAATGCATGGACAAAGTACATGATAGTCATTTGAAGTGCATCCTGATTGTTCTCTCAATTGCCCATCAGAAATAGTTTGACCAGAAGATTCTTGCTTATACTATTAAATGTACCACAAAAGTATTTTCGAAATAACCTACATGGAGGAGATTCTAGGTATGTAAAGTCTTTGATATTGCCTTTACATTTGAGATCAATTATTAAGACAAATTCTTTGATATCCTAGATTCAAGATACTCTCATGTTAGTATGTATAATTTGTAACACTTTTGAGTTGTTCTGTTCCGACTCTAACGACAACAAACATTTAGTGATTTGACCCAGAAAATTGCATTTAGGGATGTCTAAATATGGTCCAAACATTGTAGCTATGAACAATTCAATAACATAAATCCCTAGACTTCTTAAACTCCTCTACGAAATTTGTATTATAAGAGGCACCAAACCTTAAGACATGTCTTGATACATTTTTTGTAACATATTTAGTGATTGCAAAATGAAAAGAAAAATAAAAAAATCACACTATATATAATAATAACTTCTGATACATAAATAAAAACACCAGTTCACACTACACAACAATTGACTAGCAGTAACAATTACACTTTACTATAACAAACAGTAAATGGTTCATAATAAAAATTGTTTGATACATAAATAGAATATATACTATCAAGCTTCAAATGACTGATGCATTAAATGTTAGTTAAACATATTATATAACTTGATACACTACAATAAAAATTTTATTACTATCACTAACAATAAGAGATTTATAATAAAAAATGTTTGATATATAAATAATATATGTTTGCTACACGAGTAAAACACAAAATACAAAAGGATTACCTGCCCGATAGGGGTGGGCATTCGGTATTTCGGTTCGGTTCGGTTTTTTTTTTCATTTTTTTTTGGTTTTCGATTTTTGTAAATTGCGTACCGAATACCGAACTGAAATATTTCGTTTCGATTAGGGTTTTTGTTAATTCGGTTCGTTTTTTATTTGGTTTTTGATGGGCCTTGTTTAGGGGATGCTGTAGACCGGCGCGCTGGCACGCTATGTTTGCGGCGGGCTGGAGGCTGGCTGCTGCTGTCGCGCCTGGATGCTGGCTGTCGCGCTGGCCTGCGAGCTGTCGCTGCTGCTTCTGGTGTCGCGCTGGCTACTGGCCTTATGGATATTGTCGCGATGGCTGCTGGCTTTGTCGCTGATGGAGGCTGAGCTGCGTGCTGCTGGACGGCGGCTGGCGGCGCTGCTGCTGCGTGGACGATGGACGGCCGGCTGGAGTAGAAGAAGGAAGAGGAGAAAAAGAAAGAAGAGAAGAAGAGTTGAAAGTTTTGAAGTGATGAAGAGGGAGAGGATGCGGAGTCTAGGGAGGCTGTTTCTTTTTTGTGTAGAGAAACTAGAAAACTAGAAGAAAGGTGTCAAAATGATAGGGTTATATTAGCTATTAGGGTTTCTTATATTTTTAAAAAAAAAATTATTAATATGTAAAATTATGAAAAAATACATAATGATAATTTAAATAATATTTCGGTTTTACACCACCGAAAAATACCGAATTCCAAAGTTAATATTGTAAACGAAAAACCGAACGAAATACCAAAAATACAAAAAAAAACGAATACCGAATCGAAAACCGAAAAAATACCGAAACTGAAATTCTGAAATAATTTTGGTTCGGTAGATTTTCGAGTTATTTTTTCGGTTGTTGTTTACTGCCCACCCCTTTACTGACCCGGATACATTACCATTACTTTTTGAATGTCTCCAACATTTTTTTCATATTAGGGTTTCATATGTATCATTTTCAGAATACAAAATTAAAACAAGGGTATTATGTGTCGAAAAATTACAAATAGGTAGATAACAAACTAAGATTGAGAATTTATATGCATCATTTTTCCCCAATAAATCTAATCTAGATTAACACCACACTGCCGAATTAAATTATCAGTGACAGCCTCACACAATCTAACAGAGCAAATGCAATATACAAATCACAAACAAGTGTAATAAAGATTAAAAACACACCCTAGGCAATGAAGGTCGGGCAATGGCAGGTTCTGCTTTTCTTCCCTTTTTTTGGGCTTTTTTTACAACATCTGGTTAGATGGTTCTGGCGCCTGTTACCTGATGCTTAATGGGTCATGCAATGTTTTTGATTTATTTTCGGCCCAATTTTCATCGACAGAACGGTATACTGATCGATTAGTACTAGAAGGATTTGATGTAGGATCTGGATCCATATTGAAAAAAAAGGAAAGGAATAAGATTAAAGTTGATATGACAAATGCTTGAAAGGAGAGAAAATGGAGAAGAAGTTTTGATACACGTTGAACAAAAAGAAAAATTTTGAAAATAAATTTTGGATATTGATTTGTAACTGATAAATTTTTGGAGTGAATTTAAGGAGAAAAAAAAGGAGTGAAATAGGAAGTGGTTAACATGGGTTGTAGAAGTGATTTATGTATCTGAAGTTTTGATATTTAGGAGAAAAAAGGGATTTAAGTAATATTTTTAAAAAAGGTAGGTAAAAAAAGGGACTAAGGAACGAAAGTGTGTATTGAAGGGTCGTTTACAAAGATTTATCTATATAATGTAAATTTTTCACACAATATTTAGCTATACCATTGATCTTTATCCCCCACCCCATTGCATAGGCATAGTAGTTGCTGACAGTCATACCTTATAATGGCGTCCAGTTTAGGATTCTCAAGTAGAATTCTTTAAACAATCTGATACAGTTGTAACTAGATGTTTGCGCTGAGAGGCTCAAGAGTCAATTGATCACTCTCTCTCTGAGCTGCCTTCTGTTTAAAAGAGAGAGGATGGAGAAGATATCGTGCTAAACGGCTCAAGGGATCCTGTAAACCTTCCATCTCATAGTGCCCAAACCGCCAATCTCTCTTTATATAAGGTCTCCATATGGGCTCATCAAGGCCTCCTGGGAAAAAACAGATAATCAGCAACAACATGCAATTTATAATACCGCAAAAAGAGGGATGGTGGAATCACTGCGTAAACAGAGTTTTTACACTACTTATCATTGATGTCAAAGAAAGAATATGTTCCCTCAAGCAGGTGCCATGCTTATGGTAGTATGCTAAGGTATTAAGGCAATTAAAGTGACAATTTCTCTAAGCTAACCTCATTCACCAACCACAGCAGAAAGGCTAGACTAGAGAAAGGTCAATGACGAGATTAAATCACGAGGAAAGCCATTTTGTCTTGTAGAATACTCTCCCGCAAGAGTACAATATCATGTGAGAGTTATTTATGGCTAGACCAACAGACAAATGGATCACTATAGAGCAGTGGAACCAAATTGGCATATGGAACAATCCATTAAGGTGTAACTTCTTTTAGATTCAAAATTGTAGTATTTCAACTCTAGATCGAAATCTGGCCCAAGTATAACCTTTATCCATCTATCCAAGGAGAAATGGATCAAAGTTTTGATTACAATCTTCAATTATCCGAAACCTGTTTCACGCCAAAACTAGGCTTGACAATCCTGTATTACCTGCATACATTAAGCCATACTTATTCACTGATCGATAGAATGGTCTCCTTTTTCCTTCTTTAGCAGCAGTTTGGAGCTCACCCCACACCTGTTCCCTGTCTTCCCGCGTTATTTTTCCAGATTCCGCAACCTGGAAATCAAGATGTCAGCAAAATTATCAAGAACAATAAGAAGTGATATCAGAAAGAAGGATGCCTTTGAAAACAAATTGTATGAAGGGCGAGGAATCCGAGCGAGATCATTGGCACGATCAACTGCTACAAGTCCAAACTTGGGACCATACCCATCTGCCCACTCCCAGTTATCAGAGATCGTCCAAAACAAGTAACCAAGTACACGAACACCCTGTATACATTATAAATATATGCAAGTACACATTACCAATCAAATCGAACTGGTGAAAATTTGGATATATTAAAAGAATAAAGTCCCAAGAGAAAAAACCATCATCATGGCGGCATAAGTTGCAAGTAGATGTTCCAACAAGTATGGTTGTCTAATCAAGTCCGTTCCATCAGAAACACCATTTTCAGTTATTATAAAGGGAAGATTAAGATGTTTGTATCTTTCATCAAATTGCAGCAACACACGGAACAAGCCGTCAGGATACACACCACGCCCAGATTCGCTGTACTCATCTGTCTCGACTAGTTTCAATCCTGCACCACAAATGACTTCCTGCTCAAGTCAAACAAGTGTGGGCTTTAATATTAAAAGAACAGGCAATGGAAATGCAGAACAAGAGTTTTTCTATTTGAACTTTTTCTAGACACTCCAATACCTGTCCATAGTAATTGATTCCAATGTAATCCATTTTGTCAGATATACAATCCAGAAAAGGAAAAAGGGTCATGGAATTGGCAACGGAAACAGCAGCGACGTCAAACAGTTCCATACTCCGGAACGCAATATAAATGAGGAATGGCTCGTGGTGACGCTACTCCCCACAAAATGGCCACCTTGCTGGCTTGCTGAGTAATATAAGTCCAGAACAATTAAAATAAATCAAGACAGATGAAGGACAAAATAAACTCAAAATAGAATGAAAATAAGTACTAAATTAAAATGTTTCAAATGATCACATGAACAAGGGGCACTACTAACTGAAGTTCAACTATGCTGAAATAGGAGTCAGTTTCCTAACTAAGTACCAAGGTGTAAAAGAAGAAGTGAGACTGCAGCTTTAGAAAGCATGTTGTTGCAACTCTAGGTAATCAAAGAACTCCAAGTTTTCCTGTGGTTTTCTTTTGGAAGGTATGGACCGACATGGTTGTAAAAAAGATATTACTTGAGTAGATATATGCTTTCAAGATAAGGAATATTGCAAACCTTGCATCCCACTTGCTATAGTACACACAACATTAGTTACAAAAATGTCACATTCCTTCAAATTTGAGGACTTAGTAGCAGAATTTTCTGTCACGAAAATACATCACCTAAAGACATCCCTGAAATTTGAACTGATGTTGCTCCAACACTTGAGTAGTTCACTATTTCAGTTCTCAAACTCAAGAATCCTGCCAAATGCTCTTCTAGATCATATTCACTTTTTAGCCTTTTCTCACATTTTTTAAGGCTCAGCACATATTTTTTGTCTTTTCATTTCGATTGTTGTGAGTTAATGCTTGTACAACTATGATTGCACTTAATGGAATACTTATTTGCTAAACTGTTCTTTTCATTAAATATTTATAATTGCTTGAAGACTCATTTTTACTTTTCTTTTTATTTTAGTCATGTTGTATGTGCCATCTTGCGCACACCTCGATTGGTCACATGGGGTACCTGCTACCTCCTACCATACTGGGCAACTCTGTTCACCAAGGCTTGGACAAATGAGAAGAAATCACCTAATATTTCTACCTCCGCTAGGATTTGAACCTGAGAACTCATGGTTCCCAACCCACTTCATTGATTACTAGGACACAGTCTTGGGTGCTAGGTCTATACTTTGGTTCTTTTATAAACATACTGTACAGGCCAGTTATCTTGCACCGTGACGTAAATCCCACGCGGAGGAGTACCTTCACTACCACCAGAACAAAGGCCGGTTACTAATAACAAAATGTCAGATAGGAGAAATAGACAAGTATCTTGTATTTGTTTTGTCTCTCCTAGGATTTGAACCCGACACCTTATGGTTTTCAACTCACTTCATTGACCAGTAGGCCACATCCTTGGGTGCTGGTATTTACTTTCTATTAATGAGCGGTTAGCTGGCTCTTTTACTATTGTTGAAATTATTGGCCATGATAACAGTTAGCTTGTGCCTTGTGGGATTGCACTAGGTCTGTTGTTTGTAATAGTTAGCATCATATGGGGAGTATGGTTTCTGTCCTACACTGCCATTCGGACAGTGTAGCTATGTCAGTGTTTAACATTAGATGGCTTAAATTCATATTGTCAAATACTCGCCAGCATTTCCTTAACCAAGACATTATGGATTCCGCCTCCACACTCGCCTGCAAATTATATTGACTTAGTTTTTCCTAGGCCCTACTACCCCAAGGCATGAGCGATAGCTCATAACTAGTATATGGAGTTCTTTAGTATAGTAGTGTATTACACGTCTCATGACCTCTTTCCAATCTAACAAAAAAATCTCCTTTTCTTTTATCAGTCCAATTTCACAATAATTCGTCACTGGAAGAGAAAATAGTAATAGTAGCAACAAACTAGAAAGCAGTAGGAAGAAAATTAATCAAATAACAAACTTGCGGTCTTCAAAATGCCTTCAAACATGATGGAGAAATGAAAATATTCATTGTACCATGGAAAGAAAAAAAAAAGGTACAAGGAGTAGCTGGAAACCTCTTTTCATGAATATAATCATATGCCTTTGTATGCGCAATTGCTATCCAGTTCATGGTCTGATTGAAGACACCTGTAGGTAAAGCAGAAGTAGCAACCTCCAGCATATCAGGATTACCACCAGGCCAGGCACCAGCACAGTAAGTGAGCATACAAAAGACATGAGGCTCGTTAAAGGTAACCCAATAATCCACTATATCTGCAACAGAGTCAACAATAAGCCTGTACGAAAACATATCCATTTGTTCATGGGAGAGTAGCACTTGCAAGTATATTACAGTGATAAAAGGTGAAATGCATAAAATTGTGCTGCTTGACAAAGTGCTTTACATATATTTGCTCAAAATTGCTACTAAACGATCATATATAAAGAAAATGGATTGGCAGATAAAGGGAATAGAAGTAAAGGAAAAGTATCAAGTATCTATAATTGAAGCTACGACTGCTGGGATAATCATCTGATACATATAAACCCGACTATGGAGATCTAAAGTTTACAGTAGCCAAACCTGGTAAATTCCATGAAGTAGTCAACTGTCTTCTCCAGTTTCCATCCTCCGTATTCTCCTGCCCACGGTGGTAGAGAGTGATGAAACAATGTCAACATGACCTTCATCCCATATGATCGGACTCTATTAATGATCCATTTATATCGCTCCAATGCCGCAAAATTGACCTACAGAATACGTGAAGTAACTTAATGCACCATCGGAGTATTGAAGCATATTCAACATGTTACTTTGGTGAGAATTGTAACAGGGAAGAGAAGTTGAGAGAAAAATTGTCTGATTATTCCCTCCAGCTATTGGAGTTTAAAATTTGAATAGTGTATCTGCATCTTTTCTTTTTATTTATTGCATTGTTCAGTGAAATTTACATGTTTAAGAAAGGAAATTACATAATTGCATGAGGTAAATCAAGTCAATGGATCTTATGCAATTTTTACAAGATCCTAGTAATATTCATAAGATTCTAACGCTCCGTCAAGCTGGAAGTAAATCAAGTCAATTCATCCTACAATATATACAAGATCTAGTATCATAGATGACACTCCTCCACAAGCTGGTGACCACAAATTACATGTACCAAGTTTGCTACATCTATAACTTGTTATAGGACCAGCAAGGGCCTTGGTGAATATATATGTGAGTTAATCAATTAACTTCACAAACTTTGTGACAATGTCTCCTGAGTGTATTTTTTCCCTGACGAAATGACAATCAATTTGTATGTGCAATATGAATGTCCAGCTCCAAATTTGGGTAAGCCTTTAACTTTGATACATAACTTGACTGAGCAAACCAACTCTACTTGAACATATTCAAGGCATATATGCAATCGATATGAAATAATGACCTCAACTAACATTAAAAAAAACCAGCAGCAAAGAGCCACTGTAGCAGAGATGTGGTCAAACCAAGGGTGGAATCTGAGCTTTAGAAGACCTCTAAATGACTGGGAGATCCAAAGGTTGGTGGAGTTTTACAAGGTTTTAGGGCAGTTCAAAGGAACTATTCATGCACAAGATAGTTTGGTATGGCAGGATCACAACCGGGACAATTTCAGTGTTAGAAGAGCGTACAAAAAATTTAATCCTTGTAACAGTCAGGGGAATGGATGGCCATGGAAGTTGTATGGAAAACTAAAATCCCCTACAAGGTGTCTTGTTTTACGTGGCTCCTTGCTAAACAGGCAGTTTTGACCCAGGAAATCTCATGAAAAGAAATATTCAACTAAGTCCTAGGTGCCTTCTATGTGCTGAAGAAGAAGTAGAGACTGTCAACCATCTCTTCCTCTACTGTAGAATAACCAACATTTTGTGGAATGTCTTTATCAATCAGAAGGACATGAAATAAGTTATGCCTAGGAAAGTTACGCAGACCCTGAAGTTATGGAGTAGTTATACAAGCATTTCCGGGCATAAAGAAAGATGGAAAATTATTCCAGCTTGCATCTGGTGGTCAATGGTCCGTGTGGAAAGAAAGAAATCTCAGATGCTTGCAAAACAGGAGCAATTCCACAAGAAGATTAGATGAACTGCTTAGTTTGTTTCTTTTGGTGTAAAACAGGAGTACATGGTAGATCTAGAATCAATTAAAGAGTTTTAGGTTCCTTGTAAATTTTGTATATGGATTAAAGATCTTCCTGGTACTCTCCACAATTGTAATTAGGAATCTTGTAACTTATTGTGGCAGGTTCTGGTTTTTGTTTTGGAATAGAATACAAGTTGTTACTGTCTCCAAAAAAAAAAACATAAAAAAATATTCATTTATACATATAGAAGTCATTAGTACAAAAATACTTAATCAGTAGGCCTCACAGGAAAAAGCCGGAGACTTAAGTCAAAATACATTAACATAACCTGAAAGTACTAGTCTATGAAGCTTCTGCTACATGACATAAACTGAAAAAATGTTGGGACAAGGCCCTGGAACCCCAAAAAATCTATACACCTAACATGAAACATGATAAGGCCCAAACGGTAGTGGCGCTCACCAACTACTGAAAGTTTAACAGAGATGCCTATCAATGCGGCATGTCACCATGAATGTTGTAACTACAGAGTCACAGTGTAGTGTAGTGCCCTCGACAAAAGGGATGTGAATACATATGGAAAAAGACGCGTATGATTAGGCATACAGGAATAATAAGATACATAATGTAGCTCATACAAGAGGAACATGGAAACATAATATGGTATAGCCTGAACAAGCTAGGAAACATCATACCCTCATTATGAGATACCGTCTTCTTAGGTTGCCATAGGACTTATCTCTCATTATCTTGTTAGGTTGTGACAGGACTTTAACCTTATCATCTTATTAGGTTGTGATGGAAACTTATCTTATCATCCCATGTAGGTGCGATATGAATTTTATCCTTGTCATCTTATTAGATTGCAATTGGACATTTATCATTACCATCTCAACAGAAAAATATAGCTGACATGTGGACATCCGAGGGGTGGGAGCTTGAATTTTAGAAGACATGTCAATGATTGGGAGGCTCAAAGAGTGGCTGATTTCCTCAGCAAACTTGATCGCTCCTGGGGTTCAAGTTGGTGAAGATCATAATATGGTATAGGGCAACTCCAAAGGCATTTTTAAGGTCAATTTGCCTATTAAAATTATGAACCAGTCCAACCAACAGACAGCAAATGCCATGGAAGCAGATTTGGAAGATAAAAGTTCCCCCACAAGGTATTTATTTTTGTATGGTTACTAACTATGGCTCAGACTCTTCATAAATGTCATAGGGTGCGTGTCGGATTCGCCAAAAGTAGTGTATTTTGAAGAATCCGACAGAGGTGCAGCATCAAAAGTGAAGAGTCCGTGCAACTAAGGTTTCTAGCAAAGGAAGCCACTTTAACAGTGGACAACTTGATGAGCAGAGGTATGACACTGTGCTCAAGATGATGCATGTGTAAAGAAACAGGAAACAGCTGGACAGTCAACCATCTATTTCTGCATTGTCCATACACAGCTCATTTGTGGAGAATCATCCTAAACCTTAAGGGTATAGCATGGTCAATGCCAGGCAAAGATAACAGAACCTTGTAGTAGCTAGATGGGGGGGGGGGGGGGGATAGATGTCACCATGATAGGATAGGAGAAGATGGAGAGGAATCGGAAGGAGAGGAATTACAGATGTTTTGAGAGCTAACAGAATAATGTGCAGAAGATCAAGTTCGAACTTACTTAATGTCATGTTTTTGTGTAATCAGATTTACTCTAATGATACTATGTCTATCATAGATGTTCTAGATTCTTTATTAGCTATAGAGGAAAGACACTAGAGCTCTATTGTAAATATGGTTCAGTACTATCCCAAGTACTGTAAGACTGTTTTTATCCTTGATATGATACAAAGCTATATTTCAAAAAAAATTGTGATAGGATTATCCGTGTCATCTCATTAGGTTGTGATAGACTTTGCCTTCTTGTCTCATTAGGTTGCGATAGGACTTTATCCTTATCGTTTTAATTAGGTTGTCATAGAACTTTATCCTTGTCATATCTCTAGGTCGCAATAGGAATTTATTTTTATCATCTATTAGGTTGCAATAGGACTTCATTTTATCATCTCATTAGATTGTGATAGGACTTTATCCGTATCGTTTCATTAGGTGTGCAATAAGATCTCATTCTTATTGTCTCATTACAAAATTATGGTATCAACATATCTCATATTGTTGGCACATTTGGCCCTTCTCATAAAACATGGCACATTTGGCCATTGTAAATCATCATAGGCTCATTAGCCCTTTATTTTTTTTATACTTTTAGCATCATTTAGTAAATCATTGCGAGAGTAAGGTCCATTCAAAAGCATCATGTAAGTATTTAAGGAAATCAAAGATTCATCATCTCATCGTTGAGCATAATTATCATAAAGAGCACCTTTTAAACGCTTCTGGAATATGAACCTTCTTGAAACATATTATATGGGAAGTACTAATCATAGAGTACTCAAGACTTTAGAATTTTAGATAGTATTATCCTATAAAAACATATGGTCTTGGAAGATAGTAGATCTAAGGTTTTACTTCAAAGAATAGTCACATTAAGGAATTTAACTCTCACCAACCTCCTGTATCTTACAAGATCACCAGAGGCTCACTTGACTAGCATTCTAAAATCTAATTATAAGTAATAATTAAGGTTCTATTTCAACATAGAACTAGTAAAAGCTCAATCTGGAACCATTGGAGTATCAATACTCTTAAAGTCCATTATTCTTGTTTCCTCAAGAATATCAAGAGCATAGTTTCCTTGGCAATGGAAATTCATAATGATGATTTAGCAACCTCAACATCCAAGTATTACCTCAATCGCCCAAGGTAATGCTTGAAACGTGTTGAAAAAGGTCATGGTGCAATTTGGAACTTCCTTTTTCATCATTATCTTATGATGACAATATCATCAAACATACACCACTAAATACAGGCACAAATATGGAGGGCAATGATATTAGATTAGACCGTGAAGTGATCATCATAGCCTACATACCGTGTTACTAGACTCCCCTTGAATTACATCAATGGATGCTCATATAAACTTTTATCTTCTTGATCCTGAAGAAGAAAGACATTATTTTTTACATTTTAATTGAAAAAAAAAAAGAAGAAGTCATTTAATGTCCAACTAGTGAAATGACCAATGACGAAAGCAACCATAGACAAAAAAAGATGGTTGAAGCAAACCAGCGAGAGAATAATTTCATAGTCAAGTCTAAAAATATGTGTTAGTACCTTGGCACCCAATCATTCCTTTAGCTAAACAAATCTATCCATCAGGCCCAATATTCATATCCATTGTGTATACTATCGAAACTGATAATAGATTTTGAGGAGATAAAGGAACAAAGCTCACAAATATCTCTAGAGGTTAAAGCAAACTCTCTCAGTTATAACTTGCTATGGCCTAGAGGAGAAAGAGTTCACTTGTAATCATTGGAATAGAAACAAAGACAGTGATGATACAAGGTATAATGAGTTGGTGAGAAACGATGATAACTCAAATAGGTATAGTTAGGATAGGATTATAAAGTAGAAGAAGCCTTTACAAGGTGGAAGTAGGAGGACTCATGGAGACAATTAGCAACCAACAAGGAATTGAATGTCAGTCATAAATCGTTTGGACCCAATGAAGGGGCCAGATGATAATTATAAGTAAAGAATGGTGTTGTAGTAAAGGGTAGAGCTATAGGAGAGAGTTGTGGGGGGAAATGAAGGAGTTAGACAGACAAATCACAAAAGACGGAATTGGTGAACTCTCAGAAATAATACATGTTCAGAAAAGAGGGTGCAGACTGCAAAGTAGGATTGATGATGTTACCATATAGTATAATAAACAATAAATTTACACAATACCCTTAATTGTTGTAATGTTAGATTAATCGACAAATACTAAAAATAATTTAAGGACTGCTTTCATTTCCTTATATCGCAAACTTATGCTCTTTGTAAAATATTTTAAGCTATTAAATTCATGCAACTCCCAATGAAAATAATAATAAAACTTAAATGGTAAACCAATCAGCAAAAAAAATTATTTGCATAAAGGAAAAAATGATGGATGATCATAAAAGGGATAGCAATAAACAAACCAAAAATCTAAGGTGGAGATGACTAATAGGTAAAAGAGTGAAGTTAAGTAAAATAATAGGGTTAAGAAAAATAAATGTGATTATGAATAACAAGAGTACAGTGAGAAAGAGAAATAACGTAGCTATTCCACACATTATTGTTAGTGACATAAAATGCGTTCTTTTATCGTTACATAGACAACATATTTAACAACATAATATAAAATTAAGTAACAATCAAAATAAACATTGCATTTAAAATAATGATACAATACAATAAATGGGTAACAACCATCCAAACAAGCTGTTGGATAAATGGGGAACATGTGAAGGCTATTCTCACTCTAGGTTTTCTAAGAAGCGAAAAAGATTAAAATGGTTTTTGTTGAAACTGAAAAGGTATATCCACATAAATTCTGGGGTCATATTACACCATGCAGTAGATATGGTTTTCTTTAGGTAGAGATTAGTTTGAAAAAGCAAATTGAAAAGTAAAGGTAGGTAAGGAAAGTTGGTACAATTGAAACAAAATATACAACTCTTGACAATAACAAATTAGTGAAATTAGGGATGCTTAGCACAGGTGTTGTACTCAAATCATTTCCCTTGGGATACTCTCAACAGGATGATGTTAGTGATCGAAGTAGGTTTTACAGAGTTGTAGACACAAGGTGTCATCATGATTTGAAAGAAAGGTTACATACAGGATATAATAATAATCATATACAAGTAGACAATGAATTTCATGGTAATTTTTACAGTTTCTTTCAGTCCACCGAGTGGCTCTTCAGGCATGATCCTTGGACCAATCTTACCCCCATTCGAAAGACTTGCACTCCAGTATTTTAGCTAATTTCAATTCAGTGTCAGGATCAGAACAAAACCTTAGCCTTTCCTCCCTAACACAATCCCAAACGTTAACCGAGTCAAAGCAAATAGAGTTGCAATGGGTTGTTAATGTTTAGTATCACGTTATCTATGGTTCACAGGTTCAAAGAACAAAGCTTACAAGTGTAGTTGTAATTATAATTCAGCGTGTTATGCACCATAATTTCTGAGACTACAATCAAAATGCTAAACAAGATCCATAAAACTTACGGGTGTGGGACGTTACTGCAGGCAACAACATTATGATGACATTGCTCAGTTGGAGTTGGCTCTTCCACTTCTAGTACTTCTCAAATCTCTTATTTGTGCTTCAATTGCTATCTTAAGGGACTTTTTCTCTTTATGGTCTTGGAGCTTCTCTCTGAGGTAACGGTCCTTGCTGAGATCCACCATCACCTGTAGCGGAGCCCATAATAGCATCTGCTGTTTGAGGCTGCTGGATTTCATGTGATTCTGTATTTTTGGCAAATTGGAGCCAAGCATCATCAAGCCTGTCTCCACATGAGCAGTGCGTAGCCAATCCAAAAAAGAATCCTTCTCCCCTTCTAGAGAGTATCACAAATGGGTCAAACCACATACTCACACATAATAGATATTCAATTACTATGTTAAATTTTTGTGGACAGTCCTATGCAGCCTATGTGAAGGCATCGAATAATGGAAAAAGAGAACAGCATTAAATTGTATGATAACATAGAGCCTGTTTGGATGGAATTATATGCCAAAAGCACATAAGTTACAAATTCAACTTAAGATACTGACTTTTTTGTTATTTGGCTTTAACACACTTTTATATAACCCTAACACTACAAAAGTGCTTAAAAGTTATTTAGCTTAAAAACACTTAAAATAACTCAATCCAAACAGGTTACATCCCTGCGGGGTTCTATCAGGAAACCATGATTTTTGTGTTCTCCTCAGCTATGCTGTTTCTGGGTCATGGTGGGTTAGTTACAACACACAAATACTGTCTAATCTTAGGAAATGGTGGAACCAATGCAGAGTGAGGTCATTCTCTTCTTTTTAAAAAAAAGTAGAACAGTAATACTCAGCAGCACAAAGATACTGCTGGAAATCATATACAAGTTACAAAAGATGCCCCAACAACTGAAGAAGAAAGAAATATATCCTGATAGCTTATAGGGATTCGATGCAAAATGAAGAAATTCCCAGACAATCAAGAGTTTTTGGAAGGTGGGATATACAGGTATGGCGCATCAACTATTCTTTTTTAGGGAAAAGGCCACACCACCCGCCTATCTAACCTTTAAGCAAACAAAAGCAAACTGAAGTCATGCTTCAAAATTGTAGACCAACAGCCGTCCATGTTCAGTTACTGATGACTGATGAAGGTCATTTTACATCAAGTACCATCCAAAAAATGGAATAACGTACTTCTCCATTAAACAGGGACCTTCTACTTACCCGTCTATAAAAGCCTACACCCAATTACATAATAATATCATTTTCATATAACTACTCCAACTGTAAACTGAACTAAGTTATACACCCAAATCACTTCCTCCTAAATCTTAATCATCGTGCTGTAAAATCCATGTTCAATTTACAACTTAGGTATAAAAGAAATGAGACGTATGTGTTAGCTAGTAAGCTAATTGCAATAACGTTTGAATTAGGCTTAAAAGCTAAAAGTAGTGTGTTACCAGACGGATTGAGTGAAGGAGCAAGAACGTGGCCGGGCAGTATCTAGGGAGAGCGAAAGAACAACGCTGAGGTTCTTTTCCGGTAGGGAGAAGGAAAAAGGATTGGCGGGCAACGGTGATAGTTACTAAGACGCGGGCGAGCTTGGTAGCGCCGTGACAGAGCAATAACTGACATTCTTACCAATTTCAAAAGCGTCACAGTTGTGGACTTGCAGTGTGGGCGGGCTTGTGGAGGATAGGCCCTCGCCCGCAATAGAAATTCAGATATGATTAATTGTTCCGGAAGCATTATGCTACCTNAATCAGGAGTCAGAGAAGGACTATCAGTGTGGAAGAGGGAATGGGTGATGTTTGGAGGGTAATTAGGATAAGGTCTTACCTTCGTGTGAGTATCCAAAATAATAGTTATCACTTCCAGCATTATTGGCATCGTTTGAGGAGTTATGGGATGGGGACGTAGATCCCCCATAAGATGGTTGAGGTTGGAGATGTGAAACCTTGGGGGTTGAAATTTAGTTAAGGATGCTCAAGATAAGGTTATTAATATTCAAGACTAATCTTCTAGTAGCCCAAAGTTAGGAAGAAAGAAGTATGTGGATAATAAGTAAGAGACATGACATTCTATAGGCTGGTGAGAATGTTCTCTTATTGGTATCACCCATGAATGTGGTGGTAAGGTTTTATCGAAAAAAAGATTCGAGAAAAGAGGGGTTTGTTTATTTTTTTGACTTTTAGGAGTCGCCACTATTTTTTTTAAGAAAAAATCAAGAAAACTTATTTCCAAAACCAACTTAAACAAACAATTGGATTTGAAAAATATTTTGGGTGTTGGGATCTCGTAGTAGCGTAGTAGGAAGGTTTCAAAAGAAAGCACCTAAGGGGGGGGGACGCGCCGTTTACTACGTTTCGGCGATTAACTTATTGGACATTTTTTTTTTAACTCTTTGCAATTTTTGAAGTTTGAATGTATTAGATACTTTACTGGGACACATTACAGTTTTGAAATATTTGAGTTATCTAGCCATTGTTTGCGCGAATCTTTTCGAAGCTTACACTTAATTTTATTCTAGACAAATATATTACTGATTTTTGACTCGTTTATTATTTATCTTGGCAAATCTTATTTGAGTTAAAGCCTTTTTTAAAATTTAAAGAAAACGTGCAAAATATGTTGTTAAGACTTCGTTTTAAAGCGAAAACTTTTTAAACCTACTCTAAGCACTACTTCCAATTTAAACATTCAATGCTTTAAAGTTTCAATTTTGTAGTTTTTTAAGGTTAGATAAAATAAAAGGCGTCGATGGGGTTTGGAGTTCCTAACCCTAACGATAACCCACAGGGAAAGCATCTAGAACAAGTAATGGGGGAGGGGAGAGAGAGGAGAGAAGAGATTTGGCGTCCGAACTCGGGTTTGTGCGCCGTGACACGAGTTTTGGACCCACAGGTTTTTGGTGTTTTTTTTTATACACTTCTTTCGCTCCTTGTCCTCTTGTCTAAACATAAAATAATTACAAGAAAATAAAAGGGACAGGGCTTATGCCCATTACAAGAAAAATAAGAAATGTAAAGTAAAGAGTCTTCTGATTCCATTTTGGTTTTTTGTTCATATCTTCAGGACATGGGATTCCATACGCCACGACGTGAAGGGGGGTTGACTCGATGGAGAAGGCAAACCTCACTGGTACCTTCATAAAGCTAAGGAAAAAGGGGGAGTTCGTTGAAGAACTCGGATTAAAAATCATGCAAACAAATAAATAAAAGGGGACGTTAGCCGCCGATACCCAATTTTTAAAGTAAAATTAATATCAATCAATTGTAGCAAACAAAATAATGATTTACAGACAACTATTTTATCATGACAACACATGTGAAGTAGTACCTGACCATATACGCCTAAAATTTGTGGGTCAATCTCAACTAATCGAGAATTCAGTAAAGCAAAACAAGATAAAATACATAAATAAAAAAGGGAATACAACTATGAAAGGAACTTCATTAAGATATCATCACGGAGATGGTATTTAACTTCTCACAATAAAATGACAACATGGTTATCACAGTAGGTCTTCGCAAAAGCATGGATAGTGTAGCAATAAGAAAACACGAGCATGGTAGGACTAAAAAAAAAAACTCATTACGAAGACCAAGGGGAGGACAACAATGACTAGAACAGAACGCTAGCTGACTTCGTTAATACCAGACTCGAACCAGGGCGTATATCAACCCAATACGATGAACTAGAGCAACTTCACAATGTCGGAAAAAATGCACACGCCTAAGCAACACTTGTCGAGGAATTCAGCAGCAGGGAATCAATGACCCTAAAAACACATCGACACTACATTAAATAAATCACAAGAAGAACAACTATAAAAGAATACGTGGAGACAAGACGAAGGGAAACAGAAAAGAGAAAGAAAACGAAGCAGGAAAAGGGAAGCAACAGACGTCCTGCTGTTCGAGAGATTGAGCTCACCATTCGCAGAAACCCAAGACACAAACCCCTCTCCCTAACACTGAAGGAGCTCCAAACATTAAGAAGAAAAAAACATTCAGGCATATGAACCCAGCTTCAGAAGGACAAGCGATGTTTAACCTCCCTAAATGTCATAGTTTAATCGAACAAGAAATAGACTGGAACCTGAGGGGATAAAAATTTCTGCATCGATAACACAACATCACAATATGCACGCAAAAAAAAAACAGCAAGGGAGAAAACAAACAAAAAAGAAGAAAAGGACCACTACAGAGGACGGGAGCCCGGTACCTTCTTCGTAGCAAGGAACAGGGACGGCGAGCAGAAGGAACGACTTCCAACTGGAACGCTGCGTTCAAGAGCCCACGAACGAGGAAACTCAATCCAAGAATTCGCAACTGTGCTATCTTGCTCTCTTTTCTATTAGCTATCTACCACGCCTTCGTTCTAGTTGGAAAACGAACCGACAAAGGCCGAAGTGTTCTCTAGAGTTTCCTTTATTTCTCTCGGAAATAAACAGAACAACCAAAGGATCTTTTCAAGAATTTCTTTAACTGTTGCTTCTACCGACAAACGGGAAAAGACAGAATTCCCTCGCAAAAATTTTCCACCCATTTTTCTAACAATAGACGGACGAAGACAGCCAGAATATTTCTTTCCAAAAATTTTCACCCAGAAGCAACACCCCAAACTGACGAGAATGGGGGTTTATATAGGAAAATAAACTACGGTTTTTTTTTCCAGATTTGGGGGGATTCGAATGGGGGACCATTGATGTCAAAATTTGAATCTTTTCGTTAATGGAGCAACACCTTTTTCTGAAAATTCAATCCCATTCCGAAAGAGGAAGGGAGAGAGAGAGAATCGATGGTTTTGGATCGAACTGAGGTCATCGCCGTGGCGAGGTGGACTTCATCTCACAGCACACGGAAGAAACGTGCCTGGCAAAAGCTGGAAAAATCCAGCGTGCCTGATGCAGCCCTGCTCTCGCTCGTCACAGGGGAACAGTTGCGCCTTCTCTGTTTACGCGCAATGGAGAGATAGGGGGATAGGGATAGAGAGGAAGAGAGCGTGGGGAGACGGGTCGCGTGTAAAGAGAAGGGATTTTCCATTTTGGGGTCTGTTTGTTTAGCGTTTTTTTCTTTGCTTTGTTTCTGGCGATTGTTTGTTCTTTCTCCTTTCTGGAAATGGCGTGAGGAGCGGGGAAGAGGAAGGGAGGGGAATTGGGAATTTTGGTCGGGTTAAGGGGTTAGTGGAGGTGGGCTGTTGGAATTGGGTTGAAGAGGGATTAGGTGGGCCGTCTGAAAGGAATTGGATTGGGCTGGGTTAAGGGGTTAGTCGAGATGGGCCTGGGAATTTAATGGAAATGGCGGAGTGGAAAGTTAAGAGAAGAGAAGGGGGAAGGGGGCCTGGTAATTAGGAAATAGGGGGAGGGGAGGGGCCGCATGAATATTGGATAGAGCCCAAATTTGGCTCTTCCAAATGAAGGAAAGGAAAAAGAGTAAAGTTTGAATACAGCCAATTGATTGGAGAAAAGAATTTGGGTATAAATTATTAACTAGCCCGTATTTATTTGGTAACACAAACTATTTAAATTATATAAAAAATGATTCAAAATATAGTTCTGTGATTTAAAGTAAACTAGTTAATAGAATACTTTCTAAACTTAAGATAACATATATACATAGTGCATATACATATATACGTATATATATGTATATATGATATATATGTTTTATTTTCGCAAGATTTATAAAACTAATTAACTTAAATAATTTGAAAAAACTCCGAAGCTCGATAATTAATTAACCGACGTGGGTCAAAAAGTTGGGTTGTCAACAACTGTCCCTATTTACTTGGGTTGATGCAAACAACTCGAGGAAACTGAAATGGACCCCAACAATTTTGACAAACCCATTCATCTTTGAAAGGAGAGGATCGACAAAGGAGTTCGGAATTATGAGCCGAACCCTTGCAAGCGGGTCTCCTTCATATCTCAGGCTATATGATGAAGCAGGCCACTTGTAGTTCGATAAGCTTGAGTTACCGGCGATGATTTTGAAAGAAACAAAAGCCACCTCACACCGAATTATTTAGTATCGAAATGCTTCGAGATAAAAATTTGAAGAGCGAATGTTGGGCATACAGCCGAGTTTTCAACAAACATTGAATCGCCTACATATCCTTACCTTCGGAATAAGGACTTGTATGTGTGTTAGTTCGACTCGATCGGTGGAAAACAGGGAAATCTATGTATGCCTAGATAACCTTGGTTTTGGACCAAGTGACAAATTAACGAGTATGAAAAGGAGGCTGGTAACCTATTAGCCCAGAATGTGGAGCTTTCATATCCACAGGTAAGAACTTACACGGAAATAATTTCTAAATCTCTTGAGCACTGCACCGATTGGAAACTGGCTTCCGATTTAAGACAAAACTTCCGGATGCCAAGACGACTGAAACTGACAGACCTAAAGGAAGACCCGCCTGCCTTGAGATGGGTGCGGTTTTGATCGTGGTTATAAGTCCTCCTCTGGCTCGCGTCTTAAGAGTTTGAACATTCCTCTTGGATATGTCCAAGTTCGCTGCTAAACGAAAAAGTTCACGTTGTGTGCATCCCTTTTGATGTCATCCGCACTGTGGTTTTTGGAGAATTCACCCTTTGGATGCTCTCGAAAAGACTGAGATTAAAACTTGTTAGCTTAAGAATGCAATTAGGATGGGAGACCAGGTCTTGACGTGTCGACACTTCATTGTCTCCTCCATTTTTTTTTGTTTTTAAAAAATCGACGTCGACTAGATCAATCTGACGTCCAGCACATAAAAGCTATGCCTTGTGTTTTGCAATCTAATCTTCAAATGTACTCTATGCTTTTGATGTCGAAAAAATAAATAAATGCCGGTGTGAATTGGAATATCTCTTTGGTCGTCATCTTCGATGTCTTCTGATGTTTATTGTTATCAAAAATAAAAGATGCAGTTGAGGCCGAGGGATAAATATTTGCTCTTGGGATAACATGATTTCCTATCTGTATCCATGTATGTCCTATTTGGCGGCGATCATGAATATATTCCCGCGCTACGTAAAATTAATGCGACGGTATAAAATTTCTCGAATTGCCATAACTTTGACGAGGCATGAAATTTCTCGTCGTGAAATTAATGAACTCGCGATGCTATGATTTTCCGCGTGGCCATGATTTTCGCTATGCATGAATTCAAGCGAGGGCAATAAATTCTTCTCGCGAGTATAAACGTTGACGAGGCATGAAATCTTCTCGTCGTACATAATTGTCAGTGAGGCATAAAGTCTTCTCGCGATGCATAAATTTTGAGAGGCATGAAATCTTATCGTCGTGCATAATAATGACTCGCGATGCATGATTTCCCGTGGCATGATGTTCAACGAGGCAGGGCTTCTTCTCGTGATGCATAAATTCCAGCGAGGTATGAAGTCTTCTCGGACGGCTTTATAAATTAAGCGAGGTATGAAGTCTTCTTGCGATTGCCATAAATAATGACTCGCGATGCAATGATTTCCCGCTGATGATTATCAAACGAGCTGGATTCTTCTAGGGATGCATAAAATTCCAGCGAGGTTATGAAGTCTTCTCGCGATGTATAATTTCACAGCGACGGTATGAGTTTTCTCGCGATGCATAAATTAATTGACTCGCGATGCCACCATGATTTCCGCGAGGCATGATTCTTCAGAAGTATATATGACCTTCCGCGATGCTGATTCCGCGATGCATGATTCCGCGATGCATGAGTTCCGATAATGTGAATGATTCCGACGAATGCATGATTCCGCTATGCATGATTTTCCGCGATGCATGATTCCGCTATGCAGACCGCCAATGCATGATTCTCAGTGTATAAATTCCGCGATGCCATGAAAGATTTATATCCCCCGTGGATAGTATTGGTAAGACGATCTCCAATAATATATCGACTTGATCGATAAGATAAAATAATAAATTGGCATACTATCTCTTCTGAGGTAATGCATGGTCTTAATCGACAATAATCATCATGACTTTGATAACGCAAATGCAAATGCGTCTTCTTAGAAAGAAATCGTGAAATCTTCGCTGAGATCCTGTTTGATTCACCTTTGAATCTGGGCTGGATACCTTGAAATTCCATGGTGAGGAATGGTGTGAAGTTTTTTTGAAATAACAACACACATTCACAAGCATCGTGGACACAAACGATATGAAATGCTTCCTGCTTTCAATAAAATCAATGGTTTTGGAGCATAGGTTTTCCTTCTCCGTATTCATCCGTCGGAAGAATTTCAGCCGATTTCGAAAAAGCGAAGCTATACACCTTGAATCTACAGAAAAATTGTCAGTTTTAAAACATACTGATCTGTGCGATCCCGTCGGTTGTTTGTCCTTGTCTTGTTGATATTCTCGGGTGATTTCCCGTCTTGATAGATAAGAAAATATCTTATGCCAAAACAGATGAAATATCAAAGGGAAATTTAAGGAAAACAAAAAACAAAAAAAGGGGGGGGGGGGGGTGGGGGGGGGGGGGGGGTGGGGCGGGGGGATCGCTAATCTCCGAGGGCGGGGGGGCGCGTCGGGGGGGGGGGGGGGGAGTGGCGGAGGGGGGGGGGGGGGGGGTCCTTTCCTGGGGGCTCGCCAGGTGAGCGGGTGGCCGGAGGAGAGGGGGTCGCGGAGCGGGGAGGGGCGGCGGAAATATATGGTCGGCCGGGGCGCGGGGGAGTGGTGGGGGCGGGGGTGGGCGGGGGGGGGACGTTGGGGCCCGGGCGCGGAGGCGGGGGGGCTGGGTGGCGGGGCGGGGGGAGGAGGGGGGGCGGGGGGAGGGGGGGTGGGGGGGGGGGGGGGGGGGGGGGGGGGTGGGGGTGGGGGCGGTGGGGGGGGGGGGGGCGGGCTACTTAGGGGTTTCATAAACCGGGGGGGGGGGGGGAGGGGGGGGGGGGGGTGGGGGGGGAGGGGGGGGGTGGGGCGGGGCATTAATTGACAGAATGGAGTGTGAGGGGGGTGGGGGGGGGGGGGGAGGGGGGGGGAGGGGGGGAGGGGGGGGGGGGGGGTGGGGGGGGGGGGGGGGGGGGGGGGGTGGGGGGGGGGGGGGGTGGGGGTCGCGGGCGCTCAATCCATAAATCATAGGGGGGGGAGCAACCGTACCCTCTACGGGAACCTTGCCGAAGAAAACAAAACTAAACAAAAAAAAACACCACCACCTATTCAAAATATAAATAAAAAAAAAAAAAACATCCAAAGGGGTGCGGGGTAAAAATCACAGAAAGAAATCAGTCCACACAAAAAAACCAAAAAACCCAAAACATAAAAAAACTAAAACACAAAACAACTAAGAAAACAAAACGACAAAAAACAAAAAAAAAAAACTCTACAAATGAAAGAAAAAAACACATAAAACACAAGTCAAAAAACAGCAACAAAAAAAAGCAAAAATAGAAAATAAAAAACAATAAAAAATATAACAAAATAAAAACAAAATTAAACACAAAAACAATAATTCACCAACAAACAAACAAACTAAAAGACAAAAAAAACTAACAAAAGAAAAAAAAGAAAAAAAAAAATAAAAGATAATAAAACAAAAAAAAAAAACACAAAAAAAATAAAAAAAAAAAAAACAATAAAAAACAAAGAAACACAAAAAAAACCATTTCAAAACATAAAAGCTACAAGAAAGCAAAAAACAAAAAAAAACTGTGAGCGCCCCCACACCACCCCCCTTCTTTTGTTCTACACTACACCCCACAACTCCCACACCCTCTCCAATCCCCATCCTTTTCTTCATTCTCTCTGTGTGCTTTGTTTGGTAGTTTCCCCCCACCAAAACAAAAAAAAAAACAAACACCCCCAAAACCAAAACAAAAAACCCCCACAAAAACAAACAAACCCAAAAAAAACCCCAACCAAACACCCTTTTTTTTTTTTTTCTTTTTTCCCCCCTTTTCACTCCCACCACCCCCACTGGGTGGAAACACCCCACCCCCCCCCCCACCACCCCCCCCCCCACCACCCCCACCCCCCCAACCTTTTCCCCCCCCGGGGGGGGGGGGCCACGGGGGGCCACAACCCCCCCCCTTCTCTCTTCTCCCCCCCCACCACCCCCCCCCCCCCCCCCCCCCCCCCCCCCCCCCCCCCCACCCCCCCCCCCCGCCCCCCCCCACCCACCCTACTCTGAAAAAAAAGTCATGCCAAAGTCATGTAAGATTAACGAGCTCAATTGAGTCGGACGCTGTTGACATGAATTTCAGAGGCATTCCGGATTGTAGGGAAGACCCATGACGAAATTTTGAGTCCATCATTAAAATTTCTTTCCTAGTTAGTATCTGCTCACTTTCAATTGTAACAGAACAAATCGCGGAATTCATGTTGTGAGATCTTCTCAAAAATTATGTCCCAGTCGCCAAATATTCGAAATGTCGTTGTTGGGGACTGGCTGAAGAGGAGCCTTCTTCTGGAGGAATTTTTGAGTCCCTCTCAAAAAAATTCGCTTGTCCCAGTTTCTATTGTAAAGGGGATAGAAAATCTTACGAGAGATATGACCGAGGCCCTTGGAAGCATACGTATCCCGTTGAGGCAAGAGGAATAGGTCAAACGTAGTTCCCCTTAAGGTTAACAAGAATTAAATACAAAGAAACGACCAAGGCCGACAAAGGCGCCTACGATCTCATTATTGAGAATTCAGGCCGAACGTATAGTTCAAATACAAAGAAAATGATTTAAAAGGGGGTAAATGGGGTGACCGAAGCCGACATAGGCCGCCTTACGTATCCGTTCTTCGAGAATCAGGTCAGACGTACTTATATAGTTCGTTACAAAGAGGGGACAAGAATTCAAATTAAAACAAATACAGCAAACAAAAACGTTTACAAACGTCTAAATCCGAATAACGAATCCCCAGTGCACCGAAAATGGAACTCACGCATAGTATCTTTTGCCAGCATCTGAAGCTCTGACTTAGGCTTTGGGCCCCTCCACCCCCCCCCCCCCCCCCCTTACCCTACCCACCCCCATCCACCGCCGCACAACTCATTTCACCCCCCCCCGACAGGGCCACACTAACCCCCCCCCCCCCCCACAGTGATGAGTACAACCCCACCCACACCCCGCCCACCCAGCTTCCACCCCCGCCACCCGATTAGTACTTTACCCCGAACCATGTAGGGACCTCCCGACCCGCCCACACCACACCCACGTTTCGACCCGTCGCCCCCGAAGCCCCCTACCCCCATCACCAGAATCCTCCTTTGTACTAGTCTTGATGAGGGACCCCACCACCCTACCCCAACGGACAAATACGCTTTAGCCCACCCCACACCCCCTGACCAACTCCCAAAATTTCTGGCATTTCTCTTTTCTGAAAAGCTCAGAGTCATTCTCTGTCTATACAACTGAAATGCAAACAGCGCCATCCTCTTATCAATCAATCAGAGCTAGTTGATCAATCGTTTGCTAACCAATCAGCGTCTGCTTCTAACTAAGCTTCTGGATGTCCTCACTGACGAGTATCTCGACTTCAAAGGTACGACTGCCTTCTGTTCCATATGTACTAGCAAGTTTGGAGTAGCTACCAGTCGAGCCACGGCCCTGCCAGTCTCCCCCCACCCACCACCACACCCCTTTTCCTCCCCTCCCCCCCCCCCCCCCCCCCCCCCACACCCCCCCCCCCCCCCCCCCCACCCCCCGCACCCTCCGACACCACGCCACACCACCACCACCCCTCACCAGCAAACCCACACTCGATAACCCCCCCTGCAGAGCATACAACAACATTTCGTGCCAACCTCGTTGTTTGTCAATATTTTCCTCAAACATCTTTTGATCTTTTTGTGGGCGTCTTCTACAGGCTCCGTTCCTTTGCGGGCGGAGTACGAGTTGACTCGGTGAATAAATTACTGTTCCCTCTCTCTTTCATGCAGATGACTTGTGGATCTTTGCACCGTTCGAGTCCTGCTGGATTCTGGACTCACATTGCCTATCCGCTGTGCGGGCCAACCTCCGCCCTCTTTCTTGGGTCCCGCCCCTTGTACGAGGTGCTTCCCCCCCCTTGGTTGCCACACCCCCTCCTCCTGCGCCCCACCCCCCCCCATGCCACCCTAGTCCTGGTGGGACCCCCCTCACCCCCCCCCCCAACTTTAGCCCAGACCCCGCCGCTGGCTCCTCTTCATGAGCACCGTCATACCACCAGATCAATCCACACCCCCTTTCCCAAGAACAAAGATGGCCAAAGCGAGCTCATAGCATTGGTTCGTTGAGGTGGCACCCGTATCAGGTCGCCGTTTGCACTTGACCACTTGTGGCATTTCATTGCCCCCCCACACAGAATTTGCAACAGTCATTCTCCCATAGTCACCAGTCCAAATAAATAACCAGCTCGGAAGAACCTTTCTTGCCAAAAGTAAGCCCGTTCTGTGCGTACCGCAAACTCCAGCTTTGTATGTGTTCGATAAGGCCTCACAGCTTCACGCGGCGTCTACACATCTTAAAAGACCCAAATCTGGAGTCTCCTATACCGGTACTCCTCAATTCAGAAAGAAATGAGAGCCATACGACCCCCCGTATAGACTCGTAGATTAGATGTAACATCTCGGGATATGTCCCCGACTCCAAGTATCTCTTTTAGTCAAAAATACCAAGGCAAACCATCTGGTCGAAGGCAACGGTGACAACACACCACCACCCCCCCCCTCCCCAACCGCCCCGTCCTTTCTCCTTCCCCCCCCCCCCCCCCCCCCCCCCCCCACCAGCGAGACCCGCCAAACAATGGACTGGATGTGCCTTTCAAAAATCTATACTCAACCCCGCCCCGTACCCCCCCGCCCGTGGATGTAATCAGTATCCGGATGTTTGATCCTTGAAGCTGATGGTGCCAAGAGCATCAGCTAATTCATTCTATATTCAGGGGGCGTATGTCTGAACTTCAATCTTGCGGAACCTTTGCACAGATTTTGGCACGTACTGTAGTAAGGTACAATTTTTGGGTTCTTTACAAAAACCCATTCTCTGACCGATGACATCAAAAGATCTGAATCTCCAATAACAGCAACTCGTAAACATTCAGGGCGATGGCCATTTTTCAAACCAGGATAACAAGCTTCGTATTCAGCCATGTGTTATGCAGTTGAATCGCAGTTTAGGCTACCACAGGTATGCGGCCCAGATTCTGATACACGGCTGATTCCAACCCCTGTTTACCCTGGTGATCAGCGCCCAATCGAAGAACAATCTCCAACCTGGATAAGCTTCGGTTATCTTACACCCACAAAGACACTTCTTCACGTGGTGGAGGAAATACGTCTTAGTGGTTCATATTTATTCATTCAGGGATGGTCCGCAAAGATGGGTAGCAAAGCTTGTCTTTTTTGCCTTCTGAGCTTCACGTACAACGTATCAAACTCAATCAACGCATTTGGCCATTTAGCTACTTCCGGTCGCATTGCTTTCTGGAAAATGGACTTCAATGGATACATTCTGGAATGAGATACTGTGTCGGTATGGAAGGACAAAGAGTAGGGTCTATAGCGTCTGGCAAGCCACATCCGAGCAAAGCATGTTCTCTCCTGCAAAGGGTAGCGGGACTCGTTAGGAGTTAAATTTATTGATGATGTAGTAGATAGACCTTTCCTTCTTCCCCGTTCTCGTCGTGTTGACACGTACACATACAAAGGCACTATCCGAAAACAGAAGATCTAGCAACAAAGGAATCCCTTCTCGGGAAGGAACCAATACTGGTGGGTTCAACAAGTAGCTCTTGATAGCGTCGAAAGCAATCTGGCATTCCTCAGTCCACTTAGTCGGGGGTCTTTCTTTCAGCAACCTGAAAATAGGTCACAACACTGTCGATTGTGCTTATAAACCAGCTGATATAGGTTTAAACCTTCCCAAGAAGAAAAACTCATCACATTTTTCTCAATTTTCGGCGACAGGTAACTCTTAAATTGCTTTAATCTTGGAAGGGTAGAGTTTATACCTCGTTGCGGACTATAAACCCAACAACTCCCAACTGGGACCCCAAACGCACATTTGGCGGGATTTAGTTCAAGTTGTACCGACGCAAACGTTCAAAGAATTTCCTCAGGTGTCGCGTCCAAATATCTTGAAACTCTCACGGGATTTGATTTATTGACGTCTGCCACGTACACGTCAATTTCCTTTGTGAATCATGTATGGAAAATAGTCGTCATGGCTCTCATGTAAGTAGCACCGGCGTTCTTGAGGCCGAACAGACATTAACCTGTGTGATACACGCCCCCAAGGTTGTGGAGGGAAGGCCGTTTTCTCTGCGTCTTCTTCATCAATCAAATATGGTGATTAACTCCGCGTGAAACATCCACCAAATGACTGCATCTCATGTTTGGCGCAGTTGTCAATCAGAATATGGATATTTGGCAAGGAAATTATCCTTGGGGACTAGCCTTCTGGTGAGATCCCTTTGTAATCAACACAAATCATGATTGTTCCATCTTCTTGGACGACCGGAACGACATTGGGCCAAGCCAGTTGTGCTAATGCCTTACTTCCCCCCACGAGGGAACTCTATCTGACTGGTGATTTCCTCCTTAATCTTCAGGACTCAATTTCATGCTTGATTTTCGAGTCTTTGTCACCGGTTCGAACCCTGGGTGATAGGTAGCTTATGAGGGACACGGACATCAGTACTCAACCCCTGCATGTCACCGGACTTCCAAATTAACCACATCAATGTATTCGGCGAGCAGCGGACCAGTCTCGACCTCTGAGTGTCATTCAGTGAGTACTGATCGTAACTCTTTGACAGATTCTGAATCTCTCCAAATTCACCGTCTCTGTTTCCTCCAGATTGTGGTATGTGATTCTCGAACTGCGAAACTTCTTCGGCCACATAGTCCGGTTCCCCTCTTTCCTCATCGCGATCGTCGGAAACCTCATCTCATTGCCGCGTTTGCCTCAGTTGCTCATGACATGGACATTGACATTGGCAGTTTTGTAACTTAAGTTATGAAATCATAAACAGACAAAATTAGGAAAGTAAAATATAAACAAGCAATTAATAAACAAAGTCAAAAATAAGGCGGGCTTTCATTTAAATCGAATATAAAATTGCAAACTGTGGGTCATGGCACGAGGTACATGTCGACTGTTTTTATTTTCAACATTCATAACAAAATTCAAAATAAGAAATGCAGAAATGGTGGGTCTCGGGCCTCTTCGACGACCACTACTTTTTTATGCACAAATAAACCCTTTACCACAGAGTTTGGGACATCAGGATTGGTGTGGACGTTCCCAATTATGCAGCATCTCCCCTGGTTTCAGACGTCACGGAATGCCAGATGGCTCAGCCTCCTCTCGATGATTCAGGTGCATTGATCTCCTGGAAAAGGTCACAGATTCCTTCCCCATCTCTTCAGGCTCGGCAATGCCCCGGACGGAAAGGATTGATAGAGATGCGGGATCGTCTTAGTAACTTGATCCTTTCCCTCTTCATCTTTACGATCATTCATCGTGGGATGTTACCCCAAAACCATACTTTGACCCGAGCAAGGATGGACTGGCTCGATGATCCCTTGGGGGGGGGGGGGCCATTCCTTCCTAGTCCGAAACCCTGGTTCGAATCCGCTCTGCAGAATTACGCGGACAATCATTTCTGACCCGGCTGGCATGGGAGTCGGGCAAGACCTTTCGTTATAGCATTACCACTCAACGTGTAAAAGTCTGAACCTTACGGCATCTCGTCCAAGACCGGCACTTTGCTTTTCCGATTGGCCCTTTTCACCATAACTAAAACCGTTCTTCATTTTCCAAACTAGTTTTATCATTTGGTGGAGGAGGGAGGGACGGCTCCAGATGCGTGAATGAAATGTGGCCTTCCAACAGGAGGGGTTAAGATGGTGGTGTCGATGTCAACACTTGGAACTTCGCATCGAACTCCGCGGTGCGCCATTGGATGGTCAAGGTGTCACAGCTCCAAACGTGTATCTCTGCCACTGTCGAAGCTATCACATTGACCTGGTTTTGCTCCAACTTTTCGAGGCAAACCTCAGCTGCTTCAGCGTGGACAAGGGGCATATGGTTTCAGGCCAGATCCGTCGGTCTACCAAAACACGGTTGGGGTGACGATATTTTCGCCCGGCACATACCACGGGTGATGTGTAGAGCTTTGTTGTGGGCCCTCCCTTCGGCTGGCAGTTCATCGTCAGCGAAAGAAACGGATGCGGGTTGTCCCCGATATGAATAGTGAATCATACGCTACATGGTCGCTGCTAGTACCGAGGGCAACAAACGTGTCATCCAGGGCTTTTAATCAAAGCCTGTCTGGGGACCCAGGATCTCATCAATAGGGCCCACACAGAGATCTGGGATGGAGTACTTCTCCAAGTGCTTGATAGGGAGAGTAGTCTTGGGCTGCTTCTCCTCCAGAAACTCCTCGGCTTCTGCTTCGCTGATCGGTCTCTTGGCATGATATTTATTTGTCCTCCGAGAAGGAAAGCTCGTCAGGAGTGGATGAAACCATCTGCCAGATCTGGTTCAGCTTGAGCCACGGCCGTTTCTATAACAAACTTGGGCTTGGCGAGAGCTTTGCGGGCCACCAAGGGCAAACAACTTTTTGCAGGTGTGAAGAATGACAACGCTTCCCTTTTCCCTTGGACGCTCAAGAAGCGAACCAGCCCTCCAAGTCTTCCTGAACAACAGGAGAATTCTCTGTGGCTTCACGCTATTTTGTCAGTTTCTACATGTTGATGTTTCCACTCCAATGATTTGGAAACGGATTCGTGTTTGACGTTTGGCGCCGCCAGCTGAATGGAGACCCACTTCCTGGTCCAATCAAGTCCTGATATTGGCTTGAGACTGATGCAGTTATTCTGTAATAATGTCAACACTTGTTGGAATGATAAGCACACTTGCTCCAGTATGTAGAATCTGGAATTGACATCCATGGGCTTTTAGGCCCCACAGGGGTGGATGTATCCGGCCGCGGCTAGAATCTTTCGAAACAATTAGTTCTGCTGTCACCAACGCGGGTGTTGAAGCTTCTGGAGGGCTTTTCGCAAGCCTGGGGCGGAGGGGAAAAAAACAAAAGAGAATCATACCCGCTCTGTTGAGGGGGGAGGGACTTGTTGATAAATACGGGCATTTGGTCGTGGAGCTGGGTTGGAGTGGTGTTTAGGGAGTTGTTTGATGGGTTCGGGCATCGGGCTTGGTAATTGGAGGGGGGATTGAATCTGGGGTTTGTATTTGATTGCGGGGGACGGTGCTCGATAAGCTTGGATGTACATTAGCGCAGCTGGGAGCGACATTCGGTAGGGGCGGGAAATTGATAAGCTTGGGGGTTGTAGGTTGGATACATTGGAGGGAAAATTTTGGGGAATAAGGGTGATTCTGATACGACACAATATGGGCCATTTGGATAAGGGGGGCGCCACGCATTGTAGTGGGCTTGGAGTGATTGGAAGTGATTTGATCGGGGACGGTTAGGGCGTGATGAGGGCGTGATGGAGGATTGGAGCGGCCTGGGAAAACATGGTAAAAGTTTCTGGGGATTTTCTTCATCCGTGTGAGATCGCTGTTAACCTCCTATCGTTTTCTTCCTACCAGTCCGGACAGACCAGGGATGGCAGACACTGGGCTATCTTTCGAATTCAGGCCATCTTCGATAGTCTCACCTAATTTGGACCATAGTCGGCGAACTTGGCGCCGATTAATAGATGGAAACTCTGTCTAAACTCGGGCTTCCTTACCCCATATGAAACACCGCTACAATCTCCTTCTCTGTCATGGAGGGCCATCACCCTCGCTGCCTGCCAGTCCTATATCTGTACGCGAACTCTCGATAGCTTTCTGTGGGCTTCTGGGTTCAGTTCTCCAAGGAGACCGATAGGGACTATCTCGATGTTGTATGCAAATCTGTCGATGAAATATTAGCCAGTGAGTCCAAATGGGCCACTGTCGAGTCTCGTGTGATAGTGAACCATTCCAGGGCCTCACCGCACAGGCTCGGCTGAACAAATCTCATCAGCAACGATTCATCTTTACCCAACGCCCACGAGTTTGGTTCACAGTACGCTTAGTGTGCCTGGGGTTGCCCACCCCTCCGAGGGCACAACTTCGGGATTTGAACCCTTTCAGGCAGGTTCAAGTCTGGTGATGCATAGTCTGCGTAGATAACCATCGAATTGGGAGTGCATTGAATTCTTTCATTGCCCTTTTGATCTCCTCCATTAGTCTACCTTCGTTCTTCCCTCGCCTTCCAGTCACTTTCTTGATACGCGTAAATGGTCCAACTCGGGAGCCGTGCACTCACTGCCGGCCGGAACAGGGACTGTTGAAAAGTGGTTTCTTTTAGGGAGGGGTGGAGAGCTCTGGAGGTGCTTGGACGTTCTGGCTGATCGTTTTGCGGATAATTTGGGGATTGGTATTGGGTTCAAGTGGGGATGCGGTGTTGGGAATTGAAGGCGTGGGTTTGGTTTCTGATTTTGGGGTAGTGGGGCATTTTGCGTGTTTTGGGGGTGTGGTTGTTTTGTGGGAGGATTGTTGGGAGTGGTGAGGGAGTTTTTAGGAGGACCGACGCATATTGGGGTTTTGGGTGTCATATCTACCAAGATGGGTTGTGCCACGGGTGTCGATGGATGGTGCTGAGTAGGTCCGAGTTGGACGAGGGGGAAGTAGTAGGAGGTCTTGCGTCGAGAAAGTTGGTGGTCCAAATCCGGGCGTGAGGAAGTGTCTTGTCTCCGTGGCATCTCTACCCTCATGTCAGCTATTTGCAGCATCAGTTGCGCCCAACCAAGCTCATTCTGCTCTGCCCCACGGTGGGCTGAGGCCACCACGACATCTGTGAGATTGACCTTCTTCTGTTGTTCCCAGTCTTTTTTTGCGTTGGTCGGGAAGAAATATGCGGGCCTTTGTGATCGGGTGTGAAGTAGGGGTGAATCGCCAGCTTTTATCGACACAGATCAGTAAGGGTACCTGAGAGGTGAAACAACTCAAAGGCAAATTTGTTTAGTCATATTCAGAGTACAAAAATATATAATATCGCACAGAAGGCAGATAAACACACAAGTCGCTTGTTTGAGGACATCTCGACCCAGGAATGAGGGACAAAAATATATTTTGAACAAACAGGATTTTTTTGTTCAGACGCGCTCTCGGGAAGGCTGAATCACGTTGAGCTATGGTATTCTTGCAGCTGCGTGGATGCCCGTTTGATCTTATCTTCGGATATCGGAAACACGGAGGAGAATGAAAATTTTCAGTAGTGAATAGGGGCCGGGCCTGGAAAGGGATGCCAGTATCTCACAAGGAGAATTCAGGCCCAACGTAGTTTGAGTATTTTCATTCATTCTTTCTTGTATTACAAGGGAATTGAAAAAAACAAATTGAAATTAATAGAAAGAAGACAACATTTGATGATTTTTGGTCTAGTGGCTGCGTCATTCCTTTCCTCCAAAAACAGTCGGGAATTGGAGGGCGTATAGATGATTTTCCTCCTCATCGTCTCCTCAATTACTTCACGGCGGGGCCACTGTTAGCTACCTGATCACGGGCGAGGATTTTCGCCCTTTAAAAGTTGGCCACGGGTCACCAATCCTCGTTTCGAGCGCGCACTTCTGGACAACACACGGCAGTCTCGAATATCCATCGTAGCCCTCTCTCGCCTTTCCTTCCGTATATCCAAATGAAAGCAATTAGTTCAACCTTTTCCTTAGGCTTGCAGTTTCCATCTAAACCTCCTTCTTTGATTTTATCTGCGACGCAAGATCTTCATCCAAGTCCGTGACCGCAGCTTTGTAAAATTCCGTGGTCATGTCCACTTTAGTCCCTCCTCCTAATCTTCTGAATTTCTAGAGTGACTCGTCGATATTTATGCGCAATTCCTTCCGGTGAGCTTTGTCTGGGAGTTATTGCCTTTGTCCCATAGCGGTGATTGCACCTTTCCTGAGAGATTAGAGCGGATTTAAGATTTTTGTTGTATGGGATAGGGATTTGAGTGACAAACTCTGAACTAGGTTGTTTTGTCAGAATTTGTAAAAGGGCTCGAATATTCTTGGAAGTTTGGCTTAGGAGTGGGTGTACGATACCTCATTCAAAGCAAACGTAACACATAAGCATTTTTAAATACACATTATCGCGTCCTAATCATGCATGGGGACCCTTTTGGGCAAGGGGTAGGCCTAGCGCATTCGATAGGATGTACGTGGAATTTAACCAAATTAAAATGATTTCCCCCCACGCAGGGGCTATTTAGAAAGTGCGGATAATATCAGGACCACGCAGGGGCTTAAAATAATGCGAATACAAACAAAGAAAAACTCCACGGCAGGGGAGATGCACACTATGCTGTCAGGATGGTCACTGCTCGGCTCGTCGTCTTCTGGTTTTTTGTGAGTTGGAAACATGTACCTCAGCATCATCAACAGAAAAACTTCACCCAAAAAGGACGGGTATTACCAGACTCTCGTATTAGACATACTCTCGATTTCTGCTGGATCCAGCATCGAACTCGCAGACCCTTGCTTCAGTAGATATCTAGTAGAGAGAGAGGGGACACCTCTTTTACTCCCCCCCTTCACGCTCTTCCCAACTTATCACCTTCCTATCGAGGGCGTCTTGATTCTCTACGAATTTGGCATAGACCTCATTGCTCCTCCTTTAACTATCGCATGCGCGCCAATGCTTGGCCTCTTTGTATGGTACGCTGACAGAAAAGGCTAAGCGGCAATCTGAAAAGGAGATATTTTGTATATCTCTTTTCAAACCTATGCTTGGAACCTTCGTCGTATCCGCGTTGAGGAAATCGGTTCAGGAAACGATAGTGTCTTTTACCAATACGCCTGGCGTTCTTCCATTCTCTGAGCATCTCTGTAGCGTCGGTCCACCCTGTCGTCCCCAATGTCATTTCCATAAAGCACCATAATACGCTTCTCTAGGCACAGTCTGCTTTATTCAGAAACTATCGCCAAGATCGGAATGGCCACGTAAGGGATATTCATCGAAGGCCAGGTAGGGGGGCAAGCACGGACACATCTTCGACTTTCTACGACAATCTTCTTTGGATGGATATGCGATACCCCCCCGCGGTGCAGAGCATCCATTGGAGGTCCTCTTCCGCAACTCGGGAGAAAACTTTGGGCCCCTCTCCCTCTCGTTCTGCTATTGTCAGTGGCCCAGAATAGTAGTATTCAGGTCTTGAGGAGTGTTCTTGTTGTCGAGATGTGCAGTTCTCGAGTTCAGCATCCCTTCGCCAAGTGTTATGAGAATCCACCATTGGAGGAGCAGATTACACACCTTGAAAAATATCGGTGTCCTTCCTTGCACTTACCCAAAGGCGATACATGTACGAACAATATGACTGGAGCCACGGAGAGTAGTACTTTGTCGTGCCTTGGTTTTCGTCACCCTTGAACAGCGTATGACGAGTGTTATACTCTGGTGTTGATGCTCAGGCTCAGGCCGTGCGGGAAGAAAAAACCATCTTATACCAACAAAAAAGCATGGCAAAATGCCAACGGGGGAGCTCGTTCCACTAAATACCTGTAGGAAATCTGAAATTCCCCATTATATGTGCCATAGAATGTGGTGTGTCCGAATCTGACGTAAGAGATCTCTGAACATTATGTGGGAATATGACACCAATAAGTGAAATCCTTTCTTAGTCCTAACCAATCCGAGATGTTCTCAACGGACGGTTGCTGGGGATGGGATCTCCCATAAAACACGTCCTATTGTGGTTCGGCTCTTTTTCAAGGCCCGTGCCCACAGTGTCTAGTGCAATCCCTTATCTCTTCTAAGTAGGGGTTGATTTCGGAGTTCCCGAAATGGAAAAACAAGTTCTCTGGCGTCCTCAGTAACCTTTCAGAACCTCGATCAACTCTGCCAACGTCCATGTTGATATGCTCAGTCAAGGCCCCTATATAGTTGTTTGACGAGTTCGCTTTTTGATCTCCGTCTAAGTAGTGGTGCCCACAGAGTAAGTGGGGTGGGCGGAAGGATGACCATGTTGTTGAATTTCGGGGGGAAGCGGCCATATCTGCAAAATAGAAACCGTTAGACTTCCCCTACCCCAAGTGTGGTTTTTTCAACCACAACCATTTCGAAGTCACATAATATAAATGCGTCGTGAGGGCGAAGACATTAGACGCGATTTTTGGCTGGTTATTCTACTAAAATGGACTATTCGCTGGGTATCTAAGTCGGACCTAGGTTGATGCCTAATTTTGGTTTGGTTTCGCTCAACTTAGGCTTGTTCTAGAATTGTTTTCAAATGACGTTACCCGAGTCGGACAAACATGACGGTGGTGAGCTATCGAATAACGCCGGATTGATGACCGCATCATTCCGACTATTTATTCGATTCTCCTTAAATAAGTTCTTGGGGTATTTCTGAGAGGAAGTCGCGGTACCCGTAACTTTCCGTTTCTTAATGAAAACGATTGGGCCCTTTTGGCGGAATTTATGCATGAAAATGCAACTTCTAAAACTAAAGGAAATTAAACAAAAACAAGTTAGTCAAATAGAGTTTAGTCTTAGGTTAGGAATCCTCCGTCTCCCCAGCGGAAGTCGCCCCATTTTGTTTATCGAAAAATGATTTGTGGGAAAAAGAGTAATTTTCTTTTTAAGGGTTTATTTTGGCACTTAGGAGTCGCCACTTAATTTTTTAAGAAAAAATCAAGAAAAATTATGTTCCTGACAAAACAACTTAAACAGAAAAAATTTGTTTTGAAAATATTTGGGGGGGGGTCGGGATTTCCGATTAGCGTCCTTAGGAGTTTCAACACAAGAAAGCACCTAAGACGCTACGTTTACTACGGTTTTTTTTCGGGCGGCGGATTACGTATTTGACTGTTGTTTAACTCTTGACAAATTTTTGAAGTTGAATTTATTAGAACTTTACTTGGACACATTTAACAAGTTTTGGAACATATTTGTCGTTTATCTAGCCATTTTTGCGAATCTGTTCGAAGCTTAACGTAAATTTAGTTCAGAAAATATTACAAGTTTGTACAAACTCGATGATTATTTATCTTGCAAATCTTCATTTGAGTTTAAAGCTTCTTTAAAATTTAAACGAAACTTGCAAAATTTGTTGTTTAAGACTTCGTTAGCTAAACTTTTTAAAAACCTGAACTCTAAGGTCGACTTTCAAAATTTAAACCATTCAATTGCTTTAACGTGTTCAATTTTTTACGTTTTAAGTTATATGAAAATAAAGGGGTCAATGGGGGTTGGAGTGCTATTCTAACCCTTAACGAAACCCACAGGAAGCATTATAGAACAAGTAACGGGGGGAGGGGTGGGGAGAGGGAGCGAGAGATAGAGAGAGATTGGGTCCGAAATCGGGTTCTGTGCGCCTTCTGACCGAGTTTTGGACCCACCTATTTTTGGGGTTTTTTTACCATTTTCGTTTCGCACCTTTCCCTAGTCTAACACAAAAATAATTTACATGAAACAAATTAAACAGGGACAAAGGGCTTATCCCATTACAAAAAAATACGAAATGTAAAGTAAAAGGAGTAATCTGATCCATTTTGGATTTCTCAAGCTTCAGGGACATGGGATTCCATCGCCCCGCCTTGAAGGGGGGTTTTTGACTCGTATGGGGAGAAGGCAAAACTCAATGTTTCCTTCGTAAAGACTAAGGAAAACGGGAGTTCGTGAAGGAACTCGGATAAAATAATGCGGACAAAATAATAAAGGGTTTAGGGCGATACCCCATTTTTAAAGCAAAATAATAAATCAAGACCATTGTAGCACAACAAATTCACGATTTATAAGATCGCTATGTTTATCATGACAAAACATGAGAAAATCGATAGTGAATCAATACGCCCTAAAATTGTGGGGTCAATATCATTACTAATCGAGGAATTCAGTAGTAAAGCAAAAAAACAAGATTAATACATAAGATTAAAAAAAGGGATACAACATATGAAATGGACTTCATTAAGATAGTCAAGTCACGGACTATTGGTATTTAACTTCTCCAATAAATGAACAAACATGTTGTATCGCAGATAGGTCTTCGCAAAGGCATGAGACAGTGCAATAAGAAAAACACGCGCATGGTCAGGGACGAAAACAAACTCATACGAAAGACAAGAGGACAGCAATGACTAGAACAGTACACTAGCTGACTTCGTTAATACCAGACTCGGAACCAGGGGTATATCAACCAATACGGTGAACTAGAGCAACTCCCAATGTCGGTGGTAAACGCACCACTCCTAAGCAACCTGTCGAGGAAGTCAGCACAGGGGAATCAAATGACCCTAACAGACGACACTACATTAATAAATCACAATTAGAACCTAGTCAAAGATGAGACTAGTGACGAAGGAAACAGAAGAAGAGAAAGAAAACGAAGCAGGAAAAGGGGGAGAAGCCAACAGACGTCCGCTGGTCGAGAGCTTGAGGCCAACATAGGTAACCCAAGACACAACCCCTCTCTCCCTAACACTTGAGCAGCTCCAAAACATTAAAGGAAAGCAAAATAATCATCAGGCATGGAACCAGAATTCAGAAGGACACGCGAGTTTTTATTAAAAACCTCACTTAAATGTCATCAGTTTAATCGAACAAAGCAATGATGGAACCATATGAATGAGGATAAAAATTTCGTGCATCGATAAAAACAACATCCACAATATGTACGCAAAAAACAGATAGAAACAAACCCACAAAAAAGACAAAAAAGGAAAAACTACAGAGGAGGGAGACGACCTCTTCGAGCAGCGAACAGGGACGGCGACGAAGCAGACAGGACGACTTCCAAACTGGAAGTTGTTGTTCAAGAGCCACAAACGAGGAGGAAACTCAATCCAAAGAACTCGCAAACTGCTGCTATCTTCTCTCTTTTCTATCACGCTATCTACCACGCATTCGATTATCAGGGGAAACGAACCGGACAAAGGCCAAGATTTTCTCTAGAGTTTCCTTATTTCTCTCGGAACTAAAACAGAACAAAAACAAAGGGACTTTTCAATAAATTTCCTTGTAAATGTTCTTTCTACACGACAAAAACGGAAACAAGCCAAAATTCCCTTTGAAAATTTTCCAACCCCAAAGTTTCTAACAAATAGACGGAAAGAAGAAAGACAAGAAGAAGAAATAATCTTTCTTTAAAAAATTTTCCACCCAGAAGCCAATGGAGAGAGAGGGGGAGAGAGAGGAAGAGAGCGTGGGGAGACGAGTCGCGTGTAAAGAGAAGGGATTTTCTGTTTTGGGGTCTGTTTGTTTAGCGTTTTTTTCTTTGCTCTGTTTCTGGAGATTGTTTGTTCTTTATCCTTTCCGGAAATGGCGTGAGGAGCGGGGAAGAGGAAGGGAGGGGAATTGGGAATTTGGGTCGGGTTAAGGGGTTACTGGAGGTGGGCTGTTGGAATTGGGTTGAAGAGGGATTCAGTGGGCCTTCTAAAGTGGAATTGGATTGGGCTGGGTTAAGGGGTTAGTCGAGATGGGCCTGGGAATTTAATTGAAATGGCAGAAGAGAAGGGGGAAGGTGGGCCTGGAAATTAGGAATAAGGTGAGGGGAGTGGGCCGCTTGAATATTGGATAGAGGCCCAAATTTGGCTCTTCCAAATTGAATGGAAAAATAGTTCAATTTGAATAATAGCCAATTGATTTAGAAACGAATTGGGTATAAATTAATTAACTAGGCCTATTATTTTGGTAAACAAACATTTAAAATTATAAAATAAATGGATTCAAAATATTAGTAGTGATCTTAAAGTAAACTAGTTTAATTAGAATACTTTCTAAACTTAAGATATACCTCCATTTACATATGGCATATACATATATACATAGCATATACATATATATGTAAATATATGAGATATATATAATATATTTTTTTTGTCCGTAGATTATAAAACTAATTAACTCCTAAATAATTTGAAAAAACTCACTAAGCGCGATAATTAATTTATACCGACGGGGTCAAAAACTTGAGTTGTAAAGTTAAGATTTTGCAAAAAGGACAAGTTAAGTCTGCTATACATTGGTCCTTTTGAGGTTCTCAAATATGTAGGGTCAGTGTCATATAGATTGTCTTTACCTTCCTCATTATTTGGAGATCATCCGGTATTTCATGTGTCCATGTTGAAGATATATCATGGTGACGGGGAATTACACCATCAAATGGGACTCAATTGTGTTGGTCAAAGACGTCCAATATGAGGAGGAACCGATTGCAATTCCTAATCGCGATGTGTGTAAGACGAGGACCAAGAATATTATGTCCATGAATGTACAATTGAAGCATTTTGTAGTTGAGGAAGGTACTTGGGAAACCAAGAAGGACATGCGAGACAAGTATCCCCAATTGTTCGCCGATTAACATACTAATCCATTACTTCTTTAGCCTATTTTTTTAAGTTTGTTACTTGGGGACAAGTTATTTGTAAATTGGTATCTATTGTAAACACTGGTTACCATCTTAAGAAATCCAACGGGGGCAAATTTTGGGCCAAAAAACCTTTTTCGTAGTAACTTGAAAATTTTCAACCTAGTCCAAATTTGGAAGAAATCACAGTTCGTATGGACTAGGGAAATCTTGTGACAAATGGGAGTACTAGTTATGAATTTGATCATACGAGTAGGTAGTTAAGAGATTAAGGTACCCATACGACATTAAAGAATTGAATTCGGGCAATTAGAACTCCCGAAATCGATTTTAGCAATAGAGGTAATTTCTCAGTGTCATGAGACGAAGGTTTGTTGTGAAATAGGGGTTGTAAATTCGTTAATTAGCTCTCTATTTCGTGTAAGATGCTACGATGGGATTTCGTTTCATTAGGGCAGGGCCGCTATAGCGTGGTGAGTACAGATATGGTGGAAAAGAGGCGACTTAAGTGTGACATAAACCCCAAAAATGTTTCATTTAATAGTTTTTGACTTGGAGAGCTAGGAGACGACCCCCCGGATCCATTTTTCAATTCATAAAACATAATGTAGTGGGTAATTATCGATGAGGGGAGTTTTTATCTGGAAAATATGGTGGAAAATCCCTAATTTGAATATTTGGATCGTGGGTTTGATCTAGGGTTGATAGAATTGTCTTTAATTTGGGTCATTAGTTATTGTTTATTGATTCTCATGTTATCTTCATTGTTTATAGACCAAGAATAAGGGGAACGAATCTGGTAAAGGAAGAATCAAGTTCCGTAGGGGATTCAAGCTTTATTTGAGGTTGGTGAGGGTTGTGATTCATGTTATGTGATGTACGCTTGTTCTTGATTCATTATAATATGTGTATGTATACGAATGTTGCATTATTGATCGCACTAGTTGTAAATGATGATAGATGAATAATGAATGTTATGAATTATGACTTGATTGTACGTTATGATATTAATGTACCTGTAATTGTTATTGTGGCTTTTTGAATGGATTGGGTGGTGCATTCTGATACACTAACATTGATCGGTTGTCACGTTCTGTCATTAACATGCGATTGGTTGCATAATTTTGGCTAAAAAACATTCGATTAGGTATCACGTAACAATTCGACAATAGTTTGGGTGGGTTCTATAAAAGGATCATTGATTTGACATTCATATGTTGAGGAATGTGAAATTGTGCGTTGTTCATAAATGATGTTGATATTGTATATGTTCGGTATATACGTGTTATAGTTATGTTGTATTGACTTATGTATTTTGAATTTAGTGGGATAGTGGTGTGATCCTACCAGCACACAATGGTTGCGTACTAATACTATACTTGCTCTTTCTTTGTGGAGTACGTGGCATCGTCAAACGGCTATTGATAGAGCTCATTTTGAATATCAGTGATCGTATCCAATTCAAGGGTGAACCAGTTCTTCTGGGTGGCCATGAGTTCTCTTTACTGTGTATGTCCACATTCTGAACTTAGTCTTATGTTTAGTTTGGGTTTTAACCGTTCTTGTTTAGACTTGTTGAACTTTGATCTTTTGGTACATTGTCTATTAGATTCTACGCATTATTCAACATTTGATATAAGTTGTTAGACTTTGTTAGAGTCTATAGGAAACTCTATTTCTTTTCCTTAGCATTTAAACTTCCTTTCATAACCTTAAATTCTTTAGTATTTTAATTAAGTCGGTTATCTAATTAGTATGAATGGTTCTCCCACTGGAGGGTTAGTGTGGGTGCCACTTACGACGGTTTGGGTTGTGAAACCTTAAGAGGTTAGGCTCTTGGTGACATTTTTTTAAATGGATAATTTTTTTCTATTTGTTGATTAGATTTGTTTACAAAATTTAATGAAGTGATAAATAATATTATCAAAGAAATTTCATTTTCTCTCATATTTAAACGTTGAATGTATTTTGAAATGGTTTAATGGTATCTAGTTTTTTTGATATTGAAATACAAGTAAATTTATTACAATATGTATTAATAATTTAAAAACACTTGTTCTATGTTTGTTCAATTATAATTATTAACTAATAGGATCTAATTTAGTAATATTAATTTTATTTTACAACGTCATATACTATATGTATAATACACACATGCAATACACATGAAATAAAATAAATTGTCAAAAAAAGTATCTAAAATGACATAGTGGGACCCTACATAAGGTGTTTAAAATGAATACTTCTCGGTTGATGTATCTAAGTGAACTTGGTGCCAATTTTAGGGGGCCAATCGATGGATTGACCTAATTAAACATTTAAGTTAGAGAGGTTATACTTTTAATTATTACATTAATAAAATATTTGAAAATTTGTTATTCTTTTATAATTGTTAAGATATTTGAATTATAAATAAATATTTTAAGTTTGATAAAATGGAACTACGTGAACTACATACATACATTATAAAAATAAAAATAATTGTTCGAAAAAAAATTAGTCATCATTTTTTTAAAACAAACATTCAACACAAACTAATCTTAAATACATAGATGAAATATATTTACGTTTAATAATGTGTTTGCCCATGTACTCTTTTCTAAAATAAATAATGAATATGATACATTCAAATGATTTTAAACAAATCTATAATGCACCATAGTTTGACTTCAACAACACATATTTATGAAGTTCCTTTGCACGTTACTCAAATATTTTTTAAAAAGATAAAATTTATTAATACTTGATAGACAAGTAGTAAGAACAAAAATTAAAATTTAGAAAAATAATTTTGATAAATAATTAAGTTGGAGAATGAAAGAGACTTTGAAGTTCATTTTATCTTGAAAAAAAAATTATTGAGCACATCTTATTTCTGGAAATAAAAGTGTCTTTAAAAGAGTTTGAATGAGGATACGAACTTGTTACATATCTGATTCATTCGGACCTTTTCAAGACCCATTAAGAGATTTTTAAATAAAAAAACACAACTAATGGTCTAATACCTAAATTAGATTCAGATCAGCATTAAATGCAAACAAATAAGTCTTAGAGTAGAAATGATGATAACAAATTCATTATATTAAAATATTCTCATGAAGGGGTAATCATTGTGTAATGAGGTCCTTTCATAAAATTGTTTTGTGATGAATGAATGAAAAAATTAATTTGACGTCCAAGTGCCGACAATGAATTATGGTGATATTTTCTTGTTGGGCCAAAACTTTTAGAAGGCATATAGATTCGTCAGTTTGGCACAATAAATACACCTAAATGAGTTGATAGTAAATATTTGTTTGAGTTTCGATGTCTAAGAGTTATAACTCTTATTAAAATAGAACTATACAAAGTGGTTAATATTTAGATTTGAAGACAAGTAACCTCTTCTCCTGGAGAACAAGAATGGGAAAAAAGAAGAAGATTGAAGATATTTTTTTTGAAAAAGACATGTATGTCTTGCAACCATACATTGGCTTTACGAATCCATCAGTTTTGCTGCTGCAGAGTGGATGTCACAAATTGGACACCTTTGCTTATTTATTGTTCATAAGTCCTATGAAAAACTTTTCTTTTCAAATATTTTGTAAACTCTGCTCAACAATTCATTTTTGGTAAAACTTTAATTCTAGAACTTATGTGTCATCTGCATTCCTAGTGAACTCGAGGGATGTACCCAAGAAAATATTTTGGAGAGTCTCCATTACTCTTGGATGTTGACACTTTCAGGGTTTCATATTCTTCTACAGGCCGCGTTTTTCCTATTTATGGAGAAGGAGTTTTGTGTGATTTAGTTCCCAAAGCTACAATGTAACAATGTATTCTCATTAATGTGGAGACTTTGATTTCATGTAGAGGAACTGTAACACCCTGTAGCCAAAACAGACAAAAAATTAGTGTTTTAGAAAAATCTGCAGGTGCTACCAACGGTGGCATCGACGGACCATAGCCTGAACCATGGTCCATCCTGCACAACCATTGATGGGATCATAACTTCAAAAAATTTCAGCCTAGAAAAATTTGTTAAGTCTTGGACGACGGACATACTAACGGTCCGTAGGCAAACGACGGTCCGTATCGTGACCATTGATTAAAGGACTCCCTCAACCACTCTCATGACAAGAGATTGATGACCATCATGGTTTAGGTAGGTGGACATACGGTACGAAGGTGGAAAATTTGACAGCCAGTTAAGGGCGAAATGTAGTTGGGGAAACTAAAATTTATCATGAACTCTTAGACCAAAATGAATTAGGTCTCCCATGGGACCTTCCCACAGAATATAACTGAATGATCGTCATAGCCACCGACCTTGCTAAAATCATATCTACGCATTCAAAAAGTTATGCCAATTTTAGTAAAGCAGTCGAAACAGGCCTCAAGACGGACCCAACGACGGGGCGTCCGGGCGCCCCAACGACGGACCGTCAATCTGGTAGTCGTGAGGCCCAACAACAACATTCGAGGGGTCTTTAGCACTCCGTTTACCCTAAGTGAGGCGTTGTTTTGCACCTAAATCATCAGATTTACCGTCATTTAAGCCTAGGAAACATGATTAAAGCATATAGAAGTCAAATCATTAACTCAATACTTAGAAAATTAGAAGCAAGAGAGCGAGAAAAAAACTCAAGAACCCTATTTCAAGAAAGCCATAAGCTCCAACAGTTCCAACCCCGAAACACAACTATTTTTCTGTGGATTTCATCCCCAGGTATGAGAATTCACTAGTGGATTCCTTCACCATTGGGTCCTTAGTTGCAGTCAGTCTGTTCTCTTATCATGATTAAACCTAAGGTTTCTAGAAACTTTGAACTAACTCATGAATTTATTACATATAGTTCCACATATATTTCATGTTATCTCCATGTCGCATGAATTTCAGAACCCTAGCTTTGATTTCATTAGTTTTGAATGAACATGCTAGGTCATATATTCCAGACACTCAGAATATACATGCCTCACTTATAAATGCATACTTTACCAGATTAATTGTTTGAATTCGCGAGTTGCATGTTCAGTTTTTAGCTATCTAGTATTTACAAAAAATCCAAAAATAATACCGAGTTGGACTAGGATTTAGCGTACCCAATAGTCCTAGAACTACTAGCCAAGTAGGTTGTAAGTCCCCTCTGTGGGCAATTAGTTTAGTGATCACGCCAGCATGCCTTTATACCTTTGTCAGGGTATATTGAGTCCTCTCGATGGGGTGTATACATCAGACTCCACTTTTAACTTATGTGGTTTAATTATCGGTTATTAGTAGCTCCCACAGTTCAGTCAAACTCTCTACATTGACCATTTATCAGTATATTCATTATTCATTTTCAGCATGTTATAACTTGATCATTGCATCCAGTTAGCTTACAAATCAGCACATCACGTTAAGATTATTATAATAGTTTTTGTGCTTGTTCAGTTATGTTTCATTTCAGCTTTACTCTATCCTACATGCTCAGTACCTTTCAAGTACTGACGTATACGTGCGGTACATCTTCTCATGATGTAGGTTCAAGTTCTCAACATCCAGATCACGCATAGACCGATTTCCCAATATCTTGTTTAGCAGATTCAGTGGTGAGTCTTCATTCTTCGAGGACAACAGTCATGAGTTTCATTTCAGTCTTTAGTCATTTAGTTTCACTTTTTGCTACATTTAGCTGGGGCTTGTCCCAGTATTTCTGGTCTAGTTTAAAGGCTATTTTCAGACATAGTTTGATTCAACTTAGTATTGAGTTAATATTTCTTCTGTATTAAACTCATTGTTTTCGAATATCTCAGTTATAGAATATGGGTATTACCTATCTTTTCATTTTAAGTATGATTTAGGTTCCGCAATAGTTTATTATCTTTAGTATGCTCATGATCATGGCAGCAGGGTTAGCATGGGATCACTTGTGGTCATAGGTTCCGTGTCCGCGTCTCGGGGTAGCTCGGGGCGTGACAAAACATGGTATCAGAGCACTAGGTCCTAAGATGTCTGAAAAAGCCGCACTAAGTAGAGTCCTTTTCATGGGTTTTGAAGTGCACCACATCTAATGTTAGGGAGTCTATAAAATCTAGGAAAAATTTCACTTTTTTGTTACTCTTATCGTGTGTAAGGTATGATCTTATTCCAATCTAACTTGACGTTCTACGTTTGAGATCATGCCTCCCTTAGAGCTAACGCTAGGAATGCGAATGCCAGGAATGCAAACGCAACTCCTCCAATCCCAGATCAAGAAGTCTCAAATGCTGAGTTCAGGAATGCCATACAGATGTTGGCTTAGAGTATGACTCACCAGAACAATCGGGTTCATGATCCTATGAATGAAAATAGTGGATCACCAGCAGCAAGGGTCCATGACTTTGTTAGAATTATTCTGCCTGAGTTCTTAGGATCGCAGACTAATGAAGATCCTCAAAATTTCGTGGACGAAATCAAGAAGATCTTTGAGGTGATGCAGGTTACTGCGAATTATCGAGTTGAATTGGCATCATACCAGATGAAAGACGTGGCTCATATATGGTACACTCAGTGGAAGGAGAATAGGGGTGAAAATGCAGCTTCCTATTACCTGGGAGTGCTTCGTGAGACTTTCCCTCGACAGTGTGATTTTCCAATCGAGTTGAAAGCAAAGTTCCCCCAAGATTCATGAACTTGAGGCAGGGAAACATGACACACAATAGTCATGGACTGAAGTTTAACCAACTCTCCATTGTGCTCTCAAATTGTTTATGACTCCCGTGCTCAGATGACCTAAGTTTTTGTTGGAGTCTACTATTTGGTGCCGACCGAGTGCCAACTGCTATGTGCTGGGAGATATTCACATCTTAAGCTTATGACCTCATGCTCACCCGGTTTGATGATATCATCTTGGGGAACAAGCTAATAAAATATAAGGCTACGACTAGGAACTATGAATTTTCTCAGCAGAAATCGGGTGGTGGAAATCGCTCGCAGGGTCAGACATAAGTTTTCAGCTCTAGCCCCTTCATTAGCTAGTGTTCCATCCTCGAACAATAGGTATGACCAAAAGGACAGAGCACCAGGGTCTAAGTCTCAGGGAAGTGTTTCAGGAACCAACACTTACCCAACTTGCCCTAAGTGTTGTAAGAACCATCGTGGCGTGTGTCTTGCAGGAAAAGAAGGATGTTTTGGATGTGGTCAGTCTGGTCGCAGGTTGAAGGACTTTCCTTCTAGACAGGGTCAAGGATTTGGTAATGGTAAATCTCAGTCTACAAATTATGCACCACCAATAAGTCGCCCAAATCAGCAGGGTAACTCATCTGGTACAAGTGGCGGTTAGCGCTAGAACATACTTTATGCTCTTCAAGCTCACCAGGATCAGAAAGGTTCTGCTGATGTAGTCACTGGTACGTTACGAGTCTTTGACCTTAATGTTTATGCATTGTTAGATCCAGGGGCTACTCTTTCTTGGTAACCCTATATAAACCGTCCAATTCAGTTGTCTGTCCAGGAAAAACCCCTCTCAAAACCCCTTCTCAGTCCTCTATCAAGTTGGTGACCCACTATAAGCTAGAAAGGTATACAGCAATTGCCCTGTCATAGACTCGTAGAAATTCACCTCCACAATTATTAGAGTTGCAAATGTAGACTTAGGATGGCATTTCTAGCATGGATTGGTTACACTCATGTATGCCTCCCTCGATGTAGAAGTAAGGATGTTCGTTGTTTCAGTTTCAGACGAACAATCTTAGAATGGTATGGGTAGTAGCCTGGCGCCTATTGGTGATTTATTTCTTTACCTTAAGTACTAGAAAGATGAATCTGCGGTTTATCAAGTCTCATCTAGTTTTCGGGTTAAGGATTCTAGCCTTGAAACCCCATATCTTGAATCAGTTCCAGTAGTAATGTGGAATTTCCAGAAGTATTCCAAAATAATCTTCATGGGTTTCCCTCTTCTAAGGGAAAATCGAATTTGGGAATATGATATGCTTCCAGATACCCATCTTATTTCTAATTCTCTTCACATAATGGTCCAGCAGAGCTTAGGAATTGAAAGAGCAGTTTGAAAGACCTTCTTCTAGATAAGGGTTTCAATCAAACCTAGTATTTCATCACACCAGGAGGTGCACAAACTTGTTCGAACTAAGAAATATGGTTCTCTCTCAGAATGGTGCATGAACTATTGAAAGTGTTAAAAAAGGTTCATCAATCAAGCACAAGTATCCCATCCACAGGATGGATGACTGTTTGACCAACTTCAGCGTGCTAGTCATTTCTCAAAGATAGGCCTCAGATCGGGTTTCATCACTCAAGATTCCAGAGATAGTGACCTTTTCCGGTTAAACACCTTCAAAACTAGGTATGGTCATTAGAATTTGTAGTGTATGTCCATTTGGCACTAACCAATTCTCCTCACCTTCAATGGTTTGATGAACATAGTGTTTCAAATATACTAGACTGTTCTTTATCCGTCTTCATTTATAGAATATCCTCCTGTTACTCTAGGAGTGAAGTTAAGAACAATGCAAGTCGATTTTGAGTTGTTCTCATAAATCTCAAAGATTGCCAATTTTCTCTAAGTTTAGTAAACTATGTGAGTTTTTTGTTGCCAATCCTTTGCTTTCCTTTGTCACAAACTTGTATCTAGCGATGTATCCCGTGTTAGATTTTCACAAAAGATAGAAGTATTGAACAATGGCCCATACCTACCTCTCTAAAGAATTGAGATTTTCTTAGGTTAGCAGGTTATTTCAGAAGGTTCGTGGAAAGATTTTCATCCATAGCCTCACCTTGACTACGTTTACTCTAGATCGTCGAGGTTCCAAGGGTAGAGTGATTTTGAGAAAAGCTTCATAGAATTTTACGACTAGATTGACTACGCTCCTGTCCTTGACTATAAACCAAGAGGGTTTCAGATGGTTTGTTGAGCTAATGTGCAATACATCCAGAGTTTGGCCTTGGTTGTGTGTTGATTAAAGAGATAAGATTATAGCTTATGCCTCTATCGCTTAGGTGCCATGAGAATAACTTCCAACTCATGACCCCTCCGAGCTTGCAAAAGAGTGGTGTTTGCATCAAGATATGGAGACACACTTGTATGGTTTTTTCATGTAGAATGTGTTCACCACCGATCAATAAGAGCTGTTCAGTATGTGTTCCCACCAGACATGTTGAATCTTCGCATAAGGAGATGGCTTGAGTTCCTTAAGGATTATGATAGGCGTGTGCGTTATCTTCCTGGAAAGGCAAATGTAGTGTCCAGATCTCTTAGAGATTTCTATGGGTAGTGTCGCCCATTTGATGAACAAATCAAGGAGCTAGTGAAGAATGTTCACAGGCTTTCCTCGCTTGGGAGTTTGCCTTAGTAAACAATATCCAGACAGCGGTTGGTGGTAACAATTTTCAGAATTGGGGCAGAATCATCTTGTAGTGGAGGTTAAGTAAAAGCAAAAGTTATCCGATCTTTCTTGAACTAAAGGGTGCGGTCAACAATCAGAGAGTGGATGTTTTATCCCAAGGTGGATATGGGACTTCGTTACCAAGTGTATTGTGGGTTCCTGATGTTTGGAGATTGAGACAAACATAAGTCAAAGATCTCAGTAGGGGTGGGCTCATACTCCATTTATTTTCTATTGCATCCCAGGTTCCACTAAGAATGGTACCTCACGATCTCATTTTAGAATATGGGTGTCCCCATCTTTTCTTTTAAGTAATGAGTTACTCCGCAAACATTTGTATTTCTTTAGTATGCCTCATGATCATCAATTCAGGGTTAGCTTGGGATCATTTTGGTTCTAAAGGTGGGTTTCGTGTCCGCATCTCGGGGTAGCTCGGGGCGTGACAGGAACATTACTTGAGATATGATTCTTTTGTGGTTTAGCGAGACCATATCTGTGAGTAAGGGAAGATGCATTATCTCTCACACACCTTCCGGTGTTGGGCCAGGGTGTGTGTGCCGGGGGGGGGGGGTGGGTGGGCGTGGGACCCCAACTTGAACGGAAAAACCGAGCTAAAACCAACAGAGTTTTCCAATACATCTTCCGGTTGTTCAGTGTGTGCCCTTTCTGAAGCTCTTCCCACACAGCTAGCATGTTATAATAGATCCTTCCAATTGTACGGAGTAAGAGGAAGCCCGGAGGTGAGAAATGGGGGGTTGGTGGGGGCGGTTGGGGGACTCTGAGCGTTGCTTCTTGGAAGAGGGAAGGTCCCACCGGTCCTATTGTGTGTACATCACGACTCAGAGCGTAGGTTGGAGCATGAAAGGAGAACTGGATTTCATGGCCAATCCTTGGAAATATCTTCAGAAAGTCGCGCTGGAATAACAATAGGTTTGGGTGTGGTGTTGGTGGGGGTTGGTTTCACAAACAATGCAAGTGGTGGGAGAGATAAATCATGATGAAATCTCCATCGACATACGTAGAGTGGAAAGGGACGCTACGGGTCTCTAAACAAGAGTTGGTTATATCTCCAGTATGGCTTTGTTTTCCAATATGAAACAGAAAAAATACAAATCCTGGACGATGAGGGGGAATGGGGGTCACCACATATTTCTTTATCTATGACATGGCGTATATCCCGGAAAAAGGGGGAAAAAAAAGAGCATCCCACTAGGCTGAGGGAAATCATGTCTAGGCCGAAGAAGAACCAACAAGCGGGAGAATCCATACATACCCAAGTTGAAGAATCTCTCGCAAATATTGGTTCATCCCTTCCCTTTGTCGAAGGTGGATCGCTACAGAATGACACGGGTGCGCGCTTTACTTTAAACTGTAAGAGTGAACAATTAACCGAAGAGCTCATGTTTTTTAATAGGCACTTACAAAGGGGGGTATAGACGACTCGTTTCATCAACATTAGATAAAGTAAGAACACTTTGCAGTAAGAAAAGAATCAACAAAAAAAACCTTGTGAGAGCACAACAAAAAAAAATCGTATACTTAAGGGGGTGGGGAAATTTAGGACTATTAGCTTGACCTAGACAATCAGATTGAACAAACGGAAGATATATTCCTGTAATTTTAAAACGGGGTGGCCCCCCACCCCGCTCTGTATCAGTAATTATTCATATGTTATGTTAAACTTGAATTATTACTTCAATATTTGATGATAATACATCTAGAAGTAGTCCAAATATGACATATTATTTTCTATAAATGGATATTTTTTAATTAATAAAAAATCAAATATACCACCAAGTCATATATCATAAGTATTTGTCACTAACTCAAATTCCAAACAACACATTATTACCCTTTGTAATTGAGTTTGTTGAATTAGCGGGGCTAATTTTTGGGTCAAATCTTTTCGAAGAAAATTATCGAAGAGCGCATGAAAGTTTCCGATGTTTTATTGTTGATAGGGGGGGGGGGAATTAATAAAAAAAGTACCGGCGATCATTATAACGTCAGTACTCCAGAATAAAAGAAAGAATGCATGATTGCGACGGTTATTTGATATTAAAGAGAAACTCAACAAAAAAAGATAAATCTTCAATATAATTTCAGAGTGATCATTACAGTGATTTTGGGACCCGAAAAAAAAAGAAAAAGAAATTTTGCCTATATTGCATTTTGTTTTGGGGAAAGTGTTACAACATGGCCCGATAATGTGTTCAGTTCACATTAAGTAGTGCGTATTTTTGGATTATGGGTGAAAAGATAATGTCGCGAAGACCCTGGAGGGATTATAAAGTAACAAATATTCAAGATTTCGTCTTCTAATTTTCATCTTGAAATGATATTTTTCTAGATCTTCTCTAATATCTTGCATTAACGGTAAGTGGATGGCGTCCGGGCTACATGATACTAAAGCACTACAATATTTGTGTGAGAACGTGCGAATAAGGACAAAATAAAACATGACGGGGACAATATATCTATAGTTGACGAGTGATGTCACCACTAGCATAGAATTATTGGGGTCGTTTGATGTTTATTTTGTTGTTTTGATTAGTTTTCTGAGAGAATTGTACATTGTAGTTTTTAATATGAAACAAGAACGCGATATATGGTTGGCATACATCTAAAGTGAGTCAATATTAATTTTGATATGGAGGTTGCACAAACAATATTGTTTAAAATATTTTTTTTATTATTTGTTGTTATATACTATCCAAGTATTGTTTATGAAACTCCAACTCAATGACAGCAGCATTTCTGAATGTAGCATGAGCAATACAATTCATATTTTGGTGAAAACACTATCATGTCTAATGAACTTAACAAAACCAATAAATGGACTGGAGGGTACGTGCAACAAAGATTCCCTAAGACTAGTTTATGAAAATGCAAAAACTCGTGAAGGATCTGCAAAAAGTGCCTATCTCAACAAAAACTGCGGGGCGTTAAGCTCTATTTTACCAAACAACGCAACGGGGGGATGAAAAAATGGCAAAACCTTGTGCCCGTACCATAAAAGTAAAGAATCGAAATCGTTTGATTTCTCAACACTGTAAAATATATCATATAGAGACTGATGAATTGGAATAAATTCAATGCATAGATAAAATTATGTATAGAACGATATAGAGAAACAAAACAAAAGAAACTTTAGTTTGCATGAATCTGTTTTCATGAGAGAAAAAAGTATAAAGAGAGGGAGAAAATCAGAAACAGAAAAGCGGATTATGAAATGTTTGTAAAATGTCCGGTTGAAGACACAGTGAGGTAGGAGGACGATATCGAAGACACAACCATCAAGAAAAACAATAAAATCCACCATATAATGACGGAAGGGAACCAACTTGCAGAGTACGTGACAAACATGACTATTGACATAGGAAACTAAACATTTTTTAATTTAAAAAACATGGATACAACATCAAGAAGGATTATAAACAGTTACAAATTAAATTTCTCACGTTTGAGAGTATCATCACCTGAAAGATAATGGGAATGGGAAGGCCAGAAAATTATAAGTTTTTCACATAGATATCATTTACAAAACATCATGATTCTTACAAAAATGTGAAGAAGTGTATGACCTAGTCTACTTCAGCCAGTAAAAAGGGACTCAGAAAAAGGTAAGAATTAGGGTTAAATGAGAGATCTTAAACCTGGAAGAGTCTCCATCACTAGTTTGAAGACGTGGACTGAAGCTACTCATGCATTCTAATCTAGAACCATCTACATAAATAGGGGAATTAGATGGGAGAATAGGAAGAAGAAGAGGACAAAGGTGAGAAAGAACCTAGACATGAGGTATCATTACGGAAGACAAGATACAAAAAAAAAAAACACATAAGAGGAAAGACCCACCATAAAATATAAGTCAACTGCAAAGAAGAAGAGAGGCAATTCAAGAGAAAAAAAAACATACAGAAGTTAAACAATGAAGTCTAGCACTTGCTCTTGTTTTAGATGATTAAAGGAAGAACACGAACACATTTCCATGAATTTGATGATACCAATTTGAGGAGTTGGAACGTGTTTTTTGATCCAAAGTAAGAACAATTTTTAGGTGTAGGCTGGAGTTAGATTGAAGACAGGCGGATTATGAAATGGGAAACCCTAGCACTAAGGAAATGTTATTGGCAGTATGTTGAAGGCCATCCAAACGGTAACCCATTTATTTGTTTAGTTTGTTAATTGATATGGGCATTATGCCCATATAAGTATTGTAATGTTATTAGTTTCATTTTAATAAAACCCAAAAGTTGTATTAAAAAAGTGTGCATTTAGTGATACATTAGAATCTTTCCACGAATCAAGATAATGTAAAGTATGAAGATTAAATCATCAATATCTGACAAATAATACCACTCAAAACTTTAATTGTGGACAACTTAATAGGCCTCTACATTAACAATGAAATTATTTTGAAAAAAAAAAATGAAATTTTTTTGCCAAAAAGGCTCTCCTTAGCTTAGTTACAAGGATTTCGGATTTTTGTAGAACCCAATATAAAGGTGATTGAGTTAATATAGAGGGTCATAGGCCATCTATCGATTTTACTTGACAATGTCTTCATTGTCAAGTATGTCACACATCTTCAAGAAATTGGGTCAAACGATTTATTATAGTCAATCTCTTTCCCCTAATTGTATCCTTGAACTACTAATCTGGTTTTCTTCGTCGGATATGCCCTTGATCATCAAGCTTCTTTCTCGACAAACCCAACTAGTTCCTATGGCAGTTCTCTTTTGATATTTCGAGAGACCATGTTCCACATTTCTCTTTACTCAAACAAATTTAGTTCATCATGCATATCAATGATCCAATGCCCGTCTAGCAATGACACCTTGATATATTTTGGCTCTACGTGTGAAATATAGGTAGGGAAGGAGCACATATTCCTTAGCTTGGATCTAGTGTGTATTCCTAAATCAATCGATGTGATGATGTTTTTAATCGGATGTAAGATTTTATGTTTCCAGTTGCTTCACTGGACATTCTTGTAACATCCCAAATTTTTTTAAATAGATTCTATCCATTATTTATTTGTGAATAAGATTTCACTGATTGATTCTAAATTTTCTTAGATGTTAAGGTCAGTAAAATTTCCCTAGCATAAACTGGAGTTGAAAACTTTCCTTCCAATTGAGTTTCACTATGAGAGTTTTTCTTGGGTCAATTTTAAATGGTCATATCTCCTATAATATAAGAAGTTACATGAATCATAACCTATTAAATGAAAGGTATTTGAATATTTTTTCGACGCCACCAAATTCGTGTCGATCAAAGTTTTGAGTATGAAGTTATGACTATTTTAGTAATATGATACAGTGCCATGATGAATTAGCCGACGGAAAATCATTTAAAATGAGTCATTTGTATGTTTTTACCACTAAAAATTCTAAACAAATTTCTTGAGGAATTAAAGGCTCAAAAAATCAGATTTTCATCTATTAATTCCCCATTATCTTCTCTCTCAAAACCCTAAGGAAAAATCAAAGTAGAAGACTTCATTCAAGATTCTTTCAGTAAAAAATTCTTCTTCAAGTTAACTTTTTATCGAAGATTTCATTATTTCCAACTCAGATTCCTCCATAAAATTATGAATTACCAATGAAAATCATAATTATTCATTAAAGAGATTTCAAGAAACCAATTCAAGAATCTTAAGAAAGGGTTTTTTGATTGTTTTCCTTCAAACTAGGGTTTCAAGACTTCTATTCATGTTTTATTCAAGATTCTTCAAGAACCTTGTTCTTTCTCTATTTAAGGATATCATAGTGTTGGACTAGTTCATCCTGACTCCTAACATCTACTTCAAATAAGAAAAAGAAAAATCTAGAATTTTATCTCGAGATTTTTGAATTCTTGAGTTGGTTTTGAACTCTTAATTTCTTTTGAAATTTTATCTCTAATTATTTAATGTATATACGTTATGCATTAATATTCTTGAGTTTATTATTCCTGTCTATATTTATACATGATTCGTTTGGATTGAGTATTCTTGAGAAGAGTAGTATCGTTGAGTTCCGAGCTTTGAGTTTTTTTCGTTTTGTAATACTGAGTTTCCATATTGTTGTGAGTTGATTTGTTCATATCCATATTCATCCTGAACCCTATAAGTTGAGCAATAAATTTTGAGAAGCCTTTTAAATTCAATATTTAGGTTTTAAACTGAGCTTTTGAGAAAGTAAACATGAGTTTTGAGAAAGAGAATTTAAAATATACAGTCAAATATGCCATCAATGTTTAAGCAGTATGGTATCTAGATATACCATCAATGTTTATGCAATAGTTATCAATGATCATATCACAATATGATTTTGATATTTTTTTTTTTGAAAAGGAGTTTTCAAGTATGAGTTGGATAAGAGTATAAAGGAACCAAGTATTCCCAAAGGTATTCATTTTTACATGTATAAAACAGAAACTTTGATTTCTAAGCTATGAGTTCAGAGATATTTCAAGATCATTTACCTCTTTTAAGATGATAGTTTGAGCAACTATCTCAAACAAGAGCAAGAGTATGTTTTTAAACATTGAGAATGAGTATATATTATTCGGAGTAATATGGAGCACCAATATAGAGATGAGGTTGACAACTCACATTCCTCATAAACCATATATGCAACATGCGTACGAGATCATACTATTTAGATGAATTCTAAGTATCAAAGGGTAGAGATTCGTGGATCAAATTAATTGAGGTGTTCTATGCCCTCACCAAGGCATATGACAATTATGGTAGCATGGGCGAGACGTTATAACATCACGTAGCTCATAGTGATAGTTATCGGTAAAGAAAATCTCTCAAATACAGTTAAAAGTACATTTTTATTGTATCACCTAATATGTTGAGTACATAGATAAGTAAGACTATTGTGAAGTTTTAATGATTTCACTTCTTTATTTCTTTAGATCTAGTTAAGTATATATAAATATATATTGTAGTCCTTTTATTTAGTTATTTGTTACTCAACCATATTACATACTAATACATTCAATCTACTAATGTATTTGGTCAGCATCTTCTAATGTTGCAGATATAGGTTGTTAGGATCCTCAATAAGAGTCCGTTGAGATCACTTCATCTACTCACCAGCTCTTGAGTAAGACATCCTTTCTTTTGGAGGACTTCACATTATGAATTGCTAGCAGTAGTTCCCTTGAAGAGTCGTGTGTCTTTTCCCTACATTTATCTTTGTATAGTAGAGACTTAATACATAGAAATTTTTTGAGAATCTTTCAGTTTTCAGATGTTTTGTTTGAACTTATGATTCATACCTAGTATGTTCAGCAAAGTTTTGAGATTTAGTAAGATATTTTTAAATGTTTCTTCAATAGAATGCTTACTTATGCTTGAGTTAGTCTCCCACTTGTAGTCAGCCAGTATGTGATTTCGCTTGGGGACCAAAAATGGTTTTTGAGTGTCTGCCACATCGAGGGTGTAGACTCGAAGTTTATAATAAAGAGGTACGTTATCCATCCCAATTTTCTCCCCTCCCCACAATTCAATTTGTTCCTCGGTAGTCCGAAGGAGTCGTATCAGTACGATCTTATTTATCATTATGAGGGCCTCAGTTCTATAATAAAAAGGACGATAAACATTTAAGAACAATTTTCTTCTTTCATACTCAAAATTGTGCCGTAGAATTGGTCAGAAGAAATTTATTTTAACTTGTGAATTTATCATATTTGTTCGAATAGCCCTCATATTAAATGTAGTTTAAGAGCAAAGTCAAATCCTTATTGATGAGTTACTGTTAGCAAATATCTATCTTGAGAAATCTTAAGACTGTTGAGGGGCTTGAGAGAAGCCCATGAGCGAGATTAAGTGTTGAGATTTGAAAGAATGCACTCTTATTCATAATAATTGTTCATTCTAGAGAAAGATGTATTCCTAGACTCGTTTCTCTAAACGTTGTTTCAGCTGAGATCCTCATGAGGAACTGTGTTTTAGAGCTTGGATAGTATTTTCACCCAAAAACATAGTGTGAGTTACGAGATTATGAGAAGTATATACGGGGCTATGTTTTCCATGCATCCATAATCTCATCATGCTATTCATGGATGATAGACAAATAAAGACTTCATCACATATAAAAACCCTCAAAGACAGCGAACTACGATCAGCATAACTAATGTGACTACTATGAGCTATCAAAAGTCTATCCCAAATCACTCTTACATGTTCCAAAGCTCTTAAATCAAGTCTATACCGTGCGTTCTAGGATTTGAAGACATAAACAAATTGACCAAAGAGAGAGAAATCCTACCATATATGACCTCGAACTAGGCTATCTAAATGATAGAATAGTAGTTGTTTTTGTTCACGAACTCCGCCAAAATTAAGAAGTAGTACCACTAAACTACAAACTCGAAAGCACAAGTCACAAACATATCTTCAAGAACCTAACTGGTACACTCTGACTGACAATCATTCTTTGGGTTGAACGATATGTTAAGGTCAACACAAGTTGCCAACTCATCTTGAAAAATCTTCCACTAAGCTAGAAGTAAATTGAGCACCCCGATATGATATAATAAATACCACCACCATATAGATGAACCTCCTCATGAATCAAGATATGGGTCGATCACTTGGCGTTTGATGAAGGCTGAATAGGGAGGAAGTATGTTGACTTGGTCAATACACCAATGATGACCCTAATACTATTAACACCTCTACAAGTCCGAGGCAATCTTTCCAAAAAAAAATATATGGTCATGGAATCCCACTTCCACTCCGGAATGGGTAACATCTAAAAATTACAAGCAGGCCTCAAATGCTCTTCATTCACCTACTATAAATAATACAATTGGATAAATAGACTCTAAAATCCTTCATTTAGGGGTCCAACCAGTAATGTTTCCTCAAGTCATAATGTCTTTGGGGTGCGAAGATGGATACATTATCTATAATCATGGGACTCACGAGTATCAGCTATACAAAAATCCCAACTCTCTAGAAACAAATACGACCTCAAAATCTAAAAATTCCTTCTTCATCCAATGTAATTAAAAAACATCACCCGCTAGCAATGGCTCTGGAAGTGATACCAACTCCACATTCTCAAACTGACGACTACAAATCTAATCTAGTAGATAGGGTTGAACCCCCCACATACGTTAAAGCACGCCAAGAATTTGAGACATCCAACTCAAATATCTCATTCATTAATGATTGAATGTACAAATAAAAAGGTGGCTCCACCATAAATAAGAATTCTAGACTACATTTATTCATTTCCTTTGGACTCAAGGCATCCGCTACTACATTTTTCTTACCCGGATGGTAGAGAATAGAGAGTCCATTCTCCTTCAGAAGATCAATTCAGCGATGCTTCCTAGATTTAAGATCCCTCTAAATTATGATGTATTGAAGAGTCTTGTGATCACTATAGATCTCATGAAAAAACTTCATACATGTAGAGCCTCCACATGTAAGGCGCAAAACTACCGCCACCAACTCCAAGTCATTTGTGTGTTAGTTGGGATCATGTATCCTAGTTGCCTCAACACTTAGGCAATAAGTGAGACTCGTTGCATCAACACACAACATGATAATTCTTGATGCATCCTAATACACCATAAACCCCTCGCCATTAACTAGAGGAGTCAATATAGAAGCAATAACAACTTCTAAATCTTCAGAAGCTCAACACACACTCCTCAAACCACTAAAAATAATATCAAGGCGAGTCATCCAGGTCAAAGGTACTACAATTATGGATAATCCCTCCATAAACCATTTGTAGTAGCCTTCTAAGACAATGAATCTTTGAACCAAAGTAAATTACATTGGCCTAACCCAATCCCGAATAGTCTCAATCTTCTCTCTATATACCATAATATCATCCTTGGAGACAACGTTCCCTCAGAATCCATAAGACAAAATTCAATTGCACATTGATAAGCCGGCATAAAGTCGGTGATCTCTCAAAGTCAGGAGAACGTCCTTAGATGTTGCTCATAACCAGTCATGCTCAGTGATTATACAATGATGTCATCGATGAGCACATTGACAAAAATATCAAGAACCCATCTTAACACATGTTCCCTCAAATCCATGAAGGTGGTAGGGGCATGAGTCGACCTAAATACATCAGTGGTAACTCATAGTGGTCATATCGAGTCTTAAATGCTTCCAAAATTAATGGTTAATAGACCTTACATCAATCTACGAGAACACCTTGGCACCCTGAATTTGGTCGAATAGACCATCAATCCTAGGCATTGTGTAATGGTTCTTCACCATCACCTTATTCAACTACTTATAATTATATATACATGTTCGTCTTACCATTCTAATTTTTAAGAAACAAGACGGGAGTATCCCAAGGCCATAACCTAGGCCTGAAGAACACCTTACCCAAGAGATCTTGAAGTTGAACACTGATTATTTCTATATTTCTGTTCTACTACTGTAAGAGAGCATTAAAAACTAATTAAATGACCCAAGAACTACATATTTTTGAATATATGGAAGAAGGTTTAAATGCAAGAATAAAATAGAGTTCCCGTAAACTCCAATAGTCTAACAGTCAATACAAAAACATTGCGAAACTATTCCCTTGAACCTAAAATTCAATGTAAGAAACAGTAAGGTTTAACAAGTCTACTAAATAGTTACAACCCAATTAAACATATGAATATATAACTAGAAAGTCCGAATCCGAAAACAATGGACTAAAACATAGAGAACTATGGCAGTTTGGAAGAATTCACTCACTCTTCAAGTGGATTAATCGTAGAAATTCTAGATGAGGTCTCTAAGTAGATCCCTAAATATGCTCTGTACTCAAAAAAGAAAAATCAAGTGCAGTATCAGTAGACAACCATAGTGTACTAGAAGGATCACACGGCTATTCCATTTAGCACAACGTATACAAGCAATTACAACATAGTAAACATGACATGTTCATAATAGATATACACATCGTTTATCCTTTCAGGAGCAATGTACAATTCCAGATTCGCAATACAAGTAGATATAACAATTCAATGGTCCCTTATGGAACATAATTCAATGGTTCTCTAATGGAACCCATTCTGGAGCTGTTAGTATAACGGAACGTGGCACTCTATCCTAATTAGCGTATCGGGTGTGACACCTCATCCAATATATATGCCAGAATGTGATACCCAAAATAATAAATGTATTGAAACGTGGCACCCAATCCCTAGTGTGTGGGAACGTGACACCCAGTCCATTCATTACACAATAATCACAATCACAATGTACATTCTCAAAATCATCCAATCAAGTATTGATTCATGACATACAATTATCTTTCATGTTGATTTAGAGTAAGTTTGATCAATAGTGCTATATTCACATACACACATGCATTACAATGAAGCAAGCAACCGCATATATCACATAAACATGAAATCAAACCATCACCAACCTCGAATTCAAATTTAATACCCTAAGGCACTTGAATCTTCTCTTTCGGGATTCATTCCTCTTGTTCTAGGTATATAAACAATTAATATACACAAGTATCAATAGTAAAATGTTTAATTATTCTCATTATAACAAACCCAATAACCGAATGCGAAACCCATAGCCTAAATTTTACGGATAGAAAACTAATTAGGGGAGTAAAATCCTTATCTTTAGCACTATATTTCGTGGAAAACTATGAACAAATATTTTGGGGGTAGTCTCTTAGCTCTCTAGAATGAAACTTGCAGAAAAATAATGTTTTGGGGGTTTAATTCTTACTTAAAATCACACTTGTCCCACTATAGAGGCCCCCATCCCGCAACAACGGCCCCACTCTAGCACGAATAATCCCGCCCAAGCGCTTTCACAGAAATAGGGATATAACTTTAGAGTTCCAAGCCCCCATTTCACAACACACCTTCAACCCATGATGCCCAGAAACTACTCATTCAAGCTAAAATTGGTTTCGGGAGTTTCGTTCTCTCGAATACTATTCCATAAAGTTGTACAAATTTCTTAACATATTAGCTATCTATTTATGCAATAAAATTCATTATTAGACCTCTCTTTTGTTACTATTTTCCATAGACCTCATTGCCGATGTTGTCCAAATGTGTACTAGGTTAGGAATTTTCAAGTTACTACGAAAAAGTTTTTTGGCCCAAATGTTTCCCATATGGCTCTTCAATAACGAGAGGTACAGGTCATTACAATAGATACCGATTTACCCACCATCCATCCTTGAGTGACAACTTAGAAAAAATAGGGTAAAGTAAGAGTGGAGTAGTGATACTTGTCGAACATGTCCCTCTGAATTTCCCAAGTAGGTTACTCAACTGGACAATGATTCTATTGAACATTCACAAACTTAATCTCTTTTGTCCTTAGATTTCAGATATCATGATCAAGAATAGGAGTTTGTTCTTCCTCATACCGGAGGTCCTTGTCTAATAACAGTGATTCTCATTTGATGATGTAATCCCCATCACCATGACATCTCTTCAACATGAACACATGAAATACTAGATGAAGTCTCAATAGGCTAGGTGGTAAAAAATATTTGTATCCCACTGGCCTACACAGTCAAGAATCTCAAATGGACCAATCTATCGAGGACCAACCTTGATCTTCTTGCCAAATCTCATCACCCCTTTCATGGGTAATACTTTAATAAGAACTTCCTCACTTTTTCTAAAATGTCATTTCTCTTACCTTGTGGTCTACATACTATTTTTGTCTACTCCAGGCTTCCAAGATCTTAACTTGGATGTTTCTCACCTTATCCTAAACATCCTTCACTAAATCAACCCCAAAAGGTTTTACATCTCTAGCCTCAAACCATTCCATGAGTTATCTATATCCCCTCCCATAGGGTGCCTCAAACGTTGCCATATTTAAGATTGAGTAATAACAATTATTAGAGGAGATCTAACAAAAAGGTAGAAATTCATCCCAATGTCCTCCAATGTCAATCACACAGGCCCTCAATGTGCTGTAACACTTTGATAGTACTCTCTGATTGCCCCTCCCTCTATGGATGGAAAGTTGTACTAAAATTGAGATATGTGCCAAATTAGCATGTAATTTCCTCAAAAACATGGATGTGAACTATGTAACACGATATGTTATGATAGAAAGGGGTACCCTATGCATCCTCACTATCTCTTTCACATAAACCTTAGATAATTGCTGAGCATAATAATCTATTATGACTAGAATAAAATGGGTTGATTTAGTCAAACCGTCAATCACTACCCAAATAGAATCAAACTTTCCCAAAGTCTTGGGACGAATAACCAAAAAATCTATAGCTATTTCTTACCACTTTTATTCCGGAATTGGAATTCACTTAAGAAAACCAGTGGTCTTTGATGCTCATATTTGACTTGTGACAATTGTGACACTTAGTCATAAACTCCTCTTTTGTTCATTCATGACCACAAAACATAGTCGCTTCAAGTCTGAGTACATCTTGGTCACACCCAGATGAATGGAATATGGTGAACAATGGGATTTTGCCAGTAAATTATGAATCAAATTGTCCACTCTAGGAACACAATTCCTTTGTTTAAAGTTGAGCACACTCGCCACATCAAGAGTGGTCTCTTGTCCCTTGACAAATGTTTTTTTCTTTCTTAGCTCATTCAAACAGTCATCTTAACTGTTTGACCTTGATCCTCTCAATGAATGTGACCCATACATCAATGATAGCTAAATCCCAACCTCTCCCTGAGATTCCCTACTGCATGAACATAGACTCTAAGGTTTGAATTTTCTTAGCCAAAGGTCGCTTGGATACACTCAAGCAAGCTAGACTATCCATACTCACCGCCTTTCGACTTAGTGCATCTTCCACTATATTATCCTTACTCGGATGATATTGGATTGTCACATCATAATCCTTGAGTAACTCTATCCATATTTTCTATCCTTTTCAGTTAACCATATTGTATACTAAAGTAAACACCTAACCCTTTGCACAATAGAGGTAATGCCGCCAGATATTAAGAGCAAACACTGTCGCTACCAACTAAAATACTGTGTTGGATAATTTCTCCCATGCACTTTAAACTTCTGCGATGCGATAATCTATAAAACTTTTATCCTGCATTAACAAAGCACCAAAACCCAAATGTAAGCATCACAATAAATGATAAAAAATTTACCTTTCACCGGTGGTGCTAAAATAGCTGTTGTGGTCAAAAGAGTCTTGAAATTTTGAAATCTCTCCTTACATTTTTCGTTCCATTCAAAAGGTACCTCAATTTTTGTCAACCTTGTCAGATGTGTGGCAATAGAAGCAAAGTTCTTCATAAATCAAAGATAGTATCTAGAGAAACCCACACACCTATATTCATACATAGAAAATTTTGCATAAAACTTTTGCTTCACAAGAACACCCAGAACAATATGAAGATTGTCATCATGACCTTCCTTACTCTTTGAATAAACTATAATATCATCTATAAGACTATAAAAAAAGAATCCTCAAAATGTTTGAATACACCATTTATCAAACTCATGAAAGTTGCAGGCGCATTCGTCAACCCATAATGGGTCCTAAATTCACTCTTGGATACATCCTCAAGCCTAATATTTAACTTATGGTAACCATACATTTGATAAATTTTAGAGAAAACTGAAGCACTTACTACTGGTTGAATAGATCATCTATTTGAGGCAGTGGGTACTTGTTTCAAATGGTGACCCTATTCAATTGTCATTGATCTATGCACATTCTCATAGTTTCATCCTTCTTCTTAACAAACAAGATAGGAGAACCCCAGGAGTAAGCACTAGAATAGATAAAACCTTTACCAAGAAGTTCTTGGATTAGAGCCTTAGATTTGTAAATTCTACCAAGTCCATGCAATACGGAGGGATAGAAATGGACCGTTTCTAGGTTCTAAATCAATGCAGAAATTTATATATCTATTAGGAGACATACCTATTAGGAGACATACCAGACAAATGAGTACGGAACACTTCTCTAGATTCAAACTCCACATGAATAGACTCAATTGAGGGGGACTTAACCTCAACCTCCCGAATATTGGCCAAATATTCCAAGCAACCCTACCACAAAAAATTCCTAGCCCGAATGGAGGATATGATCTTAGCTAGCTTAGGCTTGTACACCGCTTCCCACTCTAAATTTTTCGTACCAGGATTTTATAGATTCACATACTTAGTATTACAATTAAGCAAATCATAATAAGGAAATAAAAGGTTCATGCCTAAGATTATATCAAAGTGAGACATATATAAAATCACCTAATCAACCCAAGTCTAAAAAACATAAACAAGATAGTACAAGCACGACAGGCATGGGTGACTATGACAGACTCTCTAACTGCGTAGAAACTTGGATGGGGGCATCAAGACATCATAGATCATATATATTCCCAAGGAAAATGGAATGGACATGTAAGAATAAGTAGAACCCAAATCAAATAACACATTAAACATCCGATCACACACAAGAATACTACATGCGATCACTGCGTCAGAACATCTTACCTTTCTCCTGCCTTGAAAGGCACAACACTAAGCCCTGTCATTTTAACAGGTGACTTTCCTATCTAGATGAGTCGTACCTCTTCTTGAGTTTCTAGTTCCTTGACCTCCTCGCACTTATCGTCCTCACTAGTTAACTTCGGCTTTGCCTTGTTTCTCCTATTTGCCCCCTCATGGGCCATACACCTTTGTGGATTTCTTGACCAATTATTACTAGTTACCTACAAGTAACCTACTCTTTACTGCTCTAGTCTACTTTTATGTATGGTCCAACATACATAGGTGGGGACAATCTCTACTCATTTTCCTAGGTTTTCTACAATTATATTAAGTGTGTTTAAAGCCTATTGCCCAGCAAAGATGTGATTCCCTAGACTCACCTGTCTAACTCCTTCTAACCTTCTTCACAAAGTCATTCACTTCATTGAAGCTTTTTCCAGTAGAAGTCATATGAACAGACAATACCTAAAGTTAGGGCTTAAATCCTTTGATAAATAGACTAATGCTCTCTTTCTTAGTAGTTACCAACTCTGTAGCATATCTAGACAAGCCATAGAAACTAGCATCATAAGAAGGTACAGTCATACCACCCTTTTCCAAACCATGAACTCATCCTTCATGTGATCACTCAAAGTATGGGGTACATATTTTTCCAAGAATAAAAAATAAAATCGGGTCTATGTGAGTAGAGATAAAGCTAACGATATGCATTCTACATAATCTCTCCACCACTGCTTAGCCCTTGAAGTTGAAAAGTCACAAACTATACCCCATGCTAATAGATAATACTCAACTTATGCAGCCTCTCATAATAATATAAGATGAACTCATATGCATCCTCACTCTCAGAACCATGTAATAGAGGAGTCTTTAGTTTCAGAAACATGGTCAAAGTTTTGTGTTCATTACAAGTCATAATTGAAATCAACAAAGAAGGGAAGGAAAGCTATCAAATTCTGCGACATGTTTTCCAATCGCACCCACTTTTGGGACGGATCGCAATAAGATATGAAATGGGAATTTGAGTTGTTTGAACTATGGGAAGAACTCCAAGACCAACCAATCCTTTCAAGCAAGACATAGTTTTTTGTACTAACACTGGTCTAAGGGAGGGATACCGGCAATGTTAGCCTGTACCTCTTCCTCTTGTCCAACATCCTCATAATTCTCAACCTCCACATTCTTCTCTATCTCTTCGTGATGCACAGGAGGGATCTCATTTTTGTGTCATACTCAACCGGTGCTCTATCCCTGGTGGGTGTTACCCTTTCTTTCTCGCGCCTCACCTATTCCTCTCTTGCTACTTACCCCTAGCCATCGATCCATACTCTCTGCCTTTGTTGTAGAACTCTCTTTCTCCTTATTTATATAAGTTGAAGAACGGGAGCTTATGGTGATAAAAACTCTTTGCTCCGTCTTGAAATTGTGAGTGTTTACCATACAAGGCCAAAATAAGAGTGATAGGCAATTCAGATACCCAACTGCAATTGCCAAATACCATTTGAAATAAAGTTATAAAACGAAAGGAGACAAGAGAATTCATAGAGATTTCATTAATTCACATAGTCTCTCGAAGAAAAGTAAAGACGTCTTTGTACCATTCCACAATACTTTACTAGACTCATTTTGGTAAACCGAGATCAACAAACCTAAAGCTCTTATACAAAAATTCTAAACACGACACCAGATCCATCTGAACTGCTCCGCCCCCCCCTCACCGCACACCTAAACCTTGGGCTGTGGTAAGAACCACTTAATACGTAAATCATTAGCTAACTCCAATACCAACACAGTTAAATAGACAACAGTGGTTAAATCAGATCAAAAGTTTTCCCATGTGCTCCAAATGTTTAACAATCATTACTATAATATTGTGGACTTCGCTAGAACCTGAAAGTCAATATACTAAAACTCTAAGGCTTGACAAGTCTAGAGGAAAGTAGTACAATCCAATTTAACATACAAATATCTTACTAGAAAAAGTCATATATAATTCCAAAAAAGTTGCTACACATGAAGAACTTATGGGCGGGCCCCAATTGCCAGTAGAACTGTTCAACCCCTCTTAATATTCAATTTGATTTTTGATCTCCTAAAAGAGGTCTATCACTAGCCGCCTGAAGATTTCCTATACTCAACAAAGAAAGAACAAGTGCAGTATCAGTACACAACCACAATATAGTGGTAGCATCACATAACGTAAGGGGCAGTCAGGCACACACAACAATTAGGACAGTAAGTGTACGCGCACATAGTAAGTGACATGCTCATAATAAATATATACATTGGTTATCATTAAATAAGAAAAACACAATTCCACATTCTCATAAAAGTAGATATATCAATTCAATGATCATCTCATGGAACCAAATTAATGGTCCTACTTTTATTTTCATCCTTACCCAAACTAAGTACTTACCAAATAGTGGTATACCACCCGTCCCCATGAATGTAATCAAACGACTCCTGATCCAACAAATATGCGGGAACTTCTTAAACCCAAATAATTATATTGCTGGAAGATTGGGCAACCAATCCCTTTAGGTTTTTGTCCCGCATGTGTAAAGCACCCATCCATTATCATACTACTAATTCAGAACCACAATGTACATTTTCAAAATGAATACCTTCACAAATGTTGTTGGCATACTTCTTTTTCTTTCACATACTTATTTACATTAGGTTTGATCAATAATGCTAAATTAAAATACACACATGCATTATAATAAAGCAAATACCCACATACACAGTCACAAAAATCAGAAATCAAATCCATCTACATACCTCAGTCCCCAACCTTAAATTTCCCCTAAGGCCACTGAACCTTCCCTTTTTTCTCTTAATTTTTTTTTCGCTGTTCTACACCTACGTCTACACCAATTAGATAAACCAATGATCAACAATCACAGGTTTCTAATTATATCCAGACTATACAAACGCAATACCCAAGACAAAACTTATGTAACTAAAGGTACAACTAGAGCTTTTTTCCAACCTCCCGTTTAGGTCCAAAAACCTCCCCAAAGTAATAGATAACCACGAACTCTATGTTCTACATGGACTAAAATCGAATTACTGCGTTTAGTAAAATACTTAACTTAAGAACCAAATTTCGTGGAAAACTATCCATAAATCGTTTGGGTCATCTCTTATATCCGAAGAACGAAACTTGCAGATAAAGAATGTTTTTAGAGGTTTTTTCCTACTTAAATCCCGACTGACCCACTATTGCGGATCCTATCCAGCCACAACAGCCCCGCCCTAGTAGGAATAATCCCAACCAACCAGCTTGTAGAAAAGAAAAACTAAATTTGTATTTCCAATCCCCCATTTTACAACTCACGTCAACCGCTATGACCCAAAGAAACTCCACTTCCGGAAAGAATCAATTTTTTGAGAGTTCTCTCGCCCTAATTTTTATAACCTGCAAGTTTGTCAACTGACTTCCTTAACTTTCCGAGCTTGTTGTCCACTCCTAGGGAGGGATTTAAGATGCATCATTCAGACCGTCGTCTTTGTTTGTCATAGTTCCCCTAAGTCCTTACTAACTTAACTCTTGATTTTGTCCAAATCTATTGCTAGGGTCGGCTCGGAATTCCCCACTTTTGGCACATTTTTAAATATAATTACTTGAAAAAATAGAATTTATTTATTTTAAACAAAATAAATTAAAACTACTAAAGAAAAATAAATAATTTGGGTTGCAACAATTCAAAACCTGGGGCAATGCAGCTTAATATTCAGGGGTCTTACAATGAGCATCCAATCTATTTCTTATTTTTTTATTTGAGGGTGTTCGACAACTGTTATCTGCATCTACAGCATACAAAAAAAATTTACCTATATATATCATATATGTTTTTTATTGAGGGTGTTCATGTGAACACCCTGGACCCAATGTGGGTCCGCCCCTGGATATGCTCAATACTATTCATCACCTTCTTAGTAATCAAAAATATTTTTGGACCAATAAGCTTTCAATCCAAACAAGTGTGACTTTATCAATTGTAATCTTCCAACATAGGATACTAATTTAGCAAAAAAACAAGTGATCGTGCAATAATTTTTTCAATAAGTGGCAAGTAATGGTTGACACTGAACTTCTTAGATGCTAAAGGCACTTCTAAGTATCTAAATAGGAGGGTACCTTCAATATATCCTAGTTGTTCAAGAATTTCTTCTTTTGTAAGAGTTGCGACCCCTACAATACATAGAGAGCTTTTTTCTACATAAGCCTGTAATCCAGAAGTTTTGGATAACTTCATGAATGCTTGATTTAGCAGTGTAATAGAGATAATATCAAGCCTGCAATACATTAATAGATCATTTGTAAAACAAATATGCAAACTTCCCAATTTCCTACACCTTGTGTGAAAATTGAAATTCTCATTCCTAGCTAACTTATTCATTTGTCTTCCCAAATACTCAATAGCAAAGACAAAAACAGAAGGGGACGTAGGATACTCTCGTCTAATGCTTTTTATTGAATTAAAAGGCTGAGTTAATCCTCCATTAATCATCAAGGAATAGGACACCCTAGATGCACATGTCATATAACTTAACATCTTCTTAAGAAATCCCCATTCCATGGTATTATAAACCTTCATGTCCACCTTAAAAACATACCTCGGGGAAATCTATTTCCAATAGTAGCATTTATAAACCTCATGACTAAACAATATATCATCAAAAATGCTTAACACTTTCCAAATGATTTAGTAAAAGATAGTACAACATGCTATAGATCTATAGTTCTAATTACCTTTGTAGAGGATGAAATTTGGTAATTAGAGCTATAGTTGTACTGAAGAACTGTTGTTATATCGTCTTTCGATAATTCCCAATTAAAAGTGAGAAATTCAATTGGAAATCCATCTACCCGTGGGGCTTTCACTTTTTGCGTAGTCTTTATAGCATCAATGATCTCCTCATATGTCACCTCTCTTATCAATTCTTTTTGTTGTTACATTGTTAAACAGAGCCCATCTCTAAAAAAGCATAGAGTCCAAGCAAGGAACATGTGTATTGCACGTTTAATCTACGCTTAATTGTATAAATATTTCAAAGTTAAATATTTGAACACGTTAAATAAAATAGCTAGATTTTTAGAACTATTTTTTTATCATCAAAATTTTTTTATATAAGGGTACCTTATGGATAATTTTTCGCTGTCGTTTGTTTTCATATTTTACTTCTCGATTGCATGTTTGCATTAATCAAAGACAATCTTTTGTGAACTTTTCAATCTTCCCTGTCTCTTCTCTACTCTCTTTACTATCTATCTATATATCTATCTATCTACTAGCTATCTACATATAGATATATATATACTATAATATATATTATATATATAATATATAATATTATATAATAATCTATTTTTTGCAATTTTTTTTTTACTTGTTTCATCAAACTAAATATAATATGATTAATTACATTCAATATATTAAGCACTAATTGCATTGCAAGAACAGAAAGAAAATCACAGTTTATGAATGATAAAGATTTAATTACAATTTCATTATAATTAAGGAAAGAGAAAGATTACAGTAAACATTTAATTACAATTAAGAGAAAGATTACAATATGCATTTAATTACCATCTATTTACATGGGTGTATATATACAATATGGACTTGTTTCATGAACCTTACTCGACTTTTTCATTCTCTGTATTTTCTCCAAATTCAACCAATTTCAATTAATCTTTCCTCAATGCGTTTTAAAAATCCCGTTACCCAGCAGTATCCTCTCGAGAAACTAACTCACGAAACCCTAACAACTTCAGGTAAAGAATCTTATCAACTTCTCAATTCTCCTAATTAATAATAACACTTCATTCAGCAGAATATATTCAAGACATCAATTTTCCATTCCAACTCTCGTCTTGAAGAATTTAACTGAATTAAACATGTTTTTGGTGTGTGGGTGGATGAACCCCACGCTATGAGAGATTCATATACTTGGTGGGATCAAATCCTTGAAGAGATCCGAGAACAAATCCTTTCGAAATAATGAATCTTGCTTTTCCTCTTCTCTTTTCTCTTGCGTTCTATCTCCAAAAACCCTAACTATATCTTTTTAAAAGCATAAATTGAAACCAGTCAGATTTTCCCCTAAAAATATTACCAAAAATGAATTCATTAAGTTGGGTAAGGAAAATACCAACTTCCCTTTAAAATTTCGGATTGGACTTTTCTTATTCTAACAACTCTATTTCCAAAAGACATAACTCACTCATCCGAACTTGGAATCGTGCAAACTCGACGTTGTTGGAAAGATTGTCCAAGAACTTTCCAATCATATTTGGAAGCATACTAACACATACTGATCTAGAAGTTATGGTTGTTTGAAGTTGACAAAAACTCACTTTTCGTAACTTAACTAAATTTACAGATTTTTAATTCAATCCAAAAATGACTATTTCCTAATTTAAGCTTCTTTCTATTCATTTGAATTTGCGAGATATTACACTTTCATAAAGATTATTTTTGATGAATGAATGAATGAATAAATTAATTCGACGTCCAAGTTCCGACAATAAATTTTGGTGATATTTTCTTATTGGGCCAAAAGACTTTAGAAGACATATAGGTTCATCAGTTTGGGATAACAAATACAACTGAATGAGTTGATAGTAAAGTATTTGTTTGAGTTTCGATGTCTAAGAACAATAACTCAAGATTAAAATACAAGTACATAAAGTAGTTAATATTTTTATTTGAAGACAAAGAACCTCTTCTCACGGGAAAGAAGAATGGGGAAAAAAAGAAAGTTGAAGATCTTTTTTGTTGAAATGGACATGTATGTCTTGCAATCACATATTGGCTTTACGAATCCACCAATTTTACTGCTATAGAGTGAATGTCACAAATTGGACACATCTGTTTATTTATTGTTCATATGTCCTATGAAGAACTTTTCTTTTCCAATATTTTGTTAACTTTGCTCTCCATTTTTTTTCCATCTTAAATTCGTTAACTTATGTGTCATCTACATGCTTAGAGAACTCGATGGAGGTACTCAAGAATTTTTTTTTCGAGAGCCTCCATCACTCTTGGATGTTGACGCCTTCAGAGTTTCAGATTCTTCTACAACACGAGATTTTTCTATTTATGGCGAAGGAGTCGTGTAGGATTTAGTTCCCAAAGTTCCAAAGAGAATGTATTCTCATTAACATGGAGGCCTTGTGTTCATGTGGAAAAATTACTAGAGATATAACTCTTGAAAGGTCTAGAGAGACCATATCTGAGAGTAAGGGAAGATGTATTATTTCAACTCACCTGGAACGTGAAAAACTCGATCACCATAGTTTTTGTTAAATCATTTCTGATGCCCTTACCACATTGTTGGCATGTAATCACAGACTTTCCAATTTTCTTCTTAACTAGGAAGCCGAGTTTATGAAATGGGGGGTGGGCATCATTCTTCTATGCAGAAAGGAATGTACACCTACAATTTCTGGAACACGGCTGCATAGTTAAGTAGAAAACTTAATGGAGAACTAATTATAAGCTGATACTTTGGAAACATCTTCAGAAATAACTTAAGAAATACTATGTTGGTTTGGTTTTTTTTTTTTGAAGCAAGGTGGATGTGAGATTATGCATCCTCCCACACTAGTAGATAGGGGATCTCTCAGTCTTTCAAGAGTTATATCTCCAGTAATACTTTTCCAGACGAACTCAAATCCTCCACGACGAGGAAAAAAAATCACGTTGACATTTGGATAGTTTAAATCCCACACATATCCTTCTCAATAAAAAGGAGGATCATTGTATATATCATAATCTCTGAAGCCATCAATATTGTGATGACGAATCTCTAAAATATTTTCATCAATCCCCTCTTCGATATCTGATAGCCTGCAAATGACACACAGTATCAAAATTGTAAGAGTGAACAAAATATAAACAAAGAGCGTGTCTTTTTAATTGGCATGTCAAAATTATAGACAAGACTGTCATAAACTTAGATTAAAGTAGAACATGTGTGCAGCAGAAAAAATAAAAAAAGAAGTGTGTGTTAGAGAACAAAACTCGTTTACTCACAAAACTAGGGATGATGTACTTGACCTATAAAATCAGATTGATGATTCTGATTTTATAAGTATGTGTCATCATTTAATTATTTTCTTTTATGTTAAACTAGCATTACTACTACAATATTTATTGATAATACATCTAGAAATAGTTCAAATATGGCATATTTCCTATGAAATAATATTTTTTATTAGTAAAAGATCAAATATATTGAGTCATATTTCACAAGTATTAAAATCAATTTTTGTCGCTCTAAAAAAAAAAAAAAAAAAAAAAAAAACAATGACCCAAAGCACAAAAAACGGAACAAGGTGGCACAGACGATTATAAATACAAAACACAACAGAACTAAAAAAAAAAGCAAAAATAAAAAAACCCGTCTCCCACTAGAAGCAGCAAAATCCTAGCTCGTTACCACACCAAATGCACGGAAACCATCTCCACTCAAACAAACCCAAAGAAAGGAAATAAGAAGGGTCCCTATTCCTCCAAATAACCAAAAAACACGTAGAAGAATTAAGTCGAAAAACCCAACGACAGTAATAATCCTCCCCCAACTTATGTCCAACAGGCAATATATAAACAACCTGCTCTAATCCAGGACCACTTTCATTTAACAGGTAGCAGCCTGCACGAACCGAGGGACCATATATCTTCTTTGCCAATCATACATAGACAGTCCAGTTCCTGTTATACTACCAGGGCGCACTACGCGCTACCACACCCACAAACGATAATCAGGCCGGGTAAACAAGCGGATCGACAAAACCGACCATACAGTAGAGGAACAGGAGTACAAAGAGAACAAGAACGAAGATGCATAACAAAAGGAGTTTAAAAAACGTCAAAGAGGCCCACAAGATACGAGCGCAAAACCGACTCACACATAATCCCTGTCCACAGCCCAGTGAAGAACATGGTCGTATGCATACTAATGCTGCACGATGCAAGTGCACTCGGCGGTAGCTCAAAAGGAAAATACCTTCTAAATAAAGCGGTTAACCCGCGGATATACCGACATTCAAAAAAAAATACTGGACCATCCCTAAATACCAAAAACAAATCACCCTATGGGAGTACTATAAGGAAGCCATGCACGAAAATTAAAGGGGTGGGGGGGGGGCTGGGGAGTGGGGGCTGACCGCGGCCAAAGCGACGCAAATATCGATCGGGGGGAGAAGTGGGGGGTGTGCACCCCCGGGGAACTACCTCGACTAGGCGGGTGGGGTGGCGGGGGATGCGTATTGAGGGCGCCAGTGCTGCAAGAAAGAACGGTGCGCGGCCAGCACCCACTAAAACAGAACGTAGCCTTCCACCAAATCGAAATACACCATAGAAGCGACCCGCCTGCAGTAGACGACGATAACACTGAAAAAACAAAAACCTACAAAAGCTAATACTTCCAATAGCAACAGTAAACACTTAACCAAACATACCATGCTCCAAAAACAAGAACAAAACACGACGACGGATATAAAACCAATTAAGACATTCACAGTAAAGGAAAACTCAGAGAAACCGCACTAACAGTCAACGACGGCGGAAAGCGAGGGAAACCGATTAAAATCAAACTAAGCCAAAACACTTACAAGAAACAGACTTCAACCAACAGACCACCGCCATACAAACTAAACTAGAAAGCCAAGGGACAAAAAACAACACAACCAAGAAGTACCGACAGCGGATGCTACCTACCCTACAATAACCAACCCCAGACGGACATCCCCAGCAAACGAACAAAAGTGGGACCTCAGCAGAACAAACCAATCCTAAGAAATTCCCGAAACCTAGTGAGCCTGCACAGAGCAGTAGCGAGAAGAAGCCCGAGATAGACGGACGGTCGAAAGACACCGACCGACACATACCAAGCAGCAGGGATGGCAATCGGCTCAAAAGCCAAATCTTAACATACCAAACATACAATCTTGTCCTTTGTAATTTAAGTTTTGAATACTTATTAATTGAAATCCCTGAGTTTTTTTGAAGTTTATTGTTGATTCGATAAAAAATATTGATGATCATAATAAACTCAGTGCTCCAAGAAGGGAAAGGACATATTTTTGTTAATGAAACACTTCCTTTAATATTCTGATTTAAAAATGAGGAAACTATTTCCCCGAATAAAAAAGAAGCGGGAAAAGGAAATTAAAGAAATTTTAGTTGAAATGCCCATGTATGTCTTGGAATCACATTTTTCTTACGAATCAATCAGTTTCGTCGTTGCATAGTGGACTTTTATGTCGGATTGGGAACCACCATCTTGATCTAGAGGAACAAATTGGACCCATTTGTTTATTTTTTTCATCTTTGCATTTGTAGAGAAAGTACATTTTCCCTCCTTTTGTAAGTATATGAGTTTTTTCTTTTCAAACACTAACTAAACAGATGAGTAAAAAACTGTATAAGTACAAATATAGGTAATATATACTTGATCTGAAAAATCAAACAAGCTAGTCCAATATTTTCATATAGATCTGATGGTGGTTCCCTATCTCATAATCACTTACTTTTTCACTCTACATTACCGAAACAGGTGAAATTGTAAATCCAACTTCTACTTCCATGGTTCACATGTCCATATCGACAAAATGATTATCAATTTCCTATTCCCATTCTTCTTTCTCCGAAAGTAAAGGTTCCTCATCTTCGAACTTGAATACTAAATGTGTTTCTTACACAGAACCTACAAAATCATGGACTGATCTTCTTCATCTTTTCACCTCCAAAAGGCTTTCCAATCCTTCTTTTCCTTCAAATATAAACATCTTCTCCGATATGAACATTCGTGGGATGGTCAAAATCTTCAAGAATATTTTTCCCATGGATTTCACAGTCCTCTCAGACTCCTCATCATCACATAGAAGAATAGGGCCTTTGTTGGCCTTTTACCCGTCGACGACAAGTGGATGACTCCTGAATTAGAGATCAACAAAGATAGGTCATTCTGTGTGATTGTTGTTTTCCACGAAAGTTACACACCCCCTTTAGAAGTTTGGGATTCCCTTTGCTAGACTTAAGATGGTTATAATGGGGACGCAAGCTTTTTGAAATAGTGGCATCCCTGAAACTATAAATATGCACCCGAGTTAAAACACACAACCATTAGCACACTAAAAGTACATTCAGAAAATTCTTTAGTCTTTTTAGAGGACAAATATTTTTATTAAAGGCGACACGTTTTTTGAGGAAGAGGAAGTAATACTAAAAAAATAGTGTGAAACACTGTTGTGACCAAAATATCTTAATTTAAAACATAATTAGAAAGGATAATAACACGTAGGATATTGCATTTATTGATAAATTTTTATTATGGTACTTGCGAAATACGTAACTAAGACACATAAATTAAAATAATAATGCAATTTTAGTGATTTATATACACATTAAAGTTTATTTATGCATTCAACTAATTTTTAAAATTAATTTTATTTTAAAATATAAAATATCTGATTGTGTTATTACATTAGTAAATCAAAAGATGAAACATGAATTACAAAAAAATGTATGAATCTAAGAAGGAAAAGGTGTTGCATGCAATCATATTTTCTAGAAAAATAAATAAGTTTCATATTTATATTCTTCGGTTCTCAAATACATGGGTTATTTTTCATTTAGCATATATCCGGAGGTGTCGCATTTTTGAAATATTTAAAAATATTTTTTTGATTCTCGTTTCAATTTGGTAAAATATATTTGTCAAAAAATATTTTGAATAAAAACCATCAGTTAGCAGGCGTATAAATGTACAATATCTTTTAACAAGGGGCTTATCCGCTCTACATCGCAAAGTATGGACAAATTCTAGTATGAGGACTAGCATAAATGAATTGTAAATACTTCAGTTCTTTTAAATAACATACCTCAATTAGTATGGTTGATCATGATCCAAATCTCATTTAAAGTATAAAATCTAACGTGTCAACTCCAAATCTTGTTGGGGGGATTTCTTTCTATTGTTGTCATGTATGGTAGATTGGTCGGAGATCTGGGAGGGGTTAGGATATGTCACGGCTGATGTAAGTGAATCAAGTAGGCTCTCCTACATTTATAGTTAGAAAACCTTTGTGATTACCTCTTGACACGAGCCTAAATTTTTCTCCATCAAGTTGATCTACTTTTGGACGCTTCTCATTGTGAGGCCCATATATCGTAAAAAAAATACCCAGACACGTCAACGGGCCTTACGATGAATAGCGCAAAACAAGAAGACCAACTTAACATGCCCAAATTTAGGCTCGTTTCGATAGGTAATAAATCTTAAGGGTTTCCTAACTATACATGAGAGAGACCCTACTTAGTCCACTTACATATAAGTAGAACAAACTCCATCTCTCGCCGTTCACGGGGGGGGGCTGCCTTGCTAATCTAACCATATAGGAACAAGAAAAAAAAATGCCCCCCTATGAGGGGGTGCGGGGGTGGAAGGAGGGGGCGGGCCAAGAACCTCTTCTATTCTGTTGATTGTTCGGGTGATGCTATGCGAGCAGTGTTGGAGTTTGCCCTCATAAGTGTTAAACTTTAAAAGAGATTTGAATAAAGAATGAAATAAACAACCCTACTAATTGATGTATGTTATTTATAATAACTAAAGCAATTACAATTCATTTATGTTGTATTTCTGTAGATGCATGTATTTCCCGACCTACCAGCTTGCAAAAAAGAAAAACTAAATTTGTAGTTCCAATCCCCCATTTTACAACACACCTCAAACCCATGACGCATAGAAACTACCACTTCACGGCAAGATCAATTTTGAGAGTTCTACTCGCCCGAATTTGATTCCGCAAAGTTGTACGACTTCCTTAATTTCCTAGCTGTCCACTCATGAGATTAAATTCATCATTAGACCTCTCTTTGTTGTCATATTCCCTAGTCCTTACTAACTCTGATTTTGTCCAAATCTTGATTAGGCTAGGAATTCTCACTTTTGGCACGTTTTTAAAATAAAAAAATTCTTGAAAAAAAATTGATTTCTTTAAACAAAAATAAATTAAAACTATAAAGGAAAATAAATAAATTTTGTTGCAACAATTCAAACCTGGGGCATGCAGCTTAATATTCAGGGGTCTTACCATTGAGCCATCTATTTTTATTTTTTATTGAGGGGGTTCAAAATATATGCATCTACAGATATACAAAAAATTTACCTTATATATATGATTTTTGTTTTTGCGATGTACCGCTGATATAACCCTTGATAAAAACAAATGGCTCATATATACCCCATCGGCAAAACTAATGCTTCTTATTTACCACGTTCGTTAACAAATATTTTACTAAATTAAAAAAATGCTAAAATTTATTTTTAAAAAAATTCAAAAATGTTCGTAACTTTAATAAATTACCCCACCCATTTTGTTTAAGGCATAATGCATTTATTGGACCCTAAACTTGACTTCACATTTTAACTTTGACCTCCAACTTTCATAATGCACAAACAGACACTTTAACTATCCAACTTTTAAATAAATAAATACATGAGTCCTATATGGCACAATACACGTAGGACATCACATAGGACAAAAAAAAACGTGTTGGATGACATGTGTGTCTATTTGTTCAACTTTATACAAGTTTAAGTGTCTATTTATGCAAATCCAAAGTTGAAGGAAATAAATGTGATTTGAAGCCAAGTTAAAGGGTACATTTATGTATTATGCATTTTCTTTAACTCTTTGAACCTAACCCAAATGAAAAACAACCTAATAATGTATTTTTCATAACTAGAAAAAAAAAATAAGAAACTCATTTGTTTCTTGAGAGAATATTTTTTATGTAACAATTTTTTCTGAAACTCACCCTACTTTGTAACTCAAGTGTTAGTTTTGGTTTTACCGATGTAATGATATAATCAGATATTTATATTTTAAAATTATTTGAATTATAATAGAATTAGTTGACTACTTGAATAAGCTTTAATGTATATATTAATCACTAAACTTACATTATTATTTCAAATTATTTGTCTTAGTTGCATATTTTCACAAGTACCAAAATCAAAATTTATCAAAAAATTCGATACCATATATGCTATTGTCCTGTGTGAATTATGTTTTAAATTATGACATTTTGGTCCATATATTTTCACACCATCTTAACTTAGATTTCCTCTTTCACACAATTAACTTACGTTACGACCTTACTAAAAAACAATTTCCATTAAAACAAACTAAATTATTTTTTAGTGTGCTAGCGGTTGTGCAATTTGACTAAGGTAAATATTTATGGATTCCGGGGTGCCACTAATTCAAGAAGCACGTGTCAACATTATAACTTTCCCGAGTGTAGAAAAGAGGAATTATCATATTGTGAAGGTGGATGTGTATCTTGGGTGGACAAAGGAACTCAGAAGGAATGTCCTATGTTTGTGAATCTCCAATTGGGGAGTCCTCCAGTTGTTGTTAATGGTGAAAAGAACAAAAAAAACCCGATTCTTCTAAGAGATGAAAAGGAGTTTGAGAGGACTTTGAAGTTTATGGGAGGTATATCCTTTGAGATTTTTATCATCGTACGAATGTGAATGTTTGAGAATATTTTAATAGTGGAAGAAGAAGAAGGATGTGGAACATTCTGGAAGTGATAAGAGGAAAAAGTTTAGTCCAGAAACTTTTTGCTTCCTTTTGATTAAACACTTCCTTTAGTATTCAGTTTGAATACGAGGAACCTCTACCTACGGAGAAACAAGAATCAGAAAAGGAATATTTTTATTAATATGGACATGTGTATCATAGATGTACCTATTGACTTTAAAAATTTGTTCAACGTGTTGATCGATTGAAAAAGTAAGTGACTGATTGAACTTAATGACTTTCAACATTTCTAGACATTTAATAGTTAACAAAATAATGGTTCATAGTTACTATTACGTGTATGTTTGACCGCTCAAAATTATTCACTAACAAAATTCATCTGATGTATTAAACGTCTAAAGAACGCATACAACTAATCCTGCTGACAATTGAGGGGTTAAAAGTGTGGAAAATCCACACTATACAATGAATGAATGATAAAATATTTGATTTTATATAAATATTATGTAATAGAATGTATGCCATATCGAAAATAATTTCCCTCCTCGAAACATTTCATCTTAGTTATAACATCTCTTAAATGTATTTTCCACAACTCAGATGCACCATAGGTTTTTCAGACCTTCTAATATAGTCTCTAATAGTTACTAAATCATAAATTGTCAATATAGTCTTCCTCAACCAAATTATATATATATATTATATATATTATAAATATATATATATATTAACATCTACAACTATGCCTTTGTTTTGATCGACCTTTTCTTTTCTCGAATCATGACCTTTTCATATTGAATGTTCTATTGTTTTTTACAATTCTTGGTAATGACTAGGTAATGATATCGCCTACTATCGATCATCCCTGTTCCATGAACTACCCGACAAAATGGACGAACCTCTACTAACATGGCAGTGAAACATATTTGCCGAGCTAATTAAAATTTTCCGATGTCACTAAACACCAACAGATTGTGAAGACGGATCCCCTATACACACCAAGTTTGGAAGTAATGAAAAAGAAGAAAAATATAACCGGGTGCATAATAGGCCGTTGCTGCCCGTTTCATTTGGTTGTTTCTCCGCTCACGGACGCACCCTATGACATGATAACAAACCCCAGAAAACTACCAAGGAAGACCTTATTTTTGTGTAGAATATGTTATTTAAATTTTTGTTACAATGATTTAGAAATCTTTGAAGGGGACATGTATTTCGCGACACTACATAACAAAGAGTGCAAAGTGTTAATTCGTGTTGTATTAGTTACTAACAAACTGGCTACAACATATGCCTAAAACACTGTACAGTTAATAAGAAAGTTTGAATAAGACGTTATTTGAGATCTTCCCTACAAACAAGTAGCAAACCTAAGACAGGCACTAAGTCTTGCGTGATGAAAAATTATTTAAAAACCTATATTTCGTACTCATTAAATATACCTTACAGATACCATTTTATGGGTATATTGATATGGAGACTAGGGATAACGTGAACCGCACGTACAATGAATCTAGTTTAATTAAAAGTGGAAGGATTCTAAAATTATTGTTTGATTAGAAAATGACCTTAAAAGACTAAAATACTACTACAATAGACACGTTTATAAGAAGAAAAAGGTCGTACATTCAAATTACTAAAAGAATAAACAAAGATTCAATTACTATTCTTAGGGTAAATGATAAAATTATTGTTTCACCTTTCAACCATTGCTGTAGCCTTTTGATTTAACCTAATTTCTTCATCTTCCTAATCTATTAAAAGATATGGATATTTAAGAGTGAAAAAACAAATAACAAAACATATGAAGTGCACTTAAAAGAACAAGAGAGTAGACATTCATTTTAGTAAATTAGACAAACGTAGCCGGACCAAGGTACGGAGTGAAATTCTCTAGATGCCAGACCAAGGATTTTGAGAGACATAACTTATCACTTTGCTGAATAACACTAGAGAATAATTGCTATTACTAGGATTACCGCGTTATGACCTTATGGAAACAAATTCCTAGTAATTTTTATTACTTTGGATATAAATAAATACTTAGTACAAAGCATTTTTTTATCGTTTTTATTTTTATTTCAATTCAAAACCCCCCATTTTTATAAAACGACTATCAAGTTAAATATTTGCTATTGATAATATTCTTTTATATTCTCTTTGCGATTCACCCCGACTCATAGTTAGGTAAATATATTGCATACGATCGTTTATATTTCTTTTGAAGAAGTATATTTGAACATTATCACATATTTATGGATTCAGGGGAAGTCTCTATTTCAAGAAGCATTTGTTAACATTGTAACCATCCTGAGTCTATAAAAAGGTAATTTACATATTATAAAGGTGGATGTGTATCTTGGGTGGACAGTGGAACTCAGACGGAATGACCTATCTCTGTGGATGTCCAATTCGGGAGTTCTCCAATTGTTGTTGATGGCTGAAAGAAAAATAAAGGCCCGGTTCTTCTAAGTGATTGAAATGGAGCTTGAGAAGACTTTAATGTTTATGGGAGAAATATCCTTTTAGATTTTTATCATCCTACTAATGTGAATGTTGGAGAAGATTTTTATAGTTGAAGGAAAAGAAGGATGTGGACATTGTGGAGGTGACAAGAGAAAAAAGCTTAGTCCAGGAACTTATTGGTTCCTTTTGAATTAAGAACTTCCTTTACTATTCAAGAATGAATTCGTGAAACCTCTACCTATGGAGAAACAAGAATGAGAAAATGAAATTGACAATATTTTTGTTGATATGAACATATGTATCATCGAAGTACATATTAACTTCAAAAAATTTCTCAACGATGTTGATCGAATGAAAAAGTAAGTGACTATTTGATCTTAATGACTTTAAATGTTTCCGGACTTTTGAGATTTAAGAAAATAATCATTCATAGTTAGTGTTACGTCCATGTTCGACCCCTCAAAGTATATCACTATCAAGATTCCTATAATGTATTAAACGTCTAAAGAACACATACAACTAATCCTGCGGAGAATTGAGGGGTTTAAGTGTGAAAATCCACACTATACAACGAATGAGTGCAAAAATATTTGATTTTGCATAAATATGTTATAGTATGTATGCAATTAGGAAAAAAATTTCCCTCCCCGAAACATTCCATCTTAGGCATAACATTTCTTAAGTGTATTTTCCATAACACATATGCGTCATAGGTTATTCAGCCCTTCTAATATATAATATAGAATTTACTAGTTACTAAATCATAAACTTTCAATATAGGCTTCCTATACAAAATTATAACTAAATGGCCTTTGTTTTATCAACATTTTCCCTAGTCATTGACATGTTTGTATTGATGTTCTATTTTGGACAATTCTTGGGAATGAATAAGACTATTCAATCCTACTATCCCCTTCTCCATCAAGAACCAGCAAAATGGGAAACTTCCAACATTGCGGTGAAACATATTTTGACGATCTATTAAATTTAAAAAGTTACTCAAAAAGCAGATGCAAAAGATTGAATCTCCATACATACCATGTTTTGAAGTAATGAAATAGGAGAAACAATAGCACACCATAGGAAAGTCATGAAACTTTAATTGGTTGTATTCATAGGCTCGGGGAAGACAAGATGATATGAACAACACCAGAGAACTGCCAATGAAGACATTATTTTTGTGTCGAGTATGTTATTTAAATTTTTGTTACAATGAGTTAGAACTCTTTGAAGGGGACAAGTATTTCAGGACACGACATAACAAAGAGGGTTAAGTGTTAATTTGTGCTCAATAGTTACTAACAAACTGGCTACAACGTACACCTACAAAACATTGCACAGTTTATACGAAAGTTTGAATGGACATTCTTGATATCTTCCCTAACAAAGAAGAAGCAAACATAAGCCAGAAACTAAGCCTGGTATGATGAAAAATTATTGAAAAATCTATATTTCTTACTCATTAAATATACCTTACAGTTACAATTTTATGGGTACATGGATCTGGAGACTAGGCTTAACGTGAACCACGCATGCGGTGAATCTAGTGAAATTAAAAGTTAATAGATTCTAACTTAAGGCTGATTACAAAATATGACCTTGAACTCATTTTATTCTTTTCAACAATACTATTTCAATAATCATGTTTATAAGAAAAAAATTCTATGTTTCAATTATTAAAAGAATGAAAGTACATGCAATTACAATTCTTAGGGTAAATAATAATATTACCGTTTAGCCTTTCAACCGTTGCTATAGGCTTTTCATTTAACCTTAATATCTTCATCTTCTAAATTTATTAAAATATATGGATATTTAAGAGAGACAAAAAAATCATAAAACATATCAAGAGCACATAAAAGAATATAAAAGCACACATTCATTTATTTTATATGAATGAATAATAATTTGTCAATAAAATTTCAAGGTATCATAACAATAAAGTTGTACCAAAATTTGTATATATATTTGAGTTGTTTTGAATAGTTACAAAAGGTCGAAGATAGTACCTTGACACGATAATCATCGTATTTATTTTGGTTATGGTGAAGAAGATAACTTCCAAACCCATGGAGTGTATTTGGTATAAGTATTTAAGAGTTCATTCTAAATTTTCTTTTGAAACGGAAATTTTCTAGATCTAGTATGATGACACAGAAATATATTAAAATATTTGTAATTGTTAATGGACAATAGACAGACATAAAATATATCTATGGAAGAGTGAGTCACAGTTAAGCTTTTACTTCGTTTGTTCAAAACACATCACCTTCAGTGTATGAACAATTGCCTTTGTTTAAAGCAAAAGAGGGTATTGGTCTTGCTTCTCCTTAACTTCATACACTAATGATGATGCAGCCGCATTCATCACTGCCACTCCACATTTATTGGAATCTTAAAAATGAACTCCCAAACGTGCAACTTTCTGCACATGTTTAACCAATGCTCTCTTGCCTTCCTCAAAATGAGCAGTACTTTTCATTGACAACCTTCTTAATGCATCTACATTAACTTTTCCTTTGTGATAGAAGATACTCACGTCATAATCCTTAAGCAAGTCTAACCACCTCCTCAATCTGAGATTAAGTTCTTTCTAACTGAATATATATACTGGAGAATCTTATATTTGGTGAATATTGAGTTGTCTAGTGGAATAGGCTATAAGCTTAACATTCTAAATCAATACACAACTAAGTATGGACGAATCATAATAAACACAAAAGCCTTATGTACCCTCCAATAGTGATGACTCAAAAAATAGTTAAGCTGTCATTCTGCATAAATACACAACAAGTGACTTCTTGTTTATCTCACAAACTCCAGACCATTGAAACTTAACTATTTTTTTAGTCAACTTAGTCAATGCCACTAAAATAGATAATAATGCCTTGGCAAATCTTCTATAGTAACCAAGCAATCCTAAGAAACTCCTTATATCATTTGGAGATGTAGGTCACAGTTTAACTGAAATAGTTTTTTTTCTATGATAAATTTTCACTGTATTTTTAGTGAACTGAATTTAGATACCATGTTGGCGTAACAATCTAAGGTAGACTACAATTTTATGATTATGTTCAAAATGTTTTAATCTTTCTAAATTATTTCTTATTATATAACTTATCATTTTATGATAAAGTCCCAATCATATGAGTCATCGTTTTGTGATTAATCATTACATCTATATTTTCTTTAAAATATTAATCATTCTAATGGATCTAACAACTAATAAAAAGGACACACATGCAACACAGATGCCTAGAGACTAGTCAATTAAAATACAAGAACATTGATGTATCCTAAATGCATTCTTCACAATCACAATAAGGCTTAACACTTTTTACAAACAATAACCTGGAAAAAAAATTTCGGTCGAAAAATCAATAATCGAAAGCTTTGATTTAACAAAAATGTAAAAATTGAGTAATAAAGATTGATGAGCTCTAATAAATTGAATTCATATACAAAATCATATGTAGAACGATATAAAGAAACAAAACAAAAGAAACTTAAATTTTGATGAGCCTTTTTTACTTGAGAGGAAAAAGTGAAAACAAAGGAAAATTAAAAAAAACATATCTAAAGTATGTGTCATAAGACACATTGTAGAAGATATCAAACACAACCTTCAAGAAAAAATAAATCCACCATATTATGATAGAAGGGAACCAACTAGCAGACTACGCATCAAACATGACTATTGACAAAGGAAACTACATATTTTGGATTTAAACAACATGGATACAATAGAGAGAAACAGTAAAAAATTAAATTTATCATATTTGATAGTATTACCAAGTAGAAGATAATGGAAATGGGAAGGAGACAACATCATACAATTTTCATATAGACAACATTTACAAAACATTATGAGTCTAACAAAATGTTAAGAGCTATTTAACCTAGTCTACTTCGGCCAGCAAAAAGGGACTCGCCAAAAGGGACGAACTGGGGTCAGATGGGAGCTCTTAAGTCCGTAAGGAGTCTTTATCACTAGTATGAATTATGGGGACCTAAGCTACTCATGCATCCTGATTAAGCACTATTTTAGGAAATAGGGGAATTAGATATGAGAAAAGGAAGAAGAGAACAAAGGTGAGCAATAACCTAGAAACGAGGTATCCTTTCGTAACACAAGATACAAAAAGCAACACACAAGAGGAAAGACCCACTATAAAATAAAAGGCATTTGCAATGACAAAGAGCGGCAGTTTAAGCGAGAAGAAGAAACATACAAAAGTAAACAAGATAAACTGCACTTACTATTGTTAGATGAGGAAAGGAAGAGTCGAACACATGTCCATGAATGTTGATGATCCATAAGTTGAGGAGGTGGAACTTCTCTTTGATCCAAAGTAAGAACATTTTTTTAGGTGTGGTGTGGAGTTAGATTGAGAAAGAGATGCGGATTATGAAATGGAAAAATATTATTGGCAATATGTCGTAGGCCATCCAGACGACCACCCATTTATTTATTTTGTTTATTGATTGATATGGGCATTAGGCCCATATGAGTATTCGAATATATTTTACATTTACTTTACTAAAATCCCAAAAGTTGTTTTTAAAACGTGTGCATTTAGTGACATATTAGAATCTTCCGAAGAACTAAGATAATGTAAAGTATAAAGATTAAATCATCAAGTTGTGTCAAATAAATTTACAGTCAACATTTATGAATTTTAGTTTTGCAATTTTCATTCAACATAAATTAGAGCAGAAATCCTAGTATTTGAATATTCTTTTATTATATAAGAATTGACGTGTATGGGTATTTTTAGAAAAAGTACAATTTGTTTTTCTTTAATTAAGTTTTTCTACAATTTTTTTAAATTGTTGGGCATACTTTAGCTATGCCCCTTAGTTTAATTCATATACTTTAGATATAACTTAATTACATTGAATGTTGGTGTTCTTTGTGTACTCTTTGCAATTACTTTGAGTAAAAATTAATTTTTGATGAATAATAATACGTTAATTGTGGACTTCTTAACAAGATTCATACATTAAGTTTTCCAGAAAATAAGTTGAAATAATAAGTGAGAATTTAGCAGAATTGTATCATATTTATTTACAACCTAGAGAAAGAAAATTAACAATGAAATTATTTTGAAAAAAAAAATGCTCTATCAGCTTAGTTACAAGGGGTTTTCAAATTTTTTTAGAACCCATTATAAAAGTGATTGAGTTAATATAGAGGGTTCTAGGCCATGTATCGAGGAGAAAACGATTTACTTGACCAATGTTCATAGTCAAGTTCTTCCAATCTTGGAATTGGCGGTCAAACGTATCATCTATCCTATCTCTTTCTGCATATTGTTCCTTGAACACTAATCACTTTCTTCCTTTGTGTAATGTCAATTTCTCAATCTTGTTTCGAACACCTTACTAGTTTCTATGACAGTTTTGTTTTGGTGTTTGGGGACCACGTTCCACATTTCAATTTTCTCAAACTAATTTACTTCTTCTTGCATATCAATGATCCAGTCACCGTCTCGCAATGCCATCTTGATATCTTTTGGATCTATGTGTAAAACATTGGCAGCCATGGCACATATATTCCTTAGCTTGGATCTAATGAGTATTCCAAAATCAATCGGTGTGAGGATGTTCTTAACCGGATTTGAGATTTTATGTTTCCTGAAATTCTTTAAGATAGATTTGAGCCTTTCTTTACTTATGAGTAAAATTTCACCGAGTGACACCAAATTTTCTTAGATTGTAAGGTCACCAAATTCCCATAGCATAAAGTTGAGTTGAACAATTTCCTTCCAATTGAGTTTCAATGTGAGCTTTTTCTTGGGTCAACAATAATTGACCATATATAATAGAATATAAAGAATTACTTGACCCATAACCTATTAAATTAAAGGTATTTTTGTATCTTTTTTCACACACCATCAATTTCCAATCTATCAGCTTTTCGAGTAAAACTTTATGACTATTTTAGTTATCTTACACAGTGTAGTGATGAATTAATCATTTTTGTCTTTTTACCTCTAAGAGAACCTTAAACGAATTTCTTGACTATTTAAATGATCAAAACAATCAGATTTTTATCTCTTATTTCCCCATTCTTTTTTCTCTCAAAACCCTTAGGCAAACCCTAAGGATAAATAAAAGTAGAAGACGCCATTCAAGATTCTTTGAATTATCGTCAAGATTCTTCTTCAATGTAAGTTTTTTCTCGAAGAATCCCATTGTTTCTAACTCAGATTCCCCCATAAAATTATAAATCACTAATGAAAAATTAAAATTCTTGGTCATAAAGATTTCTAGATACTAATTCAAGAATCTAAAAAAAAAGGTTTCTCGATTGTTTTCCTTCAAGCTAGGGTTTCAAGGCTTCTATTCATGTTTTTTTTTTCAAGATTTTTCAATAACATTGTTGTTTCTAACATGTAAGACTATCATAGTGTTGGAGTAGTACATTCTGGCACCGTACATCTACTTCAAATCCGTAAAAGAGTAACCTCAGATTTAATATCTAGATTTGAGTATTCTTGAGATGAGTTGATTTTTAGTTCTTCATTTCCTAATTCTTTTGAAATTTTATTCCTAATCAATAAATTACTATATGTCATGCATTAAGTTTCTTGAGTTGATTCCTGCATGTCTATATTTCAACATGAACCATATGGATAGAGTATTCTTGAGATGTGTAGTATCGTTGATTTATGAGTTTTTGAGTTCTTGTATTTTGAGCACTGAGTTTCCCTATTTTTGTTCAGACCCCTAAGTTGAGTCCTTTATGTACATAATCACGCATGAACCCTATAAATTTAGCTATAAATTTCTAGAGATTTTTAAAAACTAACATTTTAGTATTAAACTGAGATTTTCTGAAAGTACAGATGAGTTTTGAGAAAAAGTTTTTACAACAGGATTAGTACGTCAGTCAAGTATGCCATAAATTTTTCAGTAGTATGGTATCTAGACATACCATCAATGTTTATGAAATCTGGCTTCCCGAGTCACTAATAATGATATCATAATATGTTTTGATATATTTTTGAGAAAGAGTTTTCAATTATGCATTGAGTCAGAGTATAAAGAAACCAAATATTCCCAAAGGTATCAGTTTTAACATTGATATTGAGAAAGTATGATTTCTAAATGAGCTATGTGTTCAAAGATATTTCAAGATCACTTATCTCTTTTAATAGGATAGTTTGCGCAATTATCTCAAATACAAAGAAATGTGTGTTTTTAAAAGTTGAGAATGGTACGTATCATTTAGAGTAGTATCGAGAACTTATATATAGATGAGTTCAGAAAACTCACATTCCTTTACACCATGTTTGCCAAAATGGGTATGGGATCATACTTTTTAGATTAATATCACGCCCCGAACTACCCTCGTGATGCGGACATGGGACCTAGGACCACAAGTGATCCCAAGCTAACCCTATTGGCATGATCATGAGCATACTAAATATTATAATAAACTGGTACAGAATGCTAGATAATAAACAAAATTAAATGATGGGGAATACCCATATACTATAACTTAAATACATCAAATATTGATCAGTTTAATACAAAGGAGATATTAACTCAACTCTAAGATGAATCGAACAATGTCTAAAATAAGCCTCTAACTGACTAAAAATGCTTGAACAACCCTAGGTAAGTCTAGCAAAACTGAATCTAAAGGACTAAAAATACTGAAAAGAAAGTCATGACTATTGTCCTCTACAAATGAGGACTCATAACCAATTGTGCTGAACTGGAGACAGGGAACCGATCTAAGTGTGAGATGAATGCTGAGAACTGAAATCGACATCACGAGAAGCATTAGCACACATATGCGTCAATACTTGAAAGATATTATGCATGCAGGATATAGTAAAACTGAAATAACATATAATTGAACATGTCAATAAAGCAATGAAATAATCTTAACACGATAAATATATTCAATGCTGAGATAAGTGAATTTATTGATCAATTTATAACATACTAAAACTGAATACTAGATATACTTATAAAAATCTCAATGCAACAGAATCTGACTAAACTGTGGGATCTACTAATATATGATAATAAAACTAAAAGAGCTAAATGTAAAGTCTGATGTATATGCCACATCGAGAGGACCCAATATGCACTTCCAAAAGTATAAAGGCATACTGGCGTGATCAGTAAACTGATGCCCACAGAAGGGAATTACCACCTACGTGGCTAGTAGTTCTGAGACTATTTGGTTATGCTGAACCCTAGTCAAACTCGTTACTATGTTAATCCCATTGATTTAAATAATGACCACATTCTGACTGAGTTTCTATAACATTGGATGTACTGGATAGGTCAAACTGAACATGCAAACTAAGAGTGCAATAAATATATTGATATTGATGCATTAATAATTGAGACATGTATAACTGAATAATTGACATATATGACCTAACATGTGCATTTCAAGAACAAAAGAAATGCATAGATATGATTGTGGAATTCTTCAATAAACTTAATATTTAGCATACTAATCTTATTTGTATCATTGTAATAGCTAAGAACCCAATAATTCTAACATTTAGGAAACCCTAAGCCTAGTCATGATATGGGGATCAAGAAACTAATTGAAAACTAGGGACCTAATGGGTGAAAGGAACCCACTGTTAAATCCCTTATACATAGTGATGAATTCTATAGACAAATCTTTAGTTTTTGGGGTTGAAATTGATGGAACCCTGCTGCATTCTTGAACTAGGGTTCTTGACCTTATTCTCCTCTCTTGCTTCTAATTTTCTATGTTTTGATTAATTATTTGACTCAGGTAAGTTCTAGTTACGTTTCTAGGCTTAAACTGACTAATACCTCGTAATTTAGGGTCTAAATGACGATTCTTTGGTTAAACGAAATAGGAAAAGACCAAGAGACCCTCACTTAAAATCTGTTGAAGTAACCTACAGATTAATCGACGACCGGTTGATGGATCCACAATCCATCCTGTTAGTCCGTTGATAACTTCTGAGACTAGGTGTTGAAGGTATCAATTTACGGAAACATTGACGATCCGTCGATGGATCCATGATCCAATCTGTCAGTTCGTCGATGACTTTAGAGACCAGGTTTTTAGGACCTCAACCTATGGACTGATAGACGATCTTTCAATGGATCCAAGATCCTTCATATAAGTCTGTCGATCGGCTTTAGAGACTAGGTTATAAAGGCCTTTACCTATGGACTGATCGACGAATCCTCATGTTAGTCCGTTGATTAACTTTAGAGAGTAGGATCTGAAGGCCTTGACCTACAAACTGATCGATGATCCGTCGATGGATCTATGATCCATCAGGTTAGTGCATGGGTCATACCGTAGAATGGTTTTTGACTGAATTTTTGTGGATGGTTGCAGATGTGAACCACGGACCACCAACACGGGTCTTGGGTCACATTACAGTTTATGTGTGGAAACTTTGGTCACACCTGCAACTTCTATAATATGTATTAAGTTTTATTTTCCGATACGGGATATTATATTATCTCTTGTTTAGAAACATTTTTCCTCCAATAAAGACTAAACTAGCTGAAATAGAGGGAGATGGCTGCAATCCTTACAACTAAACCCTGAGAACTAACTTTCTGAATTCACTGAGTTCCAAGAACATGCAAATATGTTGAATATGCAAGTACAAACTGATGGAACATGATTCTAAGACAAAATTCACACATGAATGACTGAAAAACTTAATAGGAACTATTACCTCAAGATGGAGTGGATTCGGAAGGAAAGAGGTGAGGATACTTGGATTTCATGGTTGATTTTACGTCCCAAATAGCTTCATCTACGGATTGACTCTTCCACTAAACCTTGACTAAAGCGCCTTAGTTGTTTCTCAATCATCTAACCTTACGATCAAGGATCTCAATTGGTACATCCTCATATGAAATACTAACTTTCAGAAACAAACACTCTAATGGCACTATGGAGGCTGGATCACCCATACACTTCTTCAAAAGTGAGATATAGCAGACCGGATCCACTGCTGCTAATTCTGCTAGCAACTCTATTTCATGTGCCACTTTGCCAAGCTTTTTCAAGATCTTGTAAGGGACTACCTATCTAGGACTGAGCTTACCTTTCTTTCAAAACCTAATCACCCCATTCATTGGAAATACTTTCAATAAAACCTAATCATCAACCTGGAACTCTAGTTCCCTTTTCCTTACATTTGCATTACATTCTGACAACTCTGCTCACCTTAAGTCTATCATCTAATGTTACACTTTATCATAGCAATATGACTGAATTTGGTCCAATCAACAGATTTCTTCCCCTACTTCAAACCACAAATAGTAAGGATCTACATCTACGCCAATACAGTAGCCTCATAAGGGGCCATATGAATGTGTGAACGGTAGCTAGCTATTGTGTCGTCTACAGAACTCAATAAGAGGAAGATGATCATCCCAACTACCCTTGAAATCGATCACATAAGCTCTCAACATATCCTCGAGGGTCTAAATAGTACACTATGCCTGTCCATCCATCATGTTGTGCTAAGATTAACTTGAGTACCAAGTCCCTTAGAAAATGACTTCCATAATTAATAGGTAAACCAAGGCCACTATCTGAGATGATAGAAAAAGGGACCCCATTCGACCTGATTATATCATTAATTTAAATCTTGACATATTCCTCTGCCAAATTTGTAGTCTTGACCACCAACAAGCGAGAAGACTTAGTCATCCTATCAACTATCACACAACTATCACCCAAAGAGAGTATCCTGTCGGCGAGTCTAAAGGTAACCCGTGAGTAAATATCATATTGATCATTGTCCCTTCCAAGTAGGTAATGTCGATCTCTTGAATAATACCCCTGTTTTTTTGATGTTCTACTTTACTTACACTGGTACTTGGGACACTTACTCACTAAAATCACATTATATACCTATAACCTCTTCATGTCATTCCACCAATGAAGACTTCCTTCCCGCAGATCGTGGTACACTCTAGTTGCATATGGATTAAAGAATATGAATGAGAACCTTGGCTTATGGTATTCGCGGCCAAATAGAATCGTGCAGTTTCTAAAAGAAAACATATCAACTAAAATACAATGATACGTAATAATTATACCGCCCCCAGATGGGGAGTAAGCCTTAGCGGAGCTAAAAGGATTTTCCATTAATGTAGAAAATGAAACTATTTCCCCCACCGAAGTTTGTGAATAAGTGATTGTCCTAGATAATGAGCAATGAAATATCCGTCTTTCTGCTAAACAGAATGGTTGAACTTACATATTCATTAGATGCTTTTTTATGAATGCAACTAAGTATCCTGTAAGTAAATTGCTTGCTCCCGGTTATGGTGTCTTATTTCGTCAGATATGTATTCACATCTTAGAACATCACGAATAGATTAAGAAATATTTGAACTATGATTCATACTTAATATTCAGACCTCGTGTCCGGGATCCAAAAAATTTTCAAACAAAGAATTTTAATTTCTAAACCGAAAGGTTCTTTTCTTTCAACCCCTATTCAAAAAGCGTATATTTTTTTTATCGAATCATGTGTTTTTCTCCTCGTAAGACTGAGAGAAATGAATAAATATAAAATAAAAAAAAAGAATCAAATCGAATTACAAGAATATGTTGTCTCAATTAACCCACATCAGGAACACAAAATCTACCCTGCTAGCAAAGTACACCATCTCCCCTCCACTTCCTGATTATGGACTACACCCTTAAGTTCAAGTAAGATTTGATCAATGTCTTCCTTTTACTTAACATTTACTACCTATGAAGTTTCTGCCCCTTCTGGAACTACTACACCACTATTTGATATGCTTATAAGGAAAATTTCTAAGCGAGCAATCCTGTTAACGTCCTTCACTAGTTTCTTCCTTTTTTCCTCAACATGGGCTACATTGCACATAGATAATCAGCTAAAAGCATCTGCAACTACATTTTCCTTACCAGGATTGTAATGCGCACTCATATAATAATCCTTAAGGAACTCAAGCCATGTCCTTTGGCGAAGAGTCAAATCCTTATGGGTGAAGACATATCGAATACTCATTTGTTTAGTAAACACATATACGTGAACACCATACAAGTAGTGTCTCTAGATCCTTAGTGCAAACACCATTGTTCCAAGATCGAGGTCATTAGTTTGATAGTTCTTCTTATGAAACTTAAGATTACTAAAAGCATACGCTATACCCTTATCTGAATACATCAACACACAACCTAGGAAAATATTGGATGCATCATAATAGATCACATAACCATTTGAACCCTCTAGTAGATTCAACATAGGATTTTTAGTCAATCTAGTTTTCAATTTTGTAAAGATTTTGTCACAATGATCTGACCATTGAAACGTAACCATCTTGTGAGTCAACCTAATTAATGGTGGGGCTCTGGATAAAAATCCTTCCACAAACCTTCTGCACTAACTTGATAAACCTAATAAGCCTTTGATATTTGTATTAGAGGTAGGTCGGGGCTATTATTTCACTTATTCTAGTTTCTGCTAATACACACGGATCCCCTCGCTAGATACAATGTGACAAAGGAAAGCAATGGATTTCAACTAGTTATGTTTGAACAATAATTTCATCAAATCTATGAAAACTTGAGGAGCATTGGTTAGTCCAAATGACATACAAATTCACAATGACCATACCGAGTTCTGAAGGTTGTTTCTTAGTGTCACTATACTTGACTCTTAGTTGATGATAAATTTGTCTGAGGTCTATTTTGAGAAATGACTATCACCCTGAAGTTGGACAAACAAGTCATGAATCCTGGGGATGGGATACTGGATCTTGATTGTTCCCTTGTCTAATTGTCTACATTCAATACATATTTCGAGAGAAACATTTTTTTCTTGACGAACAACACAGATGCACCGATGGCAAAACAGTTGGTCTGATGAACCCCTTATCTAGAAGGTCTTTCAAGTGTTTTTCTATTCCTTAAGCTTTGTTGGAGCCATTATGTAAGGAGGAAAAAATTAGGGTGGGTATCTTGAAAGAGATCCATTGCAAAGTTGATTTCCCTTTCGAGAGGGACTCTGGAAGATCTTCTCGAAACACTTTTGGAAACTCATTGACTTGTGCAACCGAATCAAGAGTTGGGGTTTCGGAGTAAGAATTCATGACCCGAACTACATGATAAAGATAACCCTTTGAGATAATCTATATTTCCTTAAGGTAAGAAATGAATCGACATATAGCTAAGCTACTACCCTTCCGTTCTCAGATTGGTTCGTTTGCAAACTGAAAATGAACAATCCTAAGTCTATAATCAATTGAGGCATAATCAGAATGTAACCAATCCATACCTAGGATGACGTCAAAGTCTACCATTTATAACTCTACAAAATCAGCTGAGGTGACATTTTGAGAGATTGTGACAGGGAAATTTCTATATACCCGTCTAGCTATAATTGGTTCACCAATTAGAGTTCAGACTGATAAATGTTCTAATAGAATTTCTAGACTAACACTGAATTGTACTGTTGGTTCTTGAAATGCTTTCCTAAGATTTAGAGATTGGTGCCCTATCATTGTGATCATACATGTTATTGAAGGATGAGACACTAGATGATGAATGGGTTGTGGTCCAAGACTTCTACTGAAATTGTGAGCGATTTCAAACACTCGACTTCTGTTGAGAGTAGTAATATTTCCTAGTCCTAGCCTTCTTATTTTCGTGGCCTAGGCCCAAGCTGAAGCACCACACCCTCACGATTGGCAGGAGGCAGCAGCCTAAGCACAGGGGAAGATTTCCCAGTAAGAGAACATTTCTATTCTACCGCGAGGGGCGCCAAAACGACACGCGACCAAACTTTTCATCGAGCCCGGGAATAGCACCCATGGAGGAGGTAGACTTGAAGAGGTGCGGAACGGTAACCCAGAGCGTAGAGCGTCAGTTACCACCACCTGCCTTAAGTTCATGAATTCCTGGGAAATTGCTTCTCTCAACTCTATTGGGTAAAACATGTCAAGAAAGTTCTCAGTAAAAGAATCCCAACTAATAGGTGTTACATTTGTACCCTTATTCTTCTTCCACTCACTGTACGAGATATGAGCCATATCTTTCAGCAGGTATGATTCCAACTCAATCCGATCATTCCAAGTTACTTTCATCACCTTAAAGATCTTCCTGATCTCATCCATGAAATTCTGTGGATCTGCACCAGTATGCGATCCTAAGAACTCAGACAGATTAATCCTATCAAAGTCACAAACCCTTGCTACTGCCTATCCACCATTATCATTCATAAGATCTTGAACCCGATTGTTCTAGTTGGCCACGTTCTAAGAAAACATCAAAATGGCTTTCCTGAACTCAATATTTGAGAGTTTTTGTTCTGGTACAGGAGGAGTTGTGTTTGTATTCATAGCATTTGCATTCCTGGCATTATATGTGGTGCACTTCACACCCATGAAAGGGACTTTACTTTGTACAACTTTTCAGACATCCTAGGACACTTAAACCTAGTGTCCTCATACCAATTTTGTCACGCCCTGACTAACCCCTGAAGAACGGACACGTGACCTAGGACCAAAACTGATTACAAGCTAACCTTGTTAGTATGATCATGAGCATGCTAGAGATGATAAATCGTGCGGAAGTTAAATCATAAATAAAATGAAAAGATGGGAATACACATATACTATAATTGGGATACATGAAATGTTGATGAGTTAAATACAAAGAAGAAGTTAACTCAATTCTAAGTGAAAAAGAAAAAAGAAACAAAGAGAAAAAAAGAAAAAAAGATAAAAAAAAGAGAAAGAAGAAAAAGAAAAAAAAAAAAAAAAAAAAAAAAAAAGAAAAAAAAAATAAAAAAAAAAAAAATTGAATACAACAAGTTCAAACAAAGAAAAATAATAAAAAAAATAATCGAAAATAACACGGGAAAAAAAATCAAGTAAAGAAGGAAAAGAAAAATCTATTATGTCTAAAATAAGCCTATTATTGATTAGAAATGTTGGGACATGCTCGACTAAGTCTAGAAAAATTGAAACTGAAGAACAAAAAATAATGTAAAGAAACTCATGACTATTGTCATAGGAGAATGGGGACTCACCACTGATTTTGTTGAGCTAGAGATCGGGAACCGATCTAAGCATGGACTGGATGCTGAGAACCTAAACCTACATCATGAGAAGTTCTAGCACATGTACACATCAATATTTGAATGTTAATGAGCATGAATAATAAAGTAAAATAACACATAACTGCACAAGGCAATAAAAAAGTGAAATATTCTAAATATGATAAATATATTGAATGTTAAGATAATTGAATAGAGTGACCAATTTATAACATGTTGAAACCAATACTGGATATACAAATAAAAAGGTCAATGAAATAGAATCTTACTAAATATGGGAGCTACTAGAAAATGATAATAAAACTACATGAGCTAAATATGAAGTCCGATGTATACGCCTCGTCGAGAGGACCCAATATATCCTTCCAATGGTATACATGCATACTGGCGTGATCACTAAACTGATGTCAACAAAAGGGGACTTACAACCTACGCGCCTAGTAGTTCTGCGACTATTGGGGTACGCTGAACCCTTGTCCTACTCGAACTATGCTACTCCCAATGGATTAAGTAATGAACACATTATGACTGAGTTTCTCTAATACTGGATATACAAGATGACTTAAACTGAACATGCAAACTGATAATACAATTGTTAAATTGATATTGATACATTAATAATCGTGACACGTATAATATAATAGCTGAAATATCTGACCTAGAATTTGTAAGTCAAGAACTAATAAATACATAGCTAGGGTTCTAGATTTCATCCAACAAACTGATTATTAACATGTTAATCTGATTTGGATCATTCTAATAGCTAAGAACCCAATAATTCTAATATTCAAGAAACCCTAATTTTCTCCTCTCTTGCTTCTAATTTTCTATTTTTCATGAATGATTTGACATTGGTATGTTCTTGTTATGTTCTAAAATCTATTTCTATCCTATAACTATCTATCTTCTATAAATCTATCTACTAGCTTCAAACCTTCTAAAAGATCATAATTTAGGGTAAAAACGACGTATGTAGTTTAAACAAAATAGAAAAAGAACAAAAGCCCTCGACTTAAAATTTGCTTAAGCGACCTACCGACTGATCGAAGATCCATAGATAGATCCACGATCCGTCCTGTTAGTCCGTCGATTACTTTTCAGACTAGGTTTTGATGGTCTCAAAATATGAACTGATTGACGATCCTCCTGTTATTCCTTCGATGACTTTAGAGACCGGATTCTGAGGGCCTCGACCTACGGGAAGATCGACGATTCATCGATGGATCAAAAATCCATCATTTCAGTCCGTTGATCGACTTTAGAGACTAGGTTTTTAAGTACTCGACCTACGGATTAATCGACTATTTTTCGATTGATCCACTATCTGTCATGTTAGTCCGTTGATCGACTTTAGAGAATAGGATCTTAAGGGCTTAACCAACATATTGATCGACGATCCATCGATGGATCCAAGATTCTGCTTTTCAGTTTGTGGGACATCCCTTAGAATGGGTTTTGACTTGAATATTGGAGATGGTTGCAGATGCAAATCACAGACCACTATCACGTGTCGTGGTTCATCGTACGCTCAGTTGGTGGAAACCAAGGGTTTGACTTGTAACTTCTCGAAATATGTATCAAGTTATATTTTAATATACGAGGTGTTACCTTAATCCTAAGTGTCGTCGGATATACATTAATGGATCCACCTAGTTGAGGTGTTCTATACCCCGACAATGTATAGGATTGTTCTTGCTATATTGTCTAGACATTGTATTATCACGTAGCTCACAGTGATGGTTGTCAGTTAGAGAATCTCCAAATAAAGGTAAAAGTCTATTTTTATTATATCACTTAATATGTTTAGTTTAGATATCAATAAGTATTTTGTAAATATTTAATGATTTCACTTCCTTATTTCTTTACATCCTATTGAGTATACAAAAGTATATATTGCATTCCTTTTATTCAGTTATTTGTTGTCAACTATATTACATATTGGTACATTAAATATACTAATGAAGTCAACCTACATCTTCTGATGAGTTAGGATCCTCCTCAAGAGTCCATTGAGATCAGTTCATCTGTTTGCTAGCTTTTTAGTAGTACCTCCTTGCTTTTGGAGCTGCGTGTCTTGTCCCACACTCATCTTTGTATAGTAGAGTCTATCTGTAGACAATTTTGGAGAGTCTTTCGGTTTTCATATGCTTATTATAACTTATGATTCATACTTAGTATGTTCAATAATGTTTTGAGACATAGTAAGCTATTTTTAAATGTTTTTCTAAATGATGCTTACGTATTATTGAGTTAGTCTTCTACTTGTATTCATCCATGACGAGAGTTCGCTTGGGGAAAAAATGGTTTTCGAATTCAGGCCACTTTAGGGTTTAGGCGCGTGTCGTAAAAAACATGGTATAAGAGCAATGAGTTTGTCCGATTAACAATTCAAAGACACTTCATTCTAAGTGTTAATGATCACTAGTTAGTATACAACCCAACTAAATGATTTGGGGTCGATCCCCACATAGGAGTAGGCTTTTGCTTGGGTTGAACTCAATTAATGACGGAAGGGGTATGACAAAAATCTCGTTCAACTGACGTATATAATGAATTTGTGGGCTTATTTGGTGTAAGTCTTAAAGGGTTTTGCGACGTATCAATTAGGGGGGCGTCAATATTTTAACACACAAAATGATCAAATAGTGAGGTTAAACGTGGGGAATGGACCGACTAATTATTGAATTTAACTTAGTGGACGAACATCGAAGCTCATAATGGATACACTATTCATGGTAGGTAGGAGTCGGGGGGGGGGACTAAAATATGTAAGGTAACTTTCTCCCTCGAAACCTGTACTGCGGTTAGCTTTGCGAATTGTCGTTCGGGTCGATAACTTAAACACTGTTGGCTGATCACAGTTCCTTGGGCTTGTCCTCATTAAATCTACTATGTCGAGTTTGATACATTAGATATACCTCGTGTTTCACTTTCTCAAGATGACATAATAGTGACCCACTACTAAGGTATCTAAAGTTTCTACTTTGCCTTTGAAATTTTCTCTCGATCAAACACAAAAAACTGAACTTGTTATACTCAGTAATCATGCAAGACGACCTCAAAACACAACATCAATTCAGGCCCACTTCAAATTATAACCATCATTCGCAAATCAATGACACCACTTAGCAAAAGTCAATAATTGGTTACATAGTCAAAACCCCAAGGAGAGGGTTTTAGCCAGTCATAGTAGAAAGAGGAAAATCACTATCCATCATGGCTTCCATAGCTGGATAAAAATGAAAATTGAAAGTTAAAATTAAATAAAATTCTCCTCTATACAAAATCTCCCTTGATAAAATCACTAGGAAATCACCTCTTGTAGTGTTCTTTCTCGAAAACTTGTGTTCTTTACATTTTTCAATGCCTTCTCTCTCTCTCGTCATGGGAAATATCAATTTAATGCCAACTCAGGGAGGAAACTGGCATGGATATATGGTGTCTGGGAGGGCAGACGGATTGGAAACGATAGTCCCTGTGGCTTTCGTCGAAAATCGCTGATTCCTTTTATCGGGGCACCGCACCTGTCATTTCTCACCTCACTTTCCCGACCACTCTAATTTTAGACGAGCAAGATCGGGATCGCCAAGCCATTCTGTGATACAGCCTTTTTGTTTTCATCCCTCTCATCAGCTTTCATCTAGGTCTTCATCAGTATTTCTTATGACTTGATCATATGTTGCCAACGAGATAGCGACACGCCATATGGAACTGCTACTCGTTGATGCTTCCTCCAATTCAATATAAACATTTTGCAAATTTAGGAGGTGGAGTGGTAGCTTGGCGAATTGTTGAATGACATTGGCGATCATCAAACCTTATTTTTTTGTTTTTTAAGTATGTTTCATTCTTTTTTGCACATTGGTGTCCATGCTTTGTTCCTCAATTGAATTATCTGAAAATCTAGGATTTTCTCATATATTATTGGCACAAAATAAGCATTGAGGACACTATATCAGTGTAAATAAACCTCAAATAAGTTCACATGTCGGACTCATCAAATTCTCCAACTTAAACTTTGCTTGTACTCAAGTAAAACTTAATTTAATCTGTTAAAAAAGGATGTCTCAAACTATGCTACACAAGACTCAATGATGAAAACACACAATAAGAATCAACTTCCTCATGAAATGATCAACTGTGCACTCAAATATTCGAGTTGTGAGTCACCATTATCAAAGATTCTCAAGTTCACAATGCATGCTCCAAATGCATTTCAAACTCCGAGGCGGAAAGGTTTTCAAATGCCCTGGCTGCAAAAGGAATGTTTCATATTCCCCCCTAATCTCACAAATTTATAGCTACAAAATAATAACAAAGACTCCGAGATCTCAAGATGAGAACCAATACAATTTTTCATGCCTAGTTTGGCCTTATGTCTACAACAAATTGTTTCAGCTCACTCAAGATCACAATGGTATGGTCATTTCGGATCTATGGCTTGTATACTCATAAAATGTTGTATGAACAACACTTTCTTTCCTTCCTCTAATAATTTTCATTTATTCTCATATGTCACCCCATTATTAAGTTTCCATGGAATACCGGACACACAATTTTCTTTGCACTTTACAACTTTATTTCAAACTTTTTCATTCTTTTTTTAATTATTTAATTTTTATGGATGGGTTCCATCTTTTTCAAAACCATGGGTAAAAGAGACTTCTTTGAACTTATTCATTTGCTTTCTCTTTTGACCACACCCCTAACTCTGGCTTTTGGCCTATGTTTTCTATTAAGAGAAACCACATTTCATAAGGATTAAGGGTGAAGGAATAAAGAAAGGTCACAATTTCATCAAGTTTCTTCCAAGGAAATCCTAAGGGTGAAGAGGTGTTCAATTGAAATTCACACTATCACAAGGTATGCAAAAAAAAATGAGGCATAACGTCAAATTATGTCACTCTTTAGTAGTTGTCTAAGATCTTCTGAAGAGAATGCATCACATAGTCAACCAGATCGACGGGGATAATTGTAGGTCTCATAAAACATGGTTCACTGTAAGCTCATCACAGAAGACATTAATTCCAACAACAAACAAGACTCCACACTTTTCCTAGTGTGCAATGTTCATCAAAAGAGACTTAGATGATAACCAACTATTCACAATGAGATGCGAAGAGTTCATATATTGTGTATATAGCTTGATTTTGTCTAATTATAGCCACACATTCATTTTTGTTTGATTATAAGAACTATTCAAGTCTTGGTATTGATCAAGACCGATACTGAAACTTGCAAAATGACAACCTTCTTTTAAACACAGTTAAGACGTAATGAAATTTAAATGAATATGGAGGATTTACTAACCCAAAAAAAACCCCACCAAAAGAATTTAACATTGTCCCCAATGTGAGTAGAGAACGTACACCCCTTGCAATCAAAGAAAGAATAAAACATAACGACTAGCAACTAAAGATATGCACGGTAATGAGGAATCTTCACTAAGCGCCCAATTGGTGACAAAATGCATCAATCGCCTAATGCTTCGGCAGTGCGTCCAATGAGATGGATATCATCATTAGTTGTGGGGGTAACACTACCAGGAATGTGGCACTCGTATGAGAGTTAAAGAACAAGTCGGCGAGCCACATAATGGACTTTTAACATCCAAACATCAATAGTTACATACAACTCACAGTCAAACTGATGGTAAAAATTGGTTCGCTGAGCACCAAATCACTATTTTCAATGATGAAGGAATCTCGTTTGGTATTCGAGAATATCAACCCTATCTTTGAAGTTCATAGGGCAGACTAAGTTATGCTCGCCAAATGGATATAACTTATCGCCAATAACATCTTCTTCTCACCTAATGTCATGAAAAATTAACACTCTTTATTTGAAACACTAATAATTCGCTTGCCTCACAAGAAGCGCCAAATGGACTTTTGATGTTTTTGTCCACTCTAGATTTAAAGCCTTCAATGCCCCCAAAGCTTTGTGGTCCAATCCAACTAGTAGATGGCAAGACTTCCCAAAAACTTTATGGTAAATACACATACTGATTGGTGTTTTGCATGCGGTACAATATGTCTATCATGGATCATCAAGATTTTGAGACCAATCAGTATTAATAGAATTCACTATCTTGTCCAAGATGCTTTTGATCTCCATATTTGACACCTCAACTTGGTCGCTCATCTTAGGATGATACGAAGTTACTACTTTGTGTTTCACTCCATGCTTACTCAATGTTGTTGAGAACCACTTGTTGAAAAAAATGGAACACCCATCACTAATAATAGTCCGAGGAGTAGCAAATATTCCAAAAATGTAACGTGTCACAAATTAAACAATACTCTTCCCTTTATTGTTTTGAAGTGCAATAATTTCCACCCATTTAGATACATAATATACGGCCACCAAGATATACTTATTTCCCATCGAACTCAGAAACGGGACCATGATCTATTCCCCACATATCAAGTAGCTGAACTTCTAAAATAGGCGTAGATGCGACTCATATCTTTTTGACACTCCACCTTGTTTATGACATTGAGCGAATTTTTAACAAACTCGTGGGCATCTTTTTAGAGAGACAAAGAGTAGTACCCACTTTGTAGAACTTTATAAGTTGTATGTACACCACCATGATGACCCCTTACCGGTGAAGCATTGCAAACATGGATATTTTTGATGATTTAATCTTCTGAAAGACATCTCCTTATGATATGGTCTGCACACTCTTTGAACAAATATGGTTCATCCTAAAAATACTTCTTAACATCGAATTAGAACCTCTTTTATTGGTAGAATTTCACTTCGTCGTGCATTAATGCACACACTATGCAATTTGTGGAATTAGCATACCATAGAGGTTGTTTTTAAGTTACCAAGAAATACATTTTCATCCGGGAAAAACTAAATATATGTCGATCTCCAGATCGTCATTTTCCTTTCCTTCCAATCTTGATTAGTGGTCAGCCACCTTATTTTCAGAAAATCACTTATCTTTGACCTAAAAGTCGAACTCTTGCAATAATAACATCAACCTTATAAATCTTGTCTTGGCATCCTTGTTTTCCATTAAATAGCGCAGTTCAGCATTATTAGTGTGAACAACCACTTTAGTACATAGAAAGTATTCCCAGAACTTCGGTAACATTGTTGTTAAATTGAGTACTATTTAGAGTTTTTCTTGTGTAGTAAATTGCGTAAAATAGTTTGTTGCAGTTTTCCTCCAATACAACACCTAATGTCGTTCCACTTGCATCACATATTACTTTGAAGGAGTGTGACCAACAAGGGCTATCGTGGTGGAGATCATTTTTTCTTTCAAAAACTTCAAATCCACCATGAAAGCGTCATCAAAATGGAATTTTACCTCCCTCTCTAAGAATTTTCATAGAGGATATGTGATATTTGAAAAGTCCTTAATGAACCTCTGATAAAAACTGGCCTGTCCCAAGAAACATCGAAAAACTCTTCACTGAAATTTGTGGTGCTAACTTCTCAATGACTTCAATTTTTTCTTTATCAACCTCCAGCCCCTTTTGTGAAACTTTGTGACCAAGATCTATACCCTTCATAGCCATGAATTGAAATTTTTCCCGACATAGGACCATATTTGTATCTACACATCTTTGAATAACTTGTCCTAGGTGTTAAACATCATTCAAAAGTGTCACCCACAACAGAGAAGTCATCAATAAATACCTCAATTAAATCCTCCACCATGTCCTCAAAATGGATAAATGCAACGTTGAAATGTTGCAGGAGCATTACATAGTCCAAACGACATCCTTTTAAAGGCAACATTCCATAAGGACAGGTGAAGGTAGTTTTATCTTTGTCTTCCGGAGTATCGGCTATTTGGTTGTAACTAGAATACTCATCCAAAAATAATACAAACCTCTCTGAGAGAGTTGATCAAGCATTTGTTTCATGAAAGGCATGGAAAAGTAACCTTTTCAGTCCAAAAATTTAACATGAGTTAATCCATGCCTACTCTCCATATGTCACTGGTCTCATAGATACAAGCTCCCTTTCTCATTTAAGGCTACTGTAATACCTCCTTTTTTAAGTACACGTTGTACAAGGCTTACCCATTTGCTATCTGCAATAGGATAGATCACACCTGCATCTAATCACTTTTTATCTCCTTTTTCACCACTTCTTTCTTAGGTGGCTTCAATCTTTGTTGATATTCAATACTAGGCTTACAATCATTATCTAGATGAATTTTGTGAGGAAAAATATCAGGAGGAATGCCCACTATGTAAGATAAGGTACAACCTATAGCTTTTATATGCCTTTGCAACACATTAAGGAATAATTTTTCCTTCCATTCCAGCAAGTCATATGCAATGCTCACCGTTGAAGTGTTATTTGCCCCTAAGAAAGCACATTTGAGATGGGTTTTTTTTAATGGCTTTGCGGGAGGACTCTCCCGATTTCTAACTTCAATAGAGTATTATAATACCCTACCAAGACTGAAAAAGAAACTACTACCTCTTCATATCCTTGAATTTTGGATTCATCATAGTTAGCAATGACAACTTCAAGTGGTTCACTCATATACATCAAATGTCTCATACTAGCCACCGTCTCATCAATAACATCAACGGTGGATGCTACATCAATATCACTTCGGTGTTTCATTGTATTACAACTTAAAGTACTTACTGACTTCATCTTCGATCAAAAACCAAACCTGAACTTTTCGCTTTCCCATCTACCATAATCCTCCCCCATCGAATGACAAAATCATCTATAAAAATGAATGAGTCAACTTTTATCAAAATTTCCTATAATATCCCTATATAATTCTTAATTGATCGATCAACAATCAAGAGTCTCATTGTTGTGGATTTTGATTCCCCCAACCCAAGTTGCTTTTAGATTTCATATGGAATTAGTTTGATGCTTTCTCCCAAATGGCATTGAGATGTAGTAAATTGGAGCATGCCGATGGTTCAAAGGATGATGCATGCTCCGTGTTATTTTCTCTTTTTAATCAACTACTTATTCATAATTGTACTACAACTATTGGAAACTTCGATTGTCTCGAAATCCAAACTCATTTTCTTTGTGATTAACTCCTTCATAAATTTGATATGTCCTAACATTTAAAATAGTGCTTCCACAAGAGGGAGATTAATTGAGTATGTCTTGAACCCAGATAAGAACTTAATTCTTAAACTTATCATTCACACTTTTCTTCTTTATACGCTTGGGAAATGGGGGAGGTACCTTGGGTAAAGGTTAAGTAAATTTTGGTATTAGATTGTGTTTCTCCATTGATTTTTTAGGGTTATGATGGTGTCTCTTCATCCTTCATTTGTTTTTTTTCTTCATGCATTTGGTCTTCTTCATTACCCGTCAACTTTCCCGCAACAACCTTTCCGCTACAAGTAACTATAGCTAACCCTCTATCATCTTCTTTCGTTGTAATAATTGGTTTTAATTGTGCTTAAAGTAAACTCAATTAAACTTCAAATATCTTTATTCCACATACGTGGGAGTTCACTTTAATGTTCAATGATAAAAAGTCATCTTTCATTCCTTTCAACAAATCATCTGAACCTTCAACTTTATCAAGAATGCGTGACAACAAATCATTGACCTGAGGACTATTTGCACTCCCTTTCGATTTTGGGATCTCACTCGAGTGAATGTGGTCATCTACATGGTCATCTGGTCTTTTCCAATAATCACTTTTCTCAAACCAATCTTGATAGTATCTCTAATGTTCTTCCCCTTTGTGATACTTCCAACCTTGATTCCCACCTCACTGTAAATAGATTTGGTGAAAATCCTCCTCATATCTGTTATAACTCTAACCTTGACTCACCCCTTGCTTCGAATAACCAGAGGAAGAATACTCCTCAACCCTAAAGACTCTACTTATCCCCTTTGGTTTTCATCAATTATCTATCATATACTCTTATAAAAGATCTATTTGGGTTAGAATTATCTTGATGTTTGCGTCCCTTTCTCTTTATTTATCAAGTTGTTCTTGCGTCATTCTAAAACAAAAAGGAGAGACTTGATCATCTTGAGTGTACTAAGCATTATTTATTTTTGTCATGTTATAAATAAGAAATAAAGCCACATCAAATGATTGTAACATTATTCCCCCTCGTACCAATTGATAAGTCACTCCTTTATTGACCTAATTAAGACTACAGTAAAAATATTGGAGCAGCAAATCCTTTGGTAGCCCATGACATGGGCATTTACGTAGGAGTTTGTTAAACCTAATCCACGTTTCATGGATCGGTTCACCCTCCCATTGCTTGAAACCTTGAATGTCATCTCTAAGTTTGATCATCCTTGATAAAGTAAAAAGTATTGTATTCAATGCTATAATCAGATCTTCCCATGATGTGATGGAATTTTTCATTAACTTAGAAGCCACTTGCTAGCGTCTCCCATTAAGGATAGTGGAACTAACCGAGGCCGGATTGACCGTGTTGACCATTCTGAATGAAAATGGGTGGGCGGGTGGGTGGGGGGGAAAACCCTCTGTAAAACTTTCTATAATTATCAGCATTATCTTTGGTTATCATATGCCCACCATATAGTCCCCTCAATTGGAGGAGATGAAGAACTATGCTAGTGACTTCAAATATTGCATTCTCATCACTTTGTTGTATGCTAATTGCACCCATTTCACCTAGTTAAGGCTGGGGTGTTAAACCTATGATCTACTGATACTTCCTCATAGGACAAGTCTCAGTTTCTTTCCTCCCTACTTGGTCTTTAGTCCATCAACACTTACAAAAAGCTGCCCAAGCCAATTCAAAAGTGTCAAATTTTCGATCAACGAACTCTAAGTAATTCTACTCCTCGGCAGCTTCACAATTTCGATTAACTTTTCAAAGACACTTAAAATATTAGGTCGTACTTATCAATCCATTTAGACAATGAACACGAAATGATCAAATAGTGAGGTGACACTTGGGCAATTGACCAACCAATTATTGAATTTAACTTAGTGGGTGAACATGGATGCTCATGATTGGATAAATTGGTGTGGGTAGGTTGGACTATAAGTAAAGTAACTTTGTCTCAAACAATGACTTTATTTTTGTCGAATTCTCTCGAACTTCAACACGAGTATGATAATTCCCAGTCCCTGTCCTCATCAAATCCACTATCTCTCTGTCTCTCTCGAGATAGATATAATGGATAAACTACATGTTTCACTTTATCAAGATGAAATCATAGTGAACCACTAATGATAATGCTAAATTTACTACTTTGGATCTGTACTTCTCTCTGGATGGAACATCTCATAGTTTGAAATAGCTAGGAAGAAGCTATGAACTGGAAATAGTCATCTTTGGAAATAATAAAAAAATTGGAAATTTACATATGTTATCTAAAGGTGAGTTTGGGTCAACTTCAAAAGAACATAACTTCTAACTCTGGACGAGGTAGGAGAACTTCCAGATATGTTACGAAATTTCTTGGAATTATATTTTCAACGCCGCTTAGTTTGTACGATTCTGATTTCATATGAGTGAGTTATGTCATGTCAAAGTTGGGTTGTTGAATAAGGATAGCCCATTCTGGATTTTAGAAGGATAGTTTGGTTTTTTCCTTGCCCTTGTATTTTCATTTCGTTTTGGTAATTAATTAGGGTGCTAATCTGAACTTAGTCATTTTAAAATTTTGGAAAAAGAGTTGGGGTTTCTAGAGACGAGAAATGAAGCGGAGAAAAGAGGAGAAAGGAGAAGAACATTCAAGATTCGTTCAGATCGTCGAGTTTATCTTGTGGATTTCGTAGGGGGTGATCCCTACAAAGGTATGTGAAATGACATATCTTTGGGTTGGTTCACCCACGCGCCAATCATGATTTATTTCAGCGAACTTAAGTTCTTGAAAGCTTATAAATTGAGTTCTTGACGGGTTGTTGAAGTTCAATTAAATTCTTAATTTGTTGAAATTTGTCGAGGAATTTTTTGATCCAAATCCATGATTTTACGTTTTATTTTGGGTAGAATTTGATGTACTTTGAACATATAATCGATTATAAGTGTTTGGGAGAAGAACCTATGGAGTATAGAGCTAGAGAACAAAGAAGTAAATGCCTCCGCATCCTGGAGCTTGTCCCCAGTTTTTAGAAAATTCATTTCGCATCGCAGAGCAGTCACGAACCATTTTTCCTCAAAAGTTATTTTCCAAACAAAAGTTTAAATACACATCGGCCCAAAGGAAAAAAAGGAACTAAGTTGAGGGTAGGTGACGATAAAGGACAGAAAAGGGGATAGGAAAGAGTACGAGGGGGGTGGAAGGCCTTCTTCTCTCCCTCTTCTTGCGTCTTTTCGTCTGTTTATTTATTTATTTCTCCTGATTTACTGCTATTTCAACTTCCTTGTCTCCCCAGTCCTCCCTCGTTTCCTCTCACCAAGGCTCTATGATCCTGATCCCTCCATAAATTCAATTCTAGTAAGATAAAGTCAAAGTCAAGAATTTAAAAGAGTCAAAGTCAAGCGAAAGTAAGAGTACAAGTTCAGAGAATTTAGAGTCAAGGAACGATATGTTAAGAACAAGAAGTCAGTTCAAAGCCAATATAAAAGTTCTTACAAGTCTAAAACAATGTTAAAAAAATTATGTCAATATGTATTCTAAAGAGTAAACTGTTCACATTAAACAAGCAAATGAATTGGAGATTTCAAAAGAGCCTATAAAACTAGTTTTCACGTAAAGATAATTGTTGTCACATTAAATAGAAGAAACTGACTATTCCCAAAAGTACCTTTTTGGCAGTTTTTCACGAAAAGATAAATGCTTTAAAACAATTAACGCAATTATTGAAACTGAGATTTCCAGATAGTCCGTTTTGAGCTAAGTTTTGAGAAATTATTTCAAACCACAGAACAAAGTTATGTTTTTAAACTTAAGAGGTTGTATCATATTTTGGGAGTAGTATTGAGCAACTAAATGGGGGAGTGTTATGACAACTCACAACCCCCATAAACCATGTAGCCATCATGTGTGGAAAAGGGTCATACTTTTTAAATGAACCCTTAGTCCACTACAGAAAAATCTGGTTTTAGCGACAGATGAAATCTGTCGCTAAACAATACAAATCCCTCGCTAAAGCCATTTAGCGACAGATTAGTGACGGATTATCGTCGATACTAAAACGCATGTAGCTAAGCCTTTAGCGCCAAAATACTGAAATCCATCGGTACTTTTGCTACAGATTAGCAGCAAAACAAAATTGTCGCTATATTTAGCATCAAAACATTTTAGTAGTTAATACATAAAATATCCAGCACTACTGTACTTATTAAATCTGTCTAAAAATATTAGCTTCATCAAATGTTTAGTCTATTTTTTTCGTCGCAATCTAAATTGTTATTTTTAATATTTTTACAAATAATATCCATTCTCCATTCCAATAGAATATTAAATGAAAAGTTATATGTTGAATTAGCATAAGAAAACTATTTTTAATGATAGACAATCTAAAAAAAAAAAATTCACAAGTAGAGTACAGAATTACAAATATTTCTCCTCAAGCTTGAACAATGTTCATAATCATTCTTCAACTAACAAAGTAGAGTTATCTCATACAAAGCTATCTAATATGGTACTTTAGAGTAAAATTCATCACAATTAGATCATCACACGTGTTTCCCTTGAGATCCAAGGTCATAAGCTCTTGTCTTCATCGCTCTTTCATGATCTCGTAATACATCCGCATTGCAACCTTCATCTCGTCCTTATTGTAATTGTTGTTATGATTACTATTCCTCTTAAGAATTCTTGAGATCTCTATCCTGTAAATAAAAGTAAATGAATAACTTTGAAAAATTGTACATTAATATCATCCAACAAATGAATCTTCATGTAAGAGGTATTAAAATGCTCGAAATTCGTGTTTTTAGTTTGTTAATTAGAATAAAATATGTGAATTCTGGAAAAATAAACATTTACTTAAATAATTATTACCACAACAGGTTTTCAATATTTGATTAGAACATCATGGTCAAAAGTACTTCAATATCAAATTCAATTCATACATTTCAGTTTGAAATTATTAGTCCCATGATAGTAACCAGGCACCAACCAAACCACAGATCGGGTTCAACTAAAATTGATTCACAATAGTCCCTTAATTTAGATTCTTTTTTAATAATAAATAGCCCTTTAATTATGAACTAAAACATCAACACAATATGGTAGTCACCCACGAACTAATTTCTAGCTCGAGAAATTAATTAAAACACTCACAAGTCTTAGTTGGTTGGATTGTTTTTCATAGCCAATAAAAAATCTCAGAAAAATTACGTTGAGCAACTTACTGGAATTTTAATAGAAAGATTGGATTCTGCAATGTTCATTCGCAACAGGTGTTGGTTCCGGCCAGTACATCAACAATTATAAACAACTTTTGTGCAACCTTGGATGAAAAATTTTCTCCCAATATTGAAGGTGCAAGAACAACTATCACCAAATTCCAACTTGTCAACTAATCAAATTAGCTTCCAAATAATCTAAATAGTTCAATAATGCATATTCTACAATAAACTTAATGAACCTAAAAGTGCAGACCTCCACTTAGTAAACTATAGAAATGACAGTAACCCAATAAAACTATAAGAAGAAAATGCAGACATATGAACAGAGACTATCGTTTTGTATATAAAGTGTAATGTGGATAGTTCAATATGCATATTCTACAATGAACTTAATGAACCTAAAAGTGCATATCTCCACTTAGTAAACTACAAACATTACAGTAACCCATTAAAACTATATGCAGAAAATGTAGGCATATGAACAGAAGAGAAGACAGTCGCTTTGTATATAAAGTGTACTCTTCTAAGAAAAATCACATACAAGCATACCATAATTTATACTTCCAAGCCACAAAATATACACTTATTTTAGCCGAGATACTTACCCTTAGGTTAGAGATTCATGTTATGTATGGTAAAAATCTTCCTCGCTCTGTCTCGAGTCTCCTCCCCCCAATTGTGATACAAAAAGTTTATCTTAAAGCGATAGCTAACAACACATGCACTTCTAACAGAGTCTTCTTGGTAACTTAATGAATTTTGTTACCTAATAGTCATGGATATGACAAAATCAAGCTGCAATTTCCTATAAGTTCAAGTCTCAACTTATTTAACACGAAGGTGGTACCAGTAAAAAATAGTGCACCAAGAACTTGTTTTGTGGGACACGTAAAGTACATTAGTAGGTCTTAGAATCTCATCTAGTCATCTTGGGTAGTTCCCCTGCATACTTAACACAAAACAATAAAAAATAAATATAATTTGAGGTCTTGCAATTGATACCGAAATTGTATAGGAAATTAACACGGATTCGAACCAATGCCAAAAATATGGCGAAAAATATGATCAAAACCTAATTTAACTTCAATCACAACATATTATAACAGGAGACATGTAGATGTTTCAATCACCAGATGAAGCACCACAACATATATAATAAGAATGAAATCAAGGTTTACTACTTTCCTCATGAAGTTTTACCATACGAAAAATGAGTCTAACCATCTTAGAAAGTTTTCAAGATTAATATTTTCACTCTTCCATCATACAATACGGATAAACAATTGAATGTATTAATTCAACAAACCACTCTGTAAAAACAGACATTTATCAATAAAACCATAAGCTAACAACACACAATCTTACAAATGACCAAATAGGAGTAATCTAAAGTTTAAAGCAAGCCGATAGAGTTAGTCGGTGTACAAAGACCAGAGGATAATCTAACAAAAAATTAAAGATCAAAACATTACGTTAAATTGAAAGATCGTTGAAGAATGGAAGATATACATGATTTGAGACCATATTATAACACAGTCCATATGTATATGTGTAAGCACGAATATTAATTGGTGTCTTACATGTTCCAAAGAAATTTTATAAGTAAATAAGTACGCATGTGGACATAAGCAATCCTGTTTTTCTATTCTAAAACAATAATAGTTAATCACACTCAATTCGTGCGCAGACCCCATTAATGGTCTACTGTTTACTACACAATCAATTGATTACCTTTTTGTTTCCATCTCACTCCTACAGGTAAAGAAATTTCTATAAAAATGCCAACTACTAACTGTCAAAGAATATTATTACATGAGAGAAAATAGAGACTTGTAAAGCCCTAGAAAGAAAGAGGCGACTTATCTTGAGGAGCGAGCTGCAAGAAATGTGGTGGAGTGTGTCGATAGAGCGACCAAAGTTGTAGAATGCAAGACGATAAGCTGTGCCGCGAAGAGACATCTATTAAAATATGAAACAATACGCCTCATAGAGAAGAAGTAAAAGACTTCTCTTGTTTACGAATTTCTCTAAGATTTTAGGTTTAAAGTTAATTTAGGTCAAGTGTTTGTAATTTTGTAAAAATAATGGGCTAAGTCCCAAATTAAAAACAAAAGTAAAAAAAGGAAAAAAAAATTAGTGAAGGATAAAATGTCACTTTTATGTAGCAAACTTTTAATAAATTTTGTCGCTAGACTTTGGTCGGTATTTTGGTACTAATTGAAGGCACGTAAATTTAGCGCTAATTTTTTGCGACAAATTTGAATTTTTCTCTCTAATCCATCATTGTATTAGATGCAAATTACTTTTTGATCATTTAGCGACAAATTTTTGATTTGGTAGCTAATTTGTCGTTATAAAGCGACGAAAACCAGTTTGCAGCTAAAATCCATCCGAACAGCTAAAGATGTTTTTTTTGTACTGGTAACTTTTTAACATTGCTAGTTGACTCCAATAGTCGTTTAAGGTCTATATTCTGCCACATAAGGGAGTGACCCCGGGCAGCATGAGCCACAAACTATGTATTCCCATGAGCTCTGAATGATGATATTAGTAATAAACATCCACTGCCTATTTTTTTGTATTTCATATAGTCCAATCAAAAATGATTATAGTTTTATTACAAAGAAGATCATATTGTATTTTTGCATACATGCAAAGTTATCATTGTACTTCTAAGTACAAAGAGTTGAAAATCATGTTTGAAGCCTTTCTTTATACTGCATTTATTTACACTTCTTTATTTGAAATCAGTTAAGTTCAATTAAGTTCAATAAAGCTCAAGTAACTATTTAGTTTAGACTCTCTTGAAGCCTATGTTATGTTTAGTATTCTAACTCGCATACTCATAATTTCAATATTCTTATGCCAGTTGGACTGCATCGTCTTATGATGCAGATGCATGTATTCTTGATCAAAGTCTAGCGCTTCACTGGTCCAGTTGAGCACGCAGAGTCCACCTAACTTTCTATAGGATCCTGTTATAGCTTTTAGTATTTTAGTTCATTAGGACGTCGTCGGTCCTATCCCGACCATATTGGTTTTTAAGGATTCATATATAGTTAATAAGATGTTAGTTCATTTGTCATCATTTTATTATTGACCTATGTTCAGATTTAAGTTGCCATTTTTGCTAAGTTAAATGTTCATTTTAAAAACATTATGAGTTAAGTTTTTGACAGTTGAGTTATTTAGCATGTGAATGGTTTTTGTTATGCTTAAAGTCTTCCGCTGAGTAACTAAGTCATGCGAAGGGTGTGCTTGGGGCTAGAAATGGTTCTTGAGTACCAGTCCCTCCCAGAGTGTAGGCTCGTGGCGTGGAAAATTTTGTATTAGATCCTAGAGTTCAAAAGTCCTAAAGAGTATATGAAGTCGTGTTTGTAGATTCCTAGTCATAAGTATGAGGCGCACCACATCTATAATCAGGAGGTTGCAACATTTAGAAATTTCTTCCCTTCTTTCATATTCACTTCGTGCGATAGAGTTTATCTTCGTACTATTTCTTTCTAACTCATGCTTATGCATAAACGTTTGTGAGTCGGACTTTGTTTAGAGTGCTTTCATGGGGCGTATCTTTCTCCGTGAGCTAAAAGAAGTAAAGAAATTGTTGCTCACAAAAGGATCAGGATGATTTGTTCATTGTTGGGTTGATTCATATGTCAAATAAGGAAAGTAAGGCATCCATTCTAATAGGTGAAATCGGCATATCAAGGTATATGACCAATATTCCACAAGTTCAGGAGGAAAAACTATGGTATATTGAAGAGTTAAAGAACAAGAGATCTAAGACAAGGAATGAGTCCGGACAAAAAACACTAATCTGAACTTGTTTCATTTAAACAGAAGTAGAAAGTACCTCCTCCGTCATCTTCTAGTGCACCTGCACTAGTAACAAATGTTTATACAATATTCAAAATTCTAAGAACTTCAGAGTTATACCTGTATATTCACGAGGTAGTAAGGCACGGGGGGAAGGGGGTCCTAAACGAAGGCATAGTATTGGTGAAGGTGGCAAAAAAGTCTAGTCTTCTTCAGTTGCTCCACTCGATAGAGTTCCATCGTTATGAGTACCTTACGGGTAGGCAGAAATGGAAATATTTGATATGCTATCACTAGTAAACGAAGCAAGAGGATTCGCCAAAGCAACTTCTTGACACCTTTAGTGTTTCTACACTTGTTGGTGAGTCCATTGTAGCAGAGAAAGTCTATTGTGATTGTACCTTTTCTGTCAATCACAAGAGTACCATGCTGACATAATTCAGTTAGATATTGTGGATTTTGATGTCATTCTAGGTATGGACTAGCTCCATGCATGTTATGCATTATAGATTGAGTAGTCAAGTTCCAGTTTCAAGTGAACCAATTATATAGAGTAAAAGTAGTTCAATAGTTTCTATGGGTCGTTTCATTTCATACCTTAAGGCAAGTAATATAGTTTCTAAGGGGTGTGTCTATCACTTAGTCTAAATTTATGAATCTAGTGTTAATATACCTCCAATTCATCCAATTTCAGTCGTAAAAGAGTTTTCGGAAGTCTTCCCACATGATATTTCCGGAGTCCCTTGTAAGAGATGAATCTTTGATATAGACATTGTTCCAGTTACTTGTTTTATCTCTATTGCCGTCACGATATATGAAAGCAAGCCCCCTATTCCAGTGGTTTAAATTTTATCTGACTAGCAAAACACCTTTAAAAATTCACATTGAGATCAACACATTGTATGCTACTGTGGAGTGACTCCTGAGGTGAAACTTGGGACTCTTTTTCAAAGGGATCTTAAGGTGCGGCGAATTGTGACAATACAATAGAGATAAGTCTTGATAACACAAGGTATTGCGTCCCATTACAGGCGACGCCAACAAAAGAATGGCCTGAAGTGGTGCACCTGCGGAGGTTAAGGGATCTTCTGTCGATTGCCTATTTTTATCCTTTACGTGTCCTAAATGATTTCCTTGATTTCTATTACAAATTAGGAAAAATAGACCGATCAAAAGACAATTACGTGTGCATTATACGTTAGTTTTCCAAATTTCTGATTCTTTCACAAGATTAAACACCTTTTGTGTGTGCCTCCGTTTTCCTATGTGTATATACACAGAGATTCAATGTGTCTCTTTCTCAATTTTAATTCGAGTTTAAAGTTGTGTATTTGCTCATGTTTGGTGGTTGGAGTCAAATCTTTTTCCAAAATAACTCATTTTTCTCCAATTAAGAAAATAATTTCCCTTTAAAAACTTACGAAACATTTTTCACAACTCTCTCCAACCGTCGTCACCCCATCCCACCCCCACCCCCTGACCTCCTAAAACCACCCCACCTACCCCTTAAACCCTAAACAATTATTTATTTTTTTAAAAAAGCCTCATCATAATATACCTTAACTTGACGTAGTTGAACCACTATGATCGTAACTTTATAGTATGCATCAAGTGACACTTACACTTGTCTAAATTGAACAATTGACGAAAGACTTGCTAGAATTTTTCGGTTGAGATTAAGACAGACCATCACGTTTGCTGCACTCCCACAAATACACAAGAAGAACACATAAAGTGTGGCGGTCAGTACAACCACCATTACTGAGTAGGATATCACATCGGCCAACTCAAAATGAGAAGCAATATATCCAGATAACATCATAAAATCAACTAATTTCTTAACAGGTGATTATCAACCAAGTATAAACAATCATTTATAATATCACGATCTCCTATGATGACTCAATAGCCTCCACACCATATATCTCTTTTGGGAACAGGTTCATTAGATTTGAGTATAATTACATCTTTCAAGATTCATTATCGTTATTCCTTATGTCGGCTACATTGCACTCTCCGCTCCCTACTACTATGTGTCGGTACGTGACACTCCTATCCCTACTACATGTGTCGGTACGTGCCAACTCTCTCCGATCCCCTACTACTATGTGTCGAACTTGACACTTCCAGATCCCCTAATTCTATCTAAACGTGCCGGTTCGTGACACAAACCCGATCCCCTAATCTACGCTGTCGATTCGTGACACCAAACAACCTTAACCCACGATCCCCTAATTCTAGCGTGCCGTTCGTGAACCCGATCCCCTAATATTCTACGTGCCCGGTTTCGTGACAAAACCAACCCACCCCGCCCTATCGCCGCTAATTCTAGTGCCTTTTCGTTACACCCTATCTCCCCTAATTCTCGTGTCGGTTCTGACACCCGTCCCCTAATCTCATTCTTATCAATTCATCAAGCCTTCTCTCTTACCAGGCCATCGATCATAATCTCCATTACTTTTATTTCAATCAAAGCCTTCTTTTATACCAAGGCATCATCATATAACAAAGAGATTAGGTTTTTTATCAAGATTTGGGGTTCAATACGGCTTCATCATCTTTGTTTCATTTCATCCATCACAATTAGATATATAAAAATCCCATCATTCATAGCGACACAATTAATCATATATAAGACGTTTATAATACTACCCAACACATATCTGCGCGTGATAATAGTTTTCTCGAATACATAAAAACCATAACCTACCTACCTCCAGACCGAAGATTCGTGATCAAGCAATCAAATTTCCTCAAATCCTTGTTGTCTCTCTCTTTCGTTTTCTCTCTCTCTTGCTCGTTGTCGATTTCTCCTCTCTTTTCTTGTTTTCTTGTTCTTTTCTTTTTCTTATTCAAACCCTCTTTTCTTGTTAACCCAATTAGCATATATTAAGTATAAAAGATGGCATAATAACCCACGAATTAACTTAAGTTACCACGTTCTTTTAACGCCCCAAGTCATTAGACTTATTAACATTAACCCACCACTTTATAATTAAAGCAGGAAATAAGTCCCCAAACACCCCTTAACATAAATTACAAAATCCCACCCAGCCTTGATTTGCGCCGCCTGTGACGTCCGTCGTGCCTTTCGACGGTCCGTCCTGCAGGTCGTCGCAAGGTTCAGAGACAATTTTCCAACACACGAAGGGTCTGTGACGTCCGTCACGCTTGACCGGTCCGTCCTGCATTGACTGTCACGAAAGTCATAGAGTCGATTTTCACGTACCCATTTCAGAATTTCTAAGTGGTTTTTGGAAACGAGATCACCCCTCCCTCTACGTCCGTCCGTGTCCCATGACGGTCCGTCAATGGGGTCCGTTGTCCTTGCAGCCAGTTGTCCAGAACTAAAATCTGTCTGCTCAAACGATAAACAAAGTCGTTACAAAAGGTGACCATTCCTCTTCCCATCATTCTCATGTCTATAGACTAAAGCAACAACGACCGTCTCCCACTTTTGCGTCCCAGTGACCAATAGTAGACAGCATTAGCCGCATCAACCATTAGGCAAGCCCAGTACATCCGTTCCAACAGTTTCACTTCCCCGCCTCCACTTCCGGCCACCCACCATCAGGTAATTATATTTCTTCTATATTTCTTTCTTTCCATTTTAATTTAAAAGTTTCAAAATGAATATTTTCTTCTTTCATATATTTTTTCTTTCTAATTTTTATTTTTTTACCTAGTTAGTGTGTAAATTAATTGTGACATATTCCTGGTTTATAAGGATTCGATTAGCTGTACAACATCAATACCAAATAAGGGTAGTGGGGCTATTAAAGTCGAATAAAGTATGGGTTGATCTACCCACGGATAATACCAACCTACTAATAGCAATGATGTCATCACATGGCACAGAGAAACCAAAAAATGAAAAAAAATGTTCCTAGATCTACGTGTTTAGTTAAGGCAAAGCGTTTACATTGTAAACAAAATCATGTTGCTGAATCACTAAAATGAACAGTAGACTAAGAGAAATTTTGACTACCTAATAGTAAGTGCATAAGCCCCGGCTGTATTGGGGCCTGGTATTCAAAATATGTGTTTAAATATTCAAAGCACAGTTCTTCGATAGCGACTTGGACATTTGTCAAGCATAGCTCCGAGCGCTTTAGTTGAGATGATAATTTTTGTTGGATGAACTACCTTTTGTAGTTTTATTTTGAAAAAAATCTTATAAGTTTATGATAAGGTCCAACCAACCTTTGTTTCATATTCCTTCTCGTAGCCCCATAACAGGAATTCTTTATGAAGTTTATGCTGAATTGGTATGATTGAAAAAAGTCTTTAAGGACTGACACTCAGAAATTTTAGTCTCTCAACAGACCACATGACCTCGCTTCAAGGATCAATTCATATGTGTTTGAATTCCTCAGTCTTATTGAAGGATTGGATGGCTTATATAAAGACTATTAAAATTTTTTGTCCTATAACTGAATCATAAAGGTGATCATCTTGGCTATTGTATAGTAATTATTTACTTGAAATATACTTGGACTCATGTCTTACTGTTAGCGGTTGATAATGCCTTCTCAATGATGTGACAGTTTTTAGAGTGTCGAATGAGAGTATATGAGAAACTATATGATGGGAGTATAGCTTTGATCTCCATATGAAGCATGACTCACATCTTACTCTAATTGTGTAAGATGATTTTAAAAGAAATTGGTCTCCGTCTATCCAAAGGCGAGACAATGGGTGAAATATGTTTAGATATTCTCAAGGACAAGAAACTTCTTGAAATATATTGAAATGACAATAATAGAATGTGATAATGGTTGTCTTTAGAGTGCGACTTGGTGGATTCCACTACCTGATTTGGACATGACAGAAAAAATTGAGATGGTTTTTGAGAGGTTTTATCTTTATTATGTTAATTTAATTTTTTTATCTTCTACTATGTTTGTGAGATGGAAGTTATTGCCAAGGTTAAATTCAATATGAGGATTGGAACTAATGTGATGATTAACAAAGTTTCGTTCGACAACTTTTATGAACTTACACATTAAAAGTTTCAGTTTCATAGTATTTCCTTGTAATGTTCATATTTGAGGATTATGTGAACTTGAGCTTATTTGAAAGCCATGTGGATGACAAGTGATGGTGGTTTGACTTGACGTAAAATGGGTTCAAGGGATGAAATAAGTTCAAAAAATATTGGGTACTCCTGAAAGAATGAAAACAAAATGTGTTTTCAATAAAAATATTGCTTTATGTTTGGATCCTCACAATAAATTTGTGTATGGTAGTTTTCGCTCTTGACGAATTACCTGGGGAAGAAAAGGGAAAGCAATGAAAAGAATTTAGATGCTTTTTACTTGAAGAATTATTTGGCGCTCTATGTAATTAAGTATTAAAGGTTCTAAACAATCAAATCACATCCTTTCATCAGACTCATCCGATCATCTACATGTGATCTTTCTTAAATGTGAAATAAATTCTTTAAAACTAGGTTTTACATGAAGAATAAGGGAAGATTCTAAAAGTTTAGGTGTTAAATCTGAGTTTGATCGATATCTTCTTGAAGACCAAAGCCTAATCGAGAATTTTGATATTTTGATTTGGGAAAGTTAATTCTCCAAGATTTCCTTTCCTAATCTTCATAGTTGACCTCGAGATGTATTGACAATTACTATGTCGAGTATGACACTGGAATGTGCATTTAGCACTCGGTGGCGTATTTGAAGTTCATTGACTCCCAAATGTGTGCATGTCTTTATTTGTGTCCCAAGATTTTGACTTAGACAAAAACTAACCTATTTTTGTTGAAGGAATATATGGAGTTCTTCTTGAAAACTTAACTTAGTAAAGAACTTTTTATTTTTTTATTGTTTTTTTGGAAAAAATATAATACTTATTGGTGTTGTATTACATTTTGATTTTCTTTTTATAGATATGACAAATAAGTGCATAAATTCCTTCCATTGTTGATCAATGATCAGGTCAATCATGAAGAGTGGTTAATTAAATACGGTCATTTTATTTAATCATTCACATTATTTTAATTTAAAAATAAAAACCGTGGTGAATTAATTTCATTTATTTATCATATATCATTATTTTAATTTTCAAAAGTAGTATTCTTACACACTTAATTTTATTGTTAACAAAGGTCCCATGAGACTTGAGACTTGAATAGACGGTGTACGTACCAAGTTTTGTTAGTGTTTTGATATCTTGTTGGCACTTGAGACTTGAAAATAGTCTCAATGGAAGAAAGTCACAGTAGAGATGAACACACTGTTTCTCATATTGTTGTTTGTTATTGTTGGCATGGACGCTTATCAAGTGCTCTCATGGAAGAGGCTACATTGGTTGTTTTTTGCTCATTATTGTAGTTTGTTTTATTGTTGAACTTGAAACTTGAAAGTTGTCTCATGGAAGCTAGAGGCCTCACCAATTGTTTGTTGCTCATTAATTGTTTTGTTTTTTGTTATTGTTGACCACTTAGAAACTTGAAAGTGAGCTGGGAAGGAGGTTACATTGTTTGTTGCTCATTAGTGTTGTTTGTTCTTGTTGCAACTTGTAAATTGTCTCATGGACGAGCTAATTTATTTATTGTTTATTATTTTTTGTTTGTTATTGTTGACACTTGAATCTTGAAAAATGGTCCTTATGAAGAACCTACTACATCGGTGCGTTTTGTTCCTTGTTAGATTGTTATTATGTTATTGTGTTGAGGAAAAAACAACAACTAATTTATGCTCCGCCCTAGGTCAAAACGCTATTTATATTTGTTAACTGGTGCAAACTGTCTTTTTGCTTAAGGCGAACAGACAATTCCTATAATTTAATTGCAGTGTTGTAATATTTTTGTGAGATTACAGTCACTGACGATTTGAAAGGGCAACCAAATAAGTGGGTCTTCTTTTTTAGTCACAACCATATTTGTTTGTTGATTTATATCTACTTTTATAGCTATTTTTAATGAAATACCCAATCAATTCCCACCAAAAAAATCGGGTTGGACATTCATCAATGATCAACTCACAAATAGAACAACCTCCAACGGAATCCCTTAAAAGCTAAATCATTTTTTTCTCTAAGTAATTTTAATTTATTAAATTAAGGGAAAATTTCAATGGTTACCACAATTGAACATTTTGAATCATACAATATTTAAAAAGAGTACAAATAAGCAAAAAGAAATAAATCTAAATACAATAAACAAAAACATTATAATAGTTTTTAAAAACCTACTAAGCAGGGTCCATAACATACATCAACTAACAAAAAGTTGCACAAAAAACATAATAATCAAAAAATTTGAACGAACTGAATTATTTTGGTTTGTTTACTTCGACACACTCAAAAACGTTTTACAAAACCAAAAAACTAAAAGTTGAGACAAAAATTTTAATTGAACTGAAATATCAAATGTCCAGCCCTGTGGAAATAATGGCTATCCCAGCTGAATGGTGGATATAATATTAAATTTCATACAGGTTTAAGTGTAGTCCTTTTGAAGGCTCTTTAGGATATATACCCCTCTTATGATAAATCGAACCTTTACTAGAAAATGTAGACATAGATCCTGAAAGATTTGATAATAACAGACCAATTTTTATAATTATTTTAGATAACTTACATGCAACTCAGTCAGTATTCATTCTTAATGATAATATATAGAGGTCTTCTTATAGATCTTGTAGTGGGAAGATTCAATATATTTGAAGTTGCAGCCATATAGACAACATCATTAGCACTACGGAAGAAACGTTACTCAACTCTAAATAGATGGTCCCCCCTATCTGGTTATTGCTTGATATATAATGTAGCTTCAAACTAGCATTAGCACCTAATCTAAGGTCATGCTATATGTCAGGTCTCATTACTCAAAAAGAAATGGGGGGCACTTTCAATTTGTTTTATTAAAAATATGATTACTTTTTAGACTTATTTATAGTCGCCAATTTAATTAAGAGGAAAATTAAGAAAACCGATTTTACAAGAGCTCAATAAAACTGAAATCATTGAATCATTAAGAAGTGTCGGGGATTCATATTAGGCATTTTTCGAAACAAATATTTTAAAGCCATCCGCAATGCTCGCTAATAGATGTGTTATCTGATATTAATTATTATGACTAATTTTTTAAAAGATTACATTTTTGACTCCGTGAAATTAAATTAAAGTAGCATTTAGGTCTTAGGTATTACTACTGCCTATAAATCCTGATATTGGTGATATCTAGAGGGGTTGTGTTGTGTGTGAAGGGTAAGTTACATATAGTCACTGTACAAATATTTTTTTTTTTTTATTTTAATTGGCACTTTAATTTAGTATTTGTTGGGAAGTTTGGGTGTAACTTATCTGTGGATTACAATAGTTCAAGATAAGTTATCCCTCCGAAGTGTGGGTAATAGACAATCTCATCACAAGTTTTGTGATGAGGTAATTTATTTAAATGACAAAACAACCTTTCAAAAAACCTTTTTAATAAGCTTTCTCACAAGCGCCACCGATCTTTTAAGTCACAATTCGACGACTTTTGGATCATCATAACGCATTTTTGCCTTATCTGATTTATGCTCTTTGGTTTTGATTATTTTATTAGAATGTCTGATTACCCGTCTGCGGTCCTTAGACAAGTTCTAGTGGTTTGTGCTTTCCTTTCAATGAATTCTAGTAGTTTGCTTTCTTCCGGTGTAGCTGATTTAAGAATTTATCACTATGAAAATCTATTTTTTGTGTCTTTTATTTTCTAAAACTGAAAGTTGAGTGTGACATTTAATCTGAATTGAGCAAAATACTACTGCTTTGTATATCTACAAAAGTCAGTTTCCTTCATGTTTTTTACTTTTCCAAGCAAGTCTTACTTTCTCACATGTAAAAACTAAATATGGTCAAGGAAGAAATAAGAAAGCAATCTAGTATGATAGATTGAATTTAGTTTTTAAAAATGTGGATTTTAAATGTTGAATGGATTGAGTATTAAATTTTTTATTCTAACTAATCTCTAACCAAAAAAAATCTATACAAAAAGTTAAAACGAGGTTATTTTTTGTGGGGAAAGACAAGGCAATAACAAAGAATGTCCCTGACAGATCAACAACGGAAGATACCCAAGTCTAATACTTATTTTTCCCTTTCCGATTTGAACAAGCGAAGACAAACACCACAATCAATTGATAGTACGGTCAGCAAGTATTCAACCAACAAATATAACAAGGCAATAATAAACCAATACACAAGGACATCAGAGATTTACGTGAAACCCTTCGATGTGAAGAGTAAAAAACCACGGAACCAAAACTCTACTATATTACCAAGAGTTTACAAATATTTTCTCCAAATTGCCACAAACGTGCAAACCCAACGACAACAACAAAATAAAGAATTGCAATGCACCAAATCTTGAGAATTAAAGGAGCAAAATCACCATTTCGCATCTACTTTTCCGACAGCAAAACTGAAGCTGCAGGCCCCCACATCCAACCGCTGTCGTTCTAATCAAGATGAGATGAAGAATAATATGCTGTTGCAAAATCAGTCTCAATCGGACACGAACGAAGCGGGAATCGCAATTTGAAGTTGGTTGTTAGGGCTGAATTTATTTGACTGGGCGAAAATCTCTCTGTCTTTTTGGCTGCTGAAAAAAACCTTTTGTAAGTCTGAAAATAATACCTAAATAGGCTTATCTTTGGCTCATAAGACATGGGCCATATGGGCAAAAATGAGTTTGGTCAAATTGGGCTTTTATTTATATCCACTAGGAAGGGAAAAAAGACCTATAACCCAAGCAATGCTCCCCCCACTGCTATGTGGAGGAGACCTCCATCCCGGCGACCATTCACAATCTTCAAACTTTCCTTTTCCTCTTGGCAAGCTTATGTCATCATATCAGAACCATTGTACATTTGTATGAATCTTCTTCAAGCTCAAGCACTTAGATCCAACCCATCTCGAATTCATGGTATCACACATCAATTGTTTAGACCGACCATGGAACGGTAGAATTCTTGCCAATATGTCTAGCACTTTGACTGTCACATCAAAGCACATAACCTCCTCTTGAGCAAACCTCAAGGTTTCACCAAGAATCATCTTCATCCAAGCAATTCTACAAGCTTCCAAAACAACGACACCAATAAGTAGCTTCTTGTAGTAGATAGAAGCAACACCTTTTGTGCAACCTAGATGGCAAGACACAGCTCACCCCTAGCAAAAAGTAACCAGTACCCTGAAGTACGACCTTGCGAGTATCAACATCACCAGCCTGTCCCTGCATCAGTAGAACCACAAGAATAGGTTTCCCCCTGTACCAAAACACAAACTCCTCTAGAGTGGCCACAGAGATATCGCTAACCCTTCACCCATTCCCAATGTTCTCATTCCCGGATTAGAACGAAACGGCTCACAACTCCACAAGCGTATCAATATCCGGTCTTGTACATAACCATTCGCATACATTACACTAACAAACATCTGAAAGCATAAGGAACGTTTCTTCATTCTTCTTCTCATCATCACTAGAAGGACCGTTTCTCGTGCTCAATTTGAAGTGCATAGCTAAGGTGTACTGAAACCTCAGCTTTGCCATGCTACCTGCGAAGTACTTTCCTGAATGTACTTCTGCTTGTGATCATACCAATTTACCTTGGCCTTTCTCTCCCGGACAATCTGCAATGCCAAGCAATCCCCTTCTTTTTTCCCCTGCCTTGCTGGTCCCTAAGTCCTTTCATAGCAAAACTTACTCAACTCTTGTTTCAACTTCTGATCTTGCAAGTATTATGACCAACAACCAGCATGTCCATCAACATAAAGCAAACACATTAATAAAGTCACCATAAGAGACATTTTGCCCAAAAACATAATGATCTGAAGAAGTCTTCTTGAAGCCCTAGCTGACTCATACACGAAACCAAACTTCCTGTACCATTGCCGTGGGAGCTGTGTCATTTTTTCAACCATACAAGCTCTTCTTCAATTTGTGCAACATAATTCTCTTTACCCTTGCTTCAAAAACCTTCCGGTTGATCCATATAAATTATACTTCATCTAAGTCACCATGAAGAAAGCAGTTTTAACATCCTTTTCCATTTGCTCAACCTCTAAATCTAAACTTGCCAGGCCAGCCTAGACCCCACACTAGGAGACTTCTTCCCCCTGGAGAGAATATCTCATCAAACTCAACTCCCCTTTCTGATTAAATCCCTTGACAACTAATCTAGCCTTTGTACCGTGGAACTGGATAACCATCTTCATGTTTCACCCTAAAAAACCCACCTGTTTTCAAAGCTTCTTTCTGTCTTTAGGTAATTTAACAATAAAGTATTATATCATTCAAGGATTAATCTCAATCTTCCATAGCATCAAACCACCTTTCTTTTTTTGTCTTCACTTTCCATGGGACTCTCAAGACTCTCAGTTCTCCCCCTTCCAGTCAGAGTACATACTCATTGGAAGAATAACGAGATGGAAGGCATTCTCTCTCTACTAGATCATTGAAGAACTCTCTGGAGCATCTATAATTGGTTGTTTGGTACAACGCACCTCTCCATTTGCAACTGGACATCAACATAACATCATCCGGTCATTCTGAACAGATCACCATCTTCATTATCAACTTGATTTTCATCATTATGAAAGATGTTCTTCCGGTGCAATAGTCAAAGGGAACTGGATCAACACCAACTAGCTCTCCTATACTCTGAAAAAACAGCCTTGTCAGCTTTTTCAAATCTTCAATTTGTTTGGTCTTCAAAAACACAACATCACACGGCTTCTAAACAAGTTTCTTCTCAACAGGATCCATAGAAACGATCGCCAACTTCAATCTTGACCATAACCAATGATATACCCTACTGCCTAGTTTTAACATCCAACCTTGACCTATCATCCTTAGGAACATGTACAACGGCTTTTACATCCCAAAGACCTAAGATGATCATAAGCAACATTCTTACCAGTCCAAACTCTGTCAGTTACACACCATCTAAAGCAACAGCAGGAGATAAATTGGGGGATATAACAATAGGCAGCAGTATTAAGTGCTTCTGCCCAAAAGGAATCTGACAGCGTTTAGCATCTTAAAGCATACATCTAACCCTCTCAAACTAGAGTTTTTTTCATCCTCTCTGCTAAAGCCATTTTACTGAGGAGTCTTTGGAGGAGTTTTCTGAGCCTTAATAGACACTGCTCTCTCTGCATCTCTATCAAAGAGACTCAATATACTCCCACCAGTATCTGAAACGGATGCATTTTAAATGTCTTCCCTCCCTGTTTGTCTTTCACTTATCCCAAGCCCGAAAACTCCCTTAGACACATCAAGTAACTTGAATCCTTGGTACTTCATCAAAGGACTCCCCATAGTTTGGCGAGATGCACCTCATCAATAAAAGTCACAACAAAGTAAAAAGTGTACCACCACCTGAGATCTTACACTTTAAAAGGACCACACACAATCAGAATGTCCAACTCCAGCAAATCCAAGCTTTCGTGAAGGCGGATGACTACTGAAAAGGAAACTCTTTTCTGCTTTACCGGCTAAGCAATGACACATTCTTCAACTTTTCTTGTTTCACCTCCAGAAAAGCAAATTTTTCTTTTGCAAACTATACAATCCCTTCCTCGAGTCATATGACTCACGCCTTCTATGGACCCATAACTCCTGATTGAAGTTCATTCTCCACCAAATTACTGAGGTTCTGAAATGGGTAGCCCTGAAAATAATACAAGTTAGACAACTTTGTCACCACGGGCCACAACCAAAAAACCTCTAGTAGCTTCCACTGGCCAACACCAAGTGTATATAACAATCACATCATCAAGATATCCCAGAAATCAAATTCAAGCGACACATCTGAGCATGGCTTGACATTATTGAGACTAGTTTGGAACATGTGTTACTTTCCCAACAACGTTTCCCAACCAATAACTTCAACTTCATGATTATTGCCCATTTTAACGTTCCAATTACCTGGAGTATAGAAGAAGAAAATAAGTCCTTCTTGGGCGTGACATGAGAAGTAGCACCAGATCCACAAACCAGCTAGAATCAATCACAACAAGATTAATGGACATTTGCATCACAAGAAACAAGAAGATCAATCTTAGCAACACACAGCAACACCGATTTTCATTATCGCCTTTCTCTCTTTGTTGTCCATATCTCTCTGTGCTTGTAACAATATTTCAGATATGCCCATTCTTGTGGCAATAGTCACATGTAATTTTCTTGTATTTAGACTTTGACTTGCTTCTAACTTTTACCTCTATCATTCTGACCTCTGGACTGTTTTCTCCCCTATCTTCAGTAACCAAAACAGCGGAGTGTGAAGCGTGAAGAAGATGAGGCTTGAGACTTCTTCTCATTTCTTCATCAAGACACCACTCTTAGTATATTCCATGGTTACAACACCACTGGGAGCAGAATTAGTCAAAGAAACTCGAAGAGTTTCCCAAGAGTCTGGCAGGTATTAAGAAGCCAAAGTCCCTTATCTCATCATCAAACTTTACAACCCATTCCGGACAGCTGGTCAAGAACACCCTGAAATCATTAATATGATCAGAATATGAGTGCCCTCTTTATACATGATATTCATTAATTGTTTCAATAGGAACAACTTATTGTTGCCAGTCTTCGAAGCATAAAAGTGTCTCAAGCTTGTCCCACAAACTTTTGGCATGTGTCTCATTCACAATTGATTTCAATTATCTTCAACCCTTGTCTAATATAGCCACAAACCTGCGATGCTCAAATTCCCATTCTTCATCATTCAAAGATGATGCTTATTAGAAGCAAACACATGTAAATGCATCTTCTTGACAAATAGAAGATCTTTCACTTTGCCTTTCCAAATTATTGATAGTTACTACCATTAAACACACCATTTTGTCTATTTGCCTCCATCATCAAAACGACAACAACAATAACCAATGCTCTGATCCCACTTTGTTGGGAAGACAGACAATAACAAAGAATGCCTGACAGATAACAGCGGAGGAATACCCAAGTCTATACTTTCCCTTTTCGATTGAACCAAGAGGAAAACAAACACCACAAGAAATATTGATAGTAGACAGCTAGTAATTCAACCAAACAAATATAACAAGGCAATAAATCAAACCATCATCACACAGACACCAAGATTTACGTGGAAAACCCTTCGATGTGAAGAGTAAAAACCACGGGACCACAACTCCACTATAACACCAGAGTACAATATTGTTCTCAAAATTGGCCACAAAACAAGTGCCAAACAACGAGCAACAACAAAAAGATTGCACCAAATCTAGAGAATTAAAGGAGCAAAATCACCCATTTTGCAGCTACTGTTCCCGACAGCAAAACTGAAGCTTCAGCCACCAAATCCAACTCTGTCGTTCCTAATCAAAGATTGAGATGAAGATAATATTTGTCCAAAATCAGCTCAATCGACAAGAAACGAAACGGAATCGCAATGTTGAAGTTGGTTGTTAGGGCTGATTATTTGACTGCGAAAATCTCTCTCTTTTTGGCTGCTGACAAAAAACCTCTTGTAAGTCTGAAATAATACCTACAATAGGCTATATTTGGCTCATAAGAATGGGCATGATGGCCAAAATAGGTTGGTCCAAATGGGCTTTTATTATCCACATAGGAAGGAAAAAGACCTATAACCCAACAATTTTGTAATCAAAACCACTTATTTTTAGGAAGTATGTAAGACTATTATTTTAAAAACACCAACAACAATCAATAAAAAATGTCAAGATAACTGATTCCAGTGTAACTATCCCAAACACAACTTCTATTCAAACCAAATGACCCTTAAATCACAACAAGAGTTACATTAGTTATAATACAGAAAAGGAGTCCGGAGCCTAAGAGCAACAAAAAAAAATTGACAAAATTCGAATGGCATATCAATTTTTTTTCTAACTAAAAGGGCAAAATCGCTACTGCATAGTGATTTACTTTCACGCTTTAAAATTCGTTAAGATCCAAAATCGCTGACCTAACCACCCCCATTCACACCGAGATAAAATCTCCTTGTGATTCTGGACCTCTAGTAAACAAACGAATATGCTAAACTATTTTTGTCCAAGTAATTTTTTTCCAGAAAATCGTTCCGGAAGTGTTTTTGGCGATTCTTTTAACAAAAATTAAAATCGCCGCTACAAAACAACTTTTGTAAAAATGATTTTATCTTTTTTTTTTCAGAAATTGCTGCCTTGATAGAAATTTTCGTTAATTTTTTTTTAAAAAACAAAAATCACTATTGTTGCAGTATTTTTATAATTTTAGTGAATTTTGTTTAGAAATCGCTATCAAAGGCAGCGATTTTGGTGATTTTTTTTAAAAAAAAATCACTATCATTTTAGTATTTTAAAAAATCATTACCAATTTTTTTTAAATCATATTAATTTTTTTAGTTCACTAACTAGCAGCGAAATTTCCTTTCAAATTTCTTTTGTTTCTATTGTTCAAATGTTCACATGTCACATTAAAATAAATTTTTCAACTCACTTGGATGTGTAAAAAAAATAGAAAAATCACATGTTCATTTAATTTTTCTTATAAATTGGTTGAGCCCCTTCAAACTTCTTCTTATAAAGTAATAATCTTTCAACTCTCTCTTTCGATTTTTTCAAAAGTCTTTCTTTATAAGGTTAGTTTGGATTTATTTTATTTTTAATTTTACAATTAATTTTTATGTTTATATGGTATTGTGATTATATCTTTTAAAAAATAATATGCTGAAGTGAACATTTATATATATATATATATATATATATATCCATCAAAGTATGCACATCTAGTCCAATAGAGTAATGATGTATTAAAAGTTCAAATTCATCATCGTTTTGAAGGATTCAAAACGGTAGCTTAAGGGAAAGAATTCTTGCTTATATACGCGTCGCAGTTATGTTAATTTTGGCAACATATAAATATCATATGGTTACATCCTTGCATTCGTCAGTATTTTGAATGTTTGTAGTTTAAAGGAATTGTTGATGAATGATGTGTGTCGTATGACTCCAGATTAATTTCTTTATAATTGAAAGGTGGTACAGAAACGCAGATCTTCCACATGGAACTAGCGATGCTATAGTAAATTTACAAGATGTAAATTTTGTTCGAATGGTAATCGATGGTGTTCCTATAATTTTAAATGACACTGATACTTTAGGAGTACTTGTAGTTTTAAAGGAATTATTGATGATGATGTGTGTCGTATAACTCCAGATTAATTTCTGTTAATTGAAAGGTGGCGTCCAGAACGCAGATCTTTCACATGTGAACTAGTGGGACCTATTGAAAATTACAGATAGAAATTTTGTTCGGAATGGTAAATCGATGGTGTCCTATAATTTTAAATGACACTGATACTTTAGGAGTTTTGGGTATACAAGAAATGATATTTGAATTAAACCATGGTTTTTTATTTAAAAGAAAGTATTTTTATTTGTTTTGACTTGGTTAGAATCGCACTTAATTTTTGAGAAAGATAAAGAAAACTTAGTTTTCAAAACTCAAAACATGAAATTTTTTTGAAAACTTTAAGTAAGTCGAGGATTCTTATTTATATTTTGGGAAAGTTTTTTACGACACCTGAAATACTCACTAACTCGTGATTATCCAACAGCTAACTTTATTATTTGGTTAAAATGTCTAACTTAAAATTTTGAGATAAATATTTAAAGCTCCTTGAATATGAAGATTAATTTACTAGCTAAATAAGATTTGACTGGCAAAATTTATTTAATCTATTATACTTGATTGATTTAACTAAGTGATTAAAAATAAGGTGCGTATTGCGGGAATTTGAATTTCTTAACTTAAAACTAATGGCAGAATTCGACAAGCAAATAGACGAAAAGTAAAAGGAGAGAGAGAGAGAGAAAGAGAGTTGGGTCCAAATCCCGATTTCTATCCGCCTGGATCGGTTTTAGACCCACTTTTATCTTTGGGCCTTAGGCCCTATCAGTTGGTATCTATCTAAACTAAAACATGAAAATGATATTTTTTTCTTTGGGCTTTAGGCCTAACACAAATTAATAGGATAATTAGTAAACTAGTCAAATAAATAACATATTAGTAAAAATATCCATACTTTATAATTAGCATAATGTCAAAAATGTCATTATTTTAAAAAATTTATGTGTCCCAATTTTCTTTCTATTTTATCTCTCTTTTTCAATTAATTCTATATCCTCTTTTTTAAAAAAAAATCATTCTCTCCTCATATTTTTCTTTTCAAATTATTAATTCTCTCTCCCATTTAATTTTTTTTCTCTCTCAGGTTACTTTTCTGATTTTCCTCCAACATTCGTTGCAATATTTTTTTCCATATATTTTGGTTGTTTTTTTAATCCAAAATTGAATCAACAAGAATCCCTTGATAACGTATCTCTAATCTTTATCCTATTTTCAGATTTCTTTTTAATTTTATTTTGTTTAAATCTTAAAAAATGTTATTTGTATTTTTCAATTTCGTTATGATTTACTCTCCAATGGCTGAATCCAAGAGGCTTATAAGGTATTCATCTTAATACACATTTCTTGGTGATTTTTCATCCTTTAATTTATTTATTACTTAACAAATAGTTTATAATGTAGATCCGCTGCTAAAATGAGGGAAGAAAAAGGGTAAGAACATTTACAAGACTTATTGTTGTGCAAAACCTTCCTCAAATTTAGAAGACAATGTAAATCTTTGTCTACTCGTGATGATCTTGAAAAGAGACGAAGAATCGGATAGTTGTCGAACAATTTTCTATTAGTTTGTTTTGTACTTATTGTTTCTTTTTAGAATTGGTATGCTTTCTAATTTGTATTCAAATCACTATGTATACTATCAATATTGTATTATAAAAATTTCATGTTGCATGGTTTATGAATCTTGTATTTATCCCTAATTTGTATTCATCCAAAGTATGTCAACTAGTTATGTATTTTTATTATAGAAGAACAACTTTTTATTAGTTTATTTATTTTGAATACAAATACAATAATAGACATATTGGAATGAATACGACTTAGAAAAGGAACAGATTTTGAAAAAGAAATAAATACACAGTGAAAAATATATACGAATACAAATGTATTTCTTAAATAGCTACATTTTTATTTGACATACATATTGGAATGAATAACAAACTAAAAAAGGTATGTCAACTGAATTTGACATTTTTTTCTAATTTGTATTTATTCTAAATGTATGTCAACTAGTTATAATATTATTTAAGAATGAGTACACAAATATTCAATTATTTATTTTCAATTTTATATTTCATTCACTTTTTCATCTACTAATTTTTGTATTTTATATATTATTATACAAAATTCTAAATAAAAATTAGAAATAAATAGAAATCAAATAAAATACATATTGAAATTAATACATACATGATTTTTGAAGAAAAAATAACTATATAGGGAAAAAATATATGAAAATACAAAATATTTCTTAAATGACTATATAGATAAATTCGACATACCTATTGGAATGATACAAACTAATAAAAAACTATAATAAATATAAATAGAATATATCTGGAAGAATATAATTTTAAAAAAGGTAAAAATTCTGGAGAAAAAAAAACAAAATTTAAATTTTATTTGAAAATGTAACTGATGAGAAAATTAAGGATGTTTGCCTTTTTTTGAAATATTCCCTCCCTTAATTTTCTCTTTTTTTGTTATTAATAATTATATTCTTTAAATAAAAATAAATAATAAAAAACATAATAAGATCATAACAAACTAAAATGACATTTTTACTAATATTGAAATTGTTGCTAATGAATCCTCTTAAATGCTAAAATATTGACATTTTAAAAAAATTTCCTTAATTTAATATGGCTAAAAAAATAGATAAAATAAAATATAGATTAGGCTCAATCTTGTCAATTTTTCTTTGCGTCGAATTCTTTCAACTTTCAAAATCTGTTCGTTGATTTTGAGGTTGGTCCACTCGACTGAAAAATAGTTCCGAGGGAGCCTTCATGGCCCCTTTGTAATGCAAAGGTGAAGTCCGTGAGGACTTGACGGGTTTCACATGCGACAATGAGAGTAGGATTAGTTAACACTGCTTATGATAACAAAAAAAATGATATAAAATAAATGCAATCAATAGTAGCATAACAACAGCCATTGTTGATATCACTTTTGTCATCATACATTCCACCGTTTCCACATACATTAAATGAAGCATGATAACCTCACATGCTAAAACCTTAGCCACACCCAAGACTATTCTAAAAAAACCACACCCATGAACCAATGCAAAAATCACGAGCATGCCAAAATCAATATGAGAACAAACAACTGACATGTCAACTAACAATATTAAGTAGCAAAGCTACATCTTTGTGATGAATGCAATTCATAATGAACCCGAATGCGCTTCGCATGACAAACAACAAATAAAATACCTAGGTATTAAGGTCACAAGAAGTATCGAACGGGATGATTGATCGGACAATAAAAATGATAGTAAAAAGAAAAGAAAAATTAATACCCAAAATAATAGAGCAATTATGCGTTTAAACCAGAATCATAACAGCCCTCAAATCAATATATAACCGATAACTTAATTGAGCATAAATGACATAGGTCTAGATAAATTTCAATACACCAAAGACCAAGGCATATTAAGGCTAAAGCAAAGACTACTAGAGCTACTGCTTAGCATTCAAAATAGAGTAAGAGAATAAATAAATAAATAGAATAGAACCAATATAAAAGTAATACGCCAGCCTGTTCGAGATAAATAAATATACCCAACTAATTTAACAATTAAAGCAAAACATGCAGATAGTCCTGTCATATAAGAGGCGCCATAGTTAAATAAATTAGAAAACAAAATCTTCTTAGTCGAACCGACTTTGCCACATTATGAAAGCATGAGCTCATTAACATAAGAACTAATTTTTAGTTTTATTTAACAAAAATTATCATCTTCATCAAAACTATGGTCACACCTTCTCAAATGGCTAAATCAGATTTTTATATATATTGGGCACAAGGGCAAAAGAGAAGGGGTAACAAGCAGCACCATCAACTATAGACACATTCAAACAATCGACTATGATATACGATCTACACATTGTNTATATAATTGCACCAGCGAGCTAAATAAAGAAAAGACAGTTGAATGTTTTAAAGAAAGGTTTTATTTAACCAAGTGTTTCACTTTGGGAGTGCTACGATCCTATTTGTGAGAAAGTAAGATGGTTCGCGTAAGATGTGAATAGATTATCATTAGTTGAACAAGGTTACCCCATCAACAACAATTATCTTCTTTTGAGAATTAATGATATTTTTTGTTAGCTTCAGGGCACTACATGTTTCAATAAGATAGATCTCACATCAGGCTACCATTAGTTAAATGTTTGGGAATAAGATATTCCGAAGACATCATTTAAGACATGTTATGGTTATTATGAGTTTCTGCACATGTCTTTCGGTTTAAATAATGCACCTAAACATTCATTGACCTTATGAATAGAGTATTCAAACATCATTTGATATGTTTTTTATATTTCCATGATGACATATTGATATATTCAAGGAATGAAGAGATTATACTAGTTATCTCAGAATAGTTCTCTAACTATAAAAGATAGAAATTGTATGTCAAATTCTCATAGTGTGAGTTTTGGCTTGAGCAGTGACATTCATAGGCCACATTGTGTTTGAAGAGGGAATTAAAGTTGATACCCAGGAAATAAAAGCTATACAGATTGCCCTAGACCCACATCTCCAATTGATATTTGGAGTTTCTTGGGATTAGGTGGCTATTAGAAAGCCCGTCAAAAAATTTCACATCAATTTCCTCCCGTTTGACTAAGTTGACTCAAAAAAATGAAGTTTAGATGGTCTTAAATTTTGAGAAAACCTTTTAGGAATTGAAAAAGAGGTTGACTACTTCCCCAGTTTTGACCATACAAAGGATGCAAGGTTTTTTTGTCGATTGTGATGCATCTAGAGTTGATTTGGGTTGTGTATTAATGCAGAAATGGCAAACTTATAGCTTGTACCTCCAGACAATTGAAAGTTCCCGAGAGAAACTACCTAATCCATGATCTATAGTTTGATGTTGTTGTGATTTCCTCGAAAATAGGCGCGTTATCTTTATGATGTACATGTGGATGCATTCCCCAATCATAAGAGTCTTTAGTATGTGTTTACCCAAAAATATCTTAATTTCAGACAAATGAGGTAGTTAGAATTACTCAAGGATTATGACTGTAATATTCTTTACCACAAAGGTAAGGCTAATAATTTGTTGATTCCTTGAGCAGGTTGTCTATGGAGAGTACCACCCATTTTGAGGAAGATAAGAAACAGTTAGCAAAAGATGTGCATAGATTTGTACTATTAGGTGTTCGATTAATAAATTCCATAAGGGAGGAGTAGTGGTAATGAATGGGGCTAAGTCATCATTAATGTCATAAATAAAAGTCAAGCAAGACCAAGATCCTATTTTACTTGAATTGAAAGCAAATGTTCATAAGCAAAAAGTATTTGCGTTTGAACAAGGAGGAGATGGTCTCTTGAGATACCAAGACAAATTGTGTGTACCAATGGTGAATGGACTCCAAGAGAGAATCATGGAGGAAGCTCATAGATCCATATATTCCAATTATCTGGGGTCCACAAAGATGTATCACAATTTAAGAGAAGTCTATGGGTGGAATATATGAATAAGGCCATTGCAGAATTTGTTTCAAAGTGTCGAAATTGCCAACAAGTTAAAGTAGAGAACCATAGGCTGGTGGTTTGGCACAAAGTATAGAACTTTGGGATTGAAAGTGGGATTATTAATATGATTCATCATAGTATTTCCAACTATCGCAACAACATGATTCTATTTGGTGATTGTCGATAAAATGACAAAATCAACCCATTTTCTGTGGTAAAGACTACCATTCGGCAGAAGATTATGCCAGGTTGAAGATTATGCCAGATTATATATTCAAAAGGTTTTAAGGCTTCATGGATTCCCTCTCTCCATTATTTGAGATATAGGTGAAAATTTACTAACAGTTTTGGAAGTCGTTCTAGAAAGGCTTGGTTCAAAGGTGACTTAAGTGCTGCCTTTCATCCCCAATTAGATGGGCAAGTAGAGCGCACTATCCGACCTTGGAGGATATGTTAACGCCGTTTATGATTGATTTCACAGCGAATTGGTATGATCACTTATTGCTCATACAGTTCACTTAGAATAATTGTTGCCACTCAAGTCAGAAATCCTACATTATTGCAAGGAGAAGGGAGTGAGAGTTTGACGTTGATGATTCATTTTAGTGGTGTTAGAAGGTTTGGTAAAAAAGGGAAGCTTAGTCCCTGGTATATCGGATCTATCAAATAATCAAGAGGATTTGCAAGGTAGCTTATGAATTAGAGACATAACGAGTTAGCAGTGGTTCATCTGGTATTTCATGTCTCCATTTTGAAGAAGTGAATGGAAGATCCTTAATTATTATACCAACTAAAAATATTGGGATCAAGGATAGATTATCTTATGAAGAGTTTCCGGTCAGATTCTAGATCCCCAAGTTCGTAGTTTAGGAAAGAGGAGGTAGCATTACTCAAACTTCTTGGGAGGAATCAGTTCATTGAGGAAGCTACTTGGGAAGTTAGGAGGATATGAATAGATATATACACATTTCATTGAATCCAGAGATATTCCATATGAAGGTAATAGTTTTTCTCCTTAGTACCCTCTAATTATGAGTTGGCATGTTGTATATGAATTGCTTGTTGGTGTTCGAAATGAATGGTTACGTATTACATCTTAGTTTAATAAGAGCAATCTCATTCAAGTTCATAAGCGTAGATATTGTAACGTCTCGTATTTGAAATAGCTAGGAAGAAGCTAAAACTGGAAATAGTCATTTTGGAAGAATTAAAAATCTGGAAATTTAGTTAAGTTAGGAAACACTGAGTCTTTGGTCAACTTCAACAACCATAACTTCTAGATCAGGACGACTTAGGAGCCATTCTATATATGGTATAAATCTCTTCAAAAGATCTTTCCAACGCCGCTGAGTTTGCGCGATTTTGAGTTCGCATGATTGAGTTATGCCCTTTAAAAATTGGGGTGTTTTGAATAAGAAAAGTCCATCCGATTTTAGAAGGGTAATTTGGTCTTTATCTGACTTTTTGTTTATTTATTTTTTGGTAATGATTAGGGGTATAAACTAACTTATCCGTTTTGCTTTTAGAAAAAGATATAGGATTTTTAGATAGAGAAAAGAAGAGGAGAAACAAGAAGAACCATCAATTCTCAAGACATCAATTTTTGCTTTTGGATTTCATCAGGGTGATCCCTACAAAGGTATGTAGATGACATAGTGTTGGGGTTAGTTCACTCACACTAGCCCGCCAATCATGATTTTTTCACAATTTAAGGTCTTAGGGCCTGTTTGGATGGGCTTAATAAAAGCAGTTTTAAAAAAGTACTTTTGAGTTGCTGGAACTTAATTTTTAAATAAGCACTTTATGTGTTTGTATAAAAGTTCTGAAGTTGCTATGCCAACCGTGAAAAGGAAAAAATAGAAGAAAAGATGTTAGGGCTATGTTGTATTTGGAGATTGTATAAAAATATTAGCGGGCAAAAAGATAACATGTGATCCAACTTAAAACCCAGCTTTATAGCTAAAAAAAAAAAAACACTTCTAACCCCAGCTTTAACTTTTGGCTTAAAATAAGTTTTTTTAAACTTAAATAGAACCTATTTTGATAATTGCCAACAGCTAAATAAACAAAATCATTTTTAAGCAGTTTGAACAACTCTTTAAGTTAGCTAAACAGACTCTACGAGAAACAGAGACTTTATGTTTATAGACCGTGAGTACATAAACATGAGAATTCAACGACATCTAAGTAAACGAACTCGGGATGAAATATGGTAAACTAGATTTAAAATAACACAAAAAGCAAAGGCGAAGCTGGCACGAAAAGCAAAACCTAAACTTCATCACAAATAGACAATGAAATCGCTGAAGGGCGAAACACAACACATCATTGTGTCGAAAAACTTAGTAGAAGAAGAACAGCAAAAGACACACTTTCAGAACATTGGAAACCATTTTGTAATATAACAAATAGAAAAAATATTATGAAGGGAGGAATTGTTACCTTCTTTTGGTGCAGCGAAATGGAGACAACGAGCAGGGGGACAATTTTCACCACGTCAAGCACCGAACACGAACAATGATCAAGGAAGTCGACACTCCAAGATACTCTCGATTCAGAAGTGTATCTCGAGCGTATCTCTATTAGTTCCTAAGGCTCTGTATTTGTACTAAGAGAACTTTCAGCCAGAGAAAAACCACTACAAATTTTCAACACACAAATTTATTACTGAAAAAAAATCTCTAATAATTTTCCAACTTTTTTTCCGACTAAAAATCATTTTTTTCCTGATGACAAGAAGAAGAGACTATATATATGCAAAATTAGGATTTTATCTCTTGGGCGGGAAAGAATGAAATTCCCGTTCAAAGCCCATACTGAAAAAAATCAAAACGCCACAAAAATCTTACACCAAAATGGGATGAACAACTTTCTCTAAAATCTGAAACCATTTCGAAACGGAAAAGGCGGATGGACGATTGGGATTGAACCCAAATGTACTTGCTGCGACGTGTCACGCATCTGCACGAGCAAGGACGATTTGTGCCTACTTTAGCTGCAGCCAAATCGTATTGTTGAAGAGGGAAAAAGGAAAAGTCGAAAAGGATTTGCAGCGTGCCTGGATACACAGATGCCGTGAGACCATCGTTTGGAATCGACCATTGCTGCTCACATTGCTGAAGACGTCACCGCTATTGCTTGCTCATGCGTGAAATTTTTCGTCTTCTTGTGAACGTGTTTTTGTTGTCGTTCCTGAAGGGAAATGTTTCTTGAATCGGGTCTTTTCTTGAACACATGACCTGGGCCGGGTCAAAGGATGTTGGGCTGGATCGAAATTCAGAGGGAAAGGAATAAAATTGGATAAATTACTTAAATGCACACCTTTATTTTTTAATAATTTCATTATTTCTCCCTACTAGTTTAAAATATCTCCGAAATCCCTTTCTTTTTTCTTCCAAATATCCATTGTTCTAGATACTTAAGTTTCACATCAAGCACACGTTTCTATCCTAATTTCATTTCCAACTTATCCCTTAATCCCTCCCTATTTCACTCTCTTTACCTCTACCTTTCCTATTTTCACTCCTCAATTTTTTTCTTCCTTCATTTTTTATATTTCCAGATTTATTCTCTCCATAAGATTTTTCAAGAACCAAGTAAGTTTTTTCGCTTCATAATTTTTTTTCAAAGAACTACAGATCTTCACCCTTTCCCATTTACAAAATATATAAGGAAAAAGTGAAAAGATGTGTATCCGCATTGCTACTCTTGTAACAGCCATCGTTTCCTCCAGGGATCCTCTTTGCTGATGAAATCATTTTCCTTGTTGAGAGTGAGACAAAGCTACAGAATATTGGTATATGAGCAAAGATAAAAAGTGTAGGGTGATTTCTTTGTCATTGTTTCTTTTTGCTTTCAACAGATTAATTTGTTTGATTTAATTTTTTTCTCTTTTTTTGTAGTTCATCCTTTAATAATACATATGATTTCATATTTTATGTACTAGTTGATTTTGTTTCTTAAACTAATGTATAATGCGTTCGTTTTTGTTATTTCAATGTAACTCTTTATTTTGATTCTTCAATTAGTCTTTATTAGTGCTATCACTGACTTGGTACATCTCCTTTAGAATAAAAACTTTGGTTATTAATTATGTAATATATTCCATATTTAGGTGGTTGATACATATTTTAATGTTTGTTGAATTTCTATTAGTTTTTTTATCATATTCAATACAAATGTTGTTGATACATAAACACTACCTAATGTATCATTTACATGTATCAGTTTCGGTGGGTTGCAAGGTAGATATCAGCACATCATGTAGTCACATTTAAAAAAAGGCTATTAGCCAGTAACAAATTTGTTGTGTGTTTGTTCTGAGCACTGGGCTTTAAGTCCGCGGGACAAAATTTGTTCGATTCTTACCCCATTTAGAATGCGATGAATATTTAAATTTTCCTAAATAATAAATCTTGGATACTAACAACTCAGAATGTATTCTATAACCGGAGCACTACTATATAATCAAACAATAGTTATATAATATATATTTCAATTCTTTGTCAAACTCAATTACATGTAATGATACTTAATAACTGCCACCCAATAATGCATCGATCAACAAATATTTACTCTCTAATGTAATCTAGTAGGATTACAAACTTTAGCAATTTTCCCTAAATATTTTTAGGAATAGTAATGTAATCGAAATGATTATATATTCGATTTTTCCATCATGGTTCCAAGTACTTGTCGTCAGTTGAAATTACCACAATTAATATTTTTAAGGCTATTAATACAAACAATGTTTTTTCTTCCAGCAACAAACGTAATCAAACCTAACGACATAAGATTTTAACCATTTTATAACATGCTTCAGAATACATTACAATAACATTAATGATACACCATTCAGCAAAATCCACGATTACTATATATTTACTGTGATCCATCTACAACTTGTTCCTCGATCTCAAACCATTACATTTTACATATCTTGATGTTACACCCTATTTATATGTTCGGATCATAAAGTCTGAACTCTAATACTTTGTTTATATGAAATTATGTGATACACTTACTTATAGCACACCTAGGTGATCCATCTCAATTGCTAATCACTTAGTACATGTATCATATACATATAAGTATGATTATACATATTATACAAATTCGCACCAATCATTGAAATAATGACCAAAATCATATTCAGCATTCAAATACAATACACCAAACGTGCTCGTACTACACTAATGTATCATGACTTACATATTCACATCCAAAACGACAAACAAAACAATGACCCTTGCTTTTTTGTTCCTGTATTGATCACTACCATTCGGTTTTTCTTGTCAAAGAAAAATGTCCGAAAGCTAATGACCATTGCTTGTGTTAGTACTCTTCACCACATCAAGCCATTGACGTGAAATTTAATTAACTACAAAGGTTCATCACCTGCGCATATAGCCGCTTCATTTGATTCAATTAAAACCCCTAAACCCCAATTTAGAAAGGCTTTGATTGATGATACGTCTTATTTTATTAAATATGTTGAATTGATGTTGTTGCATCTGACAATTAATCATAAGCCATCATTTTCATTTTCTCTGGTGAAATGATTCTAAGAATGTTGTAAACCGTTTTATTCATCACTTGTAATCCCAAATAATGACATATAATGCTAAAAAGATGGATATATAAAGTTGAATCTATTTTCATGTAATGAAATTTATGAAGCATATATTGGCACCGACATCTGCAACTGCACTTGAGAAAATATGTGTTGTTAGTATTGTTAGTAACTTTTCATATTCATTAATTTTTTTCTTTAAAATAAGAATAATTACTTTTTCAGAAATCAATTAAATTTTTAATAAACGAAGATGAAAAACGGGGATAAAACATTTACTAGTTGACGAGAATACATAGTTAGCAATGTTAGCAGCAAATGCAATGCAAGCCAAATATTGTCCTTTGTCTATCAGATTTGTGTGATACTTGAATTCACATTACTCACGATTTATTATACTCAATTAATTTCTAATTGATGATTCGAAATTGTGAATCGTTTGTCAATCATCTACAGAAGCAACGACGTTATTGAGACTCCAAAAGTGACGAACACATTTTTTGTAACTTTTTTTTTTGGACGAATATGAATAAATAAATTCAAAAATTTGGTATTTCTCAATTATTTTAGTGTTTGGACTATAGACTAAAAGGTGCATATTTGAAATAACAAATTTTAGGCACATTTTAGGTGACTTGATATGTCCGCGTATTTTGGAGGGCATAAAATTAAATTTCAGTTACTATCCATACTTCACGCAACAAACATATTGCTTGCTAGCATCAATATAATGTATCAACCACGAAAAAAAATGTATCCTAAAGTTACTAAAAAGGTGGGAATTTTGTAATTTGTGAAGATTAGGGATAAATATAGTTTATGTTTTTGACACATAATGTGATTGCATACTTTTTTTTTAACAATAAATTTGTGTCCTAACTATTTGGGATTTTCAGAGGGATTGGACAAGAGGTGGATTAAATTAAAAAAAAGGTTGGACAAGGCCCAGCACCAGGTTAATGTCAATGGATTGAAATAAATTAACAATTTGACTAAGGAAATGTAATCTAACAATAGTCCATAGAGAATTTCAGACACAACTGGATAGACATAAATTAATAATGAGCTTCTTGAGTTTAACAATATAAACCTATTAACTCAAATATAAGATAAATAGTTTAAAATGTAAACTATCATATAACTAAACTAATTAATCGAATTTCAAATAAAATTAAATTTTTTGAGACGATTTTCGAATATTCATAAAGATGTGCTTATATATATTGTTAGTGAAAACTTATGATATAACAAAAAATTAGAAGATTACAACTGAAAATGAAATGAAGAAATAAAATCTTTTTGAGTTGAGGTGCGGATATCTCGCTCTCTTTAACGAGATTCAATCCCACTGCAGCAAATGTTTTCACCGTCCAGCATTAGTCCTCTTTGACTTGTCCCCTCCAGGATACAACAGCCTAATCACAATATATAACTCAACAACTCCGGACAGGAGTTGAGTCCAAAACTCCACAAAAAAAGAACATCTTCCTTCAACTAATAAAAACTCTCTTTTTAGACTAACACTTTATGCACTCTATATTTTCTTGTATGTTTTGTGTCTAAACCAAATGAAGACCACCACTATTTATACTATAAGAAATCTTTCTAGCAATGAATAGGAAGATAAATGGTGTAGTAAATAGTGAAGATAAATGGCCTAGAGGTTACATAAGTTACATAGTTACAAAAAATGATGGAGGAATAAAAAGTGAGCTAATAGAGAAATTATGAGTGACCAGCAAATAGGCAGTAATTCCATCAACGACGTTGTGCATCTTTGCAAAACTGAAGTGTCTTATTGCAGTAACTCCTAATGGAGTAATGCTCCATATAAATGTCCAACATTTAAGACAATAAACTGTCAAACTGTTAGCACAATACAATGTGTTAATGTGAATTTATAATATTAAAATGTCCACACACTAACATATATATATATATATTTAAATATATATCATTTATGATTTCCCAAAGTGACTAAGTTATACGAATATAACTTGAAAGTATATTTGAATTTCGTAAAACATTAATTATTTTAAATTGTTTAAATTTAAGAAACTCAGAGATTAATTTATAATGGGGAGAGTCAAAATTGGGTGTCAACACATGGTTACCCAATAATGATTATTTTTCTGGTGTTAGTAGACTATTAACATATAAATTAATTGAGCATACTGAGAGTTTAGATGATATTACTGATCATTCAACTAAGAATGACATGCAACAAAGATTTAGATTACATTATTAAGGTTATGTGGTGGATCAATATTTTCAGATAAATTTAATAATAAGCTTAATTTGGACCTGTTGATTGACATGAAAAAAATAAATGTTAAGTCAACACAAGCATAGAGAGCAGTCACATTATCATATTTGTATAATTTCTTATGTAGTGCATCAATGAAATAATTAAATGAAGTTTGTCGATTTCTCTCTTTAATGCAATTATACTTTTTTAAAATCATTTTTTATATTTTAGTAATATGCACTTTTAAATTTAATTGTATTCTAAATTTTTTTTAACTTTTATTTATTGTAGATTTGGGCATGGTAACATATTATTCCCCTACAATCATTTTCAAAATCTCTAAAGACCAATCAACTTGAGGTTTCAACTATGCTTGCACGTAAATGGACGCGACGTAGAAATCATTAAAATAAGGCACAAAGTGTAATTGATTTGATTAAGGATATACTAGATAATCTAACTGATGATCAAATATTTAAATATTATTAGTATTTTAACTATTCACATTTGTATTCTATTTTATTTAAATTTTTAACTATTCACACTTATATCTCACTATCCAAGAAAATTATGTAAATATAATGACATATACATAGATTTCTGTTAGGTCCTCAAAATAAAATTTATACGACATAATAGTGAAAAAAAATATTTCATAAGATTGTTTTAATTAATGTACATATTTATTTTTATTTTTTTGTTAAAAAAATTTAAATAATCATCTTACTCACATTTTTTTATAGTTTATTTGGCAACCTTATTCAGAAGATGTTATTAATGGATCGCCTGAGTGGTGTCGGTCAGGAAAATCTGTCTGGATGACACTTGTGCCGCTCATTTATGAAATTTATCGTGAGTGGCATATGTTTTATCGTGTTGTGAGACAATTTGATTATTTACAACATATTTCTGGATCGTGTACCTAATTTTTTTTGTGAACATCATGTTTTTAAAGCGTGATACAACAGAACCAAATAAATCAGAGCAATATAGATGTTTTAACTATAGCCCACGCTATGAGCACAACTGAAAATATAATTGTTGACCCTGTATTTGTAAGTGATCCAGTAGATTACTTGCGTGGTACTAGACAATTTCCGCTGTTTATTATTGAACATTCCACAAACTTGTTACAATGAGGGATCAACACAATGATGAAGAGATGACGGCTTTATTAATGTATATTAATAAAAAATTAAATTATTAATATCGATCTTTCAAATTGTTTTTGTTATTAATATTTTTTCATTACGTATGGGGCTAGGGGTCATCAAATACAGTCTCCTTCAATCTCGATGATGAAAATCATGAAAATCAATATATGAAATAGAAGAAAATAGCGGAGAAAGTTACCCTTTTTTTTTGTAATTTCAATGAAGTCAATGAATGAGTCTTAACCGGAACCCATGAATTGAGCTTTTGCTACACTTATTATAATCCTCCACTCATACGAGGAACACACCAACTAGTACCGCCACTCCTCCATCGTAACAAACAACACTTAGAGATGGTGCATGTCGAGGTAGAAAAATCACTGGTGAAGGTCGTGATCGAAATCGTACGTAGCATCATTTGATTAATAGAGATAATTTGGTTGATAATAACACACATTTGGTGGTTACTCCCGAGACTTATTATTTCACGTTTGATTTTTCTACTAAGCCCTCTAAACACTAATGTTAATTTTTCAACTTAGGAAATAATTCATTTTGTAACTCCACATGTTTCAGTATCTGATTTTGCGCAGTTCAACGAATCTCAGTATAATATTCAACATGGTATGTGTGAATTTCCTATACATAATTCTCCTTTTGGTGGGAGGTTGAAATTTTCAAATGTAACTATGATAATTTTCATTGAGATTTTATAATTTTTTCATAATTATTCGTGCATATTTATTTAGTTATATTATATTGTATTGTATGTAACTTTGTCCCATGATCCAAGGTTTAATGCTGAAACTTCACTACATTAAATTTTTGATAGAGAAAATCCACCTTAAAGAACATTCAGGCTACACAAATCAAATAGATGTCAGATGTGGAACAGACAGTCCCTATCAAAATGAGAAAGATTCGAATGATTCTGAAAATGAAGACGAAAATGAAGTCGTAGAAGATTTGAAAAACTCAGAAGAATAATTTTTATTTATCTTTATTCGAAAGGCTAAAGAATTTTATGCAATAGATCAGTTCTTTTTGTCTGTTGAAATTTCTTATTTCGTGTGAATTTCAACAAAGAACTTAAAATTTACCTATCAGTTGACTCCGGTAGAAAAGAATTCAAGTGCATGGAAGCATGGCTAGGCTCTCCCATATTGTAATTCAACACACTTCAATTCAAATAAGATCCTGATATATCGACAAATTTTTTGTTTATGAAATCGTTGCGCGAGAAGCGATATTTTTTTAAAAAAATTATAGGGAAATTTCGCTACCTTGACAACAATTTTCTTTTTAAAAATTAATTCTTGACTAAAATCACTGCCCCAATTTTTTTATGAAATCCTACCGAATTATTACACGTTGACTAGTTGGCAGAAAGTTTTAAAATAATTTATTTTCAAAAAGAAAAAATTAATCCCTTGATATTTTTTTAAAAAAAAGAATCTTCACCAAAATCACGCGCAATTTCTAATTTTTTCCCACTAAAATTATAAAAACGCTACAACAACAGTGTTTATTTTTTAAAAAATTAATGAAAATCGTTGCCAAGGCAATAATATCTGAAAAAAATTCATTTTTACAAAACGTTGCATAGCGCGCTTCTTTAATTATTCTTTTTTTTTTGTGTTTCCCCCCCCACCCACCACCCCCCCCACCCCCCCCCCCCCCCCCCCCCCCCCACCCCACCCCCCCCCCCCCCCCACCAACCACCCCCCCCCCACACCACCCCCCCCACCCTCCCCCCCCCACCCCACCCCCCCGCACCCCCCCCACCCCCCCCACCCCTACCCATCCCCCACGCCCCCCCCACGCCCCCCTCAAAGCCCCCCAACACCCCCCCACCCCCGGTTCCCCGACAGCCCCCCCCCAACCCTCACCCCCCCCCCCCCCACCCACTCCCACCCGCCAACAACCCACACCGCCCCACCACACCACCCACCTTTTTTCGGGTTTTTTTTCTGATGTTATTTTGTGTTTAATGGGTTTGAAGATGAAATTATTGTTTTGTGGTAGTGGGGATATTGATATGCCTTCTGGTTTTTTTTTGTTTATGGTTGGTTGGTTGGCTTGGTATTTATCCAAAGCGGAAAAAAAAAGAAAAACCCAGTCAAAAAAAACATACCACACGGAGACGAAATAAACACCGAAACGAGATGCATACGTCAGTATTGTAGGAGGGAAGGGAGGATAAAGGGGGGGTAAAAGAGAACAGACACAAACCACACACCAAAACACCTCTGGAACCACAACAACACAATAACACAACGATAGTTAGTGGTTTTATTTTTTTGAGATTTCAGCTTAGAGGTAGAGTGGGTTATCGTCTTACTGGGAGGAGAGGCCGCTTTTCTCATTACTATATTTTTTTTCGGGCACATCACCCCCCTCTTTTTTTTTATAATCTCCCACGCACTTGCATAGTTAGTTTGCGTGGTTGCTCTTACTGCCGGAACAACTCGGAGACCGTTTTTCCGGCTCCCTTTTTCTGCTCTCCCTTTACCTGCCTCTGCCCCCTGTTTCTCTTTTTTTCTCGTCCTTTTTGTTCCGACCTCCCTCCCAATCCTACTTCTTCACCAGCCAATCGTGACCCGTCTAGGAAGTCTGTTTTATCTACACCGAAGGAAGAGCCAGAAAATAAGTCGTCCCCACCCCCCCCCCACTCCCCCCCCCCACCCAACCCCCCCCCCCCCCACCTCCCCCCCACCCCCACCCCCCCCCCACCCCCCCACACCACACCCCGAACCCCCCCCCCCCCCCCCCCACCCGACACCCCCCCCACCACACCACCACCCCTATCCCGCCTCCACCCCCCCCCATCAGCACCGCCGCTTCGGCCACCCGCCGGCCTCCTGGGTGTGTTTTTTTTTGTTTGTTTTTTATTTGGTTTTCGTACGATGGTGATTAGTTTTCTATCAGCCGGCAAACCAAGGCGCCCGCAATTCAAGGACAACCGCATCCAAGCCGCCAATACTCCCAAAAATAAAACACAACACAAATCACTGGTATCCGCTGCTAGGTCCACGATATTGATCTGTTAACGAATTAACGATGTGAAAACAAAATGGCTACATCAATAACGTTTTGGTTAGAAAAAAATTGATATGACTTTTTAAAATTTTTGTCAATTTTTTTACCCTTCAGGCTCGGACTTCATTAAAAAGTGACCAACAAATAATAGTACTGCTACTAATACACAAAGTTATGCTGCAATTATCATTGTTAATAACTGGTAACCAAACGCTCCTACATTTGTAAAATTATTTATTGATTTAATAAATTCAACAAATATCGTTTGATATCCCAAAATTATATAGTGAACAACTATTATTAGACTAAAGGAGTATTATTTATGAGGTAACCAAAAAAAAACCAAGCGAACATTATACGGGGTAAATAATCAAATACCCCATAAAAGCAAAATAATAACAAACATATACTTCTATACATTCATACCCCATTACGATAATTACACTATATCTCATCTTATTTTGGATACTGATTACTTTAATCAAATATACCATTATATACTATATTGGCATAATTAAGACTGATATCATATATACACACACCAACACACACATAGATATATATATATATATATATATATATCGATGTACCATAAAATATCTGTACTCTTATCGTATCAATTGACTAATGAGTAGTTTCTGAATAAAAAATCTTAATATTACCATAACAATATACATACATACTCTTATAATATCAGTCTAATAAGTAATTTCTGAACAAAAAACCTTTATGATACCAATACAATATATATATATTGATTTAGTATTAATTAAGCAAAATTTTCAACCTTAATGATACCAATACAGTATGTGATACCAATTTAGTATCACTTAAACAAAAATGTAATCACCCCTTTTAAATGGAATGTTGTTGGCATTTCATTTGGGGATGACCATTGGGTAATTATTTTGAATTTTATGACCTATGTAGTTTTACCTTGTATTAGTGCTGATATTTACGTCCTCAAATTCCAACCAAACATTGTACAAGTTGGTACTGATTTTTACATGTGTTAGCTTTAACTCAAACCAAATCTAACATGACTAAAATCTAAATGATTCAAGATCCATTTGCAAAGTGTATTAGCAAGGTACAACACATCATAGTATAAATATATATTAAGTACTGTGCAAGCTATCCGTTCAAGGATATTACAACTAGCTGCAGTTGGTCACCTCGTGAGAGATGCATAAAACTTGTACAATGAATACAAATGGTTGACAACTTCCGGTGACTATGATCATCCTATTATATAAGCTTCCACAGGTTTCAAACTAATTCTTAACTACACTCTCGTTTTCAACGAGTTTGAAATGTCTAGCACGCGTGCCATTCACTTCCCAAAGGATGATATACAGTGCACCTGGGGTATGTAGCACCGCCTAGTCAAAAGTAGTAATGGGGGGTTTCTTATTTACCGTGCTTTTGGAGCCTCTATTTGAAGCTGTGTTAGCAATTAGCAGTTCCTTTCCAGTATGATCCATGGTGGTGCACAGATCATACCATTTCATGTGTTTTCCTTTATGCCAATGAAGAACGCAAGCTGCTTCAGATAAAAAGCGGATACTCCAAAATTGCATGCACAGATAATTCCATCAGCTTAAATCAAAACCAGCATCAGCATTTATGGCGTATAACAATTTCTGCTCCATCTGCTCTTTGCTGCACCATAAAAGAAATTACCGTTACTGGCACTCCTTTGTAGTGATAAAGGAAAGCAAAGGATGTACACTAATTTAGAAGCACCATATATACATGTCTTTTGCTTTTGAAGTTTTAAGTTTGTATCACATTGTTGTAACAATAATACATATCACTAGAACAGAGCAAACCTTCTGTACGGTGGAAATTTTAAAAGATTCATGCAAGTAGCTGATGTCGGCAGACGATCAAGAGCTTCATCAGAAGCATGCCCACCCGCTCTAATCAGAAGGCAAAAACCAAAATAATAAAAATAAAATTGGATACCAAATCAAATGCTTCAACAAAAGACATCATATAAAGAAATAGACTAACCTCTGTATGCAGAACAACGGCTCCAAATATTTAAATCCGAGTAAGGGTCCTCGTGAGCACCCAGTCACAAACCTGGCACCGAAAAGGAAAAGTGATGAGGTTGATTTAACTCTACTGAACATTAGAATCAACACGAATAAAATGTCTGCATAACTATCTACAATAAGTAATATTCATTTCATGTAAAAGCTGTCCATCAACATTCCATATTTCATAAATTTCTAAATACAATTTGAACACCTAATGTCACCATAAGGGGTCCAAGGACCACAATAACATAGATATATATGTGTCATTTTCATACATATCCGCTTTTTCTCTCTAGGATGTTCAATACCAGGACGTAGGATCAACACATTTAAGTGGGAAACTGTATTTTTAACCTAAAGGAGACACAGGATGGTTAAATGCACTAAAGATCATCTAAGCAGAAGCTCCTTTTATGACGTAGAGTAAGTCTATGGACATCCGGTAAGATGGAAAAAAACAAATACTAAGAAGGTTATTTTATGCCAGACCGACCACCATGTTATCTGTAACAACAGTTGCTTAATCCTTGGAAGCAATTCAGAAAAAAGATAATTTATAAGATATGATGAGAAATAAGAGAATCTCATAGAGGATGACATAGTGGTGTCTTTAACTCATTTTTTTTTACAGTTAGCTTAGGACTCTGCCAAATGCCACTACTCTTCCTTCTTTCTGTTTGAACAAAATCCTACTTGTTTGCAGGCATATTCTAGTGCCCAGGAAACAGTCTGTATCTTCAGTGCTGAAGCATTAATAGTTTCCACAGACTTCTCCCAAAGAGTGAGCTACCTAGAAATCCACATGGATCTCTATATAGAGCTCAGAACAGAAACCCCTAGCACTAATTACTTAAAGATTAGGACTTAATTTTGGATGATCAAATGTTTTTCACTCAAGAAAGGTGTTCAATGAGAGTAAGTTGCTTTCTTGTCAACTTTCCAGCATTTGGTACTGGCAGAAATATTTCTAACTTATTTTTCAAAACCATGGATTCACTGTTAACTCACTAAAATCAGCTTTTCCTATGAAATACTTCTCCTCAAAACTTAAATAAATCAAACTTCTTCACCTGCACATAGCTATTCGACAGGACATATGGAGACAAAAAATAAATTACACTGCAGACAGTTTACTTGAGACAAAAACAAAACAAGAAAATCAGGGAGAACATTTTAAGAGGGAAAAAACAAAAAATCAAAAGAACCTCAGATTTCCCCTTCCACCCCTTTCCCGCTAACATGTTAAGCTATATTAATTAAGGATGTTCCAAAGTAAACAATAATGGCTATACAGTGGCTGATCTCAGAAAAAAAAAAGGCAAAATCTTTTCAAACTTCTGAGTTAAAGATCCATTGATTGAAAAACACAATACTCAAATGTACCAAAGAACTGCCAAAATACAGAAGTTGAACAAACCTTTTCAGACCTCATAGTGAGGAACCCATCAGATGAAGCAAAATGAAAGCAATTTACTCGGTGAAAAAGAAATACCAAATCACTTCCCAAACTCATTTTCATCATGTAGTGTAAGCATAATTTATCAGAACATCATGTTTAAAGATGGCAGAAAAGAAGCACAAAGTCTCAGTCATCCTATTGCATCCTAAGATCAAGTTACTTAAATTACATCCTATGGACCATTTAAACCAGAAAACTTTAGCAGTTTCCTGTTTCTGAACAAGAATGTATCAAGAAACATATGAGAAGGGTAAAACTTACTTCAGAAATTTTCTCTGATTTTCCAAAGAAAAGTTTTTCACAACCTCCCAAAACGTATCAATAACATAGTGTTCCTGTGAGAAGTACTTCAGTTAGTTATGCACAGTTAAAGGATGTATTCAAACTAATAGAAAAGCAGAAAGCATTCATTGATGAAACCACAATGTAGCTCATTAACCTAAATGACTCACATATGCTCAGCTTCTAGATAATTTAAGTCTAGCTTTAATCCAAGGTACATGAGCCCTTTAATACCCATGACTACTATACATATAAAAAAATACCTCTATTACTATAGTCAAGAAGGCCTACTACTAATCCATAAGCTTCAACATTTCATCTTCAACAAGAGAAGGATCCACATCAGATTTTTTGCATTACTTTTCAGCAAGTGATCTATCACAAACGAATATATGGACTGTTTTGAGGTGATTTTTATTGCACCATCTGAAACTGGTGTGTTTCTAAGTTCTGACCATCATTTATTGATATTGTTCACGACTCATGGCAATGATGGCAACATTCTACAGGAGGGTCTTATTGGTTTTGCTACAGTAGAATGTTCAAGATTGTTCTCTTTCAGAATACAATACATGGGACACAATTTTCTTATCCTCTACGTTGTGTTAGGTTATAGACTTCATGATTACACTTATACAGTAAGTTGGAAAACTATGGCTTTCGTTGCCTTTGGATTGGAAAATGTTTCATGTCTAGTTTGGTTTGGGGAGAACAGGTTTTATGTTTCTTATGAATTTTTATTGCAAACAGAATGGTGACATTGGTAAGTGTTTCAAGTTTACTTTTTAGGAAATAGTCTTGGTTTGTTTTTATCTAAAAGGAAGCAGTGTAGCTATTTCATCCATATAAAAGCTTCTCTAAAAAAAAAAGAAGCTTTTATATGGATGAAATTCACAGATTAAAACAAACAAACCTTTTTACTGGTTACCAAACCATGATTTTGAATAGGGTTCGTTTGTCAAAGGAAAACTTCGTTCTAAAACGGTGGGATCCAGACCAGCTTGCGTGTATCTTGACTATTCCACTGAGACCCACCAGCACATTTACCGGATAAGATTTCTCACCAAGGCTTAGGCATATGGGAAGAGAGAAAATGTGTGCAGATTGTTAAACTGAAAACATTATGGATTCGTTCTGTTTGATGTACAAGGACAAAATAATACCAGCATATAGCTTTAAATTATTAATATTACAACTGCTTTCTATTATAAAACTCTGCATTATTTGCGTTCCTAATACAGCGCATAGCTTCAGCAATAAAACTCAGAATAACTAATATCTGCTTAACTTGTTGTAGGAAATCTTTCTATGATTTTATATGGGACAGAAGATTAAATAAGATACATGTATTAGCAACATTAGGATTAAGACAAGTCTCGACTTTGGTATCATAGTCATAACAATCTATGTATTATTTATTTGGTGCGCACCAAACTTAAGTATTATCCACTACATAACAATGCCCACATACTAAGTGTGAACCTAATAGTTCCTAACTGTAGAATTTCCAGGGTGTGGCCGCATGCAAGACACACTTTTTTGGTTCAGAAAAATCTTGGAGGTGATATTTATTTTTGGTGTGGCCTCCAGTTATCTTTTGAAAAAACAGAGGAATCAATCAATCAGACAAGCAGTTTTTCCAGTTGCACCCACGAAAGATTGTTGGGATTAATTTTTTTTTTTAAACATCAACTTGGTATCACCATCATAATATAATAAAAGAAAACAACAACTATGCCAGTAAAAGAGTCACCCAAAATAAGTTTTGAACTCTCCTTAGAAGATGTCATCAGATCATGTTTGATTTAAAGCAAACATTACCCTTAGAGGGTGTTTGGATTGGCTTATTTTAAGTGCATTTGGCTTTTAAGCTCCTTTTCTATTTTTTGTGGTGTTTGGGAAAAAGATAAAAAGTGTGTTTAAGCACTTACTTTTGGAACAAAAAACCACAAATAAGCTAAAAGCTATTTCTAACCTGATGCACGCTGTACTCTTCTCCAAACCTTCTATCATTCTACTACAACTTGTTTTTTTAAAAATAAATGAACTTGAAGGTATATACTTCTGCTATTAGTTTTAGAGAAACACACACGATATAATTTATATTGTGGGAACATGAGATATTCCCTCACGAAAATGAGGAATACAACCTCTGCAGACATGTCCGATTTATCAAACAGGAAACCATTTTGAAGAGAAACATTTCGAGAAGAAACTGAAGAGAACTGCAGAAGCAGTTACCTTATGGTAACCTCCTGTATAATTGGTATGAGCTCGAAGGTCATCAATATCAATGCCATCAAGTGATCCAGAAATAAGAAGCTGAAAACAGGGCAAAAAAGTAAGACACAGATAACTAGACCTCTTACTAATTAAGAACATAACAATTATAAGATATCTAGACTAGAACACAAAACAATTCTCGCCCATTGGATAATTTTCCAGCGTACAAGTAATTTTATCTTGTCCAGGCTTCTATTGACTTTCTTCTTCGCAATTATCGTTTTCTTTTTTTCATCTTCTTTGGGCAGCATACGACAGCTAGTTCTCAATAAGTTGGTGCTTGAAATTTAAGTCATTCAGGCTTCATGCAAATCCTTCTCTCTCAAATTTTGTTCTTTCATAATTGCTCAGGGTTTTATATCCAAATGATTTATTCTCAGCAAAATATCTTGACAGATTAAGGCACTACTAGCTCTTTGTAAATGACTAGGCGGATCTCAATAACTTACTACAGATAACAAGCCCTACAAGTAGCTTCATCCAGAGTAATCTATCATGCCTCAGAGAAGTAAGCGGAGTGACTCGGTTTACTTTGTTAAGATGTGCAGTAAAGATGCAAGGGATAGGTAACTTTCCTGAATTTCAAGTGCTTTCTTCTAATAAAATGATACTACCTCTGCCTAAAAAAGCATGGCACTTGTATATATTTGGAAACAATTTAACTTTGAACTTCCCATTTACCTTTAATAACATGATTTTATAGCCACAGAAATCTCTATGGGATGTTTTCACAGCAAGTTTCACAAGTCTTTCTTTCTTCCTTAAAAATATACTCCCAGTCAAACATCACATAAAGTGGGGCTGAGGGAGTATAATAGGTAAACCAACAATGTTTCTAATGTAAAAAAGTGTAACAGAAGTATAAATGCTAGCACCTGAAGTTCATGTTCATTAAACATGTCAATCCACTCCTTTTGTATTAGCTGTTGGAAACCCCTCAGAAAATGAGAACTTTGTTGACGGATCTACATCATCACAAGATAGACTAAGCAACAACTATGAAATGGATATGCATCTCACACAAAAAAGTTCTTGACAGAAATATTGTGATATTGCAAAGATCAGTAGGTTGGAAAAGAACAGAGTGAAGGGTAAATAACCTGAAAGTTTAAACGATGGTTAGCAACAAGATGAATAAAGGTGATGACATTCTCATTAGTAACACGTGTGCTTTTACCACCAGGAAGCAGCTCTTCTTCCGCTTGCTCTCCATATTCATTGTTGAGAATGACAAAGTACAACTCAAGATCTGAAACATCACCTTCGTAATGCTGAAATTTGAGAAAAAGTCAAAGAATGAGCTAATAAAATGAGTAATAGGTAGAAGATAAAAGTGATTTTCAAGAGATGAAAAAGACACCATGTCAGTAGCACATGATCAAAAATCAACATGTATGCCCCCCCACTATATTCTTTTCTAGATTTTCTTCGTAAGGCTCGCCTACTATTATGCAGGGCCTGGGATTTCCCCCCTCTGTTAGAATTTGACTAACAGAAGTAAAAGAAACGAGGAGCATATTCAAATTCCTCATCCCTCACAGGCTCAGAACATTAAAGAAGGAAAGATATGTCAGTTTGATTTTATTAACGCAGATGATAATAACATAATTTTCATTTCCGAAGGACAAAAAATAATCATTAGTGTTAGTGAACCCCTAGTTAGTCTTAAAAGACAAATTACGGATATTGGACTGTAATGGTTTTAACTGGCACGAAATGGATATTGAGGATTCTTGTAGACCCCACCTAATTTGGCCTTGATCATAATATTTGTGGCTGTTAACTTCCAAATTTCTTACACGAACGATTTGTTTGTGGTCTTTTATGTAGTTATGGATCCCAACCTATTTTCAAACCTGCAATACACATGTGATCTGGACTAGAATGAATTATCTCTACCATCTATTCTAACTATTTAGGCTTAACCGGGGGGCTAAAAGACCCTTTAAAAAGTTCACCAAACAAAAAAAGTAAAAAGCAGAGGAAGGATCAAGGCTGAAAAAAATAAAGGAACATGAATACCTCAAAATCTTTATCAGTACCACTCTTAGACATGGTAAGATTTTTTTGATAGTTCTTCGACATTGTAAGATCTTATAACGAGATCCCTTGATAACTCTAGTTTACCAATTCAAGGAAAAGGTGCATGTACTATAAAAGTGTAAACAGAAGATGGAAATATGGGATAAGAACTGGCAAGATCCTGAAACACTCTGTTTTTTAACAAAATAAAAATTGATTTTCACCGTGAGCTTACAGGGATATTGCCACTCCCCATTAGAACCTACTTCGCAAACTTTTGCCTTGAAACAAATAAAACTCATGGTTTTCCGAGTTGCATAGTATAAGAAAACTAAAGAAACAAAAAGAGGGGGAAGGGAAATAAAATTTAAAAAAGAACTTCACAGAAAATTGTCATTTCTCAAGATTATAAGTTGCATTGCTACTTATCCACAGAGTACAACCGAAATAAATTTAACCATCTTTACCATACAGAATGCATCAAACATAAATATAAGAAGCGACGCTAGTATAAATAACTCAAATGTGATAAAGAGGTATAAAGGATATAAGAAACATCACCTTCAGGAAGATGAGATGGCGATACAATTCTGGATCCAAGGAAGGAAGATCATTCAAATAGTTATACCTGAGGAGCAAAATACGAGAACGGACCAAATGAGTGAGGCCAAATATGCATGTCACAATGAGTTATTGAAGAAATGACATGGTTTTTCTTTTTGTGACCAACAAGGTAGAAATGTTGAACTGTTAGACATGAGAATGCCCTTCAAAAGATGCACTCCAAGTTGACATAAAGATCTCTGTCCAATTAGGTCAATATATCAAATCTTTTAATTCCACACCCTTCCACAGCCCACACTGTCAACACCCTACAGTATTTTCAGTAAAAATATTGTTCAACATGTGTCTATTGTCTATTAATATGCATGTGCATATCGCATGTCACTCTTACCCAGAAGAGCATTATGGAATTACCTACTATAAGACTCAGTTGCTTTTAGATCCTCAATATAATGATTGCTTTCTTTTAGCTAGTAATACTATTTTGTGATTGCTTTCTTTTAGCGAATTACTACTCTGCAACACCCAAAGATTGATTAAGTGTTCAATAAAACAAAAGGCAGTAATAAAATATTGATAAAACAAAGTTTCTAAATATTATCTCAGTTAAAATAGGCAACCTCATTTGAATAGCACGGCGATTTAGAGAAACTAAGTTTACATGAGCTATTGTATTAAAGTATGATATATTTATTTCTTATTGGATATTAGGCCAAGCAAAGTGACACAGTGAAGGATATGTTATAATTTTCTTCAAGGTCTGTTCATCACCGATTTTTGAATTACGACTACAGTCGGGAATTGTTACACAATAAAACACCAACTCCTTAGTTCCATTTACGGAACAACCATGATTAAATGGCATCTTTGAAAGAAAGAATTTTCCGGATCCACAGAGAACATAAACATTACTTTGTGTCAATTGCATGATCTGTTGCATGCATTTAGTTACTCCTGGTGAAAGCAGCTGGTCTCTTTAAAAATAAGGCGTCATTATCTACTTCCTTTTTGAGTTTCCAGTTATCTTTCTAGTAAGGTTTTATGAGTCAATTCTTCTGGAAAATTTGCACATAGCCTTCATCATGCATTCTCTACATCATAAGAATCCAGACAACTACAAAATAAATTAGATCGCAAAAGAATTCTTCTATTAGCTTACTTTTGCTTCAACTTGCTCAAAAAGAATGTTGCAAATGGAATATCAACAAGGATGCCTTCAAACATCGCCTACAACATCACGAAAGGAAAAAAAAAGCATTTACTGTCAAGATAAAATATTCAAGGCACAAAATGGAAATACCTTGAGAGGAGTAGATCCAACGAACAATGTCCTAGCTTAAAACCCATAAGCTCAAAAATAATAGTATATAAGTGCTGCTAATAAGAAATTAATAAATCATTCCATTTAAAATGATCTCTCTTGATAAGGTGCATTGATATTTCTCAAAACATTATCTAGTTAACTTTATTGTAAAAGATAATGCGGAGCTGAAGCTGATCCACTAGGCGCACGTTACACTTTACCTTTGGTTCTGCAAGTTGAGCTGAACTTTGTTTAATGATGTTAAATGAAGAAATGTACTATCATATGTCATCATCAACAAACTTTGAATTCAAAATAAGTGCTAAACAAGCAGAAATTTTCCCTTCCATCATCAAAGAAAGGTATTCACGCAGAAAGTCAGAAACAGTTCCCCAGTTAAATCACACTACTGCTGTTTTTTCTTCCTTTTGATCCGTTAAATCACACAACCAGTTTCCAGTTCAAAACGAGAAGCTTTACTAATGAAATACATATTTATATCAAGATGATAATGACTTGATAATGAGATATATTTCAAGATAATAATACCTCCTAGGAGTAATTTTCACCAATGCATGTGTATTGTTTAGTTTAGAACGAATATACAACAGCATGTGAGAAGATTAGTCAATCACTGATCTTCAGAGGTCATGTTGAACAAGCATTACAGAAGTGCCAATACCTTTGCAAGAACTGTCCCCAGAAAATGAAAATACTGGAGGTGTTGATCATGAATCAGCCCAGACCCAGGATTCGGATAGAGTAGATGATCCGCAGTTTCCTAAATTCACAAGGAAAGGCAAGATAAGTGGAAGTTAATGAACAAAACAATAACATGAGTGTAAATCAAAGATTTATTGTCAACTCAAATTTTAAGTCGTTTATTCTCCCCTTCATTTTAAATTTCAAATAGTGAGCCCGAGAGATTTCGCCACCCAGCTATCCACGCTAGCGGCTAGCCTAAGTTAAAGACATGTATTAAGATGATGGGAATTGGAGCTATTGATCAGGAAAGACGAGATGGATTTGCTAGAGTCTTTGACACACTGAAAGCCCTAAGATTGATCTGATTCCTCCCAACGAACGGGAATGTCTTAAAGACTTCCTTTTAGCTCTAAGATGACTAACACTAGAGGATCCAAGTGGTAAATGTTTCAGTGACATCAACTCAAGGAACTTTTGAGGAGACTGATGCCGGATTTTTTGACTCATCACTCATTCCTTCCTAACTCAACAGGAATTGCAATATCGAGAGAGGGAGCAACAAATGACCACCAATTATAGGTAAAATAGGTAGGTTACTACAACAGATAGTCTCGGATAGATCATAATAAAATGAATATTCCTTTTAAGTTTAAAAATAACTGATGTCCTACTTGCAAGAAGATGGAGAATGGCAAAGTTGCCCTTCCCCATTCTAATGCCACAAACAGGCCAGCGATTGTAAGTGGTTGGATGGGAAAATCCAAATGAATCTGACAATAATGAGGCTCAACAAACTTTTCCATGAGACGAGAAAAACTCCGGAAAAAATAAATAGAAAACATGTAAAATGCTTCCAAATGATTATTATAGGAGGTATTACATATCATTGGTAAGATATATCTGCAGTAGAAATTTTAATTTCAGATAAGTATCTGCAGTAGAAATTTATTGCAGCAGGCAGAAATTGGGGTCTCATCAATGAACTGTATCTCCGATTCTCAATAACCCTCTAAAAGATAAACAATTCTACGTCAATTTATGTAGGACGAAATCACATGTTGTCTTTTCGTACAAACCGAAAAATCAAGGAAAAGACGGATCAGGTGAAATGATAACAATAAACGGTCGTGACCTTAGCAAAACACAAAATCTTGGCAGCAAACACTTTTACGACTAAGACAAGAGAATAAAAAAGGATTGAAACCAAAGTAAATAGGCTTACACTTTATTTTCTTTTTCTGAAAGTAAGCGTTGCAATTAACAAGGTCAGGCCAGAGCCAAATTTATCTAGCACCCAATCAGGCTAGATGACAAGCTCCACAATCAAGTGAGGTCTCTCTCTCTCTCTCTCTCTCTCTCTTCCCTCCTCAGTGTTATTGAAGGCAAAAAGATTTAAGGTCTTTTGAGGCTATTACCGCAAATAAATTGTGGGTTTTAATGAAGAAAGGCACAAATGGAGAAAAAAATACAAATATGTATGTGTAGTGCAAACAAAACTACAAACTATAAGCATGAGCAAAAAATGTATGGATACAAAATTTTAAAAAATAATTACGATAAAGTGAAATATCAATTCTTTAGTGTCGCCTCTTCAAGATTACACCTGTCGTCAAGGAAATGCTTTAGAGCCTTGGTGACAACATTGAAGCAGCCAATAAGCCAGACGAAGCGCTCAACATGTTTTGCACCTCGCACGTCTATGACCACATTATTCTCCTCCCCGTCTTTATTTTTTGTTGGAAATATTTTAATGGTTTTTCAATTTCATTTATTTAGAGGAGAACATACAAAAGAAAAAGACGAACAACATAAGGAAGTTCGAAGGGGGAACAGAAAGAGAGATTCTGCACTTGTACAGCAGAAAAAGTAAGGAAAGCGGTCTTTCATATAACATGGACTGAAGAAAAAACCTAATAAGAGATAGGAGTATATGCTCACTAATTCTTTTTAAGAAATAAAAGAAAAATTAGTATTTGAGTGTATAATCCCTAATTGCCAACCAAAAAGGTACTCAATTACAGCAAACTTCAAATAAACATTCACGTTCTCAAAATAAATCAACCACAAGCGAGAAATGGAAGATAGACCTTATCTTGGTCATATTACTCTTTGAGGTTTTTTTTGGAGGGTGGGGGCAAAATAGGTCTCATATTACTGTCATGAATGGGAAGAGAAATACTAGTTTGTGCTTTTTGATATAAATGTAGTTTACTTAGTACGATAAGATGTCATCTTCCTTTAGTAGAACTCCTATAGAAAGCAGGTAGCATTACATAATTTCCATATCCATAGGCTTTCGACAATCCAAGATGAAGGTGAAGCAGTAAGCATCTACAATGAAGAGAAAGTCAGTTGTGATAACATATGGAGCATGCTCTGCACCTTTTAGGTACAAAGTTTCTGAGACTTCTGCAATTTACAAGCTGCTAGAAAGTTACTAGAACATTCTCTATTGTAATCATTATATCTCTGTTACTGTATACTTTCCAGTATGTTTAACTAAGCAATGTGTAGTCTCCTATACAACTAAGTAAATAGCATGTATCTTTGTTTTTTTATCAGACAGCAGATCCAAGAATTATTGTGAACCTCACCACTAGAATCCAGTTTTTAGCCCCAATGAACTCGACATCATTTATTACCTTGGGCCTTATTTCCAATTTAGAAATTCTTGAGGTTATTGTGAAAATTGCTTAGAGCCTTTTCTCAACTCTTCATCTTCTCTTCTGAAATTTTAACATGCCCCCCTTACATCCTACTAATGGCCTCACCAAATTGATCAGCTAAGAAGTCTCAGTCAGTTCTATCTAAGTTTGCTACCAATTGGGGCTATGTTACATACACCCTTCAATTTCCTTGACATATCTGGGTTGAATGTATAACATATGGGTAAGGGTACTTAATGCAAGTCCTAAATTCCAAAGAGTTGGCATAACCATATCGTTTACTGACGTAGACTCCTATTAAGTGCATCATTACCCAACTCCATGCAACAAATCATAAGCATTTTGTCATATATTGAGGAATCTTTAGCACTAAATATTGTAACTCTTCCTATTACATTTTGTGTTCCGTTTCACATCAGGTGAAAAGTACTCTACTTCCTTCTACAGTTCCAGACATCTCCAGAGGTACTTCATCAACTGCTAGATTCATGAACAGTTCCCTCTGCTGCAAGAGTAAATATCTCAAAATATACAGTTCCAGGATATTAAAATAACTGGAACCTCAACTAGTTATGGGGCAAGTTGGTCTAATCAATAATAAGTAATAACATTAGTGAAATTAGTACCTTAAATAATCCATATTGTACATCAAAAGCTGCTCGAGTGATATTCTCCATAAAATCCTTGAATATCCCACCACCATCTATACCAGCTTCCTCAACTCCAAGTTCGTTGACAAAAGTCACACGTATCTGGTTACACAAAGTTAACCACAGGAGTAGAAATCATTTTATTCCTGAGGGAAGTGTCCTCACATACACACATACTTGTACATATACATGCATGTATGTAATAAAATAGAAAGCAAACATAATACACAGAGCAAATGTATCACCAGTCCACGTAGATCCTCCTCCGACAATGCATTCAATTGGTTAAAAGCATCTTCCAGAATATGGTCTCTTCTAATTCTGAATCTATGCCTAGCAAAGAGACCCTGGCTCCCATTCCTTTGTCTTGCTTCAGCGAGTTGTGACTGCCAAATGATTAAAAATCTATTGGTTAGTGGTAGCTGAATCACATGCTATACAAGAAACTGACCGGCGGTAGTGGCTTAATGTGTAAACTCATATCTTAAGCAAAACTAAACAAAAGCACAAAATAAATAAAAGGGGGATGAAGCCACTCATTTTTGTGGAATGGATATAAAGGCCCGAAAGAAAAGAGTGAAAGGAGGTAAAGGGCAAGGAAAAAAATGAGATGCCAAGACTTTCTTTTAACATGTAAATGTGGTTTTCTCATTCATAAACATTGACAAAAAGTAAGGAATTTTTTTTTTTTGAAGATATGATTCTCTACAAACTCCGCCCAATCATTCACACAACAATGAACTTTTCAATTTAACACACAAGAAAATAGGAATGACGACTCAATCAACTGAGGAAGAAACTCGACTCTACTCTCGTCTGTCAACGCATAGGGTCTCTTCCCGACGGTGGCCCAAGTTTTTGGTTTTAGTGTGGATGCCAATTGCCAAGACTTAAAAGAAAAAAATAAAGAGAAGTTGTGCAGATTTCATTACTCACAGTAAATATTTTGGCTCGGCTAGTAAATGGCACCAGGAATGGAGCTTGTTTTAGTATATCGTTGGCTCTAGTATTCTCCATCATTGCCTAGAAGAGATTTCCAATTACCGAGACAAATTTATGAAACAAAAATCAAACTAACAGAAACATAAGTTGCAATTGACAGCTATTACCTGAGATATGAAATATTCATTTACACCATCAGCATGAAATTCACTAGGAGGTGTAAATTGCCGTCTGTTGTTCCAATCTTGTAACTACAATAACCCTATCTTAGAACAGTAATTCAATATAATCTTTATAGCTCAAACTTCAGTTCTAAAATAATTCAACTACAAGAACAAATCTTACTTTACCAGAATTGGTGGTTTGAAGGAGACAGACTGGTGTTTAATATACCGGTGGTTGATAGGAGGGGGGGGGGTTCATGGTGTTGGGTGCGACAACACGACCCTGTGCTGAAGGAACTCTAACGGATGCTTCTTCATAGCAACAATAGCAGTTGTTGATTTACCAAAGTTAGCAGGCACAGTAGGGTTCAACCAGAGGAGCTGCCACAAGGCCTAAGTATTCAAAGCATAAATGCATTAGGCATGAAAGAAGTCCTGATACAATATAACACAAGCCATCATAGTGGGATTTTTGGGTTTTTGCAACTTTCACTTGGCACTTCCAAGTAAAAGAAAAGTGGGATATTTGGTTTACGGGCATCCGGGGTTGTGCTTTCTCAGTGTTGGGGCTGGCGTGTGTGGAGTGTCTGCTGGGCCGTGAGAAGAGCATACAATCTGATGCTTTAAGGAATGAAATTTCATGTATCTATGTATATATTTTTTGAAACTATGTATCACTATATGGTTGCTAAGGAACCTCCCCTATTAGATCAGATCAGAGAAATTGTTTCACTATATACCCTTGTGTTCATCACAGAACATAGTTCAACTAATCCAAAAAATAGAGAGCATATTTAGAAAATCACAAGAACTACTATGGGCACTTCCAGTTACACTTATGTCTTATTTCAGTTCTGTGGATTGTCCAGATTTTGTTTACACAATAGTTTCTACGCACTAACTCCAGATAATAGCCGGTCAACAATCGAAATAAAGGAGAAGGATTGCACTAGGTTTATAAAGAAGCAAAAAAATAGTAAAGAATCATCATAGAAATGAATGAGTTCGGCCTCGCTGTCCTAGGCACCCATTACATTGACACCCAGGTACAGCACTAAACAGAAAAAAGGTACCGTCAGATAATCTCTAGATGTTTTGCTCTATTGCTTCCAGATTCTTTACTTTATGAACAAACATTTCTCAAGTCATAACCAAGGATACAAGGAGTAACTTTAATTATCAGTAACTTTTTGTGGAGGTCTTGAACCAACACCCATATGATCATGCCTCTAAGTCACAAGGCTTTACAGATCATTGCCACACATAAAGGCGAGTGGACTGTGGAGAACATCCGTTATTGTCCTTGGTTTCATTGGTAGATACCACCTACGATTGCACAAGCTAAGGGTGGAGGCGGGCGTTGTGTGGTTTTTCACAGTGTGTTAGCAATTGAGCTTCTTTTTAGGTATTCATCAATGACAATGCTAATCAATCTCCACTCGTGACTCTTACACTGTCCGACCTGCTGAGGCCAGAAGCTAATCCTATCACTGTAATGCTTCCTCTAACCATCACCAGTGTTTTCCAAGGCCAGGATGAAGAAATAACAACTTAAAAAGTTCTTTCCAATCAGCACAATTTTTTAAAGTCCGTTGTTACCGGGGTGGGGGGGGGGGAGTGTGTATGTTGACATGTGCTGCGGCTGGGGGTGTTCTGGTGGGGGCGATGGGGGGGGGGGAAGGCTAGACCGTCCTAAGGATAACAATTGGGGAAAGTGGCGGAGTGGGCGTGGGGGGCTGTGGAGGGGTGGTATCCTTCGGACAACGGCTGGGGTTTGTTGCGGGGGTGCCGGGTGTTTCATGGGAGTCGTCGCTGGGTGGTCGCGGTGCGTTGTGGCGGATTGGGGCCGGGTGCAACGAGCGTCGTCCTGCGCAGCGAGTGGTGTGCCTGTTTCATCACCATATGAGAAGGGGAAGGATTGTTATGTGGTGACTCCGTGTGCAGTCACACGATCGACAGACACCCTAGAAATATGCCACCAAGTCTGATAGCTGCGTGTTGCTAAGATGATGGTTCAAAAACATAGGCTCTTACTGGGTATAAAGGTGGGTGTGCCAGGAAAAGCAGAGTAAAGGTAGCAGCCATCCAGGAGCATCTGCTGGAAAATATGGTGATTGTTCCGACAGAGTGGTGTGGTGACCAATGGGGGGGGGGGTGGGGTGGGCGGGGTGGGTTCTGATTTTGATATGCATGTATTTTTCATGAAGTTTCCAAAGGACAGGACTAGCTGGTCCGATTAGTGTGCTGTGGGTGGACGGGGGTGGTCAGGGGTGGTGATACGTTCAAGCGGCAAAATGTTGAAAGTCGTATGAAGGAAAGCACAAACTGCAGTAACAGCTGCTATATGATTTTCTTCAAGCTGGCCACTATGTAAACCATTGAGAGGTGAAAATCCACCTAGTAACACAGTACTTGTGGTAGGAGGTGCAGTAATATAAAACAAGAAGCAAAAAACGAAAAAAGTATCCATGGCATCATTCAGAGGGATAATACCTTGATTAAACTTACAGTGAACCATAGTCAGTACTGTGAAAATTATGACTACATAGGATAGTCAGTACTGTGAAAATTATGACTACATACCAGCTGTAGAAGAAAACGTGGATTTATAGCATTGGTTATCTGTTGCTCCAAACCCAAATTCAGAGCTTTTTCTGTTTGTTCATCATCAATGACCATTTCATCCTCAGAAACTGAAGAATTTGAAGCAAGTGTAATCAGCTCGCAGTATAATTAAGGAAATGTTGTTTACATTTTTTTTCCTTCAGAAATCTCAAACATGTGTGAGAATTAGAACATCAACTGAAGTAACTGCATGTAGGTATAACACAAATCCAATACAAGGACGTACTTTCTATACTTCCCATCTTTGATGATTGGAGAAGGGAGTGCTTCCAACAAAAAAGTTGCAACAGTAGCAAAATCAACGGCCTGCGAACAAGTATAGGAGGATGTTACTGTGATCGAGGAAGAAAATAAGTGAAGAAAACGTGGATCTATAAATAACAGTTTAGCAAGAAACATTCTCTTTTAAAATATCAGATTCCTCATAGAACAACTAATGAGCAAAATCCAAATTCCCTCCTCCTTATTTGTGGCATTACATCAACCAAAATCAGTTGTTATATATACCCTGTATTGTCTCTTTCAACCAGGAATAAAGCTAGTGCCATTCAATTTTGCATGGACAGAGTAGCATGGGGAAAATACAGAGGATGATTCTAACATCGAAGGTACGTAAAGGTTTAACTAAATGAAACCTTCGGCCTAACTCAACCCCAGAAGTTAGCCAATGATGTGAGTATTGCCAAAGAAAGGAGACACATTCTTCATTCTCTCAACCAATGCTGGCACTTAACATCCACTTCTTACACGCCTAGAAATGGACATCCAAAGTTTGGACAACATCACATTGGGGGGCCAACACTGGGTAAACAGATGAATTTGGCACTTATACCATGCAAGAAAATAGGACGTGGACCTAACTTAAACCCAAGACTTAGCTTATGAGGTGAGAATTGTCCAAGACCGTGTAAAAAGACAACTCATTCACTTTATGAATGTGGAAAACCTAACAACTACAAACAAGGGTGTGGCCTAGTGGTCAATGAAGTGGGTTGACCATCATGAGGTCTCGGTTCAAAGGCCAGCAGAGACAATACATTAGGTGATCTCTTCCCATCTTTTCTAGCCTTGGTGGACAGAATTATCTAACACCAGTTATTGGTGCCCGTGTAATTAGCTGAGGTGCGTGCAAGTTGATCCGGACACCACGACTATCAACAAATAAACTACGAACACTATTTTTTTCTCTTTCCAAGAATACAATTAATACTCTGCCTCAATCTCAAACTAGTTCGAGTGGCAATGTCATTCCTTTATATATCTTGTTCAATTCAAGCCTATTTCAGTCGACATTTGTAAGTTTTTTGCATTTTAAGGAAAATTAGCACTTCTCTAAACTGAAGTTCAATAAATCTCACATTTGTTCCTATTTGGACTCAAAGTAAGAGTAACAACAATAACTAAGTCTTAATTCCAACCAGTTGACATCGTTACTTGGATCTTTTGCTCAAATTATATTCTATTTTTAGTTATATCTGCATTGAATCCTTGAGAATCTGAGATAGCAAGTCTTTTGAAGTAAATCCTTTCTATTTAATTTTAGGTCTAAGTTACCCTTGTTAGCACCTTCAATAACACGATTTTGCATGCAGAAAAAGGTGTGTTTAGAGATCTTTGTAGGATATCTCTAAGTCATTCCATGGCCCTCTTGTTTTATCATCCATATTGCAACTCAATATGTTGTGACAACTTTTAATCTTTTTGATCATTTCAAAGTTTATATACCTACACATCCATCCTATATGTCATTGTTAGTCAGCCAACCATTTTGTGGAACTTACTTTCAAACTAGGAACAGTTTATGAGAGTGAATGGGACTTCTGAAAGGCAAGGTCTATAATGAAGAGATAGATTTTTTGGGCAGCGCAAGTTAAGCCGGTGGAAATAGAGTTTCTTACGACCCAAGGGGACATGGTTGGTTCCAGTCATCCCCATCCTTGAACAACAAAAATGATTTGTTAAATGCTCGGTCTGCAATAGCATGTGGCTTGGAACTGACATGGAAATGTTGACCCGTATCAAAACTCTCGGCAATTTCACTATACTCCCTCTGCTACAATTTATTTGTCCATCTTTCCTTTAAATCAATTAGATGAAGATTGAACCACTTTGATTGAGTGTGTACAATATTTACTTGACATGAAATTTATCCCCGAACCCCAACATCTCAAAAATTAACAATTAAAACATTACCATGTTCCCTTTCCAGACAAACTACCATGTTTCTTAGAACTACTACTTCACTAACTCAACTTTTTACAAATAGGCTACTCTACCCCAACCTTTGACATTACTTTCTATGTTTGAAGTAGAGAATCAAAAAATAAATAAAAAATGTAGGAGTTCTCTATATTAATCCTTGCTGACCATGTTCCCATTTAAATTCAGTCAGAGCGACATAATACAAACTAAAATTAAGAATGAAAAGTACTAGAAGTTCTATATTTTCTATTGGCATAAGAATCATTGATAAGGTCAAAAGACACCTTGAAAGTCAGGGCATAAAGTAAACTACAAACATGGCTGAAATATATTCACTAATGGGTATGACCTTATATAAATGTTTTTCTTCAATTGTGCCCACTCTTTTGTCGAGTCTGCAATGAATCCAAAAGCTTATAAGTCTTTCGACATACCTTCCATCCATGTAAATTTATGTTTAACTCAATCCTTTTCAACATGTTCACTCACTACAGAGTACAGGTAGGTGCATCTGAAGGTTGACGCAGGACATGACTGAACCCTCTCAAGAGACCTTCTCATTGTATCTTTAATGTGTGTTACTTGCACCTTTTGGCAAATGTTTTCATTTTTTAATCGTGTCTAATTTTGTATGACCAGAGTAGTCAAAAACGAAAAGCGCAAAACAGCACTGAACTTTGTTGGAATTTTAAGCACATTTAAAGTGTGTGCATCAAACGAAGAGAAGAGTCACCAAGCTTCAGAGCTTCCAAACCGATGAAACGAGGTGAAGGACACAACTTTTGCTTCACCAAGCTTCAGAGCTTAATAATGCTTTGATTTAAAAACTTACCTTTTTTTTTGGTAGCCATTCTCTTGTCATATAACACTCCAGTAGTACCTTTTATTTAAAGTATCGGATCTTGATTCTATATTTAACATCATCATCTATCATTCATTATCTTGGAACAACGAGCCTATATATCTGGTTTGTTTAAATTAAGACACCATAATCTCATCTAATCTTAATCTCAACTACTACTGCTGTTCTAGATTCAGAGTCATATATTTAGAAAACCTTCTACTTATCCTGAAACTACTAAGTCTCTAGATTGTTTTTCCATTGTTCAAGCTTATAGTAGATACCCTTGTTTATTTCATTAATAAATACAATATTGTTAGCAAATAGCATACACCAAGAAACCTCTTTTTGTGTTGTGTTGGTAAGCTGATTCATAATTAGGTTAAACAAGGACCTGCTTAAGTCAATACCTCTCGTAAATCACGGTTGTGGGGAACTTTTCTGTATCTACTACTATTATTAGCTTGCTAGTGACGACTCCTTCATACGTGTCCTTATAACATAGTCCCAAACATAAATGACAGTAATTATTAAACTTGTACCACAAAAAAAAAATCTTTTATTTGAGTTAAGCTAATGGTATGTCTTTAGTCTTTACCATAGTGAATGATTCTGGCTGAGCAAAAGCAAGCCCGGCAACTTCCAATAGATTCCCAAGAAGGCAAGCATAACCAGGAAGATCAATCGCTATATCAGGAGGGAGGACATTAATATGGTCTTTCATGCATAATTTCATCTGATGAAAATAATGACGACTCACTGATGGACTTGCCAAGATCTGCATAATGAAATGAAACCAGATGAACATAAATTTCACAGAAGCATAAATCTGAACTTATACATGAAGATGATCAATTCTATGGCACGAATATGAGACATGAGCTGATAATTCATGCAGATAATCCTAAAGATCATTTTACATGAGCTAGCATAGAGCAACTTGATACTTGGTTGGCAAAGTATTATCCCTTAATCTGATCCTCCATTGAAACAGCCATGTTCTGGTGGAACATTGTAACCAATTACCTCTTTCAGGTGAGGGAAAAACCGCCATAAAAATGGAATTGTAAGAATCTGGGAGGGAAAGAAACATTGTGGATCAACGGTTGGGCAAGTACAAGTGCCTTGACCAATATGAGATGTAATTAGTCCAAGCACACGCTCAAATGAAGATACAACCCTGTTGGAAGCTGGAAAGTTTCTATCCTGCAAAAATTAAGCCGCATCATGTCACTCTTCAAACTTTAACAAACACCTAGGCAAGAAGAAATTTGGATTCTTGAGATGCTAGTACACCAAAACTGAAAAACAAATAAATAATGCACGCATAAAAATAAGGTTGTCTACTTGTCTTGTTTGATATCATTTCCCATCCGAAGAAATATTAAATTCATGTATGTTATCCAAAGCAGTTGTTGAAGGTCCTAAGCACAAGATAATTGTCCAGAGCATTCCCCCAATATCTTCTCTTCACTCATTTCTCACATCATATCAAAGTTTACAATCTCGATAGATATTCAAGTCTTTTCTGTTTACCACTGGGCAGCTTCTTCTTTTTTTTTAACAAGTAAAACTAATAACGAACCAAGAAGGTGCCAAAAGTAGCCTATATCTTTTGCAGAGAATGCTTAAAAGTTGTGCAGAATGAGAAAAGAAGAGAGATGTTGGAGAATAAATTGTTTGATTATTTCGTCAAGCGCGTTAGGGCTTAAATAGTGTTCACAAGCAACTCTAAAAAGAAAAGTAACCTTAATGAGGAAACGAAAGTAATTTTTATTTTGAATTACAAAATTATAAGAACCCTAACTTTTCCTACATATATATATGGAATGTGATCTTGCCACATTTATAATTTGCTAATTCTTAACATTTGCCCTTAGGTTGGAGCGCACATATTATATTCTCCTAACTTGCCCCAAATATACTCAACCTCATCTGAGGAGTTTTTGATGGAAGCAGTAGATGTTGTCAGAGCAGGCAATGAGCCACACTTTGTGTACCAGGTTGAGCTTGCAGCTGTAGGTGAGATGATAATTGTTGCTTTTCACCTACCGAAGATGAAGATAGTTCTCATAATCACCACAAATCAAGGTAAAAGAATGAGGTATTTGATCCCTCTTGCATCCCGTGAAGGTAGGATTCCTGTTTCATTAGTCTAAGCTACCATTTTAATTTAGGAATAATAAGAAGAAATTTTTCTTTGCTTTTCTGAGATTAAGAAGAAAAAGAAGATTGTTTTGGAAGGAAATAGTTATTATGTTTTAATTGAACTAGAGAAATTGAACTTTTGGATGAGAGAACTTTTTTAATCAGAAAAAGAATTAGAGAAATTAGTAGTAGAAGAGTGAGAGAGAGTTCTCAAAAATATGTAGAAGGATATCTAAGAGTAAAGCAAAACCCTTGGCTTTGATTTCAGAGTATGAACTCAAAGTTGCCTCGAGTAAAAGCATTTTCAGATAGGGACTCAAACTCTTGTCTCTAATAGAAATTCAAGATCAGAGGAGGGTGTTGGTCCCATAGAAAGTAGCAGTGCGGGTCACCAAAGTGAGTGGCACCATAATGGTCGTCCAAGAGACGAACGACGCTAGAATGGGAGAGGAACACCGATTGCCGGAGAGAGGAGTTGTGCTAGACACATGGAAGAAGAAAATCATTGGCGTGGCCGGCATTGCCTGCCGTTAGCGAAAGCTATTTGAATTTCTACCAAGATCTTTGAGGCTCCGATACCATGTAAAATATCAGAAAAACAAAGAGAAATATTGAGAATGAATGAATTAATTATTCCCTCAACTATGTTGGGGTTTAATTAGTGTTTACAAGTAATCCTTAATCATATATATGTCTGGGTTTTGCTAACCTACTATATGAAGGTATAAATAGTGTTTACAAGTAATCCTTAATAATATATATGTCTGGGTTTCGCTAACCTACTATATGAAGGTAGTATGTTAGCATTGCACCAACTTTTTGTTTACCCAAAGAATCCCTATAACTATTCTAAATATTTCTTTAGCAGTAACGACAATTTCATCTTTTGATACACCAGCATGACCTAGATCTTGCCAGCCCTCTTCGTCGACTTCACCTCTCATTCTATCAGGGATCATCTCGGTTCAGCAAACCCCATTCTTTTAGCCATTTTTTTTTTAAACTGGTAACTTTGTCTATAGATGTTAGATCCATCTTTACAAGAGTTGGTTTGTATCCCATGGTTTAACAAGTACACCTACATCTAATGATTCTAGATCCTATTCTATAATGAGTCTTAACATCAATAATAGGACGGATCATTTTAAATACTGACTACAACCAAAGAACACAGTAGAAAGATGCAATTGAGCTTATCTGGTTGCATATTTGTTCTTTCTGGCTCTCAAAACACCTAGATTCCTCTCTTCCCATTTGTCCACCAATGCTCTTGCGGGACCATCCCTCCACCTGCCTCTATCTGCCCAACAACCCACTTGTTCCAGCTTGTAATGCCTCTGTAACTTTCCCAGCATGCTCCATGCTTTTACTCTGAGGTTCAAAAACACTCTCCATAGTTGTCCTGTGAGTTTTCACAAGTTGTGAATAGATGTTCCAGTCTCTGTCCTGCTCCCCACACAATAAGCACCTGGGGGTTTTAAATTATGTCCCTCTTTTCATGAGTTTCTCTTGGGAAAGGCACGTCTCGCTTTCCCCATGAAGCCACACAAAGCAAATGCCATTTTTATAGGTATTTGGTTTTTTTCCAAATGGTCTTCCATCGCCAACTGCTTCGCTGCTGGTTGTGCTTCATTTTCCTGTATTTTGCTCACTTTGTACAGCCTTTCTCATCTCCCTTCCACCCACCCACTGAAATGCTCAATCTTGTTGATGAAATTTGCCATTCTTGGTATTTCCCAATCTTTGTAATTCCTCTTTTTTACAACCCAACTATAAGGACTCTAAACCTTTGGTATACACACACACACATAAATATATTATCATATTAATAATTTACTAATTCTTAAGAAGTGTATCGAAAACATAGGATTAAATAGACTTGTATGAAATCCCTGCAATTCAATATTGGTCCAGATTATTAGAAATCTCCATAAAATTATTACAATCTTGTCACACATTCCATCACCTTTTACTACCTACTTTCCAGCTCCCAATAGTAGAGCACTTTAAGCAATAAGGCTAGCTAGAGAAATATGAAATTAATCCATAACTACAAACTACTTGGACTCCCTGAAAAATATACTTAAAAACTCATCATTAAGGATTCCATGTGTTGTGGCAAGTAGTAAAATAATTCAACTATCTAGATCTTGCACTTGTAATAGCAGTCAGAAAATATACATAAAGAGGAAAGGAAGTATCAGCTGAATTCATGTTGATGTATATTATACCTTGCCAATCAGAACAATTTCCCGAAATAAGGAATATATATTTCTTTGAAGAAGATAGGTAACAGTGCTGCAAGCCCAAGGAAGCCCTAAATCAATCAACAATGTTACTGCATCCAACAAGAGGATTGCTGATGTACAGGACTTCTCAGATTCCATAAAAAGTTGATCTCTTAACTTATTCCTGCACGAGCATAGCTCATATAAGTAAAATAAAGACATGAAAGCACTTGTTTAGCATTCCAATTGGATTTAAGACCTAAAAGACTGATGTCGTACAGATGTCAAATAAAATAGCTTATTTCAGAAATTGACACTATAGATGAGTAAACATAGATCAATAACTAGTATAGCAGCACCATCAAATTAAATGCCTACCACATGCAATTTCATCAAAGCTAATTAAATTTCAAGCTTTAGAAGAGTAACACTTCTGCCCGCCCCCCTCTCCCCCCCCCCCCCTCCTCCCAACCCGCTCTCCCTATAAAGAATTCTAAACAACCAGTTATAAAGCTTGTCATTGAAGTGTCGGTATAATGGAACGATGAAAGACATCATGAAATAGCATAGTATGTAGTTATATAAAACAAGTGGTGTATCAGAGCAGTGGTGTATCAGAGCTTTCCTCCTATAATAGCTATTGCCTATGTTGGGGAAGAAGAGAATTGCAAGATAATACATGTACAAATGGGACCATAGTTCTTAAATGAAAAAGAGGACTGGGACATCGTGTTGGGGGAGTTAGAGCATTTTGAGGGTCATCGAGATTTTGGGAATCATACGTGCATAAAGGTTGCGGAGGTTAAGGGGGCTATTTGTAAGATGAGGAGGGGACAAGAGACCGGTGGATTTTTGGAAGAACACAGGTGAGGTCAATATAGTGTTATCAAAAGCAAAAAGCGCAAAAAAGCTCTAAAGGCCTGTCGGGGCTATGAGTGCAAACCGAAAATAAAGCATGGCAAGAGAAAGTATGCCTTAGAAAATTGATGACGACTATGAAGCGCACATTAAGAAAGGAGAAACGGTCAATGAGTTTTGATCCTCCTTTGAATTGGAGTGGCTGGCTGGGTTGATTAGTGTCATATTTAGGACGGCTAAAATGTCAAAGAAATGAAGGTTGAGTGCAATGGTTCTGTTGTACAAGAATAAGGGTGATATTCATCATTGCAACTACTATACGGGTACCAAGTTGCTATATTGTGAGGTAAGGTCCGTGTACACTCTCCCCTTCTCCAGATCCCACGTTATGACTTCTTTTTTTTTTTTTTTTTTGGAATTGACTTTGTGAGATTTCACTGGTATTATGTTGTTTTGTAATGAAGTGAAGCTCCAAGTGGTCTTTCAATAGAACACCCATAGCACAAAAGCAAACACTGAAGACGGGAATGATCCAATATAAAGAATCTGGAGTTATGTCAATAGAGTCCAAAAAAGCAAAGGCAGAATTTATTATGAAGACCTAAACATGAAAGAATAGACTTATCTCCTTTTTGAAACTATTAACGATTATATATATATATATATATATAAAGTTGCACCATAATAGTGCAAAAAGACTTTACAAAATCCCAACCAAGCTTAGGCTACTGCTTCACAAGGATCCTATCATATCAACTAGTGATTGCATAGCTTTCTTTACACCAAATATTAAACAAAAAATATACAGCTCATCTTGATTTTCTACACAAAATGTTATTTTTCTTCAAAAGCTCTACAGTTCATCTCCTTCCAAAAGAAAAAAATTATCCCCTTTTTCTTGAACATTATATGTTCTCTGCACAAATAGCTTGGTTTTAAACTTTTAAGATAATAAGGTCATATAAATCTCTTTCTATGTGTTCAACAGAGAAAAAAGTAACACTAACCAAATGAAGTTCAGGTGCTTCATATAGGAAAGTAAATCAAGAAGAAATGACGTAATGTATTGAGTTAAACCTGTTTCCATAAACAGCCCGAATGCAAGCATGAGCAAATTTCTTCACTCTGTATCTCACCAAGGCAGCTTTGGAAGCATATTCTGTACCAGCAAAGAGGCTAATAACATCCCCTGTAAAATTCCTGCACACTGTTATGTAATGAAAATCTTCTAGCATGCAAACCCATGAGGCTAATAACAGATAAACAAGGTAATAACATGTAATGATGAGCAAAAAAATTGAATTAGAGAACAAAGAACTAGTTTTTGTGACGCAGTTAAACTTGAACTTGGAGATGCTATGCACAAAACATGCACTTAAAGAAACAAGGTCAGTTGTGGATTTTAGATTTTAGAAGTATCTGATAAGTGATAATCAGCATAAATAATGAGTTTAGACAGGGCACCACACCCTATAAAAGCTGGGTAAAGAAAAATTAACTTAAACCATTAAACATTCACTTGATTTTTGTCATACAATAATACATCAATTATTTAGGAAGGAAACACCCAAATGATATCAAGAATACACAGAGATACCAAATAATACAATACAGTGTCATTTCAGTGGACTTCCATTGGAAAGTAACTTAAGTTTCACAGACTACTAAAACCATGGCAACAACACAAGGAGACATGATTCAACACTCCATCAAAGCCTAAAAACATTTTCAAGCAAGCATTTGTTTGACGTGATGCCGCATGCTGTACTTCTAAGGTTTTGAGATAGGCATCAATTCATGAGTTCCGTAGATAGCTTAACCCATATAACGGATAATATTTTCTGCTTAGCATAAAGTTACCGTTAATCATCTCTATTGGTAGACGAAACCAAAATCAAACAGAAATACACAGGTCCACCAACTCCAAACAGATGAAGGCACTCCATATGCGCTACATAAATTTTCCACATAAAATTAGACAAAGAGATGAAACAAACCGTTATCTCGAACAAACTCTAGAAGTGTCGCATGTCCCTCCCCAAGATGAAACAGTCACAAGTGTATGTCTGATTGACAAGAAAAGTAGGTGGACAAAGTACTGAACTGGACTGAAGCACTGCCTGAATACACATGTGAAAAAAGAGAAAATACAAGCTAATCATCACAGACTCTAGAAAGAATCTCATACAACTTCATGGGATAAGAGCAAAGAATAGGAAACACCATCAGAGCACCCAATTACATGACCCAACAGGGTGGAGGGCATTGCGTCTAAAGCAACATATTAAAGAGAACATAGAATCCATATAAGCAAACCTGTCAACAGCGTGGCAGCGTTCCCCATGAGTTCTCAAGAAATTCTCGCGGACTTTAGAACGTTCAGTTTCTACCTCCTTTCTACCTCTGAAGCATTTCTGTATTCAGTACTTATTCAAGTTAAGAAAAAAGTAATGAGTCCTAGCTGATTCTAGCATGAGAGGATCCACACATAACCCAAAAAAAATATACTCGAATAAAGCAGCAATATAAGAGGCATGCATAGGAAGATAGGGGAAGTGCAAGACACAACGTGAACTTGCTAAATGTCATGTCAGATGGTCCTTGAAAAATATTTTCTCGTTTCTATTGGCAAGAGCAAATAAGAACCAAATGAGGTCACTGAATTCCTTCGTTTCAAGCTCCAAATGTAGTCACTGTAAAGTTGGAAAAGATTCAGAGGGATTTTCTTTGGGATGCAGCGGATGGGGCAAGAAAATTTCACTTGGAGCAGTGGGAGGTTGTCACATCTCCTTAAAAATATGGAGGCCTTAAAATAAACATTCGTAAGTCTTTAATAAAGCTTGATTGGGCAAATGATTATGGAGGTGGGGGTGGGGATACAAGCTTTATAGGGGGATAGTTGATAGCTACTGGATCATAAAAGGGGGTTGAAAAACTAGATATAACATTTTGTCTTTTGGGTGTGCATTGCTGAGGAATATCATGAAGGGATGGGCATATTTTGAGGAAAATATGTCATTGAAGGTCAGAGATGGAGGAGAGTTTCTTTTTTCTGTGGGATGGAGATACAAGCTTTATGGGGGAATAGTTGATAGGTAAGGGATCATGAAAGGGGGTTGAAAAACTAGATATAACATTTTGTCTTTTGGGTAGGCTTTGCGGAGGAATATCATGAAGGGACGGGCATATTTTGAGGAAAATATGTCATTCAAGGTCAGAGATGGAGGAGATTTTTTTTTGTGTGTGAGAGTGTGTGTGTGTGTGGGTGGGGGTTGGGGGGGGGGACATGTACAAAATATCTTGTCAAAGAGATGCTAATTTAACAAATTAGGGGGCACAAGGTGGAGAGACCTCTTGGAACTTGAGATTCAGAAGAGATTTTCAAGATTGAGAAGTGAGAAAGCTGCAGAGATTGTTAGCCTCATTTGTAGGCAAGTCAATCCGATAAATCATCCCGATGTTTAGTGGTGGGCCTTGGAAAATAATGGAGTGTTCTCCATGAAGTCTTTTTATAAGAAACTATTAGTTTGGGAGGATAAAAAATTCCCATGTAAAGCAATATGAGTTCCAAGGGTTCCTTAGAAAAAGGTGTGTTTTTCCACTTGGCTTAGCCACTAGGTGGGTGGATCTTGATAGCGGAAAATCTTAGAAAGCAAAAGTTGTTTGTGTCAGTTGGTGTTACATGGGTAAGGAGGCTGGTGAGGATGTGAATCATTTTTTACTTCATTGCAGGCTAACCATGAGACTATGGTGAGATATGCTTAGGTGGTTGGGCAATGCCAAAAATGGTGAAATATTTGATGTTCAGCTAAGAAGAGTGGGAGAAGGAAATGAACGGCTTGGAACGTGGTTTCACTTGTGTTATTGGGTAGCGAGAGAGAAATAAGAGAGCTTTTGCAGGTGTAGAGTCGAGGTCTTCATTCCCTTATTTTCTTTGTAATAAGAAAATTCCTTGTTATATAGAGGATAAGATTGAATTTGTAGAGACCATAATTTGTATATTCTTTACTTTTTGGTATATCACTTGCATACAGCCAATTTGGCCATGCTTATGAATGAAAATACTTTTATTTGATCAAAAAAGAACTATAAAGTAAAAAAAGGAGGAATATGTAAAGAGGGAGGGAAGTTAAGGTGATCGGTATAGAAGGTGGGAAGTTTGGAAGGGGGAAGATAGAGTGAGTGAGAGGAGTTATGTACGGCGTTTGAATGTACTATAAGGGGGGGAGATTCGTGAGAGAGCATGTGTAGGGTGGATGGGTGAGAGGATTGTGTAGCTGTTGAAGAAGGCGTGGTGTCTATCTGGGTTTTGCGGAAGTTAGGAAAACTGGGGTAGTAGATGTCTGTGGTGGCTGAGGTGTGATAGTGTAGTGATGGGAAGCGGCAGTGATCTTCGTGGCGGGTTTTTGGGAAGAGGAGAAGGGAAGTGGTGAGGGATAAGTTGGGTCTAGTAGCGGAAAAAAACGTAGGCGAAAATAGAGGAGGTGGCCAAACATAAAGAACAGACATGCCCTCATGCATTTCACAACTTGTCTGGTGTAAGAAAAAGTTCTTGTGTAGATACAGAGTTTGTAGTCCTGGAGAAAGATGATGCATGTCAAACACAGAGGGCAGTCTAATTTAGAAGAACCACTCTCAGAAAAGGAGATTAACACTGTTTGGATCATTGTTATCCATTGTTATTATTAAATAAGTAAAAAAAAAACAAATTGGGTTACTATACCCACAATGTTTGTTTTGGATTTTACTTAAAATGTATTGTATTGTATTGTTAAATTCGTTTGTTACGTAACAATGAAAACCCCTATTTATGGAACCAAACCAATTTGGCTGTTCAATTGTTACTTATTATTTGTTTCAAATTAGATATTTTACTAATATTTCAAATACTATTTACCTTTATCTAATTATTTTGAATCTGTCAACTTCCTACCTAAATAATTAGATATTTTAGTAACTTGAAAATAAATTACAATATAGTACTATACGATCAAACAAACACTTAAAATGTCTTAAACAACAACAAACAATACAGTCTACCGAACATTGTATCTACCATATCATACAGTATATATAGTACAATACCATCAAAAATACATTATGAACCAAGGGGTAACAATGATCCAAACCAAGTGTAAAGATAGAGCCACATATGAAGTGCAGTCTAATTTTCTTGAATTCAAGCAGGAGTTTGAATCAACTTTAGAGGGATGTGAAAAATAAGCCTTTGATCGGACCCAGTGAAATAGCCAAAAGGAGGCTAACCAGGTAAAAAAAAAGAAGAGTCTAACCAGAAGAATACTACCATAAGAGCATCCCCAGGAGCTAGAAATTAGAATTTCATATGAATTTCAGACAGGGAACCTATATGTAGATGGAGAACAACACCTCTTAAGACATAATGAAGATAAATATTATTTCGTGAGTGTAGTGGACTGATTTTTTAATTTTTTTTTTTTGGGGGGGGGGATGAGAATGGGGGGGGGGGGGGCAGTAGGAGTTTTAAACTGACACAATGGGGGTGCTGACGTCTATGTCTTTGTAGATACAAAGTTGAGGGGAGTTGACAATGCTTTATTGAAAGAGGTGTGGGCTAATTGGTGGATGGGTGAGTTCCATTTAGATGCAGTGGGTAGAAGTGGAGGGATTGTAGTAATGTGGGACAAAAGGTATTGGAAGGGGGAGCTAATAGGGACTCCTGGTCAGATGCTTACTTGCAAACTAAAGTGCAAAGTACAAAATATCACTTGGTTTATAAGTGCAGTTTATGTTGACTGCAACCCAATAATAAGGAAGGAACTGTGGGGTGAGCTGACAACAATTAGAAACACCTCCGAAGGACCATGGGTGGTGTGTGGCGACTTCAATGTTACAAGATATCCTAACGATTCAATGTTACAAGATATCCTAACGAAAGAACTGACAGCCATTATCTGTCTAGAGAAATGACAAAAGTTCACTGACTGGATCAACGAGATGGAGTTATTTGACCCTCCTTTATTTGGAGGATCTTATACTTGGAGAAGGGGTGAGAACCACACACATCTCCATGAATTGACGATTCCTCTATCTAATCAATTGGAAGAATTTTTCCCCGCAAATTGACAAAGTGTGCTCCCAAGCAGGAGGCTCGGAATCATAGTCCCATAGCTCTAACTGTGGAAAGCTAAATCTCAAGAAGACTTATTGTAAGGTTGATCATATGTGTATGATGGTGGAAAGTTCAGAAGAAAAGTCAAAGAATGGTAGGCATCCTTCATTATAACTGGAACACTTCTTTTAGGTTTGCACCAAAACTAAGTACTCAAAGGGATTGAAGGAATGGAAGCTGGAAAAATAGAGGCAACTGAACATAAAAGGAGGTGTGTTACCAAATTACTATCCTTATTGGAAACTATCCAGATCATAGAACACTAAAATGTGGGGGAGAGGTTGTCACAAAGCTAGGTTATTAATGAGTTTGGCAGAAATTTCCAGGAATTAGGAATAGCAATGGAGACAAGGTCCAAGTACCATGCTCAAGCAGAGGATAACAATAACCAATCCTTTCAGAAAATGGCTACAACATCACACAAAAGATCAATACAATCAAGAAGCTATAAGTGGAAGGTGTGATTATTAATTCCAAACCAAGGAGATAAACAACTAATTGAAGCTTTTACCAGAAACTTTTACAAGGAACCCATAACAATGGAGGCCATCGTGTTTTAATCTCCAGGAATGAAACCACAACGTTGGAGGAAAAAGAGTGGCTCAACAGACAATTTGAGGAAATGAATCCTTGAGATACCAAGTTTGTGTTCCAAGTGGACAAGGCCCTAGCCGGGATGGCTTCCCGAGAGTTTTTAAAACAAAGCTTCTGGGAAATGCTTAAGGAGACATACTGGGCACCTGAGGCAATTCTGATCCCCTAAATGTTGAAAAGCCCTGATGGCAACCTATGTGGCAGGCCTTGATCCCAAAGAAGGTGGGAGTTTGTTTGGAACTGAGAGATTTCAGACCTATAATCTTGATATGGTGGAATACAATCATTCCCCAGATTATACGATCATAAGGTTAAAGAAAGTGATCAGTAACTTGTGAATAAACACCGATGCTTCATAAAAGGTAGCAGATCACTGCTGCAGAGCACTTATAAGCAGTTAGGTATGTGGAAACCATAGTCACAGGAGATTATCCATGAATGATTGCAAGCTTGACATAGAGACGGCTTATGGATCATGTCAAATTGGAGTTTCCTTTAATGATTCTAAACAATGGTTGTGGGAATGTGCTGAAGTGGATTGATTCTTATCATAAAAACGTTAGGTTCTCATTTTAGTTAATGGAGAACCTGTTGGTTTTTTCCCATCAGAAGGGGTCTAGGCAGGGAACTCACCCTCTCCTTCTTTTCATCCTAGCCATGGAGGGCTATACTAGTATGATGAAGTGTAGCTACCGCAAAACATGGTTAAGGCTTTTCAAGGTTCGCAACTCTTCAGGAAGGGAAATGCAAATGACATTCTTTTCTGTAGGCAAGGCCGAACAGTGTTGCTTTATAAGATGACTTTTGGTGGTTTTTGACAGCATTCTCGATTTAATTGTAATATAATTATTGAGGAAAAGCACATCTTTCCAATTAAAGAAGTCCCTCAACTTCAGAGCAAGTAAAAATATTTACTGGTGTAAAATTTAGAACATCTTCCCTACTTCTGGGCATGCCATTTGGGCAAAATTCATGAAGGAGCGTAGGAATTTTGGGACAGGCAATAATTGAAAAGACAGATAGAAATTGGCCATTGGAAATCGCTCGTAGAATCTCTTTGGAGAAGAGAGGCACGTTAATACACACTGTGTTGGACTCCTCTTCCAACTTATGTTATGTTCTTTATCCCCTATGCCGCTAAAGGGAAGAAAGGACTTTGACAAACTGAGAAGAGATTTCTTGTGGAAAGGGAATAATGAAGGGAAGGGTTTTAATTTAGTCAAGTGGCGAGACTGCACAGTTAATAACAATCTGGTGGAGTTGGAATCAGAACCTTGGGGCGTCAGAATAATGTCTCTTGTCAAAATGGCTATGGAGGTTCAAACACGAGAAAGAAGCATTGTGAAGGGAGGTGATATTCAACAAGTACGGTTTGATGGGAAATTGGGTCTCCACTCTGCAAAATAGCCCTTATGGGGTGTCAGCTTGGAGAACAATAAGAAATTTGGTGGCCTGATCTAAGTAGAAACAAAGTTCTACAAGGTGGAAATGGGAACGAAAATCCGATTCTGGAACGAGAATTGGAATGAAATGAGGCCAAATGGGTCTTTATTTCCTGACCTATTCTCCTTGGTACAAATCCGAAAGAACAGTGGTTTAGGTATGGTCTATTCATGGTTGGAATTTGTGTTTAGAATGCATTAAATGACTGGGAGACTGGGAGAAGTGGTGAGCTATTACATGTTCTCAATGGTTTTTTAATGGGTTATCATCAGACAAAGATTCTATCATATGGAACACTCTAGAATGGAAGCTTCTGTTAACCAGCTATATATTAAGGTGGTGAGAGCATCCATGTGGCAAGCTTGGTCCCCTGGAAGCAAACTTTGGAGTAACAAGGTGCTACCAAGGTAAAGTGGTTCTCTGGTTGGTTACCAGAAGAGCATGCTCCACTCATGAAAAAGTACAAGGAGGGGGTTTCTATATTGCCTCTTGGTGCTCTCTCTGTAAAATGAGACTGAGGAAACCAACAACCATCCGTTCCTCCATTGCAAAGTGACAACACAATTGTGGAACCTTTTTTTGGGACTAACACATATCGAATGGATTATGCCTGAACATACAGCAGATCTACTTAGTTGTTGGATCAGCAGAGGGGGAGAAAATCTAAGAAAAAGTGGTGGAGCATAATACCATCATGCATTTGATGGTGTATTTGGAAAGAAAGAAATAGCAGATGCTATGATAACAAAGCAAATTCAATAGAGAAAGTCAAATGGAAGGCCACTTCTATTTTTGGTGTAACGAGGAATGGATAGAAGAAGCTGCACAAATTTTGAATTTATAGGCTCTTTGTAAGCTATTAGCTTTTTTTTTTTTTTTTTCTTTTGTTGGAAACCAATTGGTGGTCTCTAGCATATCCTTAATGCTGATGAATACAACATTATCTTTGTCAAAAAAAAAAGAAGAGAAAAGGGGGATAAATTCTATAATTTGTGATTGTATATAATGATTTCAAATACAACGACACGAACTGGGGGAAAGGAGACTCACCTGAGAGGAGTCTTCAACCTGAATTGTGAGTCTGAAATTCTCTTCTTTCTAAAGCTATGGAGGTAGAGAAAAAGGAAGGATCCAGGGAAGGATGAGGATGTAGTTTACGTAAAACTTCCCCAATATACCAATGGAAATCAAAATCTGGAACATGAGAGGTTAAAATGACCACGGAAAATGTGGTAGTGACGGATATGCTGAAACCGAGAGCAAACTTTATGAGTCTACAGGGGACAAAAATGTCGGAAATGCTAAATGCAATAGTTCTTCATTATTGGAGCAAGTTAATTACACAAAAAGGATACTCTGTTGTACGTTCAGCATGACACAAGAGTTTTATTTCAGGTATCGATGGCTCATTATTACCTCTAACATACGCATACATGGAGTCCACCAATTAGATATGAAGATAAAAGAACAAAAAGGGAAATGGAGAAACTCCAAGTGACTTTTTTTTACTAATGGTAGCATATTATGTATCAACATAAAGGTAGTGTTGGCCACGGTAGAACAGAAAGTAAGAAGCCAATGTACATTTCACAAGGCTTCCAAAATTCTAGTATGGAGTCGGCCTCCTCTATAATAAATTCTTTCACAAATCTTCTCAGCTATTGTAAGAGGACTTGTATGAAAATTGACAACCACCAGTTTCTCATCTGCCCGAGTCATTAGGAGCCATACCTTATACCATCCAACTACCTCCTCTTCTTCACAAAGAAGGTCCCTTAGTGGCTTCTCTAATTTCTAAGTAACTGAAGATGGATCTAGAACAAAAACATGCAATATTTTGGCAATGTTGGATGGGATATAATTGGTAAGAATTAACTTTGCCTCCTTAATAAGTATGTCTCTCACAATTGTTGGCATAGGGAACAAGACATCATGTAGGTAGGCAATGCATCTAAGACATTGTTTATGAGTGTAACTCTACCACCCAGGGATAGATACGGCCTTTTTCACTTGACTAGATTCTTCTCACATTTCATTGAGAACCATGAGGTCTTAGGTTAAAAACTCAACAGAGACAACAAAACACTAGGTGATTCTTCCCATTTGTCCAATAGCATGCACCTCGTGGAATTAGTTGAAGTGCGAAAAAGCTGGCATCGAACACCACGGCCATAGAAAAAGACTTCTCATTTCTCCGATACATTTTCCAGATACCCTTTGATGTGATCTTGTCTCCTAGAGGCAGACCAAGATACATTGTAGACAACTCTCCTATTATTTTCAAAATGGATGTTGGCCAAACTAGCAATCCAAGGTACCTCATTAATTGGGTAGATGAAGCTTTTGAACTAGTTGAAGTGTAGACCTGTGATTGCTTCAAATAAGATGAGAATGACTCCGAAGGCTATTATACCTAGTTAGTTGACTGTTGGGTAGATGAAGCTTTTGAACTAGTTGAAGTTTAGACCTGAGATTGCTTCGAATAAAATGAGAATGACTCTACATCAAAGGCGATAAGTTCCTCGTTGGTTAATTGTTGTTAGGAGTCAATTTGAAGCTTGACCCCAGCCAAAACTAAGGAGATAGGGGAGAAATTGATGGTGATAGGGTTTTGGGTTGTTCTGGATGCAAGTTGTATGTGGTACATGACAATTAAGTGCATTAAAAAAGTAGCTAGAGAGGATTAGGGTCTTGAGGGGGAACGTTGGTGGACATCGAGGAGATTAGTGGTAGAATGGAGCAGTCCAACGAAAAGTGAAGACCAGAGAGGTCGCGTCTAAGGATTTGCTGGAGAGTACAAACGAGAACAAAAAGAGGGCAAAAGAGAGAGGTATATGGTGGCAAAGAATGAAGAGAAGATAGTTGTTACAACGACGTTTGAACACATATATGAAAAACTACAAGACAAAAGCGAGGATATAAAGTTGTATAGGCTTGCCAAGGCGAGAGAGGGGGTCCAAGGCCTGGACCAAGTGAAGTGCATCAAAGACAAGGAAGACAAAGTATTGGTGGTAGAGGCACATGCTAGACAAAGATGGCCGACATACTTCCATGAACTCTTAAATGAGAAAGGGGACAAAATTATTGTGTTGGATGATTTAGACCTTCTCAAGAGAGTAGTTGAAATTTTGGGTATTGAAGGGTTATAAAGTTTGAGGGATTATGCAGGTTATTTGTAAGATGAGAATGGGGAGGGCGATCAGGCTAGAATGGATGTTCACAAAATTTTGGAAGAGCTACAGAGGCTAACTAAGCTGTTTGACATTACTTTTAAGACATCTAAAATGCCCAACGCATGGAGATGGAGTTCAATGATCCCAATGTTCAAAACAGTGATATTCAACATTGTAACAATTATAGGGTATCAAGTGGTTGAGTCACAATATGAAAGTTTGGAAGAGGACGGGGGAGATAAGGGTAAGAAAGAATTACTGAGAACCAATTTGGATTCCTGTCCGGGCATTCAACTACATACGTCATTCATCTAGTGAGATTGATGGAGTAGTATAGGGAGAAGAATAGGGACTTGAGTATGGTGTCCATTGATATAAAACAAGCATATGAAGAAGTCTCTAGGGTGCAATATGATCAAGTTTAGAGGCTAGAGGGGTACCTGTAGCTTAAATTAGGACGATTAAGGACAAGCATGATTGAGACAAGACTCGAGCGTGAGGAAACTGGGAGGTGACCCATAACACTTCCTACTCATGATGGAGTTGCATCAGCGATCAACTCTTATTTTGTCTCTTTTTGCCTTAGTGATGTATGAACTAATGTTGCATATCCAAGGAAAGATAACGTAGTGGATGGTATTTGCAAATGATATGATACTGATTGACAAAACTATCAACAAAGTTAACGATAGACTGGAGGTTTGGAGACGGACCTTGGAACTCAAAGGGTTCAAGTTGAGCATAACCAAGACTGAGTACTTATTGTGCAACTTCAATTACGTAACTCACAAGCTAGATGTGGAACCGAGGATTGATACACAAGTCATTTCAAGAATAGACTTCAGGGATTGCACTGGTTTTGTTGTTGTAGGAGTCAATTTGAAGAATTAAGAATATACTTATTTTGAAGTTTTTTTTATCATTCTTGAACTTGTTTATATGTTCTTTAAATTCAAGAATCACTCTTTAAAATTTGTTCTATCTTTATTTTCAGTTTGGTATCAGAAATAGGCTTTGTCTCACAAAGGTAGGGGTAAGGTCTACATATATCTAACCCTCACCAAATTCCACTTGTAGTATTACACGAGATATGTTGTTGTATGTTTCTTTTAGCTTGCACTTGTTTCTTTATTTTTTTGAATTTTCTTTCTCAAGTTCTTAGATCCCTAACCTGATTTTTATCAAATAATACATCATTCAATTCTGCAAAGCCATCTCATAAATACTCAAATTCTAGCCTAAGTAAGGCTAAACTTATTGGTTATCAACATTACCAGCATCTGTCCCGAATTAGTTGAGTTGGGAATTAAGTATCAATTGATCAATTGTGCTTCAATCCTGAACTGGTTGTAAAACAGTAATTTTATCTGCCACAAAAACTTTCTCTAACCCAATAAGGGTAAAACCATTGTGAGCAAGAAATATGAATTATAGCAAGCAAAAAGAAACCTGAATTTTGAGGGCAGCAGAGTTCTGCTGACGCAACCAGAGGCGACGATTCCGCTCTAAACGAGTCTGCTCTAGAAGCTTCTGTCGGTCACGTTCCTTGGAGCTGCGGCCACCCAAATCGACTCGCTTTCTCGTCGAAGGATCACCGGAGAAAAACATACTTGAAATCACAATAATTCTTATGATTGATAAATCTAGATTTTGTTGAATTGATCTTAAAATAGTAGCAGCAACAAAAGGAGGACTCGGGAATGGGTGTATATTTTACTTTAGGTTCTTTTCGTTCAACTCAAGAGAATTTCTTATATAATTATTATATATATAAGCCAAAACGGATTTAGAATAACCTTTGGCATTTAAAATGTTTTTTTTTATGCTCGAAATTCATATTATTTGAGGGTTCGAATCGAGATTTTAAATTATAGAAGAAAATTTATCGTCATGCATCACAATCCATATTAATTAAAAAGGAAAAAACTTGAGTTTATTGCTTTTCGTCTGTTTATTTATGTTAATATTATTAGATGTTACATTTTAGTTAATTAAATAACTTTCTTTTAAAAAAGTTAAAAAAGGAAAAGTTAAAAGAAAACATCATGAAAAGAATCTTTTAACCTTTAAAGATCCGGAAATGAAAAGATTGGCTCATATGTCTTACAAATTTGACATCAACAATGTGTAAAGTCTAAACTTAAAAGGGTTGAATATGGACTATAATAGGATAAATTATGTTAATATTAATTATGATAGGATAAATTATGTTGAGATTATTTTTTATTGAGTGTTTAATTGTTCTATTTAAACTATATCCTATTAAATAAAAAAAATATTCAAAACTAGTTTTTTGCTACAAAACTATTATTCACTTTATGTATGTTTTTAATATTTTCTTGCCTCCAAACTTGTCAATTACGCATTTATCAAGTAAACGGTCATTGGAATTGTTAACTGAAATATGTCTGTTTTCTATGTAACAAGTATGTTTTTTGTTCCCTATGTGGCTGTAAACAACAATTTCCCCTCTTAGTTTTGTCCAAGTGAAAGAAGAGTTTTGAGAAATCAAAATATCAATAAAGATAACAATTAGGTCAAATAAATTAAGAAATAAAACTATATTTGCCCATAGTCGAGATTTTTTAATCGCAAAATCTACCTAATATCATAAAAAACTACGAGTGGTGACATCTTATTATGTCCTGTGGTATCAAGTCTGTACATCTACCTCAACGGGCAAACCAACAATATATACAAGGGTTAAAGTGATATCGTTGTCAGTTCTAGTCATGCCGGGACTTCTATACCACCACGTGGAGGGATAACTTATCTCGGTTGCTACCAAGCAAGGGAATAAAAGGTACTTTAAACTTATCCCGGATTAACTATCCTTATCCATCACACCAAACAATCTCTTAAAATGAGTGATAGAAATTTGTGTGGATATAAATAATTTCATTAAGGATAAAATAAATATTTTAAAGTTAAAATGATACTTAATATAGAAATATGTGCTGACTAAAAATGAAAGCAAGTCATATAAATTGGGACAGAGTCAGTATTATATTTATTGACTTTGCTTTATTTTTTATTACTTTCATCGTTAGTGCTTACGAAAATACTATATCATACTTAAGGAGTCTTTTCATCTTGACAAATTAAATAGTTTTACTCATATCGTAAAATTATGAAAAGAATTGAATTGTGATAATTTGCTAATAAGCTATTCAATGATTTAAGAGAAAATATAATTGCCCCATTCAACTATGACACTTTCTAAAAAAAAAAGACACTCAAACTTTATAAAGGTCCTAGTACCCCACTAAATAATTTAAAAGTGATAAAAATATCTCATTTTTCAGTTAATCTCGCTTATAAAAAAGAAGGTGTAAGCATGCACCAATTATTGTTTGCCACCTATCATTTTTTATATAATTTCCTAATCTTTGTTTTTATTTATGTTTTTTTTTAATTTTAATTCTTTATTTTTTTCTTTCTTCTTCAATTATGCTTAATCCATCTGTTGGTCTTCTTCCGTTCTTTGTCCTTGTGGAGTGGCCCCCATTGCTACAACACCATTTACAATATTAAATCAAAATTAAAACTAGAAAATCAAATCCGCTTTCAAAATTAATTTTTTTTCAAATTAAGATTTCTATCAAAGTCTCCGTCTTGTGTGTTTTGCCTTTGATTTTTGCTCTAAATCAACCTGGGTTGTATTTGAAAAGAACAAAAAATCTCTCTCCGGACGCATATGAGATTATTTTTGCTTGGTTTTAACAAGATTTCAGCCCTCACAAATTGATTAGGGGTTAATTGAAATAACGCCAGCGATTCTATCTTCGAAGTCGCCATCATCTTGCCGAAACTTTTCATGCCAGCCATTCAAGAAGGAGGAGAAGAAATATTAGGATGAAACAACAAATCTGTTGTTGCTTACGTTATCAATGGAATTTTTTAGTTAGTGAAAAGGCATTTTCTGAACCTAATAGGATTATAACCCTAAAATATTACTAAAAACGAATTAAATCTGTTTGGGTAAGGAATAGACCAAAATATCCCTCAGTATTTTTGGCTAACTTTCCTTGACTGGACATCCCTAACTTCAAAGGTCATAGCTCACTCATCTGAACGCAAAACTTAGCAAACTTGGTGGCGTTGGAAAGATAATTCAAAGATCTTTCCTAACATATCTTGTATCACACCTAAATCATCATGTGCTAGGAGTTATGGTAGTTTGAAGTTTACATAAGACTCATATTTAGCTTGACTCTCCAAATTTCAGATTTTTGTTATTTCCAATTTAGTTCTTTAGAATTCAAGGTGCTACATCTAGCGATATGACCTTAATACTTAACAACATTTTTGATTCCTTGGCAAAACTTAGTCACTACGAAGGATGGTTAAAGGGTTGGCTCAAAAATTTCAGGGTGTTACATTATCTCCCCTTGAGATCATTTGCCTCGAATGACGGTTTGACTGGGTATGGAATTAGGTTACTCTTACTAAGGTCTGAGTATAATGGCATGCTCTCACTACATTCAAGCTTATCCCAAATCTTTAAGTTCGATTTCTATACCTCTCTACATGAAATCTCATCTCAAAACTATTACTCTTTACCACCACATTTAATCAAGCTTAGTGTTTCTAACAACTCCATTTTTAAAAGGACCTCTAAAAAGATATCCCCCAAGCTCCTTGTAACTCATTACTATCTTACTCTTAAACACTTGACTTGATTTCTCATCCGATCATCTCCCCCTTAGTTCTAAAGCTAACACTTGAAAGTTATGGACATATTCAAACAACTCTAACTGGTCTACATCCTCTTTTACTCTAACACTCGGGAGAAGCTTATCTCATGATCTCCAAACACTCGATAAGTTGGTACCAAGACCTCTTTCTAAGGTGCTTCTCTTAATATCTTCTGATTACATACCCTCTCGGTACAACTCTTATTGCTCTTTTTTACTCTTGTGACTTAGCCACACTTCACTGCCCCTATCATAAGGTTAGGGTCTCTCACTTGTACCACTCATATTTATTACAGCTAATTACCTTAATTCCTCACATGCTCTATGTCAAGTCTCTTAGATCACATCTCAAGACTAACATCGTCACCCTCATGTTTCCATTCTTTTAATCATGACAGTCATCTCAAATTCAAGCTTAAAAAAATACAAAAATCATGAAACTAAAATACAAAACTTTAACTTAAATGAAAAACTCTAAATAAAAATAATATATTCAACTCGCCATAAAACATGCAAATTAAGTGTTTAAAATATTTAATAAAATAAATGAATAATATAGACTTCTCAACTATACTGACTATCTATGGAGCCTATAACTGATAACGATGGAAGTCGAGATAAGACCCACGACATCCTAACAACTGATATAACTCAAAGGTAAATGACATCCTCCGGATGCAAGTAGGCTCATCATAGCTAACTCGCACTCTCGGATGTATCAACGAAGCTCCTGTTGATTATCCTAAATACCCGTGTCTGCATCATGAGAAGACGCAGGACAAATGTCTCAGTACGTGGAATGTATGAGTATGTAAAGAAAATTCTAAAGATGTCACATCCGAGGAGCACCCCCTAGACGTAACCGGCTTCGTCATCCTCTTTGAGAACTAAGACTAGCCTCTTAGCTTACATCATTACATTCATAGGTCAAATTTGTGGAAATTTAAAACTTTTCATTACTTTTACATTGAGGTTTACATAGACCTCTACATACACATAATATTTATATCGAGTATACATAGACCCTTCGTATAGGAATATTGATTAGTCTTCTACTTTTATTGCACATAGATATATAATATATAACATAGTCATAAATAGAGATGATAATTTGGGCTTGGCCCATCCATTAATACAATAAGGCCTTATATAGGCTATACAATGTTTCGTACTCAAATGAAAAAGGAAAGAATATAAGAGTCTTAAAACTAAAACAACTTCATTAGGTTGATAGTGACATTGCCCTCGAAAATATTAATGACCTACCAAACTTGGATGATTAAGAATTCCAAGTCTTTTTCAAAGTCGTCTCAAAGCCCCTCAACGACCGGAACATAAAATGTTGGGGAAAGGAAGAAAATGCGGTTAGTACACCAATTGTACTAAGTATAAGACCATATGCACATGCATCATGAAATTATGCTCAAAATAGACATTTCATTAAAGTATGCAATTTCCTTTGAAAATCTTTATGCTCATACAAGAAGATCATACCAAGCAATAAGACGTATTCATTAAGTCATAGGCATGTCATCACAAGACCAACAATGTTAAGTCTAGTCAAGTCGAAAATTCATATCATATAATTGAATACATGGTCAAAGTAACTCTATCATCAAGTGCTAACATCAGCAAGTATGAATAAGAGCACATTTCAACATATCCAAAGTAAGACCATTACACATGACCCTCTTTAAGTCAACTTATGCAATGACTAAGCAAAGCCCCATAACCTTACTTAATGAAGTAAACCAAGCAATAACCATAACCAATGTCCAACTTCACATAACATAACATTAAGAGTACATAATATCATACTTTAGCAATAAAGACCAAGTACATGTTCATAAGAGTAATCGACATCACATAGTGTCATTAACATATAAGATTAGCATATACATGACATGTATAATTAATAGCATTTTCATGTATAAGAACATCCTCCTAAGACTTCCCTCAAGGCTAACTAGTGCAATGTCTAGGTAGAGTCCCACACCCCTACTTAGACTAAGCTAAACCCCTTAGTGTCATCTTGGTAGAGTTCATTCCTTTAGTTCACATTTTACCTTTGGGGAACATCGTACTTACCGCATAGACCACATCAGCTAATTTGGAATCCGGTGTCTTGAACCCTCAACCCAAAGAAGGCGGAACTTCTGCCAGGTAGTACAAAAACATGAACATAGAGCAAACTATGTGATCTACTAGCTATATTCCTATTGGTCCACCATAGTTCAAGAACCAGTAGGGAAAGTGTTTTGGATATATATAGATGTAAAAGAATAGATAGATAAGGAGGTCGGTAGCGGAATGGAGGGGGGTACGGGGAGTTGGGTTTAAGGAAGATTTATTGAGTGTGGAGTGGCGAGTTGAAGCTTTGCGGTTGTGTTAATGTTTGGCGAAAGTTGTTGAAGAGAGAGGAGTGGGAGGATTAAGAGTAGTCTGGAGTGAAAATTAAAGTAGGGAGCAGCTATGGCAAGTGTCGGGGAGAGGGGTGTTAGGTATGGGATTGGAGAGGTGGTTATGGAGGGAGGAGTGCAAGGCTGAGGAAGTGGGACTGTTTGGGTTAGGCGTGGTGGGTGTAAATGTGGGTTTATAGGGGATAGGGCGATCGAGGAACAGAATGGTTGCGGTATGGGTAGAGGTTGGGACTGGAGGGTAGTGGATGGGGAGGGAAAGCGGTCTCCAGTGATCAGAGTGGGGTAGATGGGATTTGTTAGACTTACGATGGAGTACAGGGCGTGTTATGGATCTTAAGAGAGTTAGGAGGTATAGATTGAGTGGATGTGGTGGGAGGTGTGTAGGGGCGGTGCCAGAGAGAGAGAAGTGAGGTGAGGAAGAGGTGGGAGAAAGAGTGTGGGGAATGGGTGGGCCTAGGAGGTGGGTGCGGCGTTGACGAAGAAGTGTGTGCGTGCCCGGGGGGCGAGGTCAACCGTGGAGTTTGTTGTGATGGGTCGTGGGGGGTTTGGCTAGTGTTTAGGATACTCGAGCGTGGTACAGGTGGAGGGAAGGGGGCGTGCATGATTAGGGGGTAGGTTTGAGTGAGATGGGGTGGGGGAGGGGCTAAGGGAGGGGGTTAGTGAGCCGGGGGATGTGTCTAGGTGTGGGTTTGAGGAGGCGGAGTGAAGCGACGATGGCGTAGGTCGGGGTGTGGACTAGGACCATAAGGTCTTGGAACGACGGGGTGTGAGATGGGGGCGGGGAGGGTATGTGGAGATGGTGTGCTGGGGTAGTTATGACGAAAGGGTTGAGTATTCGATGAATCAGTTTGGGATGCGCCTGGTTAAGCGATTTTAAGGCGTCGTTTAGAGTAGCGTGAGTAGGAGAACATTGGGGTAAAGTGGGGGTATTGGTGGGTTAGGTAGGAAGGTGTATAGAAAGCAGGGTTTGTGAAGGGTAGGTTGGGTAGGGTGGGAGGGAGAATTTGTAGGAGAGGTGGGAATTGGCGGGTTATTCATTGTAAAATGCGTGGATTATGGGGTGGGGTGTCGGGTTTTTTGTTAGCGCGGATGATATTAAGGCGGTTGTGCGAGTGGAAGGTTGGGGCGGTAAACATGAGGGGCGCAAAGAGCGCGGTGTTTTAGGCGAGGAAGCAAAGAGGTGGGGAGTTGTGGTTGGTAATGGCGTGTAGTGAAAGGGAGTGTGTTAGAGAAGGGCAGGTTTAAAAAAAAACAGGGTAGGATGATTGGGGAGGAAAAGAGTATTCGGGTTATACGGAGCGGGTTGGGGTGGGCAAAGTGGGCCAGGTTAGGGGTAGTAGGAAGGATGGCGCGTAATTCGAGGCAAGGGGGGAATGGAGATTGGCATTAGATATTGGGGAGGGGGCGAGATAATTTATATCGTTATAGCCGTGGGTGAAGGTTAGGAATTGAATTATGACAAAGTAGGATAGGGGGCTAGGGGGGGTTCGTAGGACGATGGGACAAGGATAGGGGGGAGGTTAAGAAATATGGTTAAATGAGCGAGTGGGGGGCGGATATATGTAGGATCCGAGGGAGATGCCGATGTGGGGGGGGGAAGACAGAAGGTAGAGGAGAATATGGGTGAAGCGCGTACGTTGATTAGTGTGGGAGTGGTGGGAAAAGACGGTTGGGAGGGTTGGGGGGTGGTGGGTGAAGGGGACGGGGGTAGATGCAGGAGGGTAGGTGTTGGGGGATATGGGGGGACATCGGCGGAGAGGAGCAGATTGGTTGATGTGGGGACGGGACGCAAGGGGGCGGGGGAGGGATGGGGGGTCGACGACTGTAAGATAGAAGGTGGGTAGCAACGTGTGACAGTTGTATTTAAGGTAAAATAAAGAGGTGGGGTTTAATGTCGGTGGGAAGGGGGTGAGGGGGGAGGGAAGATGGTGGGGAGGGTTGGGGGCTGTTAGGGATAGTTGATTGCTAGTGCTGTGTGAGGGGCTTAAGCAATAGAAAAGTAGGGTGTGGCGGGGTCTTGGGATGTAAGGTAAGTTAATGCTGGAGTCTGTCCACAAATGTTTACGGGTGAGGAAGGGGGAGGCTGTTGGAGTCGCATGATGGTGGTTTAGTAGTGTAGAAAAGAACAGGTTAATCGCCTTGTGAAGCGCGTATGTTGTTGTGGGAGAGCTAGTGGGAGATAAGGTTAGGGCATGGTGGAGGAACGTCTATGGCGCCGGAAGGGCGGCGCTGCAAAGCATGGGGTGGATTGGGTTGGCTGATATGGGAGGTGATGGAGGGGTTTGTTAGCTGTGGTGGTCGAGAGGGGTGTGAGAGGAGGTTCATGGGATGGTGAAGGTTTGTGGAGGTGGTGAGCTGGATATTTAGTGAATGAGTTGTAGTGTGGTTTCGGTAATGGGTAGTGAGCGGGGTGGATAGGGGGCGTAAGAAGTGGGGTGAAGTATAATTGAGGTGGGGTGGGGTGCGGGAAGAATGGAAGAATGTGCTTGTTGGGAAATAGGGGTGTGTGGGTGAGGGGACGCTAGGTGATTGTGGTAGCTGAGGTAAGCGGGGCTAGGGAAGTACAACGAGAATAAAAGGGTGGCTGTATTGCAACGAGTAGGAAAAGTGTGTGGGTGGCGCGCTGCGGTAAAGAAGGACATGGGGTCGGCGGTTGGAGTGTGGTGACGGAGATGGGGACAAAGAAGGGAGATGAACTGGAAAAATGATGTGAAGGAGAGGATTAAGGGAAGAGTTGGGAATGGAAGAGATAATGGAAAAAAGTAGGAGCAGGGGGAGGGCGGGGTCTGGGAAATGAAAGGGGAATCCTTGGTAAGGAGAGAACAGATGGTGGTTAGTGTTAGTGATCGGGGAAGCACTCAAGAGTAAAGTTAGGGGGGTGTTGGGGCACTCGCGTTATGGTTGGAGTTTGGGTGGCTCGAGAGGGAAAGTGGGGGGGGGGAGGTGTGGTCGGCTGGTTGGTGAGTTAGGGGAGGGGTGGGGGATGTAGTATGAAAGATGGAGAGCTAACGAGCTTAGGTGCCGATGGTGCCGGGGCGGTCTAGTCGGACCCGAGTTGAGTAAGGGGATATAATGCAGTATGTTAAGTTAGGGGCATGCGGTGATGAGTGGCGTTAGTAGGGCTAGGGCTGTCGGAAGGGTAGGGGCAATAGAGCTATACGATGCTGAGGGAGTCAGGCGGGACGAGGACGCGTATGGAGTAATAGGTAGTTGGTGTCGGGTATTTGGGATGTTTGGATGCTTGCGCTCCCTGTCTTTAGGAATGCGAATCTTGGATGGTGGGAAGACTGTGAGCCTTGTAGATGGGAGGGGCGATGGGGTGGGACGGTACTAGTTTGCTTGTGATGAGGTAGATAATGGGAGGGAATTTGGAGGAATTTGTGAGAGGCGAGATGCGGTGGTATGGGGGTGAAGAGGTGGGATTTGGGTGGTCGGGGTAGTGGGTGGGGGACGGGATGTACTGGCAAGACCTATGCAGGGGAATGATGGAGAACGCTCGTAGCTGAAGTCGAGCGGGTGGAAAGAACCCATGAAGGGTAGTAGTATAAGCGTGGTAGATGGTAAGGGGTAGGCGTAGCGGGGGGCATAGTGGTTCGAGGAGGTAGAGTTGATGTACGAACGTAGGTATAGTGTTCTGGAGGTGGGTTGGAGTCACGAAGGAGTTTGTCGCTGGGTGGGAATTAAGAGAAAATATAGAACATGGCGGGAGTTCGGGAGTTGTCGTGTGAGGGGGGGGAGAACCGCATGGTAGCTGTACGTGGAGCGGTAGAGGATCAGGGGGAGGGTGGGGGGGGGAGGTTGAAACTGGGTGAGTGGTTGGTGGTTGAAGGGGGCTTGTATTGAGTGAGTAAGAAGGAAGTAATTAGAATATGAGTGGTATGTGTTGGGGGATTTGAAGTCGAGTAAGAGACGAGGTGGAGAGGAGATGCGGATAACGGGGGAACAGGTGTGGGAGCATGGCGAGATCCAGGGTTGAGTGCGACGCCGATACAAGGGAGTGGAGCAAACAAGTTAAGTCTATCATGAGTTTGGGGACCGGTACGAGGGGGAATGGGTTAAGGCTAATTTGAGTAGAGGTGTAAGGCATGGGGGTATTGAATGCGATTGTCCTCATACCCCCTCTCACTCCTTACTCTCCCCCCATGTCCCCCTCTCTTCCCCTCTCCCTCTTACCGCTCTCTTTTTGCCCCTCCATCTCCACTTTCCTAGATCTCATCCCTTTCGGACTCTCGGCTCGCGCTGTAGTGGTTCGTCGAGTATTCCCGAATCTGTACACCCTTCGAATGGTCCCAGAATGCCGTTTCCTTCCCTCGCTTCTCGAATGACTGGAATTGTCACCACTCCACAACGATGTTCTGCCTGGTTCCCTGAATGCCCCCTTTCTAAGGCGGGTGTGTAACATTTCGACATGCGGTGTGGGAAGGAGCGTGTAGTGCAAGTGGCATCCGTAGAAGCAAGCTGCTTGTTGTATACCTACTCAGAAACGATGGTCAAAGGTTATAACGGACAATGTGAACGCAGATGCTCTGAAGTTGGCAGGATTAGCCAGAGGGGTGAATTAGAAAGAAGGGTCCGATATGACAGGTCTCATGGCAATGGGCTCGCTTGAGGTAGGAGGCGATAAGGATTTGCTTTGTGCGAGGAGGTTGGACTATTTGAGGGTTGATAGAGCAATGGGCGCCGAATGAATGGTGGCAGGAAAAAGGTCAGGCGGCGAATAAAGGGCTGAGGGGGTTGGTTGGCTGGATAAGATAGCGAATTGGAGTTTGGGTGGGTTGATTAGTGAGATAAGATGTGTGTGAAAGGGTTGAGCGGTGGGGCGCGAGTGGGAGAAGGCAGGATGATAGATGGTGCAAGTGAGGGAGTGTTTAAAGTGGGGAATTTCAAATTCTAGCAAATGGTGGGAGAAGACGGTAGGGGTTAGTAATATAGTAGTCGGCAATAGGATGTGTGAGGAGGAATAAGTAAGGAGTTGGTGCTGTGATCTAAATTGTGGGATGGAGGATGATTGGAGAGTGTGTATCGATAATATGGAGTAGGTGGGAGGTAATCGGGTTGTCTGGCGGTAGTGAGGGGGAATAAGGCCTGGTGGTTATTAGTAGTATAGAGACCTGGGGGGTAGGGCATCAATAAGAGACGAGGGTGGGTTAATGGGCATTGTTATCCCACCCTCACCAGTACCCCACATCTTTTTTACTCCATCCTTTCGCTTCCCTTTCCCTTCCACCCCTCTCCGCCTCACCCTTTCTCACCTGCCGCCATTTAGGCTCGATCCCCGCATAAAACAACAGCGATCTCTTACTTGCGGACTAGTACAACTGGGAGGTGCGCCTGAGTGGATGCTATGCATGGAACACGAAGATTCGTTTGGTTCTACCTGAAGAGTCGTTTTTCTTGTGATTTTGTGTTTCCTGCTTTCTTTATGATGCTCTACACCCCCCACATCCTAAAAGACCCACATAAACTCACAACGCTTCCAACCCATTGCGTTCCAATCCTAGCGCGAACTCAATCAAGACGAACTGCCTGATACTGAAAAGTTCATGTGGCTGCCGTTCCGAAAGATACACAATGCCCTCCTCTCCACCCTCCTTGTATACACCTTCTCCCTGTGACCACTCCCCCATCTCTCCCTACCCCAACAACTCCTCGCTCCAATTCTAGTTCCGCATTCCTCCCACGGCTATCCGTACCCAGCTACACGTCTACCCCCTTTTTTCGGATTCTCCCACCTCTCCAGATGGTGGACGCGTTGATGGGCCTCCTTTGCTCCAAGACGCGCCGCGTCAAGAATGTCTTCTATGATGTTTGGTTGCGGGTGGGCAGAAACGTACTAAACTACCCCCTTTCCCCTGCTACCCTCCTACTGCTCCGGCACTTACCCACACCTCCTCGGCGTGTCTTAGGTCTTCTTATCCACTCCTAACCCTACTCCTCTGCACTCGTCATTCCCTTTGTCACGCCTCTTCCCACTTTTCCTCCATTCTTACTCTTCTCTAGCCTGCCCCATCGTAATCCTTCCGTTACTAGCCTGTTTCCCCTTACCACTGCGACCTCTCCAAGTGCATCTCATCCTCTACAGTCCTTGGTGAATGAATCTGAGAATGTTCTTCCGTCATTCAAATACGATGACTGACACCTCAATGCACACTTGTTGTGATCATGCCACTCTGTGAACGATCTTATTATCTTTAGAGTGAATATTTCTCGAATATGCATTAGGATAATGTAGAAAGTCTGGAAGAAACTAGCGATGCGGATAGGTGGCGGAGAGCATATAACATCAAGAGCAAGAGTCGAATGAGGTGTGAGGCAAAATGGGAAGGTGTGTTACCTCGTTCCTATTCGGGCAACATAGTTCAAGAACCAGGAGATATAATTGGGACCATTGTTATGCTAAATGAATTGGAGTCTCTAATCTCAAGAGTACATTAGTGATCCTACCTTTCCTATGTGCGAAGAGATACTCCTCACTCTATTTCAGTCGGTGCTAAGATAAAGTCCCTTTTGAAATGCCTTTATTAATGATCATAGCTTAATGTAGGTCATAAGATCCATCCCTTGTATAAACATCATAATCATATCTCAATAAGGATTGAATGAGTATTGTCCTATGATTACAATCCATATATGAGGTTAGCACATTTACACATTCACTTCACGATAAGGCACATTGGTCAATTATCACCATCTTTATAACATTTACATCTTACCCAACACCTTACAACCATAATCAAGAGATTTCAATTCAACATCATACCAAGCCTATCAATCCTATACAAGTCATATGTCAATACAACATCATCACTTAACCACAAGTAACCATAATTGAAGTAAAGAGTTGAAATCATGAGACTTACCGAATCTTCTTCATAATACATCATCAAGGTGTCACCATCAACCCTTAACTCAAACCAACAAGGATGTAATATCATCACATAATAGTAACCAACCTGATAATAAAGCCAATTGAATCACTACATCACAATCCATCACTAGTTCATAGATTAAGATCAAAAGACTTAGATCAAAGTCATAATCTAGATCAATTACTCAAGAACTGCATGAATAGGAATCAAATCTCTGATGTGATTCATAATTTATACAATAAATCTAGGATATTCAAACGAATAATCCCAGTCAATTGACAACATTACAACCCATTCATATCCAGATCCACAACCTCGGGTTAAGGGGAATATGTCATCTCTACCAAACTTAGAAACCAACCCATACAAGAACTACTCTAATTAATTAAAATACATGTTAACTTCTATCAGAATCTCCCAAAGAAAATCATAACAATCAATTCACAATATTTAATTTCGAGTTGGAAAACCCCATGAAACCATCTGTTTGAATCAATTTGAAGGAACCCTCTTGGGAGAATTCCCAAAGGTCCGAAAGGAAGTCCCAAACCTTAGTGTTTGATGAGATTTATTGACAACCTTGGTGATTTAATGCCCTATCACCCCACCTTGAACCTTGGACTTCTATGGAGCTCGTCACTTGAGTGAGAAAGGAAGATAGATGGCAGATTAGTTTAGGTTTGTGTAATTATGAAGCTTAGGTTATGTCTATTAGATAGGGTCTTTATATAGGTGTTTTGATTAACTTATTAGGCCTTCCCTAAACCCCTAAGTCTATTAAACACTAATTAATTAACTCGAAGTCACGTGAAATCGAGCATCCCAAAACAGACCCCTCACAGATGACCCCCCGTCCACTCCCCGTCGAAATGACAACCAAGGACGCAACGGTCTTGTTGGTTCCGTTGATTAGAGAACTGTGGCAAACAAGGCCTCTCATGGATTTGTCTAAGTGTTCATCGACGGTGTACTCGACACTCCCCCGTCATGACACCGGCTTCGTGGATTGCACTCATCTGTGCGCACTGCCTTTTGGCAGCTTCTTGCCAAAATGCAAGGGTCCTTCTCAAAAACCTTTTGTTGGTCCTTGGGGAGTCGTGCCCGGACGTTTCAACTATGAAATAACTGTAATATTTGTTAGACACCCTTTCACCAATTTTCATTATTTTTCGACTCCTAAAAGCTAGTCAAATAGGTTAAGGCACACTAGCACCTCATTGAACTAGTTTCCGGACGTCATGGACGTTCTTTGATGTTTTGATTTCTAAACTTCCTAAATAACTGATATTCATTAAACTAGACCTTAAAACATGTCTAAGTCATTTCACGAGATTCATGTTAGGCTCGTAGAACCGCTTCTTAAAACTTTTGAAGGTTTTACATTATCACCCTTATAACATTCGTCTCCGAGTGGACACTAAAATCTCGTAAAAGTAGGAATAGAATCAAGACTAGCAGCCCACCAATCAACGATAACAATAACATGAGTTACATTTCAATCATGCACTTTACACACGCAATGTAAAACTTCAATTACCACACATAAGGCTCAAAATCACTTATAAGGAAGTTCTTCTCACATGACAACACATGATCTCAACATACCTACTGATCCATTATGTGAAGGTCAACTTACCAACATGCTCTATATCATTTCATAAGACACTCACAATCTCATGCAACAACATTAATCAAAATAAGCCAAGAGCAAAATTGAGACCATTTTCAGTTAAATTAGGCATATGTTCACTGTAGGATGACACAAAAAATACACATTTTTTGCAAACGTCAACCAAAATGCAAGCAACTTAAATTTTAGTCATTATTTTCCATTATTAAGAGGAAATCTCTAACCCTATTGATCAAATAGATGAGATAACAGACTTTATGTCAGCCTCGGCCCTCCCATCTCGCCCCTCCAATAGGTGATTTCTTCATAACAACCTTTAGCGAACCACCTCCTTGTTCCTTAACCTCTGTATCTGCCTATCAAGGGTTTGAATCGAACCTCCTCATAAGAGAGGTTATCTTGAACACCAAGACCCTCATCAAAAGAATGGACTCGGGATCACCGATATACTTCTTAAGCATGGAAACATAGAACACCGGATGAACCGAAGCCAATTCACTAAGAAATTTTAACTCATATGACACTTTACCAATCTTTTGTAAAACTTCATAAGGACCTACATAACGAGGACTCAACTTTACTTTCTTGCCAAATCTAACCACCCCTTTCAAGGGTGAAATTTTCAAATACACCTTATCACCTTCTTCAAACTCTAAATCCCTTATAATATGATCGACATAAGACTTTTGCCGGCTATAGGCTGTTTGCAATCGGTTCCTTATGACATGAACCTTCTCCAAAATCTTATAGATAAAATCGGGACCCAAAAGTGAAGAATCACCCACTTCAAACCATCCAGTTGGAGATGTACATCTCCTACCATACAAGTCTTCATAAAGAGCCATAGATATATTGAATGGTAGCTATTGTTGTAAGCAAACTCCACCAAAGGCAAATGCTTATCCCAATTTCCCTTGAAATCAACGATACAAGCTTAAGCATATCTTCAAGCGTTTGAATAGTACACTGCACTTGACCATCCATTTGAGGATGAAAAGCGGTGCTTAACTTCACCTTGGTACCCAATCCTTTTTGGAATGATCTCCAAAACCTAGATGTGAATTGTGCACCCCTATCCGATATGATAGATAACAGAATACCATGGCAACACACAATCTTATCTATGAAGATCTTTGCATAATCTTCTGCTGAATAGGTAGACTTGACGAGAATAAAATGAGCGGATTCGGTCAACCTATCCACAACCACCCATATAGAGTCATATTGCTTTTGTGTCCGAGGTAATCCTACCACAAAATCCATATTGATGTCTTCCCACTCCCAAGTAGGAACTTGGATTTCTTGAAGTTAACCACCTGGCTTTTGGTGTTCGGCTTTCACTTATTGGCAATTTGGACACTTTGCTACAGTTTCCGCTATGTCCTTCTTCAAGCATTCCCACTAAAACACTTCCCTAAGGTCATGATACATCTTTGTCGAACCCGGATGAATGGAGTAATGGGACCCATGAGCTTCCTCAAGAATCCGATTCCTCAAACCATCTACATTGGGAACAAACAACCTTCCTTGATACCTCAAGACACCATCACCCATAAGGAGAACGAGTCTTTAAGCTTACCAAGAATCGATTCCTTCAACTCCATCAATGGTTGATCAAGGTGTTGTTTGGATTTCACATCAACCAACAATAATGACTTGGAGTTATTACGGACCATAAAACCACCATTTGGAAAATCTTCCAACCTAACATCCAACCTAGCCAACCTATGAACATCTTTCACTAGGTCTTTCTTGACTTCCTCTACATGAGACACACTGCCCATGGTCAGACTTTTAGAGCATCCGCAAACACATTGGCCTTGCCGGGGTGATAAAGAACACTCATGTCGTAATCCTTCAACAATTCGATTCTTTGTCGGAGATTTAACTCCTTTTGAGTATATACATATTGGAGACTCTTATAGTCGGTATACACAACTACATGGACACCATACAAATAATGCCTCCTTATCTTCAAGGCAAATACTACGGCCGCTAACTCAAGATCATGAGCTGGATAGTTTCTCTCATGCACCTTAAGTTGTCTAGAAGCATAGTCTACTACTAAAACATGTTGCATAATCACACACCCTAAACCCACTCGGGATGCATCACAATATACAACAAAGCTCTTTGTACCCTCCGGTAAAGTCAACATCAGAGCGGAAGTAAGCCTATCTTTCAAGACTCGGAAGCTTCTCTCACATGCCTCCGACCACTCAAATTTCTTACTCTTTTGGGTCAAAGTAGTCAAGGGAGATGAAATGGACGCAAAACCATCCACAAACCTCCGATAATAACCCACTAGACCCAACAAAACTCCTAATGTTGATTGGAGTCAATGGTCAAGGCCCATTCTTGACCGCCTCGCTTTTCCTTGGATCAACCTCAAATCCCTCACTAGAGATGATTTGGCCAAGAAATGCCACCGACCTCAACCAAAACTCACATTTGCTATACTTGGAAAATAATTGGTTCTCCTTAAGCACTTGTAACACCACCCTCAAATGGTCCATGTGATCACCCTATTTTTTGAATATACCAAGATGTCGTCAATGAAGATGACAAATGAAGTAACTTTGAAACACCCTATTCATGAGACCCTTAAATGCCGCGGGGGAACTTGTGAGACCAAAGGACATCACTAAGAACTCATAGTGACCATATCTAGTCCAAAATACCATTTTTGGTATATCCTCACCTCTCACCCTAAGTTGGTGATACCCCGACCTCAAGTAAATCTTAGAAAAGTAGCTTGCCCCTTGGAGTTGATTAAACAAGTTTTCAATCTGAGGGAGAGGATACTTTTTATTAATAGTGACTTTATTGAGTTGGTGATAATCAATGCACATTCTAAGGGACCCATCCTTCTTCTTTACGAACAAAATCGGAGCACCCCATGGAGAAATACTAGGTCTAATGAAGCCTTTGTCTAGTAAATCTTTGATTTGAGACTTCAACTCTTTCAATTCGGCCGGAGCCATCCGATAAGAAAGAAATTAAATGGGATTTGTATCTGGTAATAGGTTGATACCAAAATTAATTTCCCCTTCGAAAGGAATATCGGGAAGATCATTAGGAAAAATCTCCAGAAATTCCTTCACTATGGGACCCACTAAATGGAGAATTTTGTTTTAGTCTAATCTGGACTCTTACTATATGGGTTTAAAACCACCTTTTGGAGACCTTTGCATACTTTCAAAACAAAGAGAGGATACGCCCTTAGGAACAGATTTCCCCACTTCCTTACCAACGGGGCTCATTTGGAAAAGTTAAAATCACCACTCTCGTTTACAATCAATCGAGGCAAAGCCAAACAGCAACCAATCCATACCCAAAATGAATCAAAAATCAAAGCCATAGCAAGATCTACTAGTTCAAATAAGAAAAAAATTTATTGGGCAAAATTATTGGACAATTCTATCACCCTTTTGCATAACCGACTCACCCACCGGGGTATCACTATAAAAGTTCATGAAAATATCGGGTAAAATGTCAACTTTTTATCTATAGCGGCGTAACAAATGAAATGTAGAAGGGATCAAGGTATGGTTATACATCGATAGAGAGACTTTCAACATCCCGGTCACGATGTGGGAGAAGTTTCTCTTGCTCACCCCTAGAGCGAGAGGAGAATAAGAAGCGGTCTTCTTCTTGAAGAATCATTAGAAACACTTGCATGCCCACTTCCTTGGCGCTTTTCCCTTTTTAAATTGTGGTAATCTCAAAACTTTGTGTCCACTTTTACCACAACCAAAATAATGTCGTTCCCTTAGCATTAACCAAAATTTTTTGGCCGACTTTCACAAGTGGATTTCTGGTTTGGTGAACTAGTACCCCTTCACCTTTTAGGATTAGGTATTTTTGACCTCTATAATCACTAGCCCTTAGGCGAAATAATTGAAGTAAAACGATTAGAAAAGCTATTTGAAACCTAGTTGTCTTGGATATCAAGCCTACCTTTTGAAGAACCACAATCAAAAGACTTTGCCCTCTTGGCATCCCTACTCTTCCCCTTAGCCCTTTCCTTTTACACTTGTTAAGAATAAACCATGAGACGAGAAATGTTCATATTGTCATGTAGCATAGACGAATAAAATTTCTCTTGCAAATCATCAGACACTCCCGTCACAAAGTGGTTCATTTCATCTCTAGGATCGGAAACCAAAAAAGGAGCATACTTTGACAATTTAATTAATTTCAAAGATTATTCAAGTACACTCATACCTCATTGAAGAAGGTTGATGAACTCCACCACCTTAGCTTCCCTCTTCTCCCTAGGAAAGAGTCTATCAAGAAAAGATTTCTTCAAAATCTCCCAAGTCAACTGTTACCTGTTTGGCCTATGTCACTCACGTGGTTCGTACCCAAGTTTGGGCCAATCGTTGAGTTGGTAAGTAGAAACTCGACCCGTCTCACCATTATCAACCCATAGCATAGAGGACTGAGTAGATTTCATCAATGAATCTTGGGGAGTCTTCTCAAATTTGGACCATAGAAGTAAGGGATTCATCCTAGGGAAATCCCTAAAGCGAGAGGGCCTATAGTTTCCACTGTTGGTTTGCTCGGGGTTAACTCCCGATAGCTTTGGGCCGTCTTGGAATGAGATTGGGTAGTGATGGAGCATTGTGCTGAGAGTAATTGACTTGGGCCATGTAAGATAAGTAGCCTACATAATGGTCACCATCCGTCAAAGGAGGAGGATTGACGGAGCTTGATCATCATAGCTTTTCTCATGAGGGAGGGGACTTGAAACCACGGGGGTGACACTAGTGATGGAAATATTTTCCTCAAGTCTTAGTGCTAGCGCCTCATTCGATTATCATTGCATATAAATCACTAAAAAGGATTATATGCGAAAAACCACATAGAGTCAAACTTAGACATACGATATGACTCAAGAAAGTGAGAGGTCCTAAGCCCTCATATAGATTCTATCCAATAAGTGTGTGGGTGCCTTCTATATGGAGTAGGAAGAATCGACATAGACGTGGTTGAGAGAGACATCAACTCAAAAGATATGGGGACGGGCGATGCTCTGATACCAAGTTTGTCACCTTCGAGAGGAGAACCTCTAGACGTACCGGCGTCGTCGTCATCTCTTGAGAAATAAGACAGCCTCTAGCGTACATTCATTACATTCATAAGTCAAAATTTGCGGGCAATTTAAAACTTTCATTCTTTACATTGAGGGTGTACATTAGACCTATAACATAACATACTATTTATATGAGTAAACATAGACACTCTATATAGGATGATTACGTAGTAATCTAATTTATTGGCACATAGACTAAGGATAAACAGTCATAAAGAGACGTCTCATCTCATAAGATCGAGCAAGAATATAACAATTTTGGCAAAGCCCACAATCAATATAATAAGGCCTATATAGGGTATTACAATATTTGCACTAAAATGAAAAGGAATTCTTGAACAAAGCGTCTAAAACGAAAACAATTCATTAGCTGATAGTGACATTCCCTCGGAAAAGTGAGGACCTACCCAATTTTGATGGTTTTAGAATGCTAAGTCTTCTTCAAGTCGTTCTCAAAGCCCCTAAACGACCGAAACCTAAAATTGGCGGGAAAAGGAAGAAATTGGGGTTAGTAACCACTTATTAAGTATGAGACCATAGCACGATCATGAATCATGATCAAAAGGGACATTAAGTTAATTAAGTATGATTTCCTGAAACCTTTATTGCTCATACAAGAAGACCATACTAAGCAATAAGGACATATTCAATTCATATGAAGGTACAATTACAAAACAAAATGCTAAAGTCTAGTAAAGTCAACATCATATAATATAAGTCCAATTTTACATGACAAATTAACTCTATTATCAAGTGCTAATATACAACAAACAATTATAATGCTAAATTTCAACATAACCAAAGCAGGACCATTATAATGACCTCTTAAGTCCACTCTGTGCAATGATCTAAGCAAAGCCCAATAATCTTACTTAATAAAGTAAACTAGCAATAAAACCATAACCAATGTCCAACTTCAAAAACATAAAATTAAGAGTACATAATATCATTACTAGCAATAGGAAAAGTACATTTCATAAGAGTCATCACCATCACATTAGTGTCAGTAACTATAAGATCATATAGACATGGCATGTACAATCAAGAGTATATTAATGTATAAGAAACACCCTCCTAAATACTTACCTCAACGCCGAACTAGTGCAAATGTTTAGGGTAGAGTTCATATCCTACCTAGGACTAGCTAAAACCACTTAGAATCTTAGTTAGAGGTTCATTCCTTTAGTTCTATTTTACCTTTTGGAAACATCTTTCCTTATATCAACATAGACCACATTAGTGAATGTGAGGTCCGGTGTCATGCAACCATATATCGAAAGAAGGCAAACCACGTGCCAAGGTAATACCAAAATGGGAACCCAGAACAAATACGTTGAAACCACTAGCTAGTATCTATCGGGGGGGAACATAGTTTAAGATAAGAGATATAGTTGGACCTTTATTCTACATGATTTAAAGTTCCAATCTCAAGAGTAAATTAGTGATCCTACCGTGCCCTATGTGGAAAAGGACACTCCTCACTCTAGACAGTGGTTGCCTGCTAGCTATAGAGTCACTTTTGATGTATTTCTTATAATCATAGCTTATGTAGGTCAAGGTTATCTTTGTATAAACATCATAATCATAGCTCAATAAGGATTGCGTGATTATTGTCCCTTTCATTACAATCTATATAAGTGAAGTTAGCACATTTATACATTCACTTCATGATAAGGCACAAATTGGTCAATTATCACCACCCTTATAACATTTACGTCTTAGCCAACACCTCACAACCATAGTCAAGACATTTCAATTCAACATTATACCAAACCAACAATATTAATACAAGGCGTACGTCAGTACACCATCATCACTTAACCACAATTGAAGTAAAGAGTTGAGATTAGAAGGCTTACCAAGTCTTCTTCATAATCCATCAAGGTCTTACCATCTACCCTTAACTCAAACCTTCAAGGTAGTAGTATCATCACATAATAGTAACCAACATGATAACAGAGCTAATTGAATCACTACATGACAATCCATCACTAGTTCATAGCTTAAGACAAGAGACTTAGGCCAAAGTCATAATCTAGATCAATTACTAAAGAACTAACATGATAGGACTAAAATTCACCTTAATATATTCATAATTGATACAATAACGTCGTAGGATAGTAATTCAACCAATATCCAAGTCAATTGAACTAACATTACACAATTCATATCAAGATCACAACCTAGGGTTAAGGGGAATAGTTCATCTTCTACAAACTAGACTAATCTATAAAGAAATAACATAATTGATTTAACGTACATGTTAATCTATTCATAATATCCAAAATAAATCATAAACATATTAATTCATAAGATCAATTTCGACATTGGAAAAGACCCACATGAAAACCCATCTTTTGAAATCAATTTGAAGGAACCCCTTAGGAAAAGATGTCCCAAAAGTGAAAGGAATCCCATACCTTAGTGTTTGATGAATATTTATGGATAAAACTTGGTGATTGAATCCCTAGAACCCACCTTGACCTTGACTTCTGGAGATTTCTTCAACTTGAGAGAGAAAGAAGAGAGAAGGAAGAGAGAGTTTGGGTTTGTGAATTATGAGAGCTAAGGTTAGTCTAATTAGGTTAGGGTCTTTATATAGGTTGTTAATTAACTTAATTAGGCTTCCCTAAAACCTTAAATGATTAATTAACCTCATAATTAATTAACTCAAGTCACTTAAAATCGAGCAGCCCAAAACAGACCCTCACAGACGACTCCCCGTCCACACCTCGTTTGTCAATTGACGGACCAAGGACCTACCGTCCTGTTGGTTCGTCGTTGAGTTTAGAGACTCTTAAAAATAGGGCCCTCATGGATTTGGCTAAGTTTTCATCGACGGTTTCCATTGACGCCCCATCGATTGACACATGCTTCGTCGATTGCTCTCGTCTGTGCACACTGCCTTTTGGCAGCTTCTTGACAAAATGCAAGGGTCCTCCTCAAGGGCCCATGGTTGGTACTTAGGGAGTCGTGCCTAGACGTTTCTACTATGAACTAACTTGAATATGTGTTAGACACCCTTCCACCAATTTTCATCATTTTTCGACTCCTAAACGCTAGTCAAATAGGCTAAGGCACACTAACACCTCATTGAACTAGTTTCCGGACGTCATGAACGTTCTTTGACATTTTTATTTATAAACTTCCTAAATAACTCATATTCATTAAAATATACCTTAAGACAGTGTCTAAACCTTCTGACACTCATGTTTGCCGCTAGACCACGTCTTAGACTTTCGAAGTGTTACAAAAGCATAACATAAACTTGAACTTGATAAAAATGGATAATACACTAAACTTCAAAAATATGATACTCGACTTAAATACTAAACTCATGATACTCAAGGATAATGCACTAGTAAAAGATGCAATATATGGAAAGCTTTATAAAATAGTAAAAACAACTTAGTTCGTTAAAGAAAATTCAATAACAAATTCAACTTTACTTATATAATAAAGTAATATAGTTTCTGTGGGAGATTCCAAACCGACAACCACCACTATGAGCCTAAGTGATGGTACAACATTTTACCTCACGCTGCCAAGGACCATCCTATTCCTTGCCATCAGTATAGATACTGAACTACTAAGTGGATCCACTAGTCCATGCTAAAAAGCAGTAAGGAATCATTAAAAAGTATGACCTTTTTTTTTGCCCATGATTGTTAGATGGTTTATGAAGACTTAGTTAATATGAACTCGCATCCCTATATCGTGCTCAATAATACTCCCATAAGTAATCTTAGCTCATATGTTTTTAAAACAAATTCTTTCTTTTCTTTGAGATAATTACTCAAAACTTAGCTTAAAATCTCTCTTGGAAATTGTAGTTTCCTCTTTATTGAAAAACAAGCTTAAAGTCTCTTCTGGAAATCTCAGTTTCCTTTCTTATTCAAATATCTTTTAGAAATCTCAGTTTCCCCTCATCTTAAATGTGAAAACATTTACTCTTGGGAATACTTAGTTCTCATATATTATTTTAAAGAAAATGTACTTTACTCTTACTCTTTACTCGATTTTAAAGCTTAAGTCTTAAAACAAAATTGAAGCATTTGTCAAAGACTTCTTAATATATGGTTCATGATGAATTATGGACGTGAATGACTCAATGCAAGGTTTGCAATAACCATAGTTCTATAACTCAATATTTGGAACTCAAGAAGTTCAATGATACTACTCCTTTCAAGAATGCTCAACTCGGAGGGTTCATGCAGAATTATAAGCATGAACTACTCAATTCAAGGACTCAAAGATACTTCACATCTCAAGACTACTCGACTCATTGGGTTTATGCGGAATTATGGACATGAACTAATCAACTCAAGGGCTTCACGGGAATATATAGTGGTCCCATAATTAAAAATATAATCTCAAAAGGGTTATAAACTCAATACTCAAGAGTTAGAACTTTAAGATACTACTCCTCCCCATGATACTCAAATTTATGGAGTCCATGTGCAATTTATGGGCATGAACGACTCAACTCGAAGGTTTAAATAACTACATGAAACTCATATATACACAATGGCGTACACATGATTTTTGTAAGTGGTGTCAATATTTAAAAATAAATAAATCATAAATAATTAATATAAAAATATCATATTAATATAAAAATTATTTAAAATGTACTAATAAAATATAAATCAAGTAAACTACAACTACTCTCCTCAATGAGTTTTGATATTTTGAAATGTATTTATAATAGCCTCATTGAAGATAGTAACATAATATTTCTTTCTCTATATATGTCGCCAAACAACCACTCAAAAATCATCATCCATTTGATTTCTTTAATCAATCTTGATTTTGAAAGCTTCAAAAATAATATCTATCCATTGAATTGATCTGAATTATAAATTTAAATAAAATAAATAACTCTACAAAAATACAAGAAATTAAATCTATAAAAGGTTGATGAATATTAGAGAAATTTCAACTAAAACTATAACGATGGAAGATTAAAAAAAAGTGAACTTACAATTAAGAGAAAATCGCAATGGCATGTAATAAAATTCCTATAATAGGTAATAAGTTGTATTCTAGTTCAATTGGTTTATTATAAGGTAATTTTAATAGGAATGATAATGTTGGAGGTTCAAATCATTTTGACAAACTTTTCTAAAATGCCTAATAAAATGAAAGTAAAAGCTGCTGCTACTGGGTTCGAACTCACGCACTGTAACTGCAACAACAATTTCGCTCACTATGCAAACCAACGAGCCAAGAAGTTTTCATCCTCGAGAAGTGTCATTAATAATATTTGTACGCCTTTAATTTTTTTCCAAATTTTTGTATATGTTTATATACTAAAAATTCTCAACGAACCCGTGTCGGGTGACCCCCCTTTGTATAGGGTGGGTCAGCCCTTGTATATACAACTCTTCTCATTCTCTTACTTTTCCTCAAATCTTAACTTAAACAAATTTGCTTCTCAAATGGAGTAACAATTGATTGAACTTAAAGATTTCTGAAACCTACTTTTACCACTTCTCTGAATGTGAATTATGAATTTAAGAGTTTTGGTTCATGACATGGAGAATCTCATGATGACAAAGTAGACTCATGAGTAAATTCTCTTCATTCTCATACTCATTTTGTCAAGTCTTGAAACAAGTTACTAGAAGTGTTAGAAGACTCCACAAAAGGACTCAAAGGGAATTTCTTAAAATGCTCGAAAGAATTCTCAAAACTTAACTCTCAACTCTACCTTGAACTTGAATTTGAATTATAAATTCAAGGTTATGATCATGTTAGGAATGATTTTAGGTATTTAGAAGTATCTTAGAGTAGTTATAACCGAAAGGGAGTGGAGGTGCACTTTAAACGAAATCAAACGGAGCAACAAAAGACAAACTGGACGGGGAAGACGACCCCAGCACACTGAGTGGGGCGGGGCGCCAAACCCTAAAACTTAAAAGGAGGGTTTGGGGTGCTCTGGCTGGCGCATCGGGCCAGGAACCAGTATATTTGATGAATTTCCTTGCTCATTTTCTCACCCTAACTCGCCTAGAATCGAATAGTTTCTTCCCCAATCACTTGGATTTGATTACCTAACATAAGTACACTCCAATATACTCATTACAACCCTCAAAACACTCACTTACATCTCAAGAAATCATCAAAGCCCAACACAAGAAGATTTAGAATGAACATTAAGAACATCTATCAAGAACACTAATCTTTCAGCTTCAAGAATGAAATTTGCACTGAAAATAACATATTTGGCGAGTCGGTGAACAAATACAACACTATGGAAGCTTACATACCTCTTAGATATCAAAACCATGGCGAAAATCCGCAACAATACGCAAGAATCTCGACGAACGCTTGATCCTCTCCTCTTTTTTCTTATTTTCTCTTCTTGAACTCTCAACTAAAACTCTAGGCGCATATTAGGATTATAAAACACAACATAATAGGATTATAACCTTAAAATATTACTAAAAATTAATTAAATCTGATTGGATAAGGAAAAGACTAAAACACCCCTCACTATTTTCGGCTAACTTTCCTTAATTGGACAACCTAATTTCAAAAGGTCATATCTCACTCATCCAAACTCAGAACTTAGTAAGCTCGGTGGAATTTGAAAGATAATTCAAAGATCTTTCGTAAAGTATCTTTTATAACTCCTACATCATCTTGTGCTAGGAATTATGGTCATTTGAAGTTAACCCTAAATTCATACTTAACTTAACTCTCCGAATTTCAGATTTTTGTTATTTCCAATCAAGTTATTTTTGAACTCAAGGTGCTACATCTAGTGGTCTGACCTTAATACTTAAGAAATTTTTAATTCCTAGGCAAAAAATTACTCACTATGAAGGATGGTTGAAGTCTTATCTCATAAAATTTCCGGGGTGTTACAGTGAAGCTTGGGAAGGAGAAGAAAGAAAAAAATAATAGTAAAATAAAAGTTTATATATGTAGTTATTAAAAAATATTTCAAAAATCAAGTTTAATCTTACTTAGTTTTTGGTTTCCACGCTCTTTAGGTAAGTGATATACACTCTCTCTATAAAATATCGAGAAATGATTCAATAATTTTAGACTAATCTAGTAAAAGGGTGTATTAGGACCCCCACAAAGTTTGAGTGTCTTTTCCAAAAACAGCTCTTACTTTAATGGGGTATATGTGTTTTCCCATGATTCAGTTTGTTTCTCACATATTAAATAAAATATTTTTGGTTTTATTTAACTGAGGTCTTTATATTAGCTCATTTGAATGTTTTAAAATATAATTATAATGAGAAAATAACCACTACTAGAAATAAGCTATACATCGACTACAAATCTCGACTAAAAATATGTAATTAGAAATCTGGAAAATTTTCTGACTACATTGATCGGTACATCAAAATTTATATTATTTTATTATTTTAAAAAAACTTCGACAATGATTTCGACTACTGAAGTCGTACGATTTATGCAATAAAGTTAACAAAATAATTGACTAGTTTTATAGATTTCAGTAGTCAGGAATTTGTCAAAATAATTAAAATCTTGTTTGGGAACTTACTCTAGTCGGCCAGTGTTTTAGTTAGTTTTAATTAATATTATTAATTTGTCGCTAAAGTAAAGCAAATAGGTGAGTCCCTACTTCAATCCTAGGCATCAACATTTTACTTTATAAATATTTCTTAGTCAGTAGATTCGAACCCATATATTGCAAAATTGTCTAAAAAAGTGAAAACTGACTAGTATTCTGACCCATTTTTCACTAACATTAATTAAAAAAGAAAAACTTAATTAAAAGAGAGAAAATTACTCTACAGGTAAATTTAGTATTTAGACTCTTTTTTTCACTAAAGAAAAACTACTGTCTCTCTAAAGCTACTCTGTAGCCTCTTCTCACAGCATTCGTTTCACTTTGGTTGAGGACAAATCGTTTTAGATTCTAAAGAAAATCGTTTCCAGAATCGTTTGAAAGAGGTAACATAAACTCTTCTCCTTTTTCGGGTTTCAATTTGGTTGAGATATTGTAAAGTCGATCTTCTTCTTTAGGGTTTATATTTGATTGAGGTTTTGTAAACTCTACTACTCTATAGTGTGAAATTTTTCCCGAGAAACCTTCCAAAAAAAAAAAAAAAAAAAAAGGGGGGTGGTTTTTGTGTTTTTTTTTGAGATTATTAAAATTGTTTTGGAAAAAATACATTTGTTGCTCTTTGTTTGGACCTGATGCCCATGTATTATGGTAGAATTTTGTTTCACTTTCTTAAAGTATGTCTCTGAGCTTTATGAAAATTAGTCACTTTACGTGATAGTGGGATAATCTTTTTTGCCCCTTTTTGCTTTAGCAAAAGCTAGACCTCTTTTTTTTTTTTTTTGAAAAAATATATTGGGTATTGGAGTTCTTTTTGCTGCCTTTGCTCTAGAGTATATTAGATATAAAGGTGATAAATATATAGAGTATATATCATGTTCTCTGTTTCTTCTTGTTTTTTCTTATTTGAAATCAAAATGTAATTGCAGACATTAGTTTATTACTTGTAACACATAAATACCAGAAATTGTAAAAGAGCAATAGTTCTAGTGCAACTCTGACCATACATACATGTTTTGATCTTAGGAATAAAACATTAGTATAGGAAGAGTAAATTAATATTCAATTTTACAAAAGAAAGAAGAGTAGTAGTGACAAAAAAAACACTTGAAGAAGAAGCATGAAAAGAAGACAGATAGAGGTTGCATATCTGTCTCCTAAGTCTTAATTTTCAGTGTAGTATTCTATATGTTCCATGGGATAGGGGGAAACTGAGTTTCTTTTTTGGTTTTTAGTATTAGTGATTATTATATTTTGAGCATAGGAAACTGAGCAAGTTTGTCAGTGAAATTCAAGAAAGATTGGAGTTGCGGTGGGGAGGAAATGACTTGTACAACTCATAGGATCAGTTGCTTACGTTACTTAGCTTATTTTTTTCTTCACATTAGGTGGTAAAAATTGATTTAAAAATAATTATTTAATATGTCATGCAGCTCGTAAGAGTATTTAATCTAAAAATGGGGTGGTTGTAGCCTTACATACTGATTATTTATTTGTTATTTGATTACATGTCTTTGTTCGTTATAGGATAGTTGGTGAATGTACTGCAATGTTTTTCTCATTTATTTTTGATTACTCACCTACATATGTTTGTTTCTTATGTGTATAGAAGTGATAGTGTCTAGGAATTGGGGGATCATCACGCCTGATAAATTCGAAGAAAGTTGCAGGTCTCTTGTCCTTTTGAGCAATACTCATTTTTTTCCTTAACTAATACTCTAATAGAGTACATTGATAGAGTTCAACTATATCTTCCTTTCTGTGAATAATCCCTTTGTTTGAGTTGAGGTGATAGAGTTCAACTATATCTTCCTTAACTAATACTCTAATAGAATACTCTTTATGTATATATATCGATTTTGAACATTATAAAAACAATTCTAGAGGTTGACTTAGTGGTTAAGAGGATTTAAAATTCATCTCGAAGTTCCAAGTTCAAATATGAAGGGAGAGAAGATTAAAGGGAAAGAAGACTAAATTTAATTAGGTATACGAAGCAGTTTGAAGAAAGATTTAAGATTTATCAAACATCAGATTAGTCTTGGTCACAATAATCCAGCCAAATGATTTTCTCTTTGGAACCTTATCTATCATCCAAACCCATATCACAGCTAGTCTTCCTGGTTTGTTTCATCCTTTTTAGTCATATTTACCTAGAGTATTTTATCATCCTTTAGATGATGATCAATAAAGAATAAACTGCTTTAAGAATTTAGCAACGAGCTACGCCTTTTTCTTTAATTAGGAAACTTCGTAGAACGGAATGGGCTAAAGGGAGTTAAGAAAACACATAAACTACCAGTTGTGAAGATAAGTAATGGATTATAAAATAAGAAAACTTTGAATTTCTTCATCTTCTATTTTTTTTATATTCGATTAACATATTAGAGTTAATATATGCTTAATTTTCTCTAAAGAACCGGATTGCTAGTTTGTTCAGTTAAATCTTAACTTTTTTAATTCGTGTAGATGAAATTTGCACATTGTAAATGGATGTATGATAGAACTCATCCTATTCGTGCAGGATTGAGGGTGGAATTTATAAATAGGGTTAAAGAATTTATTGCAAAGGCGAAAACTAGAAATAATTTTCTTATAGAAGGCTCAACTAGGTGTCCTCGTGCGAAATGCAAGTGTATAAATTTAATGAAACCAGATAAAATTGAATTTCATATTTTGAAGAATGGCTTTATGGATAATTATTATGTGTGGACTGTTCATGAAGAGAATGACGCCAATGTAGCTACTGTTGATTTTCAGAATGCGTTTGATGATGTTGATAATCCTGTAGAGAATAATACTGTTGAAAATTCTTGATTCAATGAAATGTTGAGGGATGTTTTTGGGATGTTCCTAGGGGTTCAATTAGAACCAAATGATGAGGCTAAGCGCTTCTATGAAGAGTTAACTGAAGCTAGTCGACCATAATATGAAGGTTCAATGCATTCTAAGTTGCTTGTTGTTGTTTGATTGCTAATTATAAAGTCATATTATTCAATTTCTCAAGCGGGAATGGATTCTATCATTGGACTTATGAATTAGCTTAATCCGAGTAAAATTGACTTACATAAAGATTTCTACACGACAAAGAAGATGGGTTTTAAGTTAGGACTTCCATCAGAAAGGATTGACTATTGTGGAAAGGTTGCATGTTATTTTACAAGGATGATGCAGTTTAGAAAATTGCAAATTTCGTAATCAAGCTCGTTATAAGGAAGTCACAAATGTCAAACGGAAGAAGGTTCCAGTTAAGTCAATTTATTACTTATCCCTTATACCTAGGTTAAAGAGGTTATACACATCAATGAGTTCTGCTCCTCATATGAGATGATATTATGAGCATAAAAGGCCACCTGGTGTTCTATGTCATCCATCAGACGGAGAAGCATGGAAGAATTTTGATAAAGTTTTTGCTGACTTTGCTAGTGAACCTAGAAACATTAGGTTGGGATTATGCAGTGATGGATTTACTCCATTTTCAGTCTCTCCGGCACCATAGTCATGTTGGCCAGTATTTGTTATGCCATATAATCTCCCCCCTTAGTTATGTATGACAAGTCTATATTTGTTCCTAACTTGCGTTATTCCAGGTCCAAACAATCCAAAAAATTTGATTGACATATATTTGCATCCTATGATCGATGAGTTAAAATATTGAGGAATCAAAGTTTGGAAACATATGATGTATTCCATAAACAAAACTTCATAATGCATGCCGCTCTTATGTGGAGTATAAATGATTTTCCTGCTTATGGAATGATGTTTGGGTGGTCAATTCCTGGTAAGTTAGCTTGCCCATGTTGTATGAAAGACACAAAAACATTCTATTTAAAATATGGAGGTAAGAACTCATGGTTTAATTGTCACCGTGGATTCTTGCCAACGGATCATGAATTTAGGAGAAATACTAGTGTATTTATGAAGAACCAAACTGATTTTGAAGATCCACCTGCAACTTTATCGCATGAGGAAATGTTGCATAGAGTTAGGGATTTACCTAAGGTAACAGACTCTCCATCATTTAGAACCTAGTTTGGTGTTACATTAATTGACAAACACAAAGCATCTTTTGGGAGTTACCCTATTGGAAAATACCTTCTCGTATAAGTGGATGTCATGCATATGAAAAAAAATTTTTGATAACATTATTCAACATACTGTGATGGATATTTAATAACAAGGACAAAAGTACAGCTGAAGGCGTAGGATGAGTATAGACTATTGTACCCGACATTGTTTTTAAATAGTAATTTATTATTTTATAGTACAGAATACGGACGTCGGGCATTGTTTAGTTATTAAAATATTTATTTTTTATGGTTGCCGACTACAATAGTCGGCATTGTTTTAGTTATTAAATTATTATTTTAATAGTTTCCGACTACAGTAGTCAGCAATTTAGGTAATTGATTGTCACTTCTTATTTTATATGTGCTGACTACTATAGTAAAAAAATGCCGACTTTTGTATCGGCAAAGAATTTCCGACCTTCAGGATACCGACTACTATAAATAGTCGGAAGGTCATCGACAAACTTCATTTTCTGACTATTTCGACCAATTTTGTAATCGGCAAACAACAAATTTCTCGTAGTGAACCAATGTTCCCCCTGTCTCAATGTATTAATCAATTCTCAACTACGCACCAATACTTTACGGGGTCATATTATAATGTTGAACCTTTTATTTTTGATATTTTGTAACCCTGAAATGCTGAACTTTTTTCATTAGCCAAATATATACATGCGTTTTTATACACGTGTTGGATCCACTCTCTTCATTTTCTATTATTTCTAATATATTGGACCTTTCTTTCTTTACGTATAATATCTTTTTAATTATTTCAAGGATTGATAACTATGTTGCTGTTGCGATTATTTCATAAGCGTCTGGCATATCTGCGACAAATTAAATCATAACTATCAAACTATCATCTTTTTCAATCTGAGATATCTTGTGAGATTTTATTTAGAAGCATTTATATCTCATCATACATCTTTTCCAAATCTTGAATACATGTTATAGAATCTAGAAATAAAGGAAGTTGTCAAATTGGATTATTCTGTAGTAAGCATATATTGATTCATTTTTTCAAAGAAGAAGATTTTGTTAATCTGATATCGAGAGATGCTTTTTATCACACATTTAAAGACGGGCATTCCCATCTCATCGGTACACTTATCTATGATTCAAAATTCAAAGTCAATGAGGAAACGTCTATGGCCATGGCATGTATCTCTTTTCTTAATCTTTTGTCTTCTTTATTTGTTAAATAGTCTGTGTTCTCTTTGACATCAACCGTAGGAGAACCTATTCAATTGGATCAAGATACCATTAACAAAACAAGATCGAGTTGTGCTCGGGTGAAGGTACTAGTTGATCAAAAAGGAACTTTTCCCAAATCAATACATACAAACATTGAGGATGAAGATTCTGGAGAGATAAAGACAAATATAGTTGACATTCAATATGATTATTACCCAAGTATTTTGGTGATTTCAAAATGCAACGTCACGACAAATAAAATTGTAGTATGATTAAGCAAGTAAAAAGTATATGAAAGCCAATAGAACCTAACCATTCGCAAGAAACGCAGAAGCAATAGGTGCATACAATTTATAATGGAAAAACTAGGGTCCTTTCTATTGGAAAAATAGTAGTGATCTAGGGAACTGAAATGTTATGCAAGACAATCACATAATAGTCAACAGGGACAACACACTCCCCATTAATATGGTAAATAATTTCGAGCACTTAATTTAGTAGAGGAGATACAAGCAATAGTAACAAATGGTAAAGTAAAACAGATAATTAATGTAGAAGCTAATAAAAAAGACAAAGATGACGGAAAGATAACTTCAAAGAAGAAGGTTATAAAATCCTTTGAAACAATATTACCAACTCATGATCAGCAACTCCTGTAAATCATCATGTTTTAGATCAAGATGATCAAAACAAAGAGAAAGAAGGGGTGGACAAAGAAGTATATATTAAAGAGAAATCTGACCGAGATATTATCAGAAAGATATTGTAAATTGTGACTATGAGGAGGAGGATAGAAATTCACCTAGGACTGTTTGGGTACATGTGGCTCTATAAAACAACAATGTTTAGATAAAACACAATAATTAGTAGAATCTTGATGCATGAGACAAAGAATAACCTGAGAATCAATCTTTTACGAATTCAACCTTGGAAATTAGCCATGATAGTGACATATTTAGTGGAGAATGATTGCATGTAGATGAAATCAATGATGATAAGGAGTCTAACTTGAATATTGTAAGTAATACATCAAAGTAAAAGTTTGATTGAGTGTTACAATTGCAGAAAAGTGAGCATGAACAACAACAACAACAATAAAGCAATAGTTCAAATACATTCAGCAAGACAAAATGAAGAATCCCTTATGTTTATAGTTAATATAGAATTTCCAAATAAAGTTTTACATGATATACCTATAAATAATGAGACTCAAACTTGTAATACTTGGAGGAGGTTAAGGTGATTGAAATTTTTTGCTCTGATTCTAATGATGAGTGGTTTTAAATGATTGAGATTTTCCACTAAGAGATATTAAAAGCTATTAAGTCTGCAAGGAAAAGAAAAAAAAACAGGGACATGGAGATACATCACAACCAGTAAGGGTGCAACCAATGAGACATGTCTCATCCTTTTTTGCAAAATGACAATGAATGCACTCATTTGGAATATAAGATCAGTGAGGACACAAATGCCTGTTAAAGGGTTAAAATATTACAGAATCATCACAAGTTTGCTTTTGTTGCATTATTAGAGACTTTTGAAGCAGTTAGACACATCAACAAGTATAAACAAGATTAAAATGTCATTGGGAACTCATACTAACAATGAAAAGATTGGGTTATTTAGTTATCACGTCTTTGATCTTTTAGTGGTGAGTAATTTGAATCAACAACTCACTGTATTGCTCAAAAACCACTTCACAACTTTAAGCTTTTATGCTACTACACTATATGCTAAGTGCGATAGCAATCTGAGGTTGAATCTATGGGATGAACATTATTTTATTTTTACTCGAATGGACAGACCTTGGTTGATAGGTGGGGATTTTAATGTAGTTTTTTAATGGAAAAGAGAAGATTGGAGGAGTACCAGTAGTTGCTGCAGATGTTGATGACTTCAAGACATGTATTGAATCTTGTGATCGGTCATAAATACCATTTAATGGAAGTTCTTTTATTTGGTGGAATAGTCGAGTAGGCGATGATTTATTTCAGAAAGATTTGATAGAATACTGATAAATACAGAGGTGCAAAATACTTTTGCTCACTTAGCGATTTATAACTTGCTCAAAATAGGCTCAAACCATACTCCAATGTTAGTGTCTTATGCAGATGGAGGTGCAAATAAAAAGAAACCTTTGAGATTATTGATTTTTTGTATTGAGCATGGATCTTTTAAAGAACTTGTTAGATTGAATTGGATTCTCATAGTTCATCTAACCCCCTTTTAGAATTTAAATGAGAGATTAAGAAAATTAAAATGACACTAACTATGTGGAGTAGGGAGACTTATGGAGATATTTTTCTGCAACTTATCATAAAAGAGGAAATTTCTAAAATTAACAAAAAAATATTTAAAGAAGACCCCTTTAGTGAAAATAAATTTGTTATGCAAAGAGCAAAAACCAAATATAATAGATATCCACACTTTGAAGAGCTTTTTTGGCAATTAAAAACTGGATATGATTGGTTTGAGAATGGGGATAGGAATACCATCTTCTTCCACAATCATGTGAAAACAAGAAGACATGGGGGGAGAGTAAATAAAATTCAAATTCACAGGATGAGTGGTTAGAAGAAGAAGAAGAAGAATGTGCTATTGCTAATGAAGCAAAAGAGCATTTCCATAGACATTTTTGACAGAAAGGTGATGTTACTAAGTTCCCTTTATTGTCTCACATTTCTGAATTAGTTACTAAGAAAGAGAATGCAAATTTGTATGCTAGTCCAGTTGTAGAAGATGTGGAAAAAATAGCTTTAAGCTTAGTGCAGATTGTGCTAGTGGCAGATAGATTAGTGGTGATATTTTAAGAATGGTGCATGATTTTTTTTGTGGTAAATACCCTTCCAAATCCATTACACATACTAATTTGGTTCTCATACCAAAAAAGTCATATGTACAAACCTTCTATGATAAGAGACCTATTAGTTTGAGTAATTTTGTGAACAAGATCTTGTTTAGGATTATTCATGGCAGGTTGGAAGATATGTTACCAAAACTGAATTTTTTAAATCAGTTTGAATTTATTAAAGGAAAAAGTATTATTGAAAATGTTCTACTAGATCAAGAGATAGTAACTGACATTACTAAAAGAGGGAAACCTACGAATGTCATCATTAAATTGGACATAGTTAAATCATATGATAGATTGTCCTGGGTTTGTCTGATGAAGGTCTTGAGGAAGATGGGATTTGGTTCAAGATTTAAAAATATCATATGGGTACTTATTGCTTACAATTACTACTAATTTCTTAATGGACAATCATATGATTTCTTTCATTCTACAAGGGGTGTGAAACAAGGAGACCCTCTCCCTCCGACCCTATTTATTCTAGCAGCTGAAGTTCTTTATGGAGCTCTTAATGATGCTCAGTATGTGGTTTATGGTTTGCCTAAATTGAATTCAACTTAAATCGTTTATTTTATGCAAATGATACCATTATATTTACATCAACTAATGAGTACTCTTTAAGAAGAATAATGGTTGTTTTTATAAAAATATGAGCATCAATCTGCTTAAAAAGTGAACAAAGAACAAGAGTTTCATTTATCTACATCAAAATGTAGTAGCAGGAATTCCAACCTTAGTAGATCAATGAGTTGGAATGAACAAGGGTTCTTTTCCAATGTAGTATTTTGGTATGTCCTATCACGAAGAAAGAAAAGGACATTGTGCAGAGCTGATTGAAAGAGTTAAACATAAACTACATGTATGGAAATGAATGATGTTATCCTTTGATGGTAAAGAAGTTCTACTTTCTAGTGTTTTGCGAAGTATTCCTATATATGTATTATTTTCTAGCACTCCTATATATGTGATTAAAGAATTACATAAGATCTTTCCTAAAAAATCTACTGGAACTTGAGGATCTTAAGGAGGAGCCTCTTGTTCCACATTCTCATTCACATTCTTCCTAACATATGCTCTTAGAGGGGCCATTTCCTATAAAGCATCGAATATGGATTAGGAGAAATGATACATAGATTTACCCTTTATTGCACGACTTAGAGTAATGAAAGAAGCGGAGTTTCATAATCATCCTGTAGCTTCTATTCATAAATATGACGCGCTTCAGACTCATGAGCAAGCTATACTCTATGTGTCTTATGAGGCATCCTAGGACCTTTCTAAATCTTGTGCTCTGAATATCAATTTTTCACGACCCAAAGTATACCCTAGGAGTAACATGACGTATAGAACCCTGAGAGGCCCTACACAATCCATTTAGCATGCATAAACAAGATCATAGAAAATGAAGAGATTTTATAAGACAATTCATATCATAAAGAGTTTTGTAAAAATGAAGCATGTCTACATACTCTCAAAAGTTATCTATTACATCAAGAGTGATCGGGACGTAACCTGTACATCACAATCAATACTAAAAGTAAAGATAATAAGAAACAAATGCCCAGTCCTCATAACATGAAGACTCACAAATCTTCAATATCTACTAAGTGATCCCTAGCCACAGAGTTGGGAAACTGGAATGTTGAACCTTAAATTTGGGAAATAATGTAGGTAAGAGTTTGCGTTAGTGCAAAAATGTACCAAGTATGATAACATCTCATAGAGTTATAAAATCATGCTAAAAAAGACCTTTTCATTTCATAAACATAAGATAATAAGTTGGAGAACATAATCGTAATCATGGTTAATTCAAGGAACACTCATATTTGAACACTTGTGAGATACTTCTCGAAGTAACCTTAGTTTGTCATTATTGTGGGAAGAAGCCTTAACTGACATAGTGACCGTGTGAGATATAACATGGAGTCCAGTATCTACCCCACATGGAAACTGAGTATCTTTACTTTCCAAACCAAGAACATTAACTTCTAGCTTATGTGGATCAACTAGCTAATATCTATCTAAGACATTCATTGTTTATCTAAGATAATAATCCTATTGTGGAAGATAAGTATGAGATAAGGATATTGGTACTAGAAACTTGTCCTCTGGCTATCATAGATCCTTCATCTGAATATCCTCTCGATGCTAAGAATTAATCCCATGGAACTTTCATAAATCGTAACTTGACTTATCTTTTATGGAAGGCACATCAAAAAGCCAATCCAATTTAGGTTTCTTTAGAATAGATCATAAATCTTGATTCAGAGGGTAGTTGAGAAAATCTTTCAACAGTAAGAATCCTTATGTGAGAAATTTCCATCACATTCATGTACAGAGTAATATGTGAGAAATTTTTTCTTCAAAACAACAACATTTATGTCTTACTCTCAAAGAAACTTAAATCATTTTCTTCAACATCATAAAGAGCATACATACCTTTATAAACTCATCTTCATTATTCAGAACCTACGTTATACCATCACAACTTAGAAAACATGGGTTATGCAAGGTTCCTGGGGTTTCATCTTAAAAACAAGGAATTATCTCAATTCATGCATAATAGTTCATAAAATAATTAATTGAATCAACATTGAAAGAAATCCATGACATAGAAGAAAACCGTAACTTCAATAGGAGATATATAACTTGTAAATTGGAAATTTTAAGAACCCTAAGGAGGAAAAATCTCCATAGGTGAACACTGTCATACCTTGGAGTTCAAATCCCTTAAGAAATTGGTGAATTGGAGACTTGATCTTGAAACCCTAACTTGACTTCTTCTTCTTCCTTAGAGAGAGAAATATTTGATTTGCTCTTGGGCATTTAAGAGAACGAATTGAATTTTGTTATTTTGGGGGTTAATATCTTCATATAGGGGTTTGGGTAAAAGGTAAAAAAACATAATATTATGTCAAAATAATTGGTAAAAAAACCCAAAACCCCTGACTTAAAAGCTGAGGAAATGACTTGAAGAAAGCTTTCACGGGCCGTCTAACACCACCACAACCTGTGTACCGGGTCATGAAGAAACTCTACCTAATGTGGCTTCACTATATCAGGGATAACTCGTTACTCCGAGCTTGGAATTAGGCAAGCTTGGGGCGTTGGAATGGGGACTCAAATATCTTTACTTTGATAGGTCATAGGTCACTTAACTCATTTTGTTCTAAATGTATGATTGTTTGAAGTTGAAACTATACTCTAAGTTTGATAAATACCCTTCATAGTCCGTGTTGGTATTCACAAGCCATTTAGACGTCAGAGGTCCTTGACCAATGACTAGGGGAGAATCCCTTTCCGAGTGGGCCACTTGACGACCTCTTGAGTTGTCTCTCAACCTCACCACAGCCCGTCTATGCATCTATGGACAAATACCAACTTGATATAGGTTTTGGAACATACCATAATCACCCAAATAGACTGTGGTCCCCTACACGACCCATTTAGGGCTTCAAAAAGGGTTCCATGCTATTACCTCGAAAATGACTTAGGTGAAGCTAGAGACTAACATGCTTGTATGAGGGTATAAGGTCCTAAATTGGTCTATAATGTGGTATTGAGACATTATCTAGAGTTTTAGGTGCATTTGAAGTCAAACGTCAAGGGACGGCTAAGACGTTCGATGACTAAGTCACCTATGTGCCTCATGTAGGTTATGGACCTATATGTATGTTTCATGAGATTATGAGGTTATTATATGTGTTATTATAGTGTTATATGCAGTATGTTGATTTTCATAATGTTTGGAGGTCAAACATCCAAGAACGTCTTTGACGTTCGAAAGATTTGCCTTGTAACGACCTTGTGTGTCTTGGCATGTTTCGTAAAATTTTACGTGTTAGTTTTGGATGAAATTGATGTGGGAGGTCCTATAATCGTATACTACTTATGAGTGTTTGAAAAGTCAAGGAAACATCCCAAGACCAGCCACGGGTCTTGAGGAAGGACCTAAACCTAGAGCCAAATCTTTGTCAAAAACTCAGCCCCACCTACGGATGGAGTCGACAGACTCCATGGTTCCAAATTGACGCCTCGTACGTGAGGGGCCATGTTTAACTTAGTTTGTGGTAGAGAGTAATCCACGGACAGCCTCAGTCCCAACCACGGTGAACAGGAATGTCACATTTCGTTGGAAAACGGTAGTTCGATACGCTAGACGTGGTTTTCGTTTGTGTTCCATTCCACCTAAGTTCAATTGTAATGTTCAAGGGTAAATATATTTTTATCCCACGTAAAAATAAGCAAACTTTTGTTATGTTTAACTAGGGGTACTTTTGTTTATTTTAAACATTTATAAGCTTAAATACTTAGGAGGATTGATTCATAATAATCACAACGCCCAATCCCTAAAATTCGCTAGAACTCCATTGAAGCAAAACTCTGGAAGAGCTTTGGATTGGAGATTGAGTGGTGTTTCTTCACATCAAATTGGTGGATTAGTATTAATAATGTGAGGATGTTTTTTTTTTTAAATCCTTGAACCTAACTCTAATGTCATCAAGGAGCCAATCTTCAAAGTGATTTCTAAAAAGTTCTTAAAAGATGAGTTTTCTAAATTGAAATCTATCCATGGGTTCTTGCATTAAAGGTTTTAAATCATTGAATATTGATTGAATTGTTTTTAGTTATATGATTTTAACTCAATTAAACTATGAACCCATGTAATTGATGAACCCTAGTATTTGACTATTTTATGGGTTAAGTGATATTGTATTAATGCTTATGAATTCTAGGGTAGTTCTCTATGGGCTATTGAATGATGTAACAATATATTCAATTGATATATAATTGGTCTTAGATTTATAAATCTATATTGAATTGACTTAGATTCATTGAGTATTGTGATTATTGTATTGAATTGATGTTCATGACCTTGAGCAAGGCCCTTATGGTATTGAATTGGATGATTTAGCTATGGATTGAAATAGTGAGAATGGATTGGTGGTATGCTGCAGTAATTCTCTTTATTTTATGTTAATTAGACTTGAATTATGTTATGATTGGTATGGTCCACTTATGGTGGCGGAGCTACGTGCTTTACTTGCAATTGATGTGTCCTCGTCGGCGTTACTTTATGTATCATGGACTTATTGACAAATTATTTTATATACTATGATTCTTTGGTAAGTGATTATGTGAAGTTGTTATATCTTCTACATGGTTATTAAGGGAAAGGTATGTATTTTCTTCTAATATTGATGTTTGTTAGGTAAATCATGTTTAGACTATGACTATGTCTTATGTGTGTGTAGTTTAGAGTTGAGTGGCATGATTATTGACCTACTTGACTATATGAGTCTATATGATGGTTATGTTGATGAATGATATAGTAATGTATAAGGATGACATCAAGATAATAAGGGTCATTCCTTATGTTCTTCAAAGATGATATGCTATAGTAATTAAGTAAGTATGTTGTGTCTTTTTTTTGGTAGACTTTGGTCCCTACATTGCTACATGTATGAATGATATGTTGGTATGTTATATCTTGACTAGGTGATAGTGCACCCTTTGTCATGTATGAATGAATGATACATGAGACCTTAAATGATGTTAAGAAGGTCATATATGTAGATCGTTAAACCTAGTGGTAAGGTTATCAACATTGAAGTCGAGAGCCGTAATGGTATCCTTCTTGTATGAGTGATAAACTTAAGGTTGGTTGGCTGGAGCGACATCATATCATCCTTAGTAAAGTCATTAAGCTATCCTCTTCGCCATTGAAAGGTAGCCCTAGTGGACCTCTTTGGTAGGGTGAATGTGCTTGGGTTATGTACTAGATATGGAACCTCTTAATGTGATCCTTTAATGTGAATTACTCTATGAGAACAAAGGCTAGCACTGAGTGAGTATGTTATGGGAGTTGCCTCCTACGTTGGTATGGAGACTAGAGTACAAATGTATCTCTACTGAGAATGAGACTGAGTAACATAAAAGCCCTCATATTCCAAACCAATGTGCCTACATGGGATGTGTCCTAGTTTTCTACCCTTGGCAAGTAATAAAACCTCATCGATTAGGTTATAACTCCAGATTTCCATGTTTACTATCATGTCTAAATCGAGTATTGCCCCTTCTCATCATATGGAAATACCTACTAGATAGAGAAGTTCTATGAGTTTTACTATTGTGGTCTGGGACGCTATCTGACATTGCACATAGGCTTTTGAAGATGTATGAGAGTCCCTAGGTCTTCTCCAAGACCATTAGTTGAATGTACTTTATTGAAGTAATATTTATTAATGAAGGAATGAATGTATTACTCAGTGAAAAAATGTATGTTAAAAAAATGATACGTACTTATTATCACATTCAGGAATACCCCCTAGAACGTAACCGGTGGTCGTCGTCCTCTTGGACTCAGAATAGACCTTACTGACATCATTACATTATAGTCAAATTAGCGAAAATTTTAAAACTTTTTACTATTTCTACTTGAGGTTTACATAAGACCTCTACATACATATAATAGATATATATCGAGTATACATAGACCCTTAATATAAGAAGATTACTTAGTCTTCTACTTTTGTAGAAAATAATATATAGTACATAACATAGTCTCAACATAGTCGTCTCAATCCTCTAAACCTCAACATGAAGTTTTTATCAGAATCGGAGACTAGCCCCAATACTCACGAAAACACGACCACATATAGGACATACCAACGTTTAATATCCAAATGAAAAGGAAAGAACTAAGAGTTCTTAAATCTAAATCAACATCACTAGCTTGATATGGCATCTCCCTCTGAAAGTGAGGACCTCCCTATTTTGGATGATTTAGAAAAAGTCCCAAGTCTTCTTTAAGTTTGTCCTCCAAAAACCCTTCAAACGACCACAACCAATATTCTGAGAAAAGAAGAAATAGGTAGTACACCCGTTGTTACTAACTAAAGACCATATGCACACATATTGAGATCATGATAAGAAAGGGGGACATTTCACGAATATGCAAGTACTTTGAAAACCTTTATCACTTCAAACAGACCACAACCAATCATAGACAACATTCATTGAGTCCTACTGAATGTACATATCACGAGACCAAACATATGGTACGCTTAGTAAAGAAACATGCATATCACATAATTAGACATTAAGTCAAAGAAACTCTCCACAGTCATACATCAATAAACAAGCATAATATAGTTCATTATAACATACCAAGTAAGACAATTTACCTACCCACATCAAGTCAACAATTTCATGACCACGCAAACCCATAACCTTACTCATCAAGTAACTCAACAAAAATCATGACCAACATCCCACTCACTAGAATGGACATTTAAAGTACATATCATCACAACTTTACCAATCTAGACCACACAATATAATGACACCAATCACTATGTATCACCAATGTGCAGTTCCTCATGTAAACAATATCTGTACCATTAGAAGTATATCATACATAAAACAATCCTCCTAGACTCCCTTCAAGGCTAACTAGTGCAATGTTTAGCTAGAGTCCTACTACCACCCGCGCTACGAAAATAATACCGGTCCTCTACTCGAGCGAGGGTTGACAGGATATATTTGACATAAACGGCTCACAGCCAAAAATAGGCTGCAAAGTACTCATGTGCGCCTCCTAAATGATTACTCTCCTCGATTGTTGGAATAACTAGGAGTGGTTTGAGGATCGTGGGGTCTGGGGTACGTTTGTTGGACAGGGAGGTCGGACATTATTTAGGGGTGTGAGGGTTCTGCGAGGGTTAAGGGTTCTCTGGAGCTAATAGTTGATTACACGATTGGTTGGGTGGTGGGGTTGGTGGGGGCACCGTCTAGGAAACGTGCGAGTAGCGTTTCGGTCGGGGTAGGAGAACAGATCTTGTCGGAGTTGTAGGAGGATGTGAGGGCGGGTCTTGGCGAGAGGAAGAAGCAGGGGTACCGTTCAGCGCTTCTAGTCTGGAAGTGGAGGTGAGTTATACACTTTGATGCCGTTAAATTGTGCGCGATGGGGATGTGGGATGGGTGAGGGTTGGGAGCTCAGGGCGAGGAAGGGGTGCCTTGGGAAGAATGGCTCGGGCAGGTGAATGGGTTGTAGGTGGGATCTAGCATTGTGCGGGGGCTCGGGGTGGGAGGAGGGTACAAGCGCGGCGGGGGGCGACAGTGAACACAGGGGGCGGGAGATGGCTTACTGAGAGAAGGCGGGATGGAAGTGAGCATGCGGGGGTGGTTGGGGGACCTAACCATCTAGGGCATAGAATAGAGATGATATGCGATTGAGTTCTAAGGAAGAGATAGGGTGGGGGGTGGGAGAGAAAACTATGTTGCTGGGGGGGGGGCGTGTGAGTTGGGGGGGAGGAGGAGTAGGGTTAAAGTGTGTGGGTACGTTAGATAGAGGTGCGTAGGGAGAACCTTGGGGGCGAGTTGCGCATGGAGGGCGTGGGCGAGTGAGAAGGCGTTGTACTTAGGCTGGTGGACCGAGCAGGAGGGGGGGAGGGGGGTGATAGTGATCTCTCATGTTGGGGGGGATAGGCCGAGTGGTTAGCGTGGTAGTGTTGTGTGAGTCGGAAGGGTGGCGTGTAGAATTTAGGGTTGCTAGAGACGGTGGGGTGTCAGGGACTTGTTGATCTGGGTCCTCCGTTGTACGCACATTGTTGGGATCGTCGTTGGGTTTCGGTGTTGGTTGACGGAAGGCCAGAGATTTGACGTGGAGGGGGTTCGTAGAGCCGGTGCGGGGGGGTGTCGGGGGTGGTGAGAGGGCTGGTGCTGCCAGGGTGATGGAGGGTGAGAGGTTGTTGGATCGATTTGGGGGTGAGAGGGGGAGGAGGGGTGTGGTGGCCGGGAGGGGGGCTGCGGTCGTGGGTGATGCGTTACATAAGTGATGGGTGAGAAGTGGGAATGAGAGCAATCTAATGAAAAGTGGTCGTATGCGCGGCGTGTGTCCTTGGCGGTGGATGCCGGGCAGCGTCTTTCGTTACTGGTGAAGCTGACGGTAGGAGGAAGGCTGGATGTACACCCGATTGGCGGTTACCAGCTACAAAGGGTTGTGCGTTGTCGCATGGGCGTACCGGGGCGCCCGGACGAATGGCGGTGGTCCCTCTTCAGTTAGCTATATGGACCCCCCCCTACACACCCTAAACTAAACTAAACCCCTTATGTTTTATCCGAGTTAGAGTTTTATTCCTTTAATTTCATTTTACCTTTTTGGGAAATATTGTCCTACAACTGACATACACCATATGAGCTAAATGTGAATGTGTCATTGAACCCGAACAAACCAAAAAAGACAACTACTTTGCCAAGGTAGTACCAAAAATGAACATAGAACTAAGTGGATCAATTTGCTAGTATTCCTAGCCGGGGCAACAAAGGAGTTTCAAGAACTAGGAGATGTATTTGGGAACCGTCTTTATGCTACATGCATTATATCCTCTAATCTCAAGAATATATTTTTATCCGACTTCTCTATGGGGAAAGGGACACTCCTCTCTCTAGTGTCTCGGTGCTAAGCTAGAGTCACCCTTTTGAAATGTCTTTACCAAGTCATTATACTAGTGTAGGTCATCAGGGTCTAACTAACCTTTGTTTAAAAAACCTCACAGCATCATCATAGATCAAAAAAGAATTTCATGACTATAATCCTTTCATTACAATTCATATAAGTGAGGAGGTTAGCACATTGCATAGCCTTTCTTAATAAGGCACATTGGTAAATCATGCACCAGCCTTAACCATTTACATCTTATCTCCACACCTCCAAACCATAGTCAAGACATTTCAATTCAACAATCATACCACCCTACTCAATCCCCTAATACAGTCAATACTCAATACACATCCTGACTTAATCACAACTAAACATAATTTTGACGTAAAGGATTAGGGATCACAGACTTAACCTTACCAAGTCTCCTTCATCATTCATAATCAGGTCTTACTATCAAACCTTATTTAAACCCAATTAGGGTATAAAATCATCCTAATCAATACCCAACATGATAACCAGCTTAAAGATCACTACAATCATTATTCAATCTAGTTCGTAGCTTAAGATAAGAGCATAGATAAGTCAAGAATCTAATTCAATACTCAGAACTAGCATGAATAGACTATAATTCACCATAATTAAGTTCATTATTTCTTACAATAACAAAACATCAATCTAATACGGTGGTTGACACCATATTAGGTCAATTGAATCACCTTACCATTCATATCAAGATTATCACCTAGGTTGAGCGGTAAGGGATAATGGGTCATCTCTACAAACTATATCAATCCATCAAGTATATCATAATAAAGTAGAATAAAAATTAATCTATTCAATAATATCCGAAGATTCTCATTAACAATCATTTACAATACAGATTCGTATTGGAGAAACCCACTGAAAACCCAACATTTGAATCAAATTGAGTAACCCTTTAGAAAAGAGGTCTCAAAGGTGAAAGAGATCCCATACCTTATCCTCTTATGAAGATGATGGAGGACACTTGTATCTTTTCAGCCCTTAAACCCTCCACTCATCTTGGTCCTCCATGGAGGTTTCTTCACTAGAGAGCGAGAACGAAGTAGAAGGAGAGAGTTTTGGGTTTGTGAGTTATGAAGCTTAGCTTAGTCTAATGTGGTTGGGTAGTTATCTTCGGAGTGTTAATTAACTAATTAGACTTCCATTAATCCCAACTAATGACCTAACCTAACCCCTTAATTATTATTATTGGAACACTAAAACGTGCAGCAAAGTCTGGCCCTCACAGACGAGACCGCGACCAACGGTCCGTCTGTGAGTCGACGACTCCTTCCCCCTTCCGTGCGGCACTTTGTCAATGAGTTCAGAAGATAGTCCGAATGGAACATTAGACAAAATGTATAAGTCTTGGTCTACAGATGACATCGATGCCCCATCAATCCACACACGCCCCATCGACTCCCCTCGTGGGTTCATACTGCCCAGGAAGTGCTTTTGACTCCAAAATGAAAGAATCCTCTTCAAGGGCCCTTGGTTGGTCCCTGGGTATTCGTACTCAGAAGTTTTGACAATGAATCAAACCTAACACAAATTATACACCCTTCCACCAAATTTTATAAATTTCCGACCCCTAAAAGCTAGTCAAATAGGCTAAGGCACGCTAATACCTCCTTGAATTAGTTTCCGAATGTCATGGACGTTCTTCTACGTTTTTGTTTCTAGACTTCCTAAATGATTTATATTCATTAAGATGAACCTTAAAACAGTGCCTAAGCCTTCTGACACTTATGTTAGGCTCTAGAACAAATCTTGGATTTACGAAGTGTTACATTATCCCCTCCTTAGGAAGATTCATCCACGAATGACACTAAAATCTTTAGAAAGGAAGGAATAGACACAAGACTATCCAGCACAACAAACAACAAGAAATTAACAACATCAATTATATTATTTACACAAGGCAATTCAAAACTTCAATTACCACACATGAGGCTCAAAATCATATTATTCCTTCTCACAACAACTACATGAGCTCAACATATCATATATGAGTCAAATTATCCCGTATCTTAACTTATCAACATGCTACATATCATTTCATAAAGACTCACCATATCAAAACACATAGCATGACTCAAAGCAAGAAAAAATGAAAATTATTAGCACACTTCACTGTAAGTCACTGTAACATCATCAAAAATGCACCTTTTGTAAAACTTCACTAAAAATCAAAGCAACATCAATATTATTCATTATTTTTATTATTAGAAAGAACAACTAACCTTAGTTATCAAATAGATAAGGGTAATGGGACTTTATGTTGGCCTCGGCCTCCTATGTTGCACGTCAACTACGTCTGGTGATTTTTCTCAAACACCTTTATCGGAAGCCCGGTCCTGTGGGGTCTTTATCCTTAACTCTTTACTTGCCATCAAAAGATTGAACCATAACCTCTCATAAATAGGTTATCTTTCAACACCAAGAGACCTTCATAGTAAGAATAGACCTCGGGATCAACCGATACACTTCTTAAGGCAGAGAACATGAAAACTACGATGACCAAATGTCACTGCCTAGCAATCTCAACTCATAGGAAACCTTACCAACCCTTTGCCAGATTTCATAGGGACCCATACACAGGACTCAACTTCCCTTTTCTGCCAAATCTAACAACGGCACCCTTTTTCATGGGCGATATTTCCCCAAATAACACTTTATCACCTCTCATCAAACCTACTCCCTTCTTCTTTTATAGCATAATACTTTGCCAGACTTATAGGCCGTTTGCAACTGGTTCCTTATAATATTAACTTTCCCAAAGTCTCTAAATTAAATCGGGAACCAATAAGCAACGACTCTCCCAAATTCAAACCATTCACTAGAGACCTACACCTCCTACATACAGGCTTCAGAAGGAGCCATGAATATGGATGATGGAAACTATTATTGTAAGAAAACTCCACCAAAGGCACATGCCTTATCCTAATTTCCTTCCCTTAAATAAATAATACAAGCTCTAGCATATCCTCAAGGGTTTTGAATATCACATTCCTATTGCCATCCGTTTGGGGATGAAAAATGTACTTCAGCTTCATCAACCTGAGTACCCAACCCGTCTTGAACTGACCTCCAACCCCTAGATGTAATTTTAAACCCGATTTGGATATGAGGGATACGAATACCAGCAACACACAATCTCATCTACGAAGATCCTTGCATAATCTTCTGTCGAATGAGTAGACTTGACGGGAAAGAAATGAGCGGACTTGGTCAACCTATCCACAATCACCCGTATAGAGTCATATTGTTTTTGTGTCCAAGGCAAACCTACCATAAAATCCATATTGATGTTTTCCAACTTCCAAGTTGGAACTTGGATTTCTTGAAGTAAACCACCCGACTTTTGGTGTTCGGCTTTCACTTGTTGGCAATTTCAACACTTAGCAGCAAATTCCGCTATGTCCTTTTTCAAACCTTCCCACTCAAACACTTCCCAAAGGTCATCTTACATCTTTGTTGAACCTGGATGAATGGAGTAACAGGACCCATAAGCTTCCACAAGAATCCAGTTCCTCAAACCATCTACATTGGGAATACACAACCTTCCTTCATACCTAAAGACACCATCTGCTCCCCCCAAGGAGCATAAATCATTAATCTTACCAAGAACCGATTCCTTCAACTCCATAAATGATTGATCGATTTGTTTTTGGACTTCACCTCTACTACCAAAGATGACTCGGAGTTATGATGGACCATGAACCACAGCATCGGAGAATCTTGTCCAACCTCACCCCATCTATCACAACCTATGAACATATTTAACTAGGTCTTTCTTGGTCTTTCATCTACATAGACACAACTACCATGGATTAACGCTTGAGCATCCGCAACCACATTGGCCTTGCCGGGGTGATAGAGAACACACATGTCGTAATCCTTCAACAATTCCAACCACCTTCTTTGTTGGAGATTCAAATCCTTTTGAGTAAATACATATTGGAGACTATTGTGGTCGGTATACACATTAACATGAAAACCATACAAGTAATGCCTCTATATTTTCATGGAAAATACTACGGCCGCTAATTCAAGATCATGAGTTAGATAGTTTCTCTCATGCACCTTAAGTTTTCTAGAAGCGCATGCGACCACTTTCCCATGTTACATAAGCACACATCCTAAACCCACTCTGGATGCATCACAATATACAACGAAACCCTTTGTACCCTCCGGTGAAGTCAACACTAGAGCAGAAGTAAGCCTATCTTTCAAGATTTGGAAGCTTCTCTAACTTACCTCCGACCACTAAAATTTCTTACTCTTTTGGGTCAAAGTAGTCAGGGGAGATGCAATGGACGCAAAACCATCCACCAACCTTCGATAATAACCCCTAAATCCAAGAAAACCGTCCTAATGTTGATTGAGTCAATGTCAAGGCACCATCCTTGACCCGCCTCGGTTGTCCTAGATCAACCTCAAATCCCTCACTTAGAGATGATTTGGCCAAGAACGCCACCGACCCGCGTGGCAACCAAAACTCATATTTGCTATACTTTTGTCAAATCATTGGTTCTCCTTAACACTTGTAACACCACCCTCTAATGGTTCAGTGATCACCTCTCATTTTCAAATATAACAAGATGCCACCAATGAAAACAATGACAATGATCTAAGAACGTTGAAACACCTATTCTGAATCCATAAATGACCCGGGCATTTATGAGACCAAAGGCCATTACGAAGACCATAATGACCAGATCTGTCGAAGCGGCTTTGTATATACTACCTCTCACCCGAGTTGAAATGATACCCCCGACCTCAAGTAAATCTTTAGAAAAAGTAGCTTTCCCCTCTTGGAGTTGATCAAACAAGTCCACAATTCGAGAAGAGGATTACTTGTTTCTTAATAGTGACTTGTATTTGATTTGCGATAATCATGCACAATCTAAAGTACCCATCTTCTTCTTCACAAATAAAACCAGATCACGCATGGAGAACTTCCAGGTCTAATGAAATCCTTTGTCTAGTAAGTCTTTGTGTTGATAACTCAACTCTTTCATTCGTTGTATCCATCCGATAAGGAGGAATTGAATGGGATTTTTTATCCGGTAACAAGTCCGCGATACAAAATTAAATTTCCCATTCGGGCGAATACAGGAGGTCATTATGAAAAATACCTCTGGAAATTCCCATCACATACACTGGGACCGACTCAAGGGGAGGAATTCGAGTCTAAATCTTGGACTCTTACTATATGGTATAAACACCCTTTAGTTATCATTCTACAAGCTTTCAAACAAGAGATGATACGATCTTTAGGAATGGAATTTCCCCTCTTCCACTCTAAACTAGGCTCTGGAAAGTTAAACTTCACCACCATTTTTCTATAATCTATAGAGGCAACGCAAACATGCAACTAATCCATACCCAAAATGACATCAAAATCTAGCATATCAAGTTTTACTAGTTCAACATAAGAAACTCAACTGGGCAACATTATAGAAAATTTCTACACACCTTTTTTTGCAACAACCGACTCCCCTACCGGGGTAGACACTATAAAAGGTTCATGCAATATATCAGGTAAAATGTCAAACTTTTTAGCTACCAGAGATGTAACAAATGATAAGGTAGCACCAGGATAAAGTAAGGAATATACATCAATAGAGAAGATTTTCAACATACCGATCATCACGTCGGGAGAAGTATCTTGCTCACCCCTAGATCAGAGAGCATAAAAGTGATTTTTTTTCAGAGCCTTATTTGAACCACTTGCTTGAGCTTGACCACTACCTTTGTCTTTACCCCTACATTATGGAAATCCCTAACTTTGTGCCCACTTTTACCAGAACCAAAACAATTGTTTGTTGCCTTAAGACAATCACAATACTACTTTTTTGCCACACTTTCCACACGTTGGCTTCTTGGTTGGTGAACTAGTATCTCTTCCCTTTTTAGGATTAGGGTTAGACATCCTATCATCCCTATCCTTAGGTAACTTGGAAGGAACTTGACTTGAAACACTCTTCTTGAACCTGGGCTTGTCTAGAATCTCAAGCCTACCCTTTGAAGAACCACCATCAAAAGATCTTACCCTCTAGGAATCTTTACTCTTCCTCTTAGACCTTGCCTCTTCCACTTATTGAGCATTAACCATGAGAAATGTTCATATCGTCATGTAACATATATAAATGACACTCCTCTTGCAATTCATCCTACACCTTCCGTCATAAAGAAGTTCATTAATCTATAGGGTCGAAAACTAAAAAAGGAGCATATTTTGACAATCGAGTGAATTTCAAAGAGTATTCAGAAAACTCATACCTTCTCGGCGAAGGTTGATCAAATCCATCACCTTGGCTTCCCTCTTCTCCCTATGAAAGAAACTATCAAGAAAAACCTTCTTGAACACCTCCCTAGTCACCGGTCCACACCTTAACGACCTATTGTCCCTCCCTTGGACATACTAAGTTAGGGCCACATCTTTGAGTTGGTAAGTGGCTAACTCGGCCTTTTCACTAGTAGACAACCCCATAACATAGAGAATCTTGTAGATTTAATCAATGAACATCGGGAACCATGAGCCTCTTCCAAAACCTTTTTTCTTCTTAGTCATCCATACTTCTATACCACAACTAACCTTGTATGTAAGTACCCCATCCCCGGGGGAGAAGGACACATGAGATTTACTAATAATTGATTCCTTTAATTCCATCAATAAGGATCCATATTTCCTAGATTTCACCTCACCCTAAGAACGACATCCGAGTTCATGAATGTACATTAAAACCCCCTTTGTTGGAGAATATTCAGTCGAACACCAACCCCCCTAGGACAATCTACGCCCATCTTTTACTAACTCACTATTATCATCGACCACATGTCTCAATTATCCATAGTATTCGAATCAACGAACACAGAAAAGCCACATTTCTTCCCTAGGGTGGTAAAGTACACTTATATCATAATCTTCAAAATCTCTAAACACCTTCTTTGGTCGGAGGTTTCTTTTTCTTGTTGGTTAACCAACATATTGGAGTCCTTGTGATCGTTGAAACCTACAGCTACATCACTCATATTTTTTCAAGCCAAACACTACGCTCGATACGTGTTCCAGGTCTGAGTCAGGTATGTCTTTACTTCTCGTCCCTTGATGGCCTGAGGCATAGCCCTATCATATTACCATGGTTTCATACGGACATACACCCCAAACTACTGCGAAGCATCACAATACACAACAACCCTTCAGTACCCGTGATAAGGTCACACCATAGCGGAGGTAAGAGTATCTTTCAACTTTAGAATCTTTTTCACAAGCTTCCGTCATCTTCAAACGTACTTCTTTGGTTAGGGTAGTTCATGGAGAAATATAGATGAATCCATCTACAAACCTTTTGCTAATACCCGACTAAACCAAAAAGCTTCAATCCAGTAGGACTTGGGGTCTAGGCCAATCTTAATTGTTTTGTCTTTTTTGGTCTATGTCCTATACTCACCTATACACCATATGGCCAAGAAAAGCACCTGATCCTCAACCAAACTTCACATTGGCTAAACTTAGAAAAAGTTGGTTATCTTTGAGGACTTGCCAATGATCTCAAATGGTACGTTCGTATGATTATTCTCACTCTTCAAGTATATGAAGATGTCCATCACAATAAAATACAATAAAAACAGTCAATAGAACTGCTTCTAAAAACTTGAATTAATCAGTCCATGTGAAAGTCCGTCGGTGCATTTGTGTTAGACGAAAGAAATGACTAGGCAATGCAAAATGAACCAGATTTTGTTCTAAAATGGTCGTTTTCGGAATAATCAACCATCGTTTACTCTAAGTTGTGGTAATCGGACCTCAATTAATCTATCTTAAAAGTAACTCACACCTTGGAGTTGGTCAAATATCATCACAATCCTAGGGAGTGGATAGTATTCTTTATAGTGCCTTGTTCATTTCGCGGTAAAAGAATCCCATCTTCTTCACAACCTATCAGGAGCACGCCATGGAGTCTGTTTGGTTTGATGAAAACCTTATCTAGAAATCTTTGAGTTGAGGCCGTTAATTCTTAAACTCGTCGGGACAGCTGATAAGGAGGTATGAACAGTTTGTGTATCCGACCATAATCTTCAACAGTTTATATTTTCCCTTTTGGCAGAATCCCGGGCAATTCATCGAAGGAAGACCACTTTAGAAAATCCTTCACTACGGAAAACTCTAAAGAAAGGAACCTCGGACTCAAATCCTTGACCCTACAATATGATAGAGATAACCCTTCGCAATCAACTTACAAAGCTTTTAGCACATGAAATTATCCTAACCCTAGGGATTGAGTTTTTCCAATCTCCATTCAAATGGATTTATTGAAATTTACAATTCATTACTCGAGTCTCCATCAACGGAACCAAACAATCATGTAGTCCATCCAATACCAAATGACAGCAAAATCACACATATCAAGTCTATCATCAACCAATGTGACTATATTGGGTAATAAATGGGTCAACCCCTATGCACTCTCTAGAAACGCAACTGAATCAATCACCACCGGGGTGGAAACCAAAGAATCTATCTAAGACTCGAAGCTATCAATCTTCCTAGAATTCAGGATCTATACAATACAAAGTTGCATCGGATCCAACACGTATAAACATACCTGAAATCTTGAAAAACGTACTGGTTACAACATCTGGAGAGCTCTCTTGATCAACCTCAGGATTGGAGAGCATAGAAGCAATTTTCTTAGGAGCGTCGTGATCGTAGCACTTTTGTTGTGCTTGAGCATTTCCCTCCTTGAGCCTTCACTAGGGAATTCCCTCTTTCCTGTGCCACTCCTACAAACCCACTCATATCAATAATAACCTACCACCCAACCTTATACCCCTGCCAACTAGGCCTGCTATAGTTTTTTTTTACCACTTTGCACAATAGGACTTCTCAACTAAGACCCACCAACTTTTTCTTTTTTCCGTCTTCAGGATTCGGTAGACACATTAACTTTGTTGACCCTTGGGTATTGACGGACCTTGACTTGAAACCCTCCTCTTGAAATCTATCTTATCTTGGATCTTTTCCCCAAATTATCCTTGGGGTAATTTAATTCTCCTATCTTCGTCTTCGGTGGCCTTTTCTCTTCAGCTCCCTACCCACTTGCCTAATATTCGTCTCCTCAATTCGTTCGTCATGAACCATGCTATTAATGCAACATCTCCAACCTATATTCATTAACTACAGAATCGGATGTCCCATCAAAACTTTCTCATCTTACCCTGAATCCTCCATTACCGTAGTAGGAGAATGTTGTTGAGATGAATGAGTTAAACTTGAGCCTATCCATTTTCACACTCATACCCCCTTAAAGAAGATTGTAAGTCTTGCATTTTGCCTCTCGCTCGTCTCAAATTTCAGGGGAATAACCTATCAAGAAAGGGTTTTCTGACTGATACACAAACGGACATCCCTAATGTGCCTCTCTTCTTATCCATTGTTCATACAAAACTTGAGGCCACATCTTTAAGTTCCATATAGCGTCTAGTTCCGTTCTTTATTGAGAAGACACAATTCATAGCATCTAGCACCTTGAACGCTTATCAGAACTCTTGCGGGTCCTCCTTTACTTTTCAACAAAAAAAAGGGGGATTCAATCCCCTGTGTGAAATCCGTAATCCTAGAATCGGTCGGCTACATTGGAGTTCACTTGCCCCTAAGATCCCTAGCAACCACTTGATGGCTAACACTGAGTCAAGAATGATAAGCCACCCTTATCTCACATGAGACCTAGCTTCTTCTTCATAAGAACTTGAGGTTTTTGAGGATCTTGAGAGAGGAACCGCCATCATTAACTGTTCTCCTCATCGATCGGCCCTCCTGCTTATTCCTTCTTGTATTCATATGAACTATAACATAAAAATGGACTAATAGAGTACTACCTTAGAGACGACTATGGAAATAAACAAAGAGTGAATTTCCTAGCATCTTATAACCTCTCATTCAAAGTGTGGTGCGCTTTTATCCATGACGAACTTTACTCGCGTGGTTTTTGTGACATCATCCTACATTATTCTCAATCTTCTCGCTCTAGTACCAAGTTGGCACAAATTGGAAAGCACCCTAGGTGTAACCGTGTATTCGACATCGAAGAGGTCTTATAACAAGCCCTTAGCATTCCTTCATAGAATGTATCAATAGACTAAAATGCGAAATTTAAAAACTTTCACTTGGAAAGTTCAACTTTAACTGCCACTCACTTCATATAATTGAAAATAGAAACAACTTTCGTCTAACCATACCATTCTAAACATAGAAGTATAACAACTGTTTTCGGCTTTTGACCTAGTGATTCTTGAGCAAGAACTCTGCAGATCCATCTATATCTTTACTCTAATAAATCTCTCCATTCCCTTTTTTCATTTTCCCAAGCTTGAGCGCTTTTGGGGTGTTCCTAAGTGTTTTTACGACGAATGTATTATTTAGTTAGAAAGAGAAGGACAAGGATTCTGTGTATTTCCATTTTGTCTAGCCTCCACTGCTCTGATCGCCAGACTTACACCTTACGCCTGCTCTAACTGGACAAGTTTGCCCCAGAATTTCTCAGTTTATTTTTGTCTATTATGGTTTTCGGATCGATTTATAATATTTGCCTCTAATAAAGTTTTAATACAAATATCCGTTTATAGGGGGAAATGTGTGAGGAGATTAGTGAAAAAGGACTAAGCACACCTTTACCAACCTCAAGCGCCTCACCTTATGACTTTTATAAGCTCCGCCCATTATGACTTTTGTCTATCCAGAATTACTCCATCACATTACTTCACTACGGTTAAGGTAAAGAACCTAGCTATTTATATTTGTTCTAATTTTTTTATCTTACTGTTTTTTTTTAGTTTTTTCTTCTTCGTCACAAAATTTCTTTTTATTTTTTTTTTTTAATTTTTACAACATTTATTTTCAACCCAGCTTTTTCATGTCATGTTAAAAGTATGATTAAGAGATCTTGATGCTTCTACATAACTTTAGTTTACATCATAAAATATTTAAAAAAAACTTTAAAGATTGGTAACTCCTTATTAATTTGCGTGCTAATTTCCAAAATACGACCAACCATTAAAAAAAGGCATTTAATGCCAATAGCAAATATGCATCTTCTGAAATGTATTTATATGTTTTAATTAACCATGAATTAAATAGGCATTGTGACTAGTAACTTTGATAATATTTATTTTGTTTGTTTTTACATGGAGTTAGAGTTAAAAAAAATACGTTGTGTTTTGGTTATACCATTTTGCAATAATATATATCATTATATATATATAGGATTTCATATATATATATCATATATCTTACGAATTATATATGTGTGTGTGTGGTGTGTGTGTGTGTGGTGTATCGTATTTAAATCTACTTTTGAGGTGAACATGAGTTGAAAACAAATTAATCAAGTTGTTTATCGAATTTCAAGTTTAATTTTATTTTTATGGGTTATATCCTGATTCAAAAATAAAATAAATTTATTTATTCCAAAAGTGAAATTATTTTTATAATAGCCAAATGGTTCCTAGTTAATCCCATCTATTTCTTACCTTATATTTAATTTAATTACGAATTAATTTATTAAGTATAAGCATTCTATGCATGTTATATGTCCTAGTCTGTTCACTTTTTACATACTTTTTAATTGTCATTCTATTAGTGTCTTTTGAATACAACGCAGTGCATACACCCCAGAGTATAAATCTATGACCGTCATTCATATTAAAGACGTGTCGTTAACTATGACATCACTCGATATAAAGTATATTTATTAAAAATGTGATTTTTAAACCATGAACTTTTCATTTCCTGATTATTAAAATTATGAAATGACTTTATTTTTACAATGATAAGTTGGTACGAAGAATTACCTATTTTGAAGAGTACTTAGTCAACCTTTTTTTTTTTAATGTGGAAACAACTTACTTATGTACTTTAGCATATTTAATTAGCTCTAATCATAGACCGTTTTTTATGAATTTTAAATTTTTGAATCAACTTTTAAGGTTTTAAAAGTGATCTATTATCTTACAAACATGAGGGTAAAAAAATACACCTAGATAGATCAAATACGCAACTAACATAAGTTTGGACTATCAGATACTTAAATTTAAACCTGCAATTCTCACAGCTATATAATCTTTAAAGAAATTAGGGATGTCCACATCCCCTATACAAAAAATAAAATGTTAATTTTATCCGCATTAGTTTAATTGTCACTCAAGATTTTCTTATCTTATAACGTTAGTAGACGTTACAATAATGCCTAATTGCCTACCTAAATACCTATTTGTTTAAATTATTCTCATTAATTAATTTAGGTTTCGTAGGTAACAATAATATACCACATATTATTTGCAATTGGTATTTGCACACCAACATAAATAGTTTTTGGCATTATGCACATACTTTTTGTTGTACTTCCTAGTCAAGTAAATAGGATCGCTCTCGGCCGTATAGTCAGAAAACGTAACATACTATTATTAGTGTTCTATGAAATATATATTTGAAGTAGGTCTAAGTCATGTTGAGTGCCCCTTTTAAGTTGTCCGCATAATTCAATTAGACACTCTCAACTAAAGTTTTGTACCTATTTGAACACTTCAAACCATTCTGTTAATCTCAACATTTAACATTTATCTATGTGGCCTCGTTTGTAATTCACACCCTTTAGGCGCGTGACGTGAGGGTATTAACATTAGGCCTTCTTTTTGGAGAAAACTATTAATTTCTTCTTCATCTTCTTGGCCTTTTTCTCCTAGTCACACACTGTAGTTTACCCACTATCACCGCCGCCTACACATCCCTTTTTCTTCCTCTTATATTTCTGTCTTCTCCGATACTGACTTTTGTTTAGACTCGTATTGTGTTATATTTTGGCCCATGTATCCATATAGGAATTGGGGTGATTGCCACCACTTCCCATTATTATCGTCATTTTTATCAAGTTTAAATTGTAAAGCTTTAAGTTTGGAGTTTTGTCCTCCTTGCTGTTATTTAGTAATTTGGTTGTTTAAATTGATATCAAGCTGTTGCATTTACTGGAGGAATTTTCTACTAATTATTTTTCTTGGTCAGTTTTGTGATTAGTTTTTTTATTGTGTTCTTAATGTGTTGTTTTGAACTTTTAAATGATGTCTGATTGCTTAATGAGATATTCTTCATCCAAAAAAGTTAATCGTTAATGATTCGAAACATAAAAAATCAAAATAATTCCATTGTTTTCGAACGAATGACAAATGGAACGTATAAATTTTCGGCGAGATTTTTTCCCACATCTTTCTTACCTAAAAAACGATGAAGTAAAAGTTATATATATAATAAAAAGAAACTGATGAAAAAAAAAAAATTTTCGGGTAAAGATGCCTGTGAACAGTGAAGATGGAGGATCGTCATTAATGGTGTTAGAGGAAATGTATTTTTGGGTTTAGTGAGCAGGGGAAGGGAGGGGAAGTGGTATTAAGTTTAAGTGTTTTTTTTTTTTTTCGTTTTTTTTACTTCAAAAATTTTTTTTTTTTAACTTTAATCCTCGGCTTTCCCCATGGTTTAGTAAAAAGGGGAGGATTATAATGTTTAAATAATTGTTTGGATAATAAAAACACATGTCTTTATGTAATTGGTACAATTGACATGTCAGTCGTGAGTGTATTTCACACATCCTCTATTTTGTTTATTCTAAAATAATAGTTCAAATGAGCTTCAAATTCAGAATGGAGAGGGGTATCAATAAGTATACGGTTTAGTTGAAGGTGTCTAAGTGAATTATCAGATAACTTAAGGGGTCACAAAGGACTTAACGCCTTGTTATGTTAAAGCAGCTAGAACACTAATTTGGACAATTTATGTTGTGGTTTGTCTACATGTTTTATCCCTCATTTTAATCATTGAGGCAGTATTTTTTTTAATTATAAATAGATAATTAATAAGATGGTCGGTGAACAAAGGTAATGTATTTTCTTAAAAGGTAAATTGAAAATGGCTGGAGAACGACGCCGGAGAACAGTTTTTTCGTTAGATCTTCCTCAGCACATCAAACATCAATTCACCATTTACTGGTCATCATGTGCTGTTCATTTTTGTCAGGGCCCATACATCCTTGCTTTTCGTGTTTGTAAAATCTGCAAACTACGGTTTATATACATGCATGACCTAATAAATCGGGATGTTATTGAATATATGTGTTGTGTGTCGGGTGATCAAAAGAGTCGTTCGTAAGTATGTTAATAAAGATCACGATCCATATATATGAAAATTCTTATTGATTATGAATTATTGTCGCGATGAAACTGCATAGTAGTTTTTTATTTTTATTTATAAAAATCTTAAGTTGCCTAACCTTTGACCTGCCTGATGAAGAGAGTCATTTTTATGTTACACTACGAACTTCAAGGGGGGAGAGACTTTCCTCTTACTTTCCAATTAAGATATTGAGGTGATCGAAGAACGAATAACGAAATAAAAATATTGACTTAAACGTGACAAACTATTAGACTAGTTGACGAAAAAGCTTATTTTAAAATTTTTTTTAGCAAAAGGTTTTTATAAAAGAATCATCTAACGCTAATAGCACACATTTTTTGGTTAATATTGAGTGCTGGTTATTTTTAATCGCTTGTAAGTGTATGAATAAAGGCCAACGGCCCAACCCAAGAAAGGAAAATTGTATATATAGCAAAATTTAAATTAATTTAAATAAAATTGGAGTAGTTAGGGTTTGATTTAATTGGCCCATTAGCAATGACAAGTCATTTCTCATCATATCGGCAAAGAAGGAAATTGTTGTTCCTTATATAAGGAAACACTTTCATTCTTCTTAAAGAGCTAAGAACGAATATGCTCCCTCGCGCCGCCGTCAGTCGCTCGGCACTCGATTTTGGATTTGGTTTGGCAATTGATGTTGATTGATGATAATTTTTGGACAAATTTTATTTAATCGTTTTTGTTAAATGAAATAAATCTATTAATATATCTCTTATAAATTTGCTTTTTTTTTTTTGGGGGTTTTTAACGGTTAACATTCCAAAGTTGTTACTCTTCCGAAAATTTCTGTTACTTTCCAAAAAGTCAGTTATTTTCCTAACGAACAATTTTTTTCGAAAGTTGTTTTATTTTTTCAAGACACAGCTTTCTGAGACTACAACGGGATGAACAATTTCTCTGCAACAAATCGTTTTTTTGCTCGAAGATGGCTATTAAAAGGAATTCAATTTATGTTTTTCAACACACTGAAATTTTCTTTCTCTACATATAATTTTCGTCTAATAAATCAAAGTGCGATCGACTAAGTCTGTGTGACTTGTTACCTGTTCTGAAGTCGCTAAAGGTTAAAGGAGTTTGAGGTACACCGCTATTTCTTTAAAAGTTAATCCGTTTTAATCTGTGAGACATAATCCATAACCTAGGTACATCCGTGAAGGGATTAAATTTCTTGAAGGTAGACACAGTCAATTTCTGTGGACTCGGATTATTTTGTATTTTTTCTACTTCATCTTAATTCTGTTTTTGTTTGTTGGTTAACCTTACAAATACAGGTTAATATAACAGAAACTTACTCCATTGACTTAGCCTAGATGTTTGTACAATTCATTTGCAAATTTTTCTACCAATTGATTTATCTTCCTGTATACATGTTTAATATATTCTTTGAGTGTTCACCATTTATTCTTGAATCTCCTTTTATATATCCCTTGCTTGTTCTCAAGAAACTTTTGATGTTGTTTTATTATCTTTGTTAATATCAATGAATCTGTTTCTACTATCACCTTTTTTATGTCATTTCTTCTGTGGTACCTTAGTGCATAAAATATAGCTCTTGTCTCAGCCTCCGTATTAGTATTTTATGCCAATCATGCTAGCTTCAGAACTAGTATTAAAATTTCCTTCATGATTTATCACAATAAACTTGTTATTTGCATGTTTCTTTGAATTTATGTACTTGACACTAATCGTGTTGGCTTCATCGCGTTCATGCATGGATTTTTTTTACATGACTGTATGAGAGTGTAGTCTGACTGTATCCTTTTATTCTTTTCAAATATGTCTTTCCCCAATTTCTTGGTATGATCATTCAAGATATAGTATTGTGATAAGATGAAAACAACATTCCCTTGGGAAACCAGTTAATTTTCGGTCATTAATATAAGTGACATGCCACTTGTATGTCTTTTTAGATTCCTCAGAATTCATTCTCCCCACTTAATGGCTGGAAACTGTTTGATATAGGCATTATTATTTGTTTGCAAGTTCCCTTCCATGCCTCTATTTTGCACATTTAGCAAACTGTTGTTTATATACTTGTGATCAATGGAACTTGTAGAAATAAAATGATTCATAATCTCTTCTGTGCCGTAGACCTCACAACAATAGCAATTGAAGCCTAACAATTGATCATCATTTTATTAAACGTCGTCTTTTCATTTCCCATTTCACAACATTCCATAAAAGAAAGTCAAATTTTGAAGTATACTAAATAGTCCAATTGTCATTTTTTTAAGAAAGTGAGTTTTTCATGATTTTTTTCACATTTTATTTATTAATTCTTCTTCTTTCATCTGTTTTCTCCTTTATGATTTTGTCAACCTATGTTCATTACAAACAACAAATTGGTTCACAACAATAGAAGCAAAAGCTATTTTAATATTTTTTTTAAAAAAAAATACGAATTTATGTCTCTCCTCTCCTTAGTTTCTTCTTCTTTTTAGTTTTTAGAATTTATATCTTCTTCTTGAAAATCATCTCGTATTAGATATCCTCACACACAGTTAACTCCATTAGAGATCTTCACAACCTTTTATAGACTGAATGGCCATGTTATTTTTTTAAAAAAGTTGAGGTATTTTTTTATTTTTTTGTGATGTAAGATCTTTGTTTTAAAAAAACTATCGTGTTTTCTTTCAAGGCGTTTTCTTCCCTCAATTTTATGTAGACTAAAAATTCATGCATGTAAATTCTCAGTAATCATCATCATAATGGTGAACATCCAATTATTCAAAAAGTGTCGATGAAAAGGTATATCTACTGTAGATGAGGTGATTTTTTTTTATGTATATACAAAATTTATTTATTCGACAAACTTACTCGCTTATTTATCTTTTATAATTATTATAGATATATATTAGCACCCCTTTAAAGTCATTTTAATTAAGGTCTAACCTTAAGTTGTACGTACAAAGAAAATTAAAAATTAAGACCGAATAAACCACCCGCACATAAACATTGGAAACTTTCAATCTCCATTTTTAACTTGTAGAAAAAAAATCCGAGAAACTTTTTACAAACAAGATTTTGAAAAAATACGACTTCTGAAAGTATTGTTTTTTTCTGTCCTATAAGGGATCAAAAAGCACTCTTTTATGTCATTTTCAAAAATTATGAAGATTTAATGATGAATGGAAAAGAAGCATTGGTGGTTTCACCACTTGGTGAAATCTCAAAATTAAAAAAAGTCAATTTCTTGAATTGATTATCTGTTCAATTGAAAGTCCAAAATTGAACAAGCTCCTCATTCCCGTTTCATTCAAATCTGATCTAACATTTGAAGTCTCTCCTTTGATGATTGTAATGAATGGGGGCATCAACCAAAACAAACTGAAGAAGAAATTAAATTGAAATGGTGGAGTATATCCATCACCATGTGTTATGGGAATTTGCTTAGAGAGTCCCACACGATTAAATATGTGATTAGGGTCTGGTAGAAAGGTGGTGGATGCTCTATTATGAATTTCATGATTTGATTCACAAATTCTAGCCACTTTCCATACAGTGTGATGAAGTCTTCATGGTTCGAACTCAGTGTTTCATTTTCTTTTGTTGATCCCTCATCCATTTACATCCATTTAAAGAAGATTTTAATGCCAGTTAGATCTTGAATGAAAAAAAAAATTGCAAAAATTTTATTTTGGACACCATTGCTCAAGACAATGAATAATGAAGTTCACAAAGGGCTTCTACTAGTTTTGGGATTCCACAAAGTTGTGAAAATTATCAAAAAAACTCTCTTACATCACACCTTGATTTCCATCGACTCTTAAAAATGGTTAATTAAAGGTGAATTGTGATTCTTTTAATTAGACGACAAAATTCATGCTTCTAGAGAGTGCGGTGTGTTGTTTTTCAAAACATAATTTGACCTTAACTTTTCTCAAAATGTTTTCTCAATAAGTATGACGTGGTTGTAAATGGTTTCTGCAGTGAAGCTTTACTTGGCCCTAGAACTTGTTTATATCTTTTTTCGGTATTAATTAAGCTACCTGACTAAATGGAGGAACTATTTCTAAGGGGTTTCAAAAAACAAAAATTTAAAAGAACATATACAAGAAAAATTTGGAATTTCACCTACTCTTAAGAAAGAACACTATTTTTTTTTTGATAGGTTAGATAGTTATCTCAAACTCGTAAGATCTTTTAGAGTAAGTTTATAAAAGGCCGGAAAAATTTATTGCCAAGAGAGAAAATGCCTTCAGTCCTACCTACCACTATGTATTCGAGGGAGAGGTTGGAACTTAAAAAAAAAAATAGGTTCCACACATATGAAATAATATATGAAACGATAGAAGGCATTTGCACAAACAATTTCTTGAAGGAGTGACTTCGTCCCATAATCGTTCTAGAGAGATCTCAGGTGCTTATCACTTATCCTATTAAGGACAACGTGAACGATCAAGTCTAGATTTCCTATGCCATATTAAACCCGCCGAGGCACGACATACACTATATCTTATTAATGATCCAACCATAATGCTTGACCGATATCTAATTGTCCCAAATAAAACAAACAAATATTCTTTTAGTCAGTGTTCATGAGGCCTCGAATTATCCACGTTTCAAACGTTGCTGCATTATATTTGTGATCGTAAATGACTTCATAGGGGCCTATGGCTTGCGACGTGGCAAATTTGACTAATCCACTTGATATTTGGCGCCATGTAAAAGTGTAGGAGAGTTTTATATATGGGATCCCAGGCCCATTAGCATTGTTAAGAAGGCCTATGGACCAGAAGACACGTCATGCAAATTATGTCGAATTTTTGGCTTTCGGTTTCTCTCTCATTCCCTTCTTCTCTATCTAGTATCCTCATCATCTCCTTTTGTTACCTTCTACTATGTTAATCTATCTATAATTAGTGTGTTTTATTACTTTGTTGTGTGTATTATACGTCATAATTTGTATCAACGATAACAACATATATGAGTGGCTTGTTTTCATTGGTGCTTTCATTTTAGAGGTCTTCAATGGAGAACCAAATATTTCAACTACTGAAGTTCAATTGAAGTTGTGAAGGATCATGGTCAAAGGATTTGCTGAGATTCGATGTATGTTCAAGAGGTTTAGGGAAAATTATCTCGAACCACACCTCAATTTTCCCTTGATTAATGTTCGTCCATGGAAGAGGATTTCGTGAAATATCCAGATTCAACTTTGATGATCCTGCAACACGGTTCGGTAGAACAATATTTAACTCCTGTAACTTCTTTTTAGATAAAAAAATTTGTCATGGGAAGTCTTATATTTAGATTTCGATGCTTTGATTGGTATTGCTGATATTTCGAAACAAGCAACTTTGCGGTTTGGACTAATTGGTAGCAAAATTGTTCATAGCCATTCTGAACTTCGACAAAGAAACACCTGATGGCGTTTAGCCTTTCTCCCGCAATATACCCACATAGACTATTGTTCGAAGGAACTGCAACTATTCCTTCAATGGAATACCATCGCCACTCATCCCCTCTCCTCAATATTGAAATGTAGGCTAATGACTACAACAACAACCTTTGCCCAAAATGTTGAATAACAACGGAAAATGTTGTGAATGTTGAGCACTGTGTCAAACGCCAGATTCTACGAAACAAAAAGGTGACTATAAGATATACCATTACAAATTAAAATTGAGGGTGCTGAAGTTTGGCTACTCAAGCAAAACAGAGACTGTTATTCTAAGGAGATATCTAATTCATGATTGGATGAACAACAAAGGATCCGCTACCTTCTGTTCCGATAGTGACATAAAAATGTCCAGGGGCATGCCATTGCAGATCACAGAAACAGGTGCTAAAGTTACAGTCAACAAGGCGCAACAAGTTGTTTGGTATTATTACATAAAGTCCGCCACTTAAGTTGACATAAAGTGGTCGACTACTCTGGAAAAGAAGTGACGCTTTGATTTTTAGAGGAACAGATTGGAGCAGCAACCACATATTTATAAATTTTTCATTTGATCCCGGTGAGTTCTATTTCTCATTCCATTTGTTCAAGGCATGATATACATTTTGATATCATCACGTTACTTGTCGATGAATTGGATTCTAGTGTATTTGTTCTTAATAGTACTACAAAAGGCGGAAAAAATTGTTTGACAGAAATGCAGTAAAAACTGGGTGCACAACTGGTCAACCTCGGCTGCCACGACCACTGTCCAAAACAACTTTCACGGCTTTACTATTGGAATTTTTCTTAGCGCAATTTGAGCTCTGTTGAAATAAGCAAATGAATTCGACTTGCTTTTATAATTGATGGTGTTGATACCAATATAATGCTTGTCTTGTCGTTGCAACTTCAGTAGTCATCATTATTTCAAGGAGGATAATTTTGCCTCCATGGTCTCCAATCATGTTAGGCAGTTATTGCCTTATAATATTCCCAGTGCTTTTGGAGCTTCTTTTATTCAAGTAGTACTCCTTGATGACATTATTGTGTCAAAGTTTGGAAAACGGAGTCAATTCTGGATCAGAAAGCTGCAACACAAATCACGATATTGTTCCTAATGACTTTCACCTATCACAACCAAGGAATTTAAATACCAACAAATAGCTAGATGAAGTTTCTTGATATGCACCTTGAGGACAAGGTTCTTTTGGGGGCGAGAGTATAGTTGTGATCCACGTGATTCATAGGGCCTATGGTCTATACTGGCAATATGAACTGATCCACTGATATTATTGACCGAGTAAAATATTGGGAGAGTTTTATAGGGATCCAGGTCAATTAGCTATTGTTAAAGGTCTAGTGACCAGAAGAACGTTATTGCAAATTATGTCGAAGCTTTGGCTTTAGTTATTTCTCTCTCCCTTTCTCTGTTCTATTATATCATCTCGTTCTAATCTACCTTTTTCTATGTTAATTTATCTAATTAGTGTCTTATTACTTTGTTATGTATCTTATATGTTGTTATTTGTATTCAACGATAACATAATATATATCAGTGCTTGTATTGGAATTAGGGTTTGTTTCATTATGTCAACAGGTTCCACCACCAACTCTCTCTAAGAAATTAAGTCAATATTCTTAGAACTAATTTCATTACTTAGGCTTCAATCCTCAAAAAGATTCTAAATCTGAGACAGATCTCCTGTTCAGATTCACATGTCTGGTATTGATGAAATAGCTAAAATTCTATTCTAACACTCGAAACTCTAAAGATCTTAATCATCTTCTTACATATTAGTCATTCACTCAAATCTTACCAAATTCTCAAGTTTTACTCAAAGTTTAAGCACAACTTTTCAAACTCAATCAAAGAAGACTCAAGGGTCAATCATGAAGGGAAAAATTCTAAATTCATGAATTTTTCTAAAATGACTGACCGGATCATTATGAATCTAGTCGGAAATCTCAAATCACATTCAAAATTTGTTACACAGTTCATAATTATTGATTTACCCATAACAACGGGAAGGTGTTACAATTTCACTGCTTAATTCTATTAATTGATGTTTAGTATTAAATCTTGAAAAATAATTTGAAGAATAAATAATTATTGTTATGAATAAAACTTAAAAAATTAATATCTTTCATGATCTCTTGAAAGTGTATGTAAAACTAAAATTTATTTTTAAACAAATAGACAAGTAAAAAAGCAAACAAGAATCAATAATTGCTTTCTTTTTTCAAGGTACATACATGACATTTTTAACTTTTTTTCATTGTTCATCTTTAGAAATTAATGTTTGGGCCATAAAATTTTGAACTTCAGAATTTTCAAAAATATAAAAATAATCAAAGGTTATTAGCATTCTTTTTATATTCCAAGTACTCACAAAAAGTTTTAAAAAAATACTTCAATTATATTTTCCAAACTCATACAATTCAAATTTTTAAAATTATTTTTACTATAAAAGAAAAAATTTTTTAAAATTTTTTACAATAAATTATGATCAAACGCCTATAAGATGGCGCCTACGCTTTGTAAGCACTAGCTAGCGTTAAAGTGGGGGTAGATATGCATGTAATTATCAGTGCAAGCAAATATCTCTTGATCAACCTATGTTTCCGTTCGAAATCAAGAATATACATTTATAAAAATTGTGATATTAATAAGAGAAAATTTATGTTTAGCAAACAAAAAAATCATATTAGAGCTCTATAGTTACAGTTTTGCTATTTCTGCTTCATAACAAACATATATCAGATTTATATAATCTCTCTAGCTTTATACAACAAAAAAATTATATATTGTAATTTGTGTAACTTGTTTTTAGTAAACGCGAGAAAGAGAAAGGCCAACAGAGAAATGGTAGCGAGATCTGTATTTATATATTATTAAGTGTATAAGAGGAAAATATGTGTATTTGTATTTGTATTTGTATTACAATTTTTTTTCTCAGCTTACACACAACCCAAAATGCAATTTATACATTTGTGTTTATATAATTTGAGGAAACAAGGGAATAGTGAGCGGATTTTTGGAGAAGAGGTGAATGAACAATTGTATGCTACAGATTAAAATATTAAATAAATTATAGTATAACATCTAATTTGAATTAATAATTTACTATTTTATACAATTTTTCCTTAATATGAGGTATTATTTTTACGTAGAGTAAAATATGATATTAATATATAGGTATACTTTTACTAAATATACTTTATTTAATACTATTTTTATTTTAATACATATGTTCAATTAATATAACCTATAAAACTAGAAAATAAAAATATCATAATATACCTAAATTACATATACAAGTCCATTTATTTTAGTACTATTTTTATATAAATACCAAATGAGCCTGCATTTCGCAACACTTACGCATGGTCCACATAAAAAAGAACAAGGTTATATAATTTTATTTTTTAATATAGTATTATGATTTAATGCTGCTGTAATATATATATCATCATTCCACTTCTTAATAAGTAATGGTTTTGTCGGATAATTTCGTCATTTGTTCTTATTGACCTATTAACGAGCTCCAGGTGGTTACGCCTCGACTTTTCACATGTTCCTTCCCTCTTGCCACTGTTGTTGCAACTTGCAAGTTCTTGCAAATGAAAAGTTTTCTTGGTACTAGCATTTCCCCCTTTTGCAACTTCCTCTTTGTTTTTTCCGTTTGAATTTGATCCGGCTACACCATATGTTTTGCGTACATTTTTGTTTCCATGTATTGTTGTTTACTCCTTCTGATCCAGTTATAATAATTTCTGACGAAGATTGACGACCAATCATTTGTAAGATTCATTGCAACATATATATCTTGAAAAAATGAGGATTTGAAATATTGATGAGTCTCCGATCCTTTGTCGCTCATCACTCAGATTTATTTTTCCTGCTCTTGCTTTTGGGGACTCCGGATATAAGTTTTTATTTCAAAATAACTATTTTAGCTTCAAGATTATTGGAATTGAGAGAAAAGACTTTTGGTTTTATGTTCTATAAGGTTGTTTCTATCTAATTCTGTAAATTCATTTCACGATTAATTGATTTATATGTGCATGTGTGAGTTCAAATGCTCTTACCAAGTTTTTAATGCACTTTAATTTACGGCGTTTTAATGCAATTAGTTGCTCTTTCAAGTGCTTTAAAGTGTTTAGTAGACTTACTTAGGGAAGAATTGGCATTGGGGACACCAATAAAACTAAATTTACACTATAGATTTTGATTTATTTTTGCTTTATTTTCTAAGGTAGGGCGTTTAGAAAAGGAAAAAGTATGGGGCCATGATTTTGTTCCGACTTTTTTAAGATTTGAAATATTTTTGTGAATATAGGATCAATGACTTATTAGTATTTTAAAACGTAGAAAAAATATAGTTTACAAAATATATTATGATCTCAATACATTTTTATTTTATATTATAATCTGATTTAACATGTTTAAATTATATCTATATATATATAATATATATATAATATATATATATATATATTATATATATATAATATATATATATATATATGTACATACATCATTTCAAACTATTTCATATCCTTAAACAAACATTTCAACTATTTAATTGTTTTAAACATCAAATCTTCATCTGTTTCTTGTTTCCAGTTCGAAGCTTTCATCTTGGTAAGTTCATTTTAGTTTAATGGTTGTTTTTGGTTATTTTAGTCGTATTTTGTTGTTATTTTGTTATAGTAATGTAATAAATCCTTTTTTGATATGATTTTTCTGCATGTTCTTGTTTAGGATGCAGTATATTTTTTTTTATTTTGTTATAAATGTAATAAACTTTTTTTCTGGATGATTTATTTCATGTTCTTGGTTAGGATGCAGTGTTTATTTTTAATTTTGTTATAGTAGTTTAATGAACCCTTTTCTAGATGATTTTTCTTCATGTTGTTTAGGATGAATATTTGTGCTCTATGAATTTTTTGTTTGAATATGATATTTGAGATCCTTTTTTTTGGATAATTTGTTTACTTTTAAAAAAAGCTATTTTCTGTTTATCTCGCCTTTTGATTTTGGAAATTTGGCTTTGTTGTGAATTGTTTTTTCTCCACTATATTTGTTTATTTGGCTGGTCTTATTTTGCTCGTTACATGTTTTTTTACACAAATCGAAGTGTAGTATTTTTGTTGCTCTCTTTGTTAGACTGTTATTTACATTAGTATTGTAGGTTTACTGTTTATGGCTAACTAATGTGACCTTGTTAAAAAATCTATTCCTAAGCCTTGTAAAAACAAGAAAAGAAGGACTCAACTTCAAGTTTCAGGTGTTCAAAAAATAAAAAATTAATGTTGAAGAACCCAAGTATGATTCGAATTGTGATACGATGGATGAAATAGACAACTATAGGAGAGTCTTGATGAGGTGTCTAGTAAGAGATAGTGGAAACGAGTTTACAAATAGAGATAGCCGAAATGCTGGAGATGAGGATGATATCCTCTATCCTTACCAACTTGTGCAAGAAATCTCAGGAAGTCTTAATCTCACTACATGCATGGATGAGTTAGGATCTTTTCTAGCAAAGATTTCTTGTGAGAGGCAAGAATGACCTGTACAATGATTTTAGAATGTTTTACTGAATGAAAAACTTTATTATGACTTTAAAGGTAGTTATTTTTGATCATTTAAGACATATTCCAGAATATTACAAGTTTTAATGGACATATGGTCTATTACATATTGTTTCTTCGTGTCAATAATGTAAAAAAAATTGCATGAGATGTGGATTTTGTATGATTTAATCTGCATGTTTTGACTTAAAAGAGTTTCCATTGATTATGGGTCTGAATTGTGGACCATACCCCCGCGTGAAAAAAATGAAAAAAGTGTTTGACAAAGGTGATAAGTTTTTGCATAAAAGTAACCAGGAATAAGAATATTAGTAGTTCAAAGTTGTTGAGTTTGATCAAAGTTTCCAGATTAAATAAGGAGCAAAAGTTCAAGTGCTCTTTAGTTGGGTTCGTCCACTCAATATTATTTGCCCCCGATCATCTAAGATTGTGGAATCAAACAACATAGATAGTCAATTTATTAAGTTTTTTTAAGAGTTATCCATGGAGAAAGAGTATTTGATTTAATACTGAAGTATTTTGAAGACCAAAGTTAATTTGAAGAAAACAATGTGAAGTGTAAAAGAAAAGGGGAATGTATCGTATGATTTTTGGCTTTCCTTGGTGTGTTATATGTCATTTATATCATTTGTGGACTTGAAAAATTAAACTCTTATATATTTCTGTTCATTTATTTATTATTTTATTAATTTCAACTTGGATTATGAGGTTTTCCTCATCTTGGTATTATGAAAAGAAGTCTTTGGAGTCTCTACTGTCATTTCCCATTTACTTAGATGACACAGACAACGCAAAAGCGATAACATTGTCGAAGTGATCCATTTAAGTACTAAAGGTATAAACTTATTTTGTTATATAACAATATTTGTTAATAATAGAAGTCTTGTACTAATTAATTTTTTTTTAGGTTGTGCATCCATCCCTAGTACCTACTATTCTTGAGAAGAAATAAAATTATATGGCAATATTAAACCATATACAGATGAAGTGAAGACATAATTAGTGATACCTTAAAGGCCAATTGAAAGGTGTCAGTGCAATCACTTTTGCAGTAGGTCATATGGAGAATGAGTATTCAAACAAACACATTCCTAATCAACCTGGGGAGAATTTTATACCAAGTGCTTCTAAAGATGGAAGTCTGGATGAACGTGTTGCATCCCTCAAGCAACCAATGGTGAAAAACGTTGCTTTTGTACGAGAGGAGAAGTTGAGAAGAAATGAAAAGAAAAAGAAAAGGAAAAGTAGATAAATTTATATACTTCTTAATTATGTTATATAATGTATTTGTATTAATTTTAGCCACTGATCTTGCAGTATATAATGACAATTTTTCATCACCAACAGTGGATGACAATATCCTTCCATTAGCTGTAGTGGATGATGATCTTGCTGCATTTGATGCATACTTTGCTAAAGAAGTTAATTAAGAGGAGATGAGGGGATGATGGAAGAGAACAATGAAGAAAATAAAGAAAAGAAACTAGAAGAAAATGAAGCAAATGAGAGAAGAATAGAAAGAACCAAAAAAAGAAGATACAAAGAATGAATAAGAGGAAAAGCTTGAAGAAGAAGGGTTGGTCATTGAAGTGGAAATACATGATGAGTATTGTGATGGAGCTTAGTGGTCGGTTGATGGTGACTAAGGAAAGTTGTGATTTTTGGATGGTTATTCCCTAGTATTTAAAGACATTTTGTGAAGTTATCGATATTTCAAGACAATTGATTTTTGTAATAGTTGGGTTATTCCTTGGTTTGAAGACATGTTTATTGATATGATTTTTTAAGACAATAGATTTTTGATAAGTTGGTTTTTAAGAACATGGTTAAAGTGGTCTGTCATTTTGCTGTTTTTGACAACAAAATGTAAATATGACGATACATATTATATTATGAAGGGTTTTTAGATTTCTTATTAATCTATGTCTTAATAAACTTGTATGTCTAATACTAAAAATTGTTATCGCAATATTATAAATCAAAAATAAAAGATATAACAGGGCAACAAATAAAGAGAAATATTTTCTTCTTGATATGATTTTTTAAGACAATAGATTTTGATAAGTTGGTTTTAAGAACATGGTTAAGTGGTCTTTCATTTTGCTGTTTTTGACAACAAAACATGTAATATGACGTACATATTATATTATGAGGTTTTTAGATTTCTTATTAATCTATGTCTTAATAAACTTGTATTCTAATACTAAAATTGTTATCCGCAATATTTAATCAAAAATAAAAGATATAACAGGGCCACAATAAAGAGAAATTTTATTTGTGCAACACTTCATTCCTGTCTCATTTATTAAAAAATTAGTGATAGCTTCAGGCATTTTTCTTTTTCTTCTGCCAAAATCAACTTTTTTTAGTTCTCTATATCTATTTCAACATCTTTAACAACACTTCAAGTGATTCCTCTGCTCTTCGGATCTTTTAAGAAGTCATTAGCATATTTCTATTTTCTTTGAATTCTCATAGTTTTGTTAGTAAATCAAATTTAGCAACGCCTTGAATTTGATGGGCTACTTGTTGGTGATTCATTTTCATGCCACCTAAGAAATGGGCATCTGCCAACTGCACAACAAAGAATTGCGACCTGAATTGGTATCGGTGCGTGATGTCCTCAACGTAGCTGGTTTACCACAATCACAATTGTAAGACTTTTTTTACTTTGGATGTTTGAGATGTTTGAGGCATTATAAAATGATGTTTTTGAGTTTTTATGAGGATTGCCTTCCTTTATATTAAAAAATAGACGTATTACCATTTAAAAAATGAATTTGAACTATATTATCGTTGTGAAGTGTGTAAATGAAAATATTTACTGATTATCAAAATTATAGACCTCTTAAACTATTGATGCATATTATGTTTGTGGTGTGTTTAAGATCAATGAGATTTACATTCTGATATTAGTAAGGTAATTCGGGTTTATGTCTATGTTAAAAGCATTATCGATGCTGCAGGTAGTAGAATATGACAGTTATATATAGACCAAAAGAAGTAGGATTTAAAAAAGACATAAATTAATTAATAATAAATTATATTTTTAAAATTAATCCAATTAAATAAGTTTAAACAATTCATATGATCATGTAAGAGTCTACATAAATTGGGTGTGATGATTAGAGATGTATGAGGAAGAGTTGTGGTTATACAATCAACATATCCTCACAATATACTTATGTTTTCTCAAAAATTATTCTAAGGATATAAGTTAATGTTTGATTGATTGTATGATGAATTTTGATAATCAGTTTATGTATTAAAATTGTAATAATTATGTATTAACATTGGTGTATATGATGAATTATATAGATGTACTGCAATTAGTATGGGTTTTTAACTAATATGTTTATACAATTTTTAAATATTATTGGTATCAATTGAGTATAAATATTAGTGGTTTTAATATCTTACTTATTTGTATATGATGAATATTAAATTGGTATACAAATTGTATGAATTAGATAACTAACATGTATATAAGTTTGAATATTATTGGTATGAATTTTGGTAACGTTTGTTGTATTTGTATATTTATAACTGTGTTTATTTTGATGAATTATTTGTTTGGTATGCAAAATGTATGAAATGTTCAACTAATCTTTTTGGTATAAATTCTGAATGTATTTTGTTTTGATATGCATGTGTATGAAACATGAATAATAAGTGTATAACATATCATTTAGAATTAGATAACTCTATATGTGTTAAATTAGATAACTACGATATTGTGTATAAATTTTAATATATTTTGGTATGAATTTTTAATTAATATTTGTTGTGTTTGTATATTAATTAACTGTGTTTATTTGATGAATTTTTTTTTTTAATATACAAAATGTATGAAATGTTCAACATAATCTTTTTGTTTAAATTTTGAATGCATTTTTTATATGGGTGTAATGAAAACGAATAATGTAACATCTTAACACTAAAATGACTAGAAAAAGAGGTTAAAATACGGAAATATTTATTCAAGGAAAGAATAAAAAAAATCTAGAAAATTGGACAGAGTTGAAAAGTGACTTTTGAACCATTTTCAAATGGTCCATAATTTTCTAACTCAGTNTCTTATGGGGTCTCTTCAAAAACCTGGACCCCCATAGAAATAGGGGGATTCATCCTAGTGAAATTTGTTTAGAGGGGAGGCCATGGTAGCAAATTGTTGGTTTGCTGGGGGTACAACCTCCCGATTAGCTTTGGCCGTCATGGCTTGGGCTTGATGTATGGAGCTTGTTCTAGGGTAGTAATGGCTTAGTCCATTTGGAAGAGTGCAACCCTTACGACACCATCCGTCCTAAGGAGGATCGACCAGATCTTGGTTTTCATTCATATCTTCATCATCAAAGAGGGACTTGATCACACCACGGGAGGATCTCCCAGCTTGGTAATCTCTTCCTCTAGTCTTCGTGCCGCATTACATCTATGTACCTTTGCCTTTAATCACAACAAGAGGATTAGAAGCAAAAGCACATAGATCTAAACTCTTAGAGGCACGATATTGGACTTCCAATAAAATAAGAGTTTTCCTAAGCATTAATATACATTCCTACTTATAATGTGGCGTGCTTTACAATTATGAATATGAACCTACATAGACGTGGTTGAGAGAGACTGACTCAAATATATTCAACCTCATGCTCTTAAACCATTTTTTCATATCCGGAGAATACCCTTAGATGTAACCGGTGTCGTCGTCCTCTTTGAGGACTAAGACTCCTCTTACCTTACATCATTACATTTTGTAGTCTAATTTAGATGAAATTTAAAACTTTTTACTAATTTCACTTAGAGGTTTAGATAGATCTCTACATACACACATAATTATTATATTGAGTATACATAGACCCTTCGTATAGGAAGATTACTTAGTCTTCTACTTTTATAGCACATAATTTATATAGAACTACATAGTCTCAAAATATTTGTCCTCATCTATAAAATATACATTGAGTATATAAAATGGTCCTAGTCCATACATCAATGAAAACAATACCATATATAGGTAATACAACGTATGATATCCAATGAAAGGAAAGAAATATAAGATTCTTAAAACTAAAGCAACACCATAGGCTTGATAGTGGCTCACCCTCGAAAAGTGAGGACCTACCCTACTTGGATGATTAAGAAGTCCAAGTCTTCTTTAAGTCGTCTCCAAAAACCCTTCAAGACGGACCTAAAATATTGGGGAATAAAAGAAATGGGGTAGTACACACTTTGTACTAACTACAAGACCATATGCACACATACTTTGAGATAATGCTAAGAAAGGGGACATTTCAATAAGTATACAATTTACTTTGAAAACCTTTATGCAAATTCAACAGACCACACCAATCCATAAGACACATTCATTGAGTCATAGGCATGTACATAACAAGACCAACAATGGTAAGCTTAGTCAAGTAAACATGCATATCACATAATTAGACATATAGTCAAAGAAACTCTACCATCAAGTCATAACCTCAACAAGCATAAATAAGAGTTCATTATAACATAACCAAAGTAAGACAATTACCCACATCAAGTCAACAAGTCAATGACCAAGCAAAGCCCCATAACCTTACTCAATCAAGTAACTCAACAAGAATCATGACCAACATCCTACTTCACATAGCATAATATTTAAGAGTACATATCATCATACTTTACACAATATAGACCAAAACATACTCATAAGTTACACAATCAACATGTATCAACGATGCACAATTCATCATATACATTATCGGTACCATCATAACATATTCATACATAAGAAAATCCTCTTATGACTCTCTTCAAGGCTAACTAGTGTAATGTTTTAGCTAGAGTCCCACACCCCTATTAGACTAAGCTAAGAGTTTCATTCTTTTTTAATTCATTTTACCTTTTTGGAACATGTTTCCCTAACCGACATAGACCACTTGACTAATGTGGAATCCGTGCCATGGTACCCTACAACCGAAAAAAGGCAGACTACTTGCCAAGGTAGTACCAAATATAAATATAGAAACTACTTGGATCCACTTGCTACTTCTCTTACGGGGGCAACTAGTTCAAGAACTAGGAGATGTAGTTGTACCTTCTTTACGTTACATGAATTATAGTATCCAATCTCAAGAGTAAATTAGTGATCTGACCTTTCCTATGTGTGAAGGGACAGTCATTCATTCGGAAGGGACACTCCTCACTCTAGTTCACTCCGTGCTAAGCTAGAGTCCCTTTTGAAATATCTTTAATGTCTTTATTAATTATCATAACTTAGTGTAGGTCATAGGGTCTAACCCTTGTATACACATCATCATCATAGCTCAATAAGAATTGCATGAGTATAATCCTTTCATTACAATTCATATAAGTGAAGTTAGCACATTTACATAGCACTTCATAATAAGGCACATTGGTAAAACATTCACCATCCTTATAACATTTACATTATAGCCAAAACCTGACAAAACATAGTCAAGACATTTCAATTCAACATATACCGGCCTATCAATCCTAATACAAGGCATATCTAATACAACATCATGACTTAATCACAATTAACAATAATTTGAAGTAAAGGATAAGGATCACAAGACTTACCAAGTCTCCTTCATAATTCTTCATTAAGGTATTACCATAAACTCTTAATTAAACCCAATTAGGGTATAAAATAATCATAATTCAATGACCAACATTATAACAAGTCAAAAAGAATCACTACATCATAATTCAACACTAGTTCATAGCTTAAGATAAGAGACATAGATCAAAGTCATAATCTAATTCATTACTCAAGAACTAGCATGATAGGAATATAATTCACCATAATTCATTCATGATTGCTACAATAACATCATTTAGTAGTGATTCAACCAATAACATAGTAAATTGAATCAACATTACATAATTCATATCAAGATTATCACCTAGGGTTAAGGGGTAAGGGTCATCTTCTAAAAACTAGACCAATCCTCAAGATATATCATAATAAGTTAATATAAAAATTATTTATTCATAATATCCTAAATAAATCATAAAAAATTAATTTACAATATCAAATTCGTATTGGATGAAACTCACTTGAAAACCCAACATTTGAAATCAATTTGATGGAACCCTTTGAGAAAAGAGTCTCAAAGGTGAAAGAGATCTCATACCTTAATAATTGTTTAAGATTGATGGATAAACTTGACTCTTTCCATCCCTTAAACCTCCCCTAGCTTGGTATTCAATGGAGTTTTCTTCAGAAGAGAGAAAGAAGAGAAAGGAAGAGAGTTTGGATTTGTGAGTTATTAGAGGTTAGATTAGTCTATGTGGGTTGGGGTCTTCTATATGGGGTGTTTAATTAACTTAATAAGACTTCACTTAATCCTCAACTAACTACCTAACCCCTTAATTAATTAATTGGAACAAAGTAAAACTGTGCAGTAAGTCAGGCCCTCATAGACGAGACCTCGACCAACGGTCCGTCTGTGAGTCGACGACTCCTACCCATTTTCTGTGCTACACTCTTCGTCACAATGAGTTCAGAGGCTGGTAAAATGGAAAATATCCAAAATGGCTAAGTTTTGGTCGACGGATGGCATCGACGCCCCGTCATCCACACACGCCCCTCGACCTCCCCCCATAGGTGCACACTGCCCGGGCGTGCTTTTGAACCCAAAATAAAGGGTCCTCCTTAAGGATCTTGTTGGTCCTTGGGAGTCTTACACCTGGAATATTCTACCATGATCAACTCTAACACAAGTTATACACTCTTCCCACCGAATTTCAAAAATTTCCACCCCTAAAAGCTAGGCTAAGGCACCGCTAGTACCTACTTGAACTATTTTTAGACGTTCTTGGACGTTTGTTTTCTAGACTTCCTCAATTACTTATATTCATTAAATTGGAACTTAAAATAGTGTCTAAACCTTTTGAAACTTATGTTAGGCTCTAGAACACGTCTTGGATTTTTGAAGTGTTACACTTATCTAGAGTAGTTAAGGGTTGTCTAGTTAAGGTGTGAAGGGGGCATAGGAATGGTTACTTAGTATTTTACCTAGATAAGTATTAAGAATGATTCTATTTAGGGAATATGGTTGATTACGTAGATATAATCTAAGCCTTAGGTAGTCTTAAGGATTATTTAGGTAATCTTGAAGAGGATTATTTAAGAAGACATGATCTTGATTTACTTAGGTAAGTCTTTGGTTAACCTTTGGGAGGAGAGTGTCATATTATGTATGTTGTTGTATTAAGGTGAGATTGATTTCTTAAGTGTGTGCTAAAGGGATTGTATGGGTGGTCGCTTCAGAACTCACTCAAGTGAGACTTAAAATCACCTTTTATAGGAGGATCTCATGTTTATGTGTATGGTGTATTGTAAGTGTGTATATCTCATTATAGGTTCTCTTAAGGATCACTTAGGTGTTGCTAGATAGGGTGTATGGGCGGTTTCTCTTTGTCTTACTTAAGTGAGTCTTAGAATAACTTTTAGTGAGAATGTTGCATGCAAAGTGGGTTCACTGTAACATTAAAATAGTTCATTGTAAAGCTTAAGGTAGTTCACTGTGAATTGTCTAAGTTTACAGTAATGGTATTAAAAATGTGAATAATTGTTTATGTGATATATTATGTGTTTCTAAGGTGTTAAATGTTATTCTTATAATGATGATATGATGTTTTAATAAAAAAGAGCATGTTTCTAATAAATGTCTGTTTCCACGATTTTATGCATTATGCCACACTTATAACAAATGTTTGTACTAATTACATACATTTTGTTATATATAAAGGTGTAGGTTAAAGGTGAGAAGGATCGTGAAGGAAAGCTTTGATTCTAGAGTCGTTCAAGCAAAGTTGAAGTATGTCCTCATTTGACTCAACGACATATATATGTATTTTATTTCAGAGATTGTAATAGATAAGTATTTCTATATTCATAATGTATGGGCTGTGGTCCAAGTATTTTTGAGTTTAAGAATGCCACATGTTGAGACTAAGAGTTCTCATGATTTTAAAATGAAAATATGTTATAATAATAGTGAAAAAAGTTTTGAATACGCACTACTTTTCATACTTGTATATGCAACGAAGGATACAGAAAGGCTTTTACAAGACCTCTGAGAGGTCAATACGCGGTCCACGATTCGAGAATGACCTTTCTTCTAAGGCGTGGTCTCGGGTCGTGACAATCTTGGTATCATAGCATAGGTTATGAAGTGGAGGCTTAGGAATCAAAAAGTCTCATAAAACCACGTCTCGGGTGTGAGTCGCAATAAATCTAGGGCGAGAGGCTATAGGACGATAGAGTTTCAATTTCGTCATTAATTTTTGTCGTGCCTATAGAGTTGAGGTTCTAAAAGTCTATTACTAATCTCTTCTCTTTTGTTTATAGGATATTAATACTAGAAGGATGTCCTCTAGAAGGTTGGAGAAGAGAAGGGTAGAAGAGGAAGTTCCTCCTTAAGTTTGAGCAAGTTGCTCAAGGTGCTCAGGGTTTTCAAGGTGACAAGTCCATTGAAGGTCAGTAATTAGGTTTTGATGGTTCCCTAGGACATGAATAATGGGGAGATAGAGGCTTTGCTTTGCTATAGTCCCGAGCTTTGACTACCCATGTGAATATGGGTATTGCACCTATAGTGAATATTGTCGAGAGCAGTATGAAATCTAGAATGAGAGACTTTGTGAGGATGAATCCTCCTATCTTTCTTGTGTCTAAGGTGGGATAGGACCCCTAAGAATTTCTTGATGACGTTTATAAGATATGCATCCATGGGAGTGACTTCTCTAGGTAGAAAGCAAAGTTGGCTTCGTATCAATTGAAAGAGTTTGCTCAAGTATGGTATACACAATGGAAAGCATAGGCCGGTTGAGTCGGGTCCCATAGAGTGGAAGGAATTCAAGAGGCATTCTTGGGAAAGTACTTTCCCCGTGAAGAAGAAAGTAAAAACTTGAAGAGTTCATTATCTCAAGCAAGGCAACATGAGTGTAGAGGAGTATTCTTTGAAGTTCACTATGTGTCTAAATATGCTCCATCCTTGGTGTCTAACCCTAGGGATGAGATTAATAGGTTTGTTACAGGTGTTTGCCGACCTTGTGTAAGAATAATGTTGTACGGCCATGCTACATGACCTTAGCTAGACTATGGTGTATGCTCAATCCATAGAGGAGTCCAAACATAACAGGATGTCTAGAAATTTGAAGAAGAGTGGACCAAGTGAGCAACATCAACCTAGGTTCAAGAAGAGGGCTCAAATCAAGATGGACGTAGTTCTCCTTAGGTCAAACTTGAGAAAGGAGGTGTTTCTAAGATGGAACCTACTTGTGCTTCTTTTTTGAAAGAAGTATTATGGGGAATGTCTATTGGGTAACAAGAGTTTCTTTAGTTTGTGGTATGTATTGACATAAGGTGAAGATTATCCTACCATTGAGGATAGAGGAAAAGAACGCGTAAGAAAGTTGCTCTAGTATTTAGGGCAATGATGTTTCCAAAGGCGAAGGCTCGTTTCTATGCACTTCAGGCAAGAGGATCAAAGTTGGATGATGATGAAGGATGTTGGTAATTCTTGTATTTCTCTTTAGTGGTATGAGTTACTTTCTAAGGGGGAGTATGTGAGTAGTAGAGTTTTTATTGATTGTCTCGTCTATTCTATTCAACTCTGTTTTGAGCGTAGAAAGTCATAGAAGTAATGTTGCATATGCATTATGATTAGGTGTCTTGTTCAAATTGAATTCTCATTGAGTCATTGCATTGTGCATTTTATGAAGTTATGTTTATGTTGTAAGTGTATTTATATTATTTTATCTTGCATATTGCATGTTTCCATCATGAGTTTCCTAAAAGTTGTGCATTTTTTGGAAAATTTGAAGTATGTTCACTGCCTGGAAAATCTGCTCACTGTAAGTTTTACAAAAAATTACTAATTCAATCTTTGGTTGAAAATGTTATAATGTGGTTAAAGCTGATGTATAGAAGTGATAATAATATCAAATATTATTGTTATTTGGAATAGGATGTGAATCTTATGGCATAATGAGTTGTAGATTTTGTTTCTAACTCTTGTTGTGTTGTGATTCTCTTGATTTTTAAAATTGATGTTTTCCTAGATGTTTATATGCATACGTTTTTAATGGTATGTTCATGAGTTGTTAAGTTGAATCTCTATTCTTGGAAGTGTTCGGAGAGTGGAAAAGTGTCGTTCGAGGATGGATTTTTCCAAGTGGGGGAGATTGTAATACCTCAAAAATGACTTAGGTGAAGCTAGATCCTAACATGTTTTTCATAAGGGTGTAAGGTCCTTAATGTTCTATAATGTTGTGTTGAGGCAGTCCTAGAGTTTTAGGTGCAGGGAAGTCCAACGTCAAGGGACGACTAAGCGTTCGACGACTAAGGCACCTATGTCCTCGTGTGTGGTTATGTTCTCTATATGTGTGTTTCATGAGATTATGAGGTTCTTAATGAGTTATTATATTTTATAGGCAGTGTGTTGAGTTTCATGGGGTTTGGAGGTCAAACATCTAAGAACGTCCATGATTTTGAAAGGTTTGCCTTGAACGACCTTGTGTGTCTTGGCATGTTTAATCAAGTTTTACATATTCTTTTGGATGAAATTGATATGGGAGGTAATAAACTCATATACAAACATATTAGGGTTGGAAAGGTCTGGGAAAATTATCCCCAAGACCACCCAGGGTCCATGAGGAAGGACCCAACCCAGAGCCAAACTGTCACAACCATCCCAACCTACGTATGGCAGTCGACGACTCCTGGGTCAATCGACTCCCCGTAGGTGAGGGTCGTAGTTCACACTTAGGCGTGGGGGAAGATTCAGCAAGGAACAACCTCATTCCTAAACCACGGACCAACAAGACGGTTCGTTGGTTGGGAAACTGGCCAATCAAGTGGCCAGGCGTGGTTAGATCTTGTTCCTGCACAGTTCACTGAATGTCAAAGGGTGAAATGGTATTTCATCCCACATACAAATAAGACTTTGGGAGTGTATACTTAAGGGTACTTTGGGTATTTTTTTAACTGTTTATAAATCTTAAATACTTAAGAGGATTGATTCTAAAAACAAAACCCAAATCCCTAGAAATCCTCTAGAACTCCATTGAATCCAAAACTCAAGTAAGATCTTGGATTGGAGATTTGATTGGTGATTCATAAAATTGGTGGATTAGTATCATAACTATGATTTTTTTATCCTTGAAACTCTATTCATCAGCCAATCTTCAGGTATTTTCAAAGAGTTCTTAAAAATGAGTTTTCTAAATTGAAATCTATCCACTGGGTTATTGCATTTAGAGTTTTAATCATTGAATATCAACTGAATTGTTGTTATTATATGAATTTAACTCATGTAACCTATGGACCCTGTATTGATCAACCCTAGTTTTTGACTATTTATGGGTTAAGTATATTGTTTTTAAATGCTTATGAATTCTAAGTGTATTCTCTATGGTCTATTGAATGAGTAATAATTGTATCAATGATGTCTATTGGGTGTTTTTTATTTGATAAATCTATATTGAATTGACTTAGATTCATTGAGTATGTGACTATTTTATTTGATTATTTTCATGGCCTTGGGTAAGAGCCTTATGGTAATTAAATTGGATGATTTAAGGCTTTGGTTGGATTGTGAGAATGGATGGGTGTAAGGTGCCATAATTCTCATTATTTTGTTAATTAGAATTTAATTCATGAATTGGTATGGTCCACTTATGGTGCGCGTCTATGTGCTTTACTTGCACTTGAGTGACCTCGTCGACGTTACTTTAGTATCATGATGATCATGGCTGTCAGCAAATTCACTTTAATACTATATGCTTTGCTTGGTGTCTTGGCATGTTAATCAGTATACTTTCGGTTTTGGATGAAATTGATATGGGAGGTCCTAAACTCATATACAAACTATTAGGGTTGGAAAGGTCGGAAATATCCCAAGGACCACCCAAGGTCCATGAGACAAGGACCCAACACAAGAGCCAAAACTGTCAAAACCAACCCAACCTACCGATGGCAGTTGACGACTTCCTGGTGTCAATCGACTCTTGTAGTGATGGTCGTAGGTTCACAACTTAAGCGTGGGGGTGAATCCAGCTGAAGAGAACAACCTCAGTTCCTAAACCACGACCAAAAGACGTCGTTGGTAGGAAACGGGCCATCGATGGCCAGGCGTGGTTAGGTCTACGTTCCTGCCAGTTCCTGTAATGTCAGGGTTAATGGTATTTTTTATCCCACATCCAATCAATACTTTGGGAGTTTACTTAGGGATAACTTTTGGGTATTTTTTAACATGTTTTATAATCTTAATACTTAGAGGGATTGATTCTTAAAAATCAAAACCCAAAATCCCTAAGAAATTCTCTGAGACTCTATTGAAGGCCAAATTCAAGAGAATCTTGGATTGGAATTTGAGTGGTTGATTATTCATAAATTGGTGGATTATTATCAAATAAGGTATGATTTTTATACTTGAAACTCTAGTTCATCAGCCAATCTTCAAAGTGATTTTCAATGAGTTCTTATAAAAATGATGTTTCTAAATTAAATCTATCCATGGGTTTATTGCATTTAGGTTTTAAATCATTGAATGATTGACTGAATTGTTGTTAATTATATGAATTTAACTATTAACCTATGGACCCTGTAATTTGATACAACCCTAGTTTTTGGACATTTTATGGGTTAAGTGAAGTATTGTTTTAATGCTTATGAATTCGTAGTGTAGTTCTCTATGAGCTATTGAATGATGTAATATTGTATTAATTGATGTATAATGGGTTTTATATTGATACTATATATATTGAATTGACTTAGATTCATTTAGTATGTGTTATTCTATTGAATTGATTTTCAAGCCTGGTAGAGCCTTATGGATTAAATTGGATGATTTAGCTATGGATTGAAGTGGTGAGAAGGATTGGTGGTAAGGTGCCCTAATTATCATTTTTTATGTAATTAGAATTTTAATTATATTTACAATTGGTATGGTCCACTTATGGTGGCGGTGTTTGTGCTTTACTTGCAATTGATGTGACCCTCGTCGACGTTACTGTTAGTATCATGATGATCATGGCCTTGTCAGCAATTTACTTTATAACTATGATGCTTTGCATAGTGATTTATGTGAAGTATATAATATCTATCTACATATGATTAAGGTGAAAATATGTGTCTTCAAAGTTTTTCAAAGAGTTTCTATTCATCAGCCAATCTTCGAAGTGATTTTCAAAGAGTTCTTTAAAAAAAGAGTTTTCTAAATTAAATGTATAATTGAATTATTGCATTTAAGGTTTTAAATCATTGAATATTGATGAATTTAACTCAATTAACCTATAGACCATGTATTGGATGACCCCTAATTTTGACTATTTTATGGGTTAAAGTGATATTGTTTTAATGCTTATGAATTCTAGTGTAGTTCTCTATGGGATATTGAATGATGTAATAATTGTATTCAATTGATGTACAATTGGTTTTATATTGATAAATCTATATTGAATTGACTTAGATTCATTGAGTATTGTGATTATTCTATTGAATTGATGTTCATGGCCATGGTAAGTGCCTTATGGTATTGAATTGGATGATTTAGCTATGGATTGAAGTGGTGAGAATGGATTGGTTGTAAGGTACCTTTATTATAATTATTTTATGTTAATTAGAATTGAAATATGTTACAATTGGTATGGTCCACTCATGATGGTGGTGCTATGTGCTTTACTTGCAATTGATGTGGCCTCGTCGACGTTACTTTTTGTATCATGATGATCATGGACTTGTCAGCAAATTACTTTATATACTATGATGCTTTGCATAGTGATTTATGTGAAGTATGATAATATCTATCTGCATATGATTAAAGTGAAAATATGTGTTCTTCTATTGATGTTATTAGGTAATCATGTTAGATAATGACTATGTCTTATGTGGGTAGTCTTAGAGTTGATGCATGATTATTCCTACTTGAACATATGAGTCTATGATGGGTATATTGATTATGTTATAGTATTGTATAGGATTACATAAAGATGATAAGGGTCAATCCTATGTGCTTCAATGAATGATATGCTATATGTAATAAAGTAAAATATGTTGTGTCTTATTTTGGTAGACTTGTGTCCCTTACTTGATACATGTATGAATGATCTGTGGATATGAGATGTATTGACTAGGTAAGATTAGTGCACCCTTGTGATGTATAAATGAATGATATGTGCGACCTTAATGATATTAGAAGGTCATGTACATGGAACCTTAAACCTAGTGTAGGTTTATGAACTGGAAGTCTAGAGCCGTAATGGGTATCCATCTTGTATGAGTGATGCCTTAATTTTTTTTTGTCTGGAACGACATATTCATCCTTAGGAAAGTCATTAAACATCCTCTTCTCGCCAATAAAAGGTAGCCTAGTGGACCTCTTGGTACGGTGAAGTGATTGGGTTATGAACTAGATATGGAACTCTTCATGTGATACTTTAATGTGAATTACTCTATGAGAACAAAAGTCTAGCAATGAGTGAGTATGTTATGGGAAGTAGATCTACTTGAGACGGAGTCTAGAGTATGAGATTGTCCTAGTTCTACCCTTGGCAAGTAGAACACCCTCCATCAGAGTAGATTATGACTCCCGATTCCATTGTTTTATATATAATAGTCTATGTTCGGTATGCCATTCTCATCATGAGATACCTACTAGTATTGGAGAAGTTCTATGATGTTTAGGTGGTGGTATGGACGCTATCTAGACATTGCACAAGGACTTTGAAGATGTAGTGAGATTCCATCATATTCTCCAAGACCATTATTTGAATGCCTTTATATAATGAATGTCTCTTAAATGAAATAATGAATGTAATGAATAAGTTAAGAAAGTGATTAAATAGTAAGTACTTATCTAGAGTAATTAAGGGTTTCTAGTTAATCTGTGAAGGGGGAATTGGAATGGTCACTTTCGTATCTTAACCTAGAGAAGTCTTAAGAATGACTCTAGTTAGGGAACATGGTTTGATTAAGTAGACATGATCTAAGTCTTAGGTAGTCTTAAGATTATTTAGGTAACTTGATGAGTTATCATGGACGTTATCTTCTTGATTTACTTAAGTAAGTCTTTTGATAACCTTTGGGAGGAGAGTGTCATATTATGTATGTTGTTGTATAAGGTTAGAATGATTCTATATTAAGTATCTAAAGGATATCTAAAAGTGTGTGTGAAAGGGATTTTATGGCGGTCGTTTCGCAACTCACTCAAGTAGACTTAGAGTCACCTTTGGTAGGAGAATATCATGTTTATATGTTTGGTGTATTATAAGTGTGTATGTCTCATTATAGGTGCTCTTGATCATTATGTGTGTCTAGAGAGGGCGTATGGGCAGTTCTCTCTTGTCTTACTTAAGTGAGTCTTAGGATAGCTTTTAACTAGAAATGTTACATGCAAAGTGAGTTCACTGTAACATTAAATAGTTCACTGTAAAAGCTTAAGGCACTTCCATTGTAAACTGTCTGGTTTACTGTAATGGTTTAAAAATGTGAATAATGCTTATGTGATATTATGTGTTTCTAAGGGGTTAAATGTTATTTTTATGCTTATGATATGATGTTTAATCACAAAAGAGAATGGTTTCCTAATAATGTAGTGTTTTCGTAATTATATACATTATGCCTGTCACGACCGGATTCTATACCTCAGACGAGACCGGCGTCTTGACCTCTCAGAGGTTGCTGACAGCCTACATATTCATTCTTACTTCATCTAGTTTATTTTAGCCTAAAATTGAAAGTTTTTGTTTCCTAACAACTTACTAAACATTCTTACATATATAATTGTTCACCATCAAGCATCTAACATTAAGATTACACATGAAAGAAATAGTTTCGTATCTGCAATAAATATGTACTTGCCAAACGACAACAATACAAATTGTGAAATGAAACACATTGGAACATGCTCCACTAGCTAAAGCCTACATCTAAGCTAGATAATAACAGAAGACAACCTCGAAAGCATAGGTCTACCAAGTCCGAATGAAAGCTCCATGTCGGATAGCTACAAACGTCGTACTGTAAGATCTAGCGTCCACTTGTGTCTGCACCTTAAAGTAGATATTTGGTATGAACTAGTACACCTTGTACTAAGTATGGTTATGCAAGCACACACCAAGACATGCATGAGAAAGAATATTTCTTTCTCAACCAACATGATTTATGTGTAACTCAAGCCAGTGGAGTTGCTAAATTTGGATTTGGAAAGTCTGCATGAGTGTAACATGGCATCATCAAACTTATCATTTGCAAACAACACATAACATAATTCCATAGCACATATCATATTCATATAACACAATAACATTGTTCATATATTCATTGTATGCCATTAGACATTGGAAAATTTACTTGAGACTAAGACTTCCCAAAAATGAGGGCTCACATATGGGACGTCATTAGGGAGTCTGCTTTAGCAAACACATAGTCTTTTTCATTCATTCTACGTACTTCATTTCATTTTCATTCATGGGACAGTTGTAACACCAACTATCCTAGGATGTAGTTTATGACTTTCCATCGGGATCGTTGTGCAATGACCAAGAGTGACCTAATGTCATTACTTGAATCTAACTTACCTCTTGATTATCCTATCCTAACACCTCGGTATCACTTCATTTCATTATGTCCATCATTTGAGGCAGACCTCATTCATCATTGGGAACTTAACTTTAACTGACATAGATCATGTGAGCATCATGAAATCCAATGTCATGAAACCCACACCGGATAAAGATGTGTATCACCTGCCAAAGTGCCCCAAACATGCTAGTGTACATGGGAATTGAACCCGGCCATATCCTTATATTGTCAGTATAGGTTCGAAGACTAGGAGATATTTAAGTAGACCCTACCCGGCAATGCTTGACCCAGTCTCATTCACATGATAGTCTTACGTGAACCTCCCCCTGCCCTAAAGAAGCATACCGCTCATACTAGTCTGTCGGTGCTCTTATAATTTTTCATTACATTCGACTCATACTTCAACGTAATGGCTTCTATATGAGGACATCATAGCTCAATAGATGGTTCTCATTTCATCTTATTAGTGAATTAGTGTGTTTAATGCAATACTTTATTATGAGTGTTTCATAGAGACTTGTCTCTTCAATAACTTTTATATCTCTAGTGGAGTACCTTTTGGTAACATTTAATTAGGCCATATTGAATTGCTCCTCATCTTTTACATTAGCCTCATAATCAATGTTGTCCACCCACATTCATTAGCTTTAAACATTTGTTCTTCATAATTACTCATCCCGTTTTTAAACGTGAATATTTATTTCATCATAGCCAATAGCACTTGGCCTTTGGTTGTTTTCACACACTCTTACTTAACCCTTCTAGGGGGCCCCCCCCCCCCTTCATCTTTCATTGTTCCATATTCATCCTTCTTCAATTGTTCTATTCATCATATTCTAATGCACTTGTCCATCTGGTGTCTTTAACCCTCTACTAACCTTCTAGGGTTTTCATCAATTCATTGTTGATTTCATCATTTCTTGTTATTTCATCATAGCCAATGCCCTTGCCCACTTGTTATTTTACAGTCTACCTTAACCCTTTAGGTTCATCATTTCCTTGCTACAACACTTATTTTTAATAACGTATGCTAGGTAATGGGTCTAACATACAAGCCCATGAGGCTTCATCCATATTTCGCTTAAGTGATTCATATCTAAGTTTGCATCTTGTATGTAATGCCACTATCTCAATTTCTAGAATCTAAGTAGGTTCGCTTATTCTTGAAACATTTAATTCCGTATGACTATGTACCAATACTGAATTTGGGCAAGGAACCCAATGCGAATTCCCCTTGGATACACTCCCTTTTTCCTTGAGTTCTTTTTATCCTCTGACATTGGGATCGATCCCCCAACATCACATTTCCTTTTGCTATATAATTTCTCTCCTTTGGCCGTAGGGATTGTTGGGTTCGAACACCCCACAGCCCTTTTTATTTTCCTATCTATTTTCCTTGCCCATTTTCGCATTAAGAAGGGGTTTGTGGATCTAAACCCCACGAACCTCTCTTTATGTTTCTTTTATTCTTTCTTATCTCCTTTACTCTCCTTCACAAACTTGAGGTCGGGGGTTCCGATTCCCACCCCTACACTTTCCTTCCTTTTATTTTTCTTTCACTTATTAATTACCGCTGCTGGTAGTTGTGGTTTGATTCCACACTCACTCATTTTATTTTTTAATTTTGTACTCTACATTTTCAGCCATCCAGTACCCCATCTTGTTTCCCCTGACCCATTTCCCTTTTAACAATTTTAAGCACGTGTACGGTGAGGTACATGTTTCGAATCCTGGTGGGCCTCATCCCTTTAATTTCAAATATATTTTAGAATTATTCATCATTATTTAGCATAAACCACAACTGTGTAAGTTTAATGGATTTAGATTCTCATTTTTTTAGCGTATTTTCCACCAACATTTTTCGCTTGACAATCTAAGGGAATTCCTGGGGCAAGATCATTTAACACTTTTTGGGGTGTCATTTCCATATATTCTTTAAATTCCAAAATATTGATACTCAAATCAGCCCACTTCCATTTTCATGAACATCACGTCTTACATAGATTTATCCACGTACAATGACACCAAAACATTATCAAATTTAGCCTTTTACCCAGAACCGCATAACGTACACTACTTGCATCACTCCACACCACTTGCACACACACACACACACTTGCCACATAAATATCAATGCATTTTTGATTCATACGATTTTCAAGTACAACAAGCATAATAACATATTCATCATACGAAGCATAACATACACCTAAATCCTACCCAGCCACATAACCAATCCTACGATTCAACTGGAGCTTATGACAGCGGCATGCCAAGGGACACATCCTAGTTTTTGAATGATAACCTGAACCTTAGAGTCTCTTGAAAAGGGACGCAGAGAGAAGAAAACCCTATACCTTTTTTGACGTACAAACCCTTGCTTTCTGCCCAAAAAACCCTTCCATGAAACACGTCTAAGCCTCCTCAATGTCAACTCCACTCGATGATAACGCCTCCCTCCTAGCCCTGGGTTTGGGTGGCGATTAACATTTTTTTTTCTTTGTGATTTCATATGTGAGTTTCTTAAAGTGTGAAGAACTTGGGTTTTAATTTAATGCTTTGTTAATCTTATTTTTCAGAGAAGTTTTTTATTCAAAGAGGAAGGAGATTTGAGCATGTGAAGGGAAAGAATAAACGTGAGAAAGTAGAGTATAGTTAAGCTTAGTAGTCGACGTTTAGGACTTAGTCCAAATAAGGTTAACTTAATTTATTAAAATCTGTTTTTATTTATTTTAATCAGATAATGATATAATTATTAACTTATTATTTAATTCAATGAGCTTAAATTGAAAATCACATTAATTCATTGGTTTCCACCTAGGTTCGAACCTGGTAAGCAAGACTTCCCTTCAAGAGCTCAATTCGCTCTCTCTCCTCAATTTCTACCCCCCCCACCTTATCTATAATAATTAATTTATATGTTTAGGGTAATTACCGATATTACCCTTAGCCTAGACAAAGACCATTTTAAGCCCCTAGCCCTTCCCTAAACCTAAGATTTCCTCTTTTTAAAGCCCGGTAGAAGCACTCCTTCGATTAATTTTCGTATCAAGAGCCTACATGGTTTGGAAACCAACCTTTCCGAGCTCATTAAATCCCCAAGTTGTTGGATTGGGATTTTTGCAAGGGTTTCCTAGTCCTGGTTCTAACTACGCTCATCAATCCGTGTGAACCCTGGTGTCATCATAGGCATTCTTGACCATTAAAGTATCACTTAGTATTTCCATTTTACGTTGTTACAATGTTTTTTTTGGGGGGCCCGCCCCCCCCCCCCCAACCCCCTTTTAGAACAGTGTTTGTCCTAATGGGCATCTTTGTTATATCTAAAGGTTAAGGGTGATTGATGAGATGACATGAAGGAAGCCTTGGATCTAGAGGTCGTTCACGTAAGGTTGGATTTTTCCCCTCGTTTGACTTGAGGGAATATTATTTCTATTTTTATTTCAAAGTATTGTCATAGACTAAGTATTTCTATATTCGATTGTATGGGTCTGTGTCCCAAGTATTCTTGAGTCCTAAAATGACTATTTTTGAGAGTAGCGTTTTATGATTTTTACTACTAGAAAATACATGTTAATATATTCATGTGAAAGATTTTATATTCCGCACTACTTTTCATACTTGTATATGCAATAATAATACAAAATACAATACCCCGAGAGTCAAGTATGACCTGTCCACCCATTTTGCAGACCTGACACTTTCTTCTTATAGGTGTGGTCTCGGCCGGGTCGTGAAAAGCTTGTATAAGAGCATAGTTATCTGAAAGTGGTCTTGAATCAAAAGTCTCATAAAGAGACATCTAGTAGTTTTTTACCATCGGTGTGAGTCACGACCTATCTATGGGTGAGAGGAATATAGGACGATAAAGTTTCACTTCCTTCCTCATCTTGTGGTTCCTATAGAGTTGAGGTGTAAGAGTCTATTCCTAATCTCTTGTCCTCTGTTTATAGGAATGTAATACTAGAAGGATGGCCGTCTAGAAGTTTGGATAAGAAGAAAAGGGTAGAAGAGAAGTTCCTCCTCAATGGAGCAAATTGTTCAGGGTTCATAAGGTATGAAGTCCCTAAATTGAAGGTCAAGTAATGAGGTTTCCGGTGGTTTCCCCCGACATGATAATGGGGAATTAAGCAGCTTTGCTTCGTATGCCCGAGCTTTGACTAACCATGTGATATTCAACCTAGATTGTTTGTGGATAGCAATATAACATCTAGATTTGAGAGACTTTGTGACGATGAAATCCTCCTAATTATGGCTCTCGGGTGGGAGAGATCCCAAGATTTCTTGATGAGGTTAATAAGTAATGCATGCCATGGGAGTGACTCTAGGGAGTAAACTAGTTGGCTTCGTATCAATTGAAGATGTTGCTCAAGTGTGGTACACACAAGGAAAGGCAATAGGTCCAGTTGTAGTCGGGTCCCTATAATTGGAGGAATTCAAGAGGGCCTTTCTTGGGAAAGTACTTTCCCGCATGAGAGGTGTGAAGTAAAATTGAAGATTTCATTATCTTCAACAAGTGCCACGGAGTGTTGGAGGAGAATTCTTTGAAGTACTGATGTTGTCTAAATATTCTCCATCCTTGGTGTCTAACCCTAGGGATGAATGAGTACGGTTGTGATGGGTGTTTTGCCGACCTGGGAAAGAGAATTTGTACGGCCATGATACAAATGATATGTGACCTTAGCTTAACTTATGGTGTAATCTCATCCATAGAGGAGTCCAAACTTATAGATAGTCTAAAATTTGAATAGGAGTGGACCAAGTGTCGAGATCTAGGTTCAATAATAGGTCTCAACTCAAGATGAGTAGTGCTCCTAGTCAAACTTGAGAAATGAGGTGGTTCTCAGATGGCAGCCTACTTTGTGCCTTGTGGAAAGACCATTTATGGGATTGTAATATTGCGGTAACCGAGTGAGTTTTGCTTTTGTGTTGTGGTAAGGATGACATAAGGTTAAAGTTGTCTCTACCATTGCGTCCTATGAGGAAGAGAGGGTAAGAAAGTTGATTCAGTATCTAGGGGTGATGATGTTCTAAAGGCGGAAGCTCGTTCAATGCCCTCCGGGCAAGGGATCAAAAGCTGGATAGTGATAAGACTGCGGGTAATGTCTTGTATTTCCTCTTTAGTGGTATCAGTTTCTTCTAATGGGGATATGGTGAGCTATGGAGTTCCTGAATGTTGTCTCATCCTCTCTATATTCAACCAAGCTTGAAGTAGAAAATCATAGAGATGTGCATGTGCATTGTGTTTAGTAGGGGTCTTTTGAAATTAAATCTCATTGATTCTTGCATTCTTCATTTTATGAAATTATGGTTATGTTGTAAAGTGTATTATAGATTTTATCTTGCATATTACATGTTTTCAATCAGAATTGCCTAAATTGCATTTTTAAAAAAAATTGAAGTATATTCATTGGCCATGGGGGGGGGGGGGAAAATTCTATCTCCTGTTAAGATTTTGCAAAAATTTAAATAATTCATTCTTGTGAACATTGGTTGTAATGTGGTTAGAACTGATTTATATGAGTATGTCCTCAATGAGATAAAAAAAAGATTTTTTTTCCATTTGGAATGAAGGATGGGTGTCTTATTGCATAGGAGTTGTAGATGTGTTTCTAACTTCTTGTTTTTTTGTTTTTCTCTTGATTTTGGTGAAATTTATGTTTTCCTAGTGTTGTATCTATAAAGGTGTTTATATGGTAGGGTCCTGAGATGTTTAATTAATATCTATTCTTGGACTTTTGTTCGGAGATTGCAAAGTGTCATTCGAGGACGAATGTTGTCCAAGTGAGGGCAGATTGCAATACCTCGAACATGACTTTAGGTAGCTATAGACTAACACGTTTTTATGAGGGTTTTAGGTACAAAATTGTCTATAATGTGGAATTGAGGCAGCGTCTAGGAGTTTAGGTTCATTTGAAGTCCCAACTCAAGGCGATAAACGTTTAACGACAGTCACCTAGTGCCTCATGGTGGTTATGTGCCTATATTTGTGTTTTATTTTATTATAGGTTTTATTGATTTAGTTATTATTGTTTATAGGCAGTGTGTTGAGTTTCATGAGGTTTGGAGGTCAAACGTCCAAGAACGTCCATGACATTTAAAGGTTGCCTTGAAACGACCATGTTGTCTTAGCATGTTTAATCGAGTTACATGTTTGTTTTGAATGAAATTTGATGTGTTAGGTTTCTAAATCTATACGAACATATTAGGGTTTGAATGTCCTGGCACATCCCCAAGGACCATCTAGTGTCCTTGAGGAGAACTCAACTCAACGATACAATGTTGTCAAAACATCCCAACCTACGGATTGGAAGTCGCCGACTCATGGGTAAATCGACGCCGTAGGTTAGCGGGCGTATGTTAAACTTAAATGTGGGAGATAGTTCATCCAATGAACACCACATTCCAAACACGGACCAACAACACGGTCGGGTTGTTTGGGACAACGGGTCGTCGATCGGCCCAGGAGTGGTTTGGTCTTTGTTCCGTCAGTTTCACTATAATGTTTAGGGTGTGAAATGTGATTTCATCCTACATCCCCATAATCTTTTTGGGGCTACTTAGGGTTACTTTGGGTATTTTAAACATGTTTTAATAAGGAGTTAGAAGTATCTCTTGCTATGGTTGGAAAGCCCTTGGAAATATATTTCTAACGGCGCCAGGTTTGCATGATTTCGATACTGTATGAGTGAGTTATGCCTTTTTGAAGTTGGGCTGAAGGGATAAGGAAAGTCCAATCCGAACATGATCGAAGAAAGACTACATCAGCAATTTTTGCGAATTTTATTCATCAGAAAGATGCTATTATAGCATTTAATATGATCAAAAAAAGGAAATGTTGTGTTTTCCTTATCCAATTATTTTATTTCATTTTTACGTAATAAATTGAGGTCTATACTGATCCTATTCAGTTCACGCTTATAGAAAACAAGTTAGAGTTTTAAGAGAAGAGAAAAGAAGAGGAGAAAAAAGGAGAAAAGAGAGGAGGAAGCAAGAACATTAAAAATCGTCGAAGTTCAACTTGTAGAATTCGTCACGGGTGATCCCTAAAAAGGTTGTGGGATTTTTCTTTGTTTGCTTCCTCCATCCACAAAAAAACATATTTAATTCAGCATAATTAGAGTAGATTGAATGATGAACATTGAAGTTCTTGATGAATAATCATTGAATTCTTGTTGGTTGAGTTGTAGTATGCCTTTAGTTGTTTTGGTTCATGTTTTCGAGCTGTTTTACGAGTCAAAACTATTGGGTATTCATAACTTTAGTGATCCTAAGTTTTTGGGGAAAGATCCATGGGAGTTGAGAAGCTTTAGAGTTTGAAAATCGGAGAAGAAAAGTCAGAAATCCCATTTGACAAACCCTAGGGCGCTGCACCAGCAAGAGCCCCTGAGGAAATACTCTGTCTTACAAACCCTGGCACGTTGTGCCAACCAGAGTGCCTCAAGCCAGAGTTTGTCTGTCAGGCTCTGCATTCCACGCCTCTAAAAGCGCCAAGGTCACCTAGAGACCCCATTCTTCCCCTATCTTTTCTTACTAGTTCCTAAGTGATGTACCTACATTTTCTAGTCGATTAAAATACTCTATGGTACATCTAAACGTCATGAAATCATCCATAAACATGAATCATGACCTTGAATCCATAATTCAATTCAAGGAAAGTTAGGATCAAAGTCAAGGAAGTTAAGGAGTTAAGTTTAAAGATATGAACTAAGTTAAAGTAAAGTTTCTTAAAGCTTCCAAGAGTCTTATTTAAATGTTTAAACTTCATTTTAAGACTCAAGTTTCGAGTTAAAGAAAAAGTAAAGAGTTGATTTAAATTTTCAAAATATATAAGGGAACTAAGGATCCCTAAGAATTAAGTTTCAAGATAAACAAAAGAGTAGAGTTGATTTCATTTCTCAAAATTGATAAGGCACCTGACGTATTTTCTCCTAATCACTTAAATTGGTTTCACATTCAGGTTAATAGAAAGTACGATTGCCCAAATAGTGTTAACAAAAAAGAGGAAATAAGATTTCCCAAAGAGGTTTGAACAAGAAAAGTAAAATATTTTATTCCAAGAGAAGCTTTTTCAAGCTAAAGTATTGAGCAAATTAATCTCACCCAAAGAAAAGAACTTATTTTTTAAAAAAGTAAAAAAACATAGCCAAGTCTTTTGAGAGTAACTATTGAAACATTGATGTTAGATTACTCATATTAACTCAGTATTGTTATGGTAAACCCTGGATTCATCATGTGATTAGCGGTCACTTTTTTAGATGAACCACGTAAGGATAAGCTAGTAGATCAGATAAGTTAAGAATGTCCTATACCAGAACAAGGTGTAGGATGATCCTTTGCAGTGCGATGTAAAATTTGTATCTCACTATAGCTATGACGTGCTTGGTTGTCGGTTAGCGAAGTCTATAGTATTAATGCTCATGGTTCCCTCAAGGGTTCTCTTAGCATGAATGGGGGTAATGAAACCTCATTCATTCATAGCACACGTAAGACTTTGATAGGAATCATGATATGCCTTTTTAATATGACTAAGGAATTGACATCACTTTAATTTTTTTGTGCAGAATAGTCTGGTGTATTTACTTGTTATCGGATTTTATTGATGAGGACGTCTTAGGACTTTCTACTTAGCTTTTTTGTCATCTGGACCCTTATACTCACATAACAACAATAATATTAACCCCTCTGACATTTATCATCCGCATGTGGCATTAATATAGTGAGTTGACAATATAGTTAGTCGACTGCCTGCAAAGGGCAAGTGAACATGAATTTTGAAATTTTTCAACTTTTACTTTAGTTATTAATTATTTATTTTTTTGTTGTTTTTTTTAAAAAAATAAAAGGAAAAAAAAAGCTCCTCTTCTTCCCCACACTAACCTCCGTCTTCTTCCCTACACCTACCTTTTTTCAACCCCAAGCCCCACCGCCCAACCGCGCAGACCATTTTTCTTTCTTATCCACAACCTATTGTTATTTATCTTCATTTTTTCTTTCACTTCTTTCTTTATTTTCCCCAACCTTCCCTATTTTTTTCCATCTTCAAATTCAATCTCCTTTTCCTTTTTCTTTTCTTTTTTCTGTTTTCCCCCTCCCATACCTGAATTTCTATCTTTCTGTCTTTTTCTGCTCATTTTCACTCTTTCTTATTTTTTTTTACCCCTAATAAAAAATAATGGGCAAAAATCATGAATATAAGAAAAGAAAAATCAGAACATCATGTAGTCGTTGATATCTCCTAATGATTAACTGACCTCTTTTTGTCAAAATTATTCTTGTGTTTGGTAAGCAATTTGGGGTGGAAATATTAGTTAGCATTGAATTGAGAAAATTAAGGTTAGATCTGTTTGTTAGGTAGCTTGGTTGTTGTGGGGTGTATGTGGTTGTTTATATCCTAGTTGTTTGTTACTTTGATCTCCGCTGGTAAAAATGGCGATGACCAACAAAATGGACGCCGCCGTAAAAAATGGGAGACGACGCATGGCTCCATCGATTTTCGCCGGCATCAATGAGATCCTTTACCTTGTTCCGACCAGTTTGTATTGCTATCCTTCCGAAAAATGGACAATGCTATCATTGGGTTTTAAATTGGATTCAATGATTTTACAACACGACCCGGCGTGGTGTTGAAATAGTGAAATAGGGAGGATTAAAATTGTCAATAATAAATTTAAATGACACTAGACGGGGGAGTGAAGTAGTTTCATGACATCATGAATTGCCCTTGGATTAGTGAAAAAATCGAAGAAGCAAAATTGTGATATGGAGATGGTGAGTTTTGACATTTCTGGTGGGTTACTGGAAGTGTTGAGGTAGGTGTTATCACAATAAAAATTGTTGATTTTACTTTATAAAATAGTTTTTTTTAAGTATTGTCTTTTATTTAATATTTTTTACTAATAATGAAAACAACTATTCCGGAAGAAAAGTAAGGACTTGGCATTAAATAGATATGACAGGGATATGACATGTCATCTATGTAGGAGATGCAGATACCACATGTTCCAGAGGGAGTTCAAAAATCCTCATTTTGTTAATTCAAGGAGCCAGATGATAAAATCTTAAGTAGAAAGATCCCATAATACAATCCGATACAAGTACGAGGGTCCACCAGACTATTATGTCTTGTATTTTTACATACATCTCATAATTATTTTGTATCTTTTTATACACTTAGAGTTTACATCATGATTTTAAACAACTTATCTTTATAATTCACTTTCTTTTAAGTTTATTAATACTAAAATGAGTTAAGTTAAGTATTCATGAGGTGAGAAGAGTCAAGGTAGGTTTTCTTTCAGATTATCCTTCAATTCTATGTTGTTTTAGCAATCCAACTCACATACTCATACACTCATATACTGATGCCAGTTGGTCTACATCGTCTTGTGATGCAGACACAGGTAACTAGGATCAACATGCAATATTTCGTTAATCCAGTTGAGCATCCAAATTCAGTGGTGAGCCTCTTTGCATTTCGGGGGACTCTTTTATTGCTTTCCTTATTTCTTTTATAGAATGTTGTGGGGTTTGTCCCAAAATTCATCTTAGTACTAGTAGAGGCTTCATAGACAGATAGATAGACAGACGATCCAGTTTTAGTCTCTTTTTTATCTTACACGTCAGATGTTTTAAACTTTGAGCTTAGTTCCAGCCATTTTGGCCAAATATTATAGTTTTACGTAGGTCTTTGGAGAATGTTTTACTCATATTGGTAAATCTTAACGCTTCCCTGAGTTTAATCAGCAGTCAAAGAGTTCGTTCAAGGTCAACAATGATCGTTGGGTTTCAGCCACTTCAGTGTGTATGCTTCGGGCGTGACAAATAATAGGTGTATGAACATACCATTTATATGTAATTTTAATAAGAATTTGATTTACTTTATACGATTTAATTCAATTTTTTTAATTTTTTTGTATGAAATCTATGTTAGTTTAGTATAAAAAATTTAATAGGCAAACAAGGTATCCAGCACATTGGTCTTCATGTACAAACATAAATGTTTTTGGTGATCTATTGATTTTTCTTGAAAAAGATAGGTTTCAACAATTTCTGGAACAAACCTCTTTTGGTATATTTATGAGTTGCACAACTTAAAGATTCAATATCAACTATTGCGACATTTATATCTTTTTGAATCTGAAAATGTCATAGATGACATGTTTGTTGTTAAGTTAAACGACATAGAATTACATTTTGGAATCAAGGAATTCATATTTTTGTGAAATGAACATAGTCCCTAAGTCAGACTTTTTCCACAAGTTTGAACTGAATGATTTTTTTGAGGATGATGACTACTTCAAATCGACATTCTGTACTTGATTACCTCACTTTTTACTGGTTCAGAGATATCTAAATTAACCATTCTCAAGTTGTATTTTGATTTAGTTTAGAGTTTGGTCATTATGTCAATTTTTCATGGGGCAATATACGTTTTAATTTAACTCTTGAAGCTTGTAGTCATAAGTTGCTGAACAATCCTACATCATTCAAATTCAGTCAATTCCATATAGCTATACAGTTCTGGTTTTATAAGTGTTGTCTTCCCTTTGACAACACAATTGTTGTTCGTGCTTCAAATAACACACCGCATATTCTAAATTGGAAGACAACGAATGACATTATCTTTTTTGATGACTTGAAGAATATGATTTTGATAACACATGGCAATCAAGTCATATTTTAGTTATTGTTATTTTAGTAAATATAAATCATTAACCTTTTTATATATGTATATATTTTAATTCGTACATTTTTTCAATTGAGCATAAATTCAAAAACATAGTGTTTACTAACAAAGAGTTTAATGTCATGAATCAGAATATTTTAAATCAATTTCAAGTAACCATGTTACAGAAGATCAAGGAACATCATAAAATTAAGGTGTTGATGTCGACCAAAATTTTTTAGAGTTGAAGGCAGAAATTGTAGAAGTATATAATAAAAAATTATGATTTATCTTTTTAACTATTACAAATTACTATTCCAATCTGTTTACTGTTGTCACACACCCAAAACGAGCCCGCGAGTGCAACTCACGAACTTACTCTTCTCTTCTAAGTGAACGAACCAACAAATCCAACCCCAACATTTACCAATAATTTAATCCATAGTGACAAAGAGAATGCGGAAGACTCAAACTCTTACGAAAATCTTAACATAACTTCTAAAACTCATCACTATGATTCCCAAATCTCTGGAAGTCGTCACATCAGAACAGCTATCTAATCCCTCATTTCAAATCTAAGAGTATTAAGAAGCTAATTAATTAACAAGGATGGTCCATGTCCGAGAACTCAGACATCACGCCGTGAGGAGAGAATCCAGCACGAGCTAGGAACCATAGCTTCACCCTGAATTCTGACTAATGCTGTGAGACTGGCTAAGTTGAGGGCCAGTTCTAATTCGATTGGCGCCCTTGCTGCACTCCACAAAATAACAAAGAAGAAAATACAGTAAGGGGTTCGTACAAGGAACATGTACTGATAGGTATCATCGGCCAACTCAGAATAGAAATTCATATGAGACCGCGATAATAATATAAAATCAACCATAATACTTACGTTGACTATCACCAGTACAAGAAACACGCAACAACACCACATAACCTTGAGACGCAAGCCTCCACACATACTCATGGGAAATAGGTTCTTCGATTTGAGTTCATTAACCTAATTCAAGATTCATTCCCTCCAATATTACCGTGTCGAACGTGACACTCTGATCCCCTATACTAGTTGGAAAGTGACTACCCATCCCCGAATACTACATGGTCTGAACGTGACACTCCGATCCCTACATACTAGTTCTGAACTGAACTCCCTCCACAATCTCATTAATTTATGTCATCAAGTCTTCGTATACCAGGCGTTCATCTTAACAGAGAGGATTCAAAATTAAGATTCAACAGTATCACATTCCTATATCCCCCACAATTACACCAATTATAGCATACAACTCACAATCAGCATTATAGACGACTTACAATACCCAACCCACTTAACATCTCAAGCGCTATTAAATTTACTTGAAATAGCAATAAACCGTAACCTACCTCCACTGAAGATCTCTGCGATCAAGCAAGTACTTCCAATGCCTTTGCGTTTCCTCTTCGCTTCCCCCTTTTCTCACTCGTTCTCCCTCTCTCCTGTTATGTTTTACTTTTCCTCTCCAAATCCTTTTGTTTTATTTTTTTTTAAAAAAAACCCTTAATATCATATAATCATTATCAAAGATGATAAAAGTACCCACTATTTATTTCAAGGTTACCTCTTTTAAAACCCCCAAGTAATCACTTATTACAACCCAAACGTACCCCCTAATTTCAATAACGTTTGTCATGAATGATCCAAAACCACCCTTAAAAACGTTTAGCAGAGATCTGACCCAGTCTGAGGTTACGCAGCTTGTGACGGCACCGTCGTATCTAACGACGGTCCATTGCTGCAGTTCCGTCGCGGAAGTGTCAAGAGTCGCTCCCAGTACCCAGATTTTCAGAGTTAAGGTTTTTTGGAACGGCGGCCCTCGACGGACCGTTGTGCTTACGAAGGTTCGTCCCATCCAGCCTGTCGCGATGGTAATGAATGGAAGCACAGGAGAAATTTCCGATATGGACACGAGTCCCACACGGGTCCGCGTGACCATGAACGTCCGTCGTCTTGATCCGTCGACCCTCAGTTTTTATCAACAAATGGAATTCGACTGGATCGAAATGACTAACAGGTTGTTACAAATGTTCAATGACAGGTTAGGATGGAGTTGAAACAATTGAAAGATAATGTTATTCTTCAATCCCTTTTAAATTAATTATAAATAATTCTTTTTTTTTAATATTTTAATGATTTAACATATTTTTTTACATCGATGAAGTTGACAAAAACATGGATGAAATGAGAACATATGTCGATAACTCTACATAGCTGATAATTGAGGAGATTAGGTCGTCAAAAGGTCAACCAACATCAACTACACACCAACAGGTATTATGAGCCATGAAAGGGTTCTACAAAGTAAAAACCAAAAACAATTGTTTTATCTATGTGTGATTTGTGTATGAACTGTGTATGACCAAATATTCTACATGTTTTTGCTATTTTTTTTGTTTGATATAGGTATTAAAATTGTACAAATATTGAATGACTTAGCATGTAATAATGTATGAAAAAATTTGGTTCAACTTTTATGTTAGTTCAATTTTGTTATCACTGGTTTTACAAAGTTAAAAGCTAAAACAATTATTTTATTATTGTAATTTATGTATGAACTTTGTATGAACAATTTATTTACATGTTTGTTTGGTGTATGTATTAAAATTGTATAAATATTGAATGAGTTAACATGTATTAATAATGTATGAAACAGTTGGTTCAAAACTTTTATGTTAGTTCAATTCAATTATTAAATCTGTGAAAGGCAACATCAATGTGTGTTTACTGATCTTGTCTTAAATCTTGTATTATTTTTTGCATAAAATTCGTATGATATCTCTTTTTCACACTATTTTATGAATGAATTTTACATTAAATCATATGTTAGGATGATGCCTGTTAAAATTTTTGAACAATTTGATAAAGCTCCAATGGATCAGTCTTCCGTTTCAATTGGTGAATATGTTCATATTTCAAATACGGATGGTATGAGTTTAAATCTTACTATGATATGTGTTTTTATTTACAAAGTGTTTTTAACATTATGATATTTTCATATATAGATGAGGCTCAGAAGTCAACTTACAAAAATGCTGATTATGTTTTCAATGTTGACATACCTGGATCATCAAAGTCAAAATCACCAATATTGGATGATTATCCTGATTTGACTATGACACAAATTGTTGAACTTTATCCAATTCTTAATGCTAATACAACTCTAGATATGCAAACAAGAAATAGAAATCCTGAGAAGTATGACACATCTTCATACATTCGTTTAACAGAAGGCAAAAACAGTTCAAAAAGAGTTCCTGATTTCTTTCGAATCAAACATCCGTTTGATGGCCATAATGGTTTTGAGGTTGCAGTTGAGTTGATCGATGAGTTTAACAAATGAATTTTCAAAGATGCTTCTCTAAGCGTGGATGGTGTATGTGTATATTTTTTTTGAAATACCCTTAAGGGGTCAGGGGCATAGCAACACCCCCAGACCTTATCATATATAAAGAAAAAGTGCACGAAGGGGACATAAACCTCACCTCAAGTTTGGTGGTTCAAGAGTTGATAGCCTACTAAGTAACCTTAATAGGTTCTCCAACTTTTCCCCATAATAATAAGGAACCTAAGGTATATGTATATATGAAGCAATTTTTTTTCTTTAGGTATCACACAACCAAGTTGTATACATTTTCTAAAATATATTTTCAATGTTCACAGGAAATCTGCTTATTCAAAGGTGAAAATGCTACTGAACCTCTAATTAACTTTGGTGTTGTCCATATTGGTGAAAAGGATTTTTTTCAACATAATAATTAAAACAGGAAAGCCTGGGGAGACGGGGTAAGTCATATCTATCAACTTTTTTAAAGATTTCATTCACACATATATTTTCATTTTCGAGACTTTTGTAATTTAACTACCTTTTGGTTCAAAAACCTGTTTGAAATAGTGGTCTCCTCATACATGTTATGTAATAAAAGTTTTATAACATTGGTCTTAAATTTTTGTCGTAAGTGCTTATATATATAATTGAATCTTTTGCTTACATAATCTTATACATTGTTTGATGCCTTTTTTGAACATGTTAATATCTTTGTCTATCTGTGAAAGAAGTCAAATACGCTCCAAAACAATATCATACAGGACGGTTGACTATTGGTTTGTGGCTGTTAAGTAACATTGAGAGAACAAGGAAGACACGGTCAAAACTCGATACTGAAGATCCTTTCTGCTTTCTCCCGACCACGATGTTTAACAGTTGCATGAGAGGCTTCAAACTGCTTGCTACCATTCGTTTGGACAGAGTGGGCGAAGTCATTATTCCCTAACGACATAGAAAAAGTTTCACTGGTTGTGGTTTGTATTCCGAATCAATCAAGCTTAGAGTTCCCCATGTATATGATTTCGATAGGGGAGGATCTGTCACATTAAGGAACCATCAGTCAATGAGTTTGTCGATAAACTCAAGATTATACCACTATTCTTAACGAGCATAAGATTTAATGGCAAAAGACTTGATCTATATGCTAATAAACTACTTGTATATGAACACAACTTTCAATCTAAACCACTTGATATCGATCGAGCATGTGACGCATGCTCCTAAATAAGGAGATAATTCCAATATTTTGTATACTCTGCTAATTTTATTATAAATGTTAACTTTATCTAGTTATTAAATTTTTTTCTTTTAATTTTTTTTACAGTGATTGTGGTATGTACACATCTCTATTTGTTGAATACATCAATAATGGTGTTTTTTATATGTCTCCTGTTGATATCGATGCAACGTACCATCATCAAAGGTATGCCATAATCCTATGGCATTATGGAAAAATAAAGAATGAAGAGGGCGCAATAAGTGATAGTGAAGTTACTGGCACATTTACTAGCAAATATGGTGGACCTCGCATAGCTAAAGCACATGTTTCAGATTCCACCAATTATCCTACGTCAACACCACAGACAAGAAACTTGAAATAGTTATTTGTACCTTCTATTTTTTTGGAACTACATGTTATTTTGCTTTAACTTTTGAACAATTTGTTTGGATTTAAGTACATTATGATTTATATTGTACCTTCTACTTTTTAGAACTACATGCCATTTTACTTTAACTTTTGAACAATTTGTTGGATTTAAGTTTTTCATGATTTATAATATGTTTTGTTCCAATTATACTGGACATATATGAATTACTTATTGGTTTCTATAAGTGAAGGATACTAGTAATATACAAAAATCATACAACTTGGATTCACTATTTTAAAGAGCACTGGGATCCCAAATTCACCCTTATTGGATGATATATAGTCCAATGATGTATGTAACCTTCTGAAATAATTACATGTCTAGTAAGAGCCCAATAGAACTGTTAGATTCCGTATTGGGATACATAGGCCATTCCAATGCCCAATATTGAGAATACGTGGGGCATAGTATAGTTCTTAAGGGTATTAGCCAATTTCTATATAATACCCCAAATAATCAACCTATTGTGAATATGTAGAAAATATTGGCTTGAAAGGGTGTTAAAACCACTTTTTTCCTAAGTATTAATGAGCTTATTTAAAGAAATTACCTCATTAAAGACCCTAAGCTAAAAAAATGACGACTTGTCCCAACCCATGCACTATGTACTATACGCATCAAGTGTCAAGCCTAGTAACATACACCATGATCATTTTTAAAATGATCATGTAAATTAAGGCTGTGGCCCCAGGCATAATGAGTCTTGGGAAAATAAGTAAATAATTCGCCAATAGACATCAATATAGTAGTTAGGAATGTACAATCAACTCATTGCAAGTACATGGCAATACAAGATAGAACCGACGCAAGAGGGGACCACCCTACCGATTCATTAGATGTCTGGGGCAGGTCGTGCAACAGGAGTTTTCACCCATGTGGAGGCTAGCTCGCTAACTAGATCTAGCCCCAAGCTACTGCCCTAACTCAACTAACTAACCCTAGGACAAACAAACTAAAGTATCTATACACCCGCCACCTAAATACTTAATTGGTGACACTCACCTAGTAACTAGTTAAAAGACAACCTATACCGTATACCAGGATTGGTCCCAAGGGTTGGTTATGGTTCCTAACAACTTTTATGGGGGGATATTAGTACCTACCTGGTTTTAGTTACTACTTAATGAATTTGGAATTTTGGTCAGATTAATGTAATTTTTAAAAGGTGGAAAAATCGCATCACAAGCAATTTCTAATTTCATAAGACAAACAAAAACAACCAGTACCGTTAACCTAGGATGCCAAAGGATTAAGTTATGACTATAACGACTTAAGGGTACATTATATCAACCTAGGTCACTTTAATGAATTAAATTATCATTTAATTAATTAAATTTAAAGAGGTCAAATCGAAATTCTTACACTTAACCTTAGTACACTCAAGAAACCGCTAGTACCTAACCTAGGATGGTCCAGAAAGGGTTAATTTATGAATCCAATGATTTAGGAGTACTTTAGTAATTAACCTAGGTCACTGAATTATTAAATTAGCCATTTAAAAGAATTTCTTTAAAAGGGTCAAAAACTAAATTCGTAGGAATTTTTAGATTTAACTAGTTGTTGTGTTTTCCTATTTCTATCCAATCTAGGCGGGCTTTTAGTAATTATATGATAAGATTTATTTAATTAACTTTTTAAAAAACCTAGTTGAATGAGTCAATATAGTTTCCTAGAATCCTTAAACTCACGTTCAAACCAAGTTTTCCCAACGCAATTAGAAAACAACGAACGACAGAAAAAGGCATAAGTTTTATAATTTCTCTAGGGCGATTTCAAGGTTTCCGTATTCAAGGTGGTCTTCGTAGGTTAAGTTATAACATAAGGTATGGGTTAATCTCTGTCCTTACTTCTCCAAATACACTTTCCTACAGACGATTAATGAGATCTTGAAACTAGGGTTGATTGACCCATGCACACCTTCTCGTCGAACTTCCTTCCTAGTACCTTGTACGATTTCACTATGTGAATAGTTTAGAAAATCTTGTTGTTGGTATGCTGAGTGCTGACTGATATTAATGTGAAGGGTTCTTGAAATTATGGATGTCGAATGAACCTATGAGAATTGTAATCGTATGAAGTTAAATGTTTACGACACGTGAATTCAAGAATCGAGGATATGTTGGTTACATCCGTTAAATGTTTAAGTGTTGATTGTTTGTCCGAATGTTGACTTTTGCTGTTAATTGTGACGTTAATGAAGATTTTATAATTCAATCAAATTTAATTAAGGTTGTCCAAGATTTTAAAATGTTGAATCGTCCTAAAGACAATGAACGAAAGATTGGTTAAAAGGACCATCCATGAATTCACATTCTTGAGCGTATTGCTTCCTTATGCTAGAAATTGGGTCTATAGTACATTATCTCAAAAGGATGCATGCAAACTATAATTTTATATTAAATGATTAATAGGCTAGGATTTATACATATAAATTTAAATATGAAACACGTAAAAATGACTTATGCCACAGAAATGATTATGGTAGTTTAAATGCCAGTTTTAGGCCAAGACTAATAATATGTCAACGTGTGTAGTTAAAGTAAAGAAATTACACATAATCACGTCTACATCTAATTCATGCACCCATATCCAGAGCATGTCATTCCATTGTGATATCCTAACCTGTTCGATAAGATGGTATATGACTTTTAAACTCATTTAATGAAGTTGGTTCATCCGGCCATAATCATGATAGAGAATTTACTACAACTACAAGTCCGTAAGTAACGTGAGCAAAACATAACCAATGAGTGCGAATTTTAAAGAAATGACCAGAATAGCGGTGTTTAAGGAAGTGAGACAAACCTCACTACACCTAAGCTACCTATGTTAAAATACTCAACGAAGTAGGTTTAATGGTGAGACTAGTCTCATTAAACACAAAGGATAATTAGGTAAGGAAAATCACATTACATCAGTTAATTAAGGATGACAAGGCACCAATATAGTAAGTAATCTACTGTGTTAACCACATCTACAGGATAAATAACAGAGATAATGAAAGTGAGCAAAACACGCATAGACTATTTAAGAGCATGTGGTTGCACGTGTAAGTCTCATGAGACGAGGCTACCTTAGGAACTAGCTTGTGGTTTCCACCTAAGAGAGCTAGGTATGTTTTAATATACCTTTTTCCAGTGATATCACCACTTTTCGATGTGGGGTAGACACTGCATTTCATGTCTAGCTCACATGATCTCTGTCGGTTAATGCTCAAAACATGTTTTTGGTTTGCTATATCAATAAGATACTTCTTTTCGGTGTGGAGTGAACACTTGAGATAGATTCGCCTTAGCCGAGAATAACCCCTTTTCAATGTGGGGCAGACACTGATTTCATGAGTAGATCACATGATCTAGATTCATTTTAAATGGTGAATCAACTCTTTTCGGTGTGGAGAAGACGCTGAATTTCATATTAGTTCACATAATCTTATAATTTCACTCAATTAAATGAACTATACCCGTACAAAAATAAAGATGTCTCTATGAAAGCAAGAAAGAATGACGATGGAACGTATGTTAAAAGTGACCTATACAGAAGACCTTAAGAATGTTAATTGCTAATATCAATTCTTATGAAGTTTCAGCAAATAATGGACAGGGCCAAATAAAATTGGATTATAATGACTTCTTATATGATGCAAATAAAGGGAACTAGAAACATAATGACAACTTAAAACCTCATAAATTACCTAACATGAAAGTAATGAAACAGAGCGCATAGCCAATAGAAACTGACGTATGAAATGTTAATGAGTACATAGAGTAACGAATGACTAATTGTAAGGTAGTGAAGTTTTTCCTCAGTCCTTGGATTACTTACTTGATTCATTGTGGGTATGGGACTACAATGAATAATTGCGCTTGTAAGCAAAATATAGGACTAAAGGAATTATTGAACTACACAACAACAAGAAGAAAAAGACTCAAAATAAAACTGAAGTATAGGAATGGGAGCTCTCGGGCTGTGGGTTATTAAATTTTTGAATTCTCGCCCGAGTGGTTCTAAAATTATATTGATGATTCTAATGTCTTGTAATCACATATAAAAGGAGTTGTGTGCTTTGAATGCATTAAAATATGTCATATTCATATACCACAATTAACAATTAATGACTTAGGAAAGTCTAGTGAAGTCACCTTCCAGAAATGACATGTTGTTTAGGAAGAGCTTTCCTTGATCATGCATAGCCTTATGTGTATGTGTGCATACACCCATACTTAGTACAAGTGTGAACTAACCCTATACAATTTACTATTTTTATAGGTGCAGGTCAGAGAGCAGATGAAGATTTATTGCAGCGGTTTGGACGTCAGCGTTCTCATGACCATTTAGTAAGTCCTCTTGATTTCGAGGATGCTACAATTTTTAGTCTAGCGTTAGTTTTAGACATAGCTAGTGTATGTTGTCCCTAGAATTTCTTTCATACGATTATTCAAAGCTTGGTAATAAGGCCGTTTTGGCAATCTACTTTGATATGTTATTCTTTTAGTTGAATTGATTCCGTATTAATTAGATGGTTGTTTCTTTCGTGAGCTTACTCTATGATTGTAATATGTATCACTCTATATGAAGTCTTATGTACATTAATATGTGTAAAAAGTTTTACTAGTTATCGAAAAAATTAACCATAAGAATGTGATAAATGCAAGAAGCGGCTTATCTGTGAATGTGATGAAAAGAGGCTTGTCTGCGACCTCTGAGAGGTCAACAAGTTGTGATCTGGATTCCAAAATCTAGGTCGTGACAAACTTGGTATCAGAGCATGAGGTTAAATTACCTAGGAATTGAAGCTCAAAACAACCTTGTTACGTATTTTCTAACTTATGGTTGTGAAGCGCGCCACAATCACGACTTAGAGACTAAGTGATGTTAAAAAACTTCCCTTCTTCTACTCATTATCGTGTTGTCTAGAGCTTTGACATTTTGTGTCATTCTAGGATCTAATTTCCTTCTTGTGTGTGCGTGAACACAAGAAGACCACAGGCCAGGAGGAGATTTGAGATGGAGGGAGACAGAGCTGTTGGGGAAATAAGCTCTAAAATCAAGCCCCAGCTACTGGAGTGTGTAGTAAGTGTGGTCGTTTGCATGGTAGGTTCTAATGCCTTCTAAGGGTTTTTAATGAAGAGGAGAAGACTGAGTTGGCTGCATACCAGCTCAAGGATGTGGCTCAGGTATGGTACAAGATGTTGGTCAGGACGGCCGAGTGGTCTAAGACGCCAGACTCAAGTTCTAGTTTTTGCAAGAGGAGACAACATTAGAGCTGAAAGTGTATACAAATATTGCCCAATAACTATTCTTGATAGAGTCACCTATGCCAACCTAATAGAAATAACCATGCTTGAATTTGATATAATTTTGGGTATGGATTGGCTTTATAAGTGCTATGCTACCATAGACTATCGAAATAGGGTAGTATGGTTTCAGTTGCCAAACAAGTTTGAGTTGAAATGGGAAGGGTGTGGTTCAAGTCTAGTTGGCCAAATTCTTTCACACTTAAAGGCCAATAAGATGATAGCTAAGGGGTATTTGTACCACTTAGTTAGAGTAAATGACTTAGATCAAGAAGTTCCTTCCATAGACTCCTTGTCAATAGTGAATAAGTTCCCATATGTCTTTCCGGAGGATTTACCAGGAATCCCTCCTAAACGCGAGATTGACCTTGGTGTTGATTTCGATCCCAACACCAAGCCAATTTCTATTCCCCTATATAGGATGAAACCAGATGAACTCAAAGATTTGACATTTCAGTTAAAAGATGTACTTGATAAGGGCTTCATCCAGCCGAGCATATCTCTATGAGGTGCTCTAGTGTTGTTCGTAAAGACAAAGGATGGAACCCTTAGAATGTGCATCGATTATCGGCAACCCAACAAAGTCACTATAAAGAATAAGTACCTTCTTCCCAGAATCGACGATCTATTTGACCAACTCCAAGGTCAGTTCTTTGTCAAGATAGACCTCGGTTCTCAAGCTATCATGCGACAGTAGAGTCAGAAGACGTCCCTAGACGACTTTTTTTTGCTACTAGTAGATATGGGCATCATGTAAATTTCTGCGTCATGTCTATTTGGTATAACTAACGCACCAGCCGCGTTTATGGGACCTTAATGCAATTAGATTTTCATGAGTACCTATTAATTCGTCATAGTATTCAGAGATGACATCCTCATATACTCAAGTCTAGAGAAGAGCATTGAAGACACTTAACAAAGAATTACAAGGACTCATAAAAACTTCAGTATATGTAAGTTCAGCAACTGGGAATTGTTGAAATCAAGACCTCCTTGTATTGGTCATGTGACTCGATCCGACCAGGGAGTAGATTAGAAGTTGATCCTAAAAAGGTTTGTTTGAGGCTGGTAGTGAAGAAAGAAAGGAGAAACGGCCGATCCGATTACGATACCCTTTTCTCATCAAAGATTCGAAGTTTTCTCGGTTTGGCCAATTATTATCGCAGGTTTGTGGAAGGTTTTTCCACTATTTCTGCTCCATTAGCACCCTGACGATGAATAAAGGTAAAGTTTGAGTAGTCTGAAAAATGTGAGAAGAGCTTCCAAAAGCTAAAAGACCGACTCACTTCACACCCAGTTCTCAAGTTGCCGAGGAATGGTGAAGGGTATGTGAGTATATTGTGTGCTTCCAGGTAGGTTTGGTTTAGTTTGTATAGTGTTATTATGCTCGCGGTGGCAGCGTGGTAATTTCATATGCTTCTAGGGCAGTTGAAGTCAACGAGGAATAATTACCATACTTAGATCTTGTGTTAGTGTGATGTGTCTTGCATTAAAACTTTTTGTAGGCATATTTTATATGCGTATACATGTTAATGCTATATAATTAGACCATAAAGTCTTCGAGTATGTTTTTACGGAGAGAGAGTTAAAACCTTCGTCAAGGAGATGGTAGCAGCTAGAGCTGCCTCCAATAAGAGTATGATATGAGTGTTGATATAACCAGGTTAAGTCAATGTAGGCTGATGCGTTGAGTCAATTAAGCATTGGCAGCGCAGTTAATATTGGATGAGAGAAGCGACCTGGTTAAAGAGGTACACAATTGCTAGATTGGTGTAGGCTGGCAGACACCAGCACAAGTGGGGGATGTTTCGGTCACGCAAGTTCTGAATCTCATTTGTTGTAGATGTAGAGGTTAAAGCCAATCAGCATTCTCGAAACCCAGTACTAATGAGTTGAAAGACTCAGTATTGATAAGCTTGATTGAATCGTTTTCCCGATGAGAGGAGGAAAGTGCTTACCCCACATATCAGAACATGTATGTGGCCCAATGTGACCCGATTTGAGGTCTAATATTTTGAGAACAGAAGATTCAGGGTTCAGGTATTTATTCATTCCAGGGCCACACCAAGATTGTACCATGAACTTAAAGAGATTATTCGTAGGAAGGCATTATGAACGAGAGATATCTCTAAGTTCGGTGGAGGCAGGAGTGTCGAATCAAAGGTAAGGCCATAAAACCATCTTGCGGTCTACTCAGAAGATTAGATTCCAAATATGGAAGTGGGGAGGCTATATATAGGGATTGGGTTGTTTTGTAAGTATGCCAAAAATAGGAAAAACATGATTCCATTAGGTTTATTGTGGACAGAATGACCAAGATACGCTCACTCAAGTACCTCAATCCATACCTGTGAGTCTATGTACAAGGCTTGAATTTATAACAAGTTATATGATGAGATAGTGAGATGGCCACATGGCGATTCCTCTGTCTATTCATCTCGGATAGGGGGGAGCCCAATTTACTTCTATTTTTGGAGAGATCCTTTCAAAAGAGCTTGGGTCACAGGTGAAGCTTAGTATTATCTGACTTTTCATACGCAGACGGATGGAATGGACACGTAGAAGTACCTCCAGACCTTGAAGTCATGTTGAGAGAAGAGAATGGTATATTATGACTTCAAGGGGAGTTGGGATGATTACTTGTCGCTAATAGAGTTCTCTTACAAAAAGCTATATATCCAATATTGGGATGGATCCTTTTGAAGCACTATATGGAGAAGATGTAGGTCGGTCTGGCGGTTGAGGTAGGAAAATCTTCCACCCTTGTCCCTAAGATAGTAGATGCAGGCTTTGGAAGAGGTGAGAATGATCGGGAGAGATTGCACTACTTGCTTAATCGTCAAAAAATCCTATTTGTAGGGGGGGAACAACAGAAAAGAAAGCTCTGGAATTTGAGGTGGGTGATCAAGTCTACTTGAAGATATCACCCATGAAACTGTGATGAGGTTTTCTAAGAAAGATAAGTTGAGTCCGAGGTATATAGGTCCTTATGAGATTTTGACAGCGAAGAATTAGGAAAATGTTGACTATGCAAACTGAAGTTACCTCAAACTTGGATTTTGTTCATCCAGTTTTTACGTTCATTGACTTAAGACGGTTAGGTGATCCAGCATCATCCTTCCTGTTAGGGGTTAAGAGATGGATAAGAAACTTTCTTATGAAAGGTTCCAGTTGAAATAGTAGATCGCCAAAGTGAAGCGAATGAGCGAAGAAGGAAGAAGGAGTTTCCAATATGAAGGTGTCATGAGAGGAAACACATTGTTGAGGGAAATCAACATGCCTTGTTTAGTTATTGACGGTTTAGGATATTACTCTTCCTACGTCTGTTTTGTTTAAGAAAACTTATGTTTAGATGGATTAGTCGATTTGGTGTTCCGAGAATTCCTAAAGTGTACCTTTTAAAATTGCACTATCTGAGCTAAAATGAAGTCATGTTGCATTCATGTTGCTCGTTTTGTTTTGTATAGCGCTAAACATGATTTTTGTTGTTGGCGTGTGCAGTTGTGATGTGCATTTTAGTTAGGTTTTGGGTGCTTGAGAAGGAAATCTCTCAATCTCAATGTGAGATTCAGGTAAGCTTGACTTTTGCATCATCCAAAATAAGAGTAAATCAGTATTCACCAAGAGAACAGTTTAAGCATTGTCAAAGTAACTTCGAAAACACCCTTTGTGTTAAATGATGTGTAATGTCATCAGGACTAATGTTTCTAGGGATAAATATAAATTCCGAAGCCAATTATATGTCTCTGAAGGAGCCAACTAGGTCTTAAGAATGCGTATTCGGGATATTTTTTTTTTTTTTTTTTTTTGGATACATAGGATTCAAATGCCCAAATATTGAGAAATATGGCCTAGTATAGAAAGTGCTAAGGGGTATTAGCCACTTTTGTATATATAATACCCAAATAGTAAAATATTGTGCCTATTTAGAAAATATTGGCTTTTAAAGGGTGTTGGTGTGTTTAGCCAATTTTGTAAGTCTAGTCTCTGGGTACGTTGTGTGCACTTGATCCAAGCAAAGGGCTGATTCACTGTATGGTTTCCAACACTTCCAAGATGAGCATAATTTGTGTAAAAAATCACTACACTTGCAACAACTAGTCACAGAACCATTGGTCATTTATTACAAAATGAACACAAAATATTAATTTTAAGACATTCATTAATAATAGAAATCAAACGGTGAAAAAAAAAAACAATCAATAAAACAGCACAACCGGCCAGAACTAAGATTGTACACTAAAAGGGATTTACAAAATATGAAGAAGTAAACACAAAGGTTCCAACATTACCTTTATATACACAAAAAACTATTTAAACCATATGTATTAAATGTGAATTTTTGTCGAAGACGGTTTGAATGAACCATCTCACCTTGACAGCTTCCCCGATATTTTAAACAAATGGGTGAGAATGAGTCCTTCAAATCACCTCATATCATTTTCGATAAGATTTGCCTTTGTAATAAAAATAACTACAAGTGAATAAATTCATTTTCTGATCAGGATATTGGTAGCCCATAAAAATTATTTGTGCCAAGTAACTTGTACAATCTCTATGACTTCATTGCATTATCATTAGCTTCCGAAATTAACTTAGGAAATGATGTTCACAATTCATTTAACTGCAGCATTGAATCCGATATATAATTATTATAACCTTTCAAATTAACTTATCCAGTTTTCAAATTAATTAAGGAATCGAGCCTAAATTTTGAAAGCATAAAGTACGCATGCATTGAAACAGTCACATTCTTAATCTTTTGCGGGAACTGAGAAAAAATGCATTGTTTTTTAAAAGAATGAATTATATTATACCTTCTCACTTTTAGTTTTTCGTTATAACATAATATCAGTAAATAATTTCTATTTAATAAATTGAATATTTTGATAGTATTATGATTGAATGTAGGGTGTAAAATGGTAATTTAACTTTGCACTTTGGAGCTTCCCACTTTAGTAAAATATAGTTTTAGAAAACGTGTGTGCACGTTGTCCCTGATATTTAATTCTAGATACTAGAAAGTTGAGCTATAAAATAGGAAATGACCTGATGAAACCCCATTCACATAGTAGTTGTACCATTAATTTGATTCACTAAATAATAAAAGCGTATACTATGTAGAAGAACATTAATAGAGGATATGCTTAGCATTTTTGTTATCCCGTCTATTGACCAGGTTTATTATCTCTTTCTTCTAAGGTTGATTTTTTTGCTGCAATCGTTCTTTCCCTATTTAACATCAATCTTGTAAATTGGTTCTTAAAAAGTATATTGAAATTTTAACTTTGAATGTGTTTTTACATAATATTCAACTTTCAATTTTAAAAAATTATGGGCATGATTAATAATTAACATCCAATAGTTAGGCCAAAGAATATCACATTTTCTTAAATAAAATAATATCTCTAAGGCAAAAGTAGACATTCTAATTTAGACAATTACTACTTAACTATTTACGGGTCAAGCCAATAATCTGGAGATTGAAGTTTAATAATTTTTCAGCCATAAATAAAATTTTACTTCAACAATAAATAGCTTCTCATCATAGTAAATAGACGTTTGTTACACACAATTTATAAGTTCAAAAAGACCTTATCAATTGGTACTTATGCAAATGATACAAACACTTGATATATTATGAAACACACTTACAACCATCACCATGATTATTTGTCAATTATTTTTATTATTATATCGCATATACATCTTTTTAACCTTAGAGAAGTACTGTACAATATGATTTATGAGGAGTAAGAACAATGCTCTTTTTTTTTTCCATAAAATTTCTCTTTGAATAATTAATATAGATTGAGCAACACAAACTTTTCAAAATAAATTATTCTAGATATATGACCAATTTGAGGAATGAATATTTTCACAAATAAATACTATACTAATAAGGTCAATAGATTATACAATATAAACAAAAAGTTAAATAAAAATTCAGGCTCACGGTCAATACTATGATCCATCCTTTATTGCCACTTCGGTGGCCCATTTTATTTTAGGGTGTGAATTTTTTATTTTTGTTTTAAAAAAATCATATGTGATTTTTCTCATTTTGCTATTTCTGCTCTCTACTATAAATAATAATCTCAAAAATATATTCAAACAAAAATAAAACACTATATCCAGAGTCGCATATCAAATTAACTGATTAATCTTTCATTATGAATTTCATCAGTAATTAAGAAATATAGTAGAACATGAATTGTATATCACTAATTTATTTATGCAGGACAAAATAAATTTCAAGAGAAAAATAAAATCATAAGAAAGTATATAAAAATATTAAAAGGGCATAAAAATACGTAGATTGGACATGGAGGAACGGATAATAACAAAAGAAAATTATGCACATACAAAATGATGTGCAAAATTAATTTTTTGCTTGATAATCTCTCATCCTCCTCTTATCATTTTTATGAAGATCATGCTAGACATTTTATAGCAGTGGCTAGGTGACCTTTAAGTAGATAAAATGAATTTGCATTAAATTAGTTCAATGATTTTAGTCAATGTCAAATTTATTTAATGGAAAAACTCTTCAAATACTCTTTGTTTTTACAACACAAGAGAAACTAATTATGAATGTGAATTTGATTCATGCACCGATCTAAATGAGTTATTTATTAAATATTTAATTATATTTTACAATATTTGTTTTAATTATTTTACTACATGGGTAAAATGGTCATTCAACTGTGAGCTTTGAATCTTCCATCTTATAATATAATGATATGATTAATGAGCTTGCTTAAGAAATATATCTGCAATGAAGACCCTAAGCTAATAAAAACAAGGACGTTGTCAACCGCAAGGCCACTATGTTAGGCATCCACAGTGTCAAGCCTAGTACCATTAGCCACATGGACCATTTAAAATGATCATGTAAATTAAGCAGTGCCACAGAGGACATAGTACGAGGGTCTTGGGCCAAGTAGGTAAATATTTCCAATAGGACACAAGAGAAGAATAGTTAGTTAGGAATGTACAACCAACCATGTGCAAGCAAACAGTTAAGGACAAGAGAGAAAAGAAACGGCTACTAAGAGGGGACCACCCTCATTGAATTTCTGTAGGGTAGTTAAGGGGGGAAAACCTAGTAACACCGACACCTAGATAATGGGTGACACGAAACGACGTAAATGGTTTACTAAGACAACTCCTAGTACCAAAACTAGGATTGTTGCAACAATGGTTTGGATTATGGTCCTAACAATTAGGACTACTTAGTAATTACGTAGGATTATTCATTAATTAATTTAGCAACTTAAATTAATGGATTTAAAAGTGCCAATACGAAAATCACAAAGACTTACTTTTAGATTTTCGATTAAGACAAGGGAAAGAAAAAAAAAGACACCTAGTACCTTAACTAGGATGGTTCCAAAGGATTAGTTATCGATTTTATAACAACTTAAGGGTACTTTAGTAAATTTAACCATAGGTTCCACTTATAATGAAATTAGTCATTTAATTAATTAAAGTAAAGGGTTCAAATCGAAATTCTTACACTAACCTAGTACAACTCAAGAAACATCTTAGTACTTAACCTAGATTGGTCCAAAAGGGTTAATTATGATTTCAATGATTTAGGGGTACTTTAGTAATTAACCTAGGTCCCTTAATTAAATAAATTAGACATTTAATTAAGGGAAAATTTTATATATAGCAAAGAAAAAAATCATAATTTTATGCTATAGCAAACTATTCAAAATTGTGTTCCTTAGCAAATTAAAAGTTTGCTACGGGTCATTTTTTTGTGTATAACAGATAAGCAATCTCTTCCTTTTAGACACTTTCAATTTTAAAAAATAAAAAATAAAAAATAGGCGGCAGATAAATAAGGAAAAGATCCTTAATTCACACGAATTCAATTTCAGTTCATTCTGTCTTCTTCTCATTCGCTCAAAATAGATCCCATTGTAAACAATTCAAAAAATGATTCAAGTTATTGAAGGTAAATACATCAAGCCAAGATAAATTGGTTTTTTAGACATAGAGAATAAGAGGTAGGAAATTTTGATTTTATTTTTAATTTTGTGTGACAATGGTCGGTTAAAATTCAGTGATTTCATTTTTTTCACTTCCTCAAATCAGTGAATGTATATTGAGATGTGATATTGTCCCCCTAATGATTGGATTAATTAGTTGTGAAATTCAGATTCGATTAGAAAAATTGGGATAAATTTGTTGTTAAGTTTGGAATACTGATTTGAGATTCGCAGCAATCATAGTATTGTTTGTATTCTGGAATGGAAGGAACTGTATATGAGATTGAGTTGAGTATGAAACTATTATGTTTTCGCTTTTATGCGAGAGTAGTAAGTAGTAGAACATAATTTATTTGTTTTTTGAATTTTCATAATATGTATAAGGAGTAGGTTGTTGTTTGTATGTTCGAATCGATCATATTATAGTTGGGTATTTGGTAAATTGTATAATTGTATGGGAACTGTTCTGTTTCATACAAATTTGCACTTATCTTCAATAGTTTTTATGTTTCTATTGAATGTATGCCTTATAAGCCTCTCTAATTTTTGGACTATAGAAGAATTTTGATATAATTTCAAAATGTGTAGAATTCAAAAAATTGAAGTTGCCTATATAATAGTATAAGTAACATGTTATGCTTGTTGTTGCTGCACTTTCTTTAGATTATAAAAGTGATATGTATATAATTTAATTTTTTATACAGAAATTCTAAAAATGGCCCTTCACTGGTTATTTGGGTATGCATTCTGGTAGATTGGACAATGAATAGGTTAAGTGGATTATACAATTGAGGTGTGGTTTTTAAAGAAAAGAAAGTTCATCGTATAATGAGGGTGTATATGTTCATTGCAATGCAACTAGGATTGATCCGAATTTGAATAAATAATACTCAAAATGAGTATAGTATAGGATTGAAAGAAGCAAGACACCCAGGTCTGATTCACAACGACCAGGTGTTAGAAGTTTATTCATGCTTAAAAAGGTTGAAAAATGAGTTCAACAAGTATTATAAAAATGTGTGTTATAGCAAGTGCAGGATAATTAGTACCTTTGAAACTGTGGTGGAAGTTCAAATCACGAGGCAGCCTGCACATTATACTGCTGTTGATTGAAAAAAGCTCACAAAATTTAATAATTCGGAATATTATGAAGCAATGAGCCACATGAATGGGGGTGGTATGTTTTATGGTATACATATTATTTAATTAATAAGTTATGTACACACAACACATACCCACACACACACACACACACACACACAACACCACACGCGGAAACGCACAAACACACACACACACATAATTGTATAAGACTTATACATATAATAAATCTATTTGTGTGAAAACAGGTTGTGCCGTTCATCTGAATATATCTACAATTGGACTGAATGGTAGGAATTTTTAAACTATAAAGAAATACAACATGCGTAGTTTGAAGTTTCATATGAAGAAGATTACGTAGAAATTCCTGGTGAACATGCTTGGGGTGTACTAAAGTGGAAAAGTCTAGTACCTAGGATATATTGCTAAGATTTGTCTAAATCAAAGACGATTTTTAAAGATTTATGAGATACCCGTCTATCATGTCTTCCTCTATCAGACTGGGTGATACCTGACGAATCCAAAATGTACTCGATGAAGTCCGACATCCAAAATTCAAAGACCCTCAGGAAGGCAAATAAAAATATACCGCGTTCAAAACCTACAACGTGAATGGCTGGATATAAAGCGGAAGGAAGCATAAGTGTTTGTAGCCACATCGGGATTGCAAGTCACAATAGGCGTTCATGTAGAGAAATAGACCTCAAGAAGTTTAATAAGCTTTACGATTCTATTGAGACTGTAAAATTGATGATTACAATGGAATTTTATTCTGAAGTAGTTCGTGTTTAAACTATATGAGTTAGTATTTTGAATATGGACTAAAGTTGTTATGTCTTATTTAATTGTGCTAATAATTGTTCTTTATTTGTCTTCAGCTATACTAGGAATTATAGATTTGTGCTATAGTGTTAATTCAAACATAAATACTTTACTTATAAGTTCAATTGGACATTTATATACAATTGCTTAGAAGTTTTACAGTTCATAATCTTGGAATAATATTGTATAAGTTGGTTTTAAGACTAAATAGTATATTTATAATTATAAAATTTGTAGTGTTTTACAGATATCACTGCTTACTACTATTACAGTTCATAAAGAAATTAATATTGTATAAACTGTCGAGATTTAACGTTAATGTGTAACTATATGTTGTTTTTTAATAATCATTTGCACATAAATAATACAGAAAGGAAAATAGTACACATCGGTTTATACAGTTATGTATAAATATATATTGTAAATCTAGTTTGTATAAGTATTAAGCAAAGTTGTGAATGGTGTAAACGCAGAGTAGTGTCGTTGACATGTATCATGGGATTCATCTTTTCGAGCTACCTTCAATTATCTCAACAAACATGCACCTAATAAGTTGTGCCTGAAAGTGACACCATGAATGCTAGATAGTTGAGCAAAACATGTATTCCATAAAATGTCTGTGTAATGGAATCAATAAGCATTGAAGCTAACAACATCCGCAGTCAATTTTGTGATACACTGCATGTGCGGATTCGTGTTGGTTCTCTTTGGCCTAAAAACTTAACAGCTGAAAAAAAAAAGCATATACATTTTACTAAAAAAGATATTAAAATTAAGACACAAATATAGATAAATTATACACTTATACACAACAATTGTATAATGAAACAGTAAATTAGGCAGTATAAGACATGAATAGAAAGCAGATATTAAAATATTATACATTTATACAAACAGAATTGTATAAGACATGAATCAACGGAAACACAAAAACATTTACGATTATATATTATACATTTATACAATATAATTCTATAAGACATGAATATAACATAAAAAAACATATAATATAAAATCTAAAACTTACAGAACAATTATTATAGCATAGACCTATGCTCAATTGACCCAGAACCACGGTTTTTTCATTTTTATCATTATGAACGGTTTGGTTTATTTTATAAAACATCAAGCTTGACGTTTTCTTTTCTTATTTGTGACCTAGTAAAACATCGAAGTATTATTCACCCTTCATCAACAAATCTACTTTAGTCATCATTGAGTTTGATCTATTCTTGCATGTTAGTAGGTTTGACAAGAACTGGAAATCTCCCCATATTCCTGAGTTAGACCAATGAAAATGATGGCGTGTTTCAACATCAATTCAAACAGATGGTATACTCTTGGAATCTCTCCTAGATGGGAGATTGGGCTCAAGTGATTGAACCAAAAATTTTAAGGTATTAACAAGTTGAAAGTGAAAAAATAGTTTTAAAGGAAATTAAAAAAAAATACAAAAAGTGATAAGTAAGATAGTTTTAGCGGTACTTAACATTTTTGACAAATAGTTTGAAAAAACAGCTATGAGGGGTTGCAGAAGAAGTTGATAGTTTGAAAATGTAATTGAGGAGAAAATTGTGGGAGAAAAGCAATTGAAGAAATTGAAGGAAAGAAGAAGAAGAAATGTATAAAACGACAGAAAAGAAAAAGGAAAGAGGGTCTTGTTTTGAGAAAAAATTTTACCTACCCAAAAGTGCGGACTTGGTTATTTATAGACCAACTTACGAGAAAGTTTGCCATTTAAATAAAAAACGAAAGGGGGTTATTTATTTAATTCACTTTCTTAGTTGTCATTCGTCAATAATTTTCCCTTTAATTAATAATTTAAAAGGGCAAAATGAAATTACCAGGAAATTTTTATATTTAACTAAGTGTTGGGTTGTCCTATTTCTAGTTAATCTAGGAGGGCTTTGTTTAGTAATTAGTTAATTAATTTATTTAATAACTTATAAACTTCGTTGAATGGAGTTAAAGTTCAGTTCTAGGGGGGAAACACCCTAAATCACGTTCAAACACTAAGAGTTTCCAATGCAGAATCAGAAAACAACGAACAAAGAAAAAGAAGAATGTTTATCATTTCTCTAGGGCGATTTCACGGTTTCTTCAGGTTCGTTCAAGTTGGTAGGTGAGGTCTACATAAGGTAGGGTTTCTCTCCTGGCTTTCTTTCTCCAAGGTACTTCATTCGGACGATTCATGAGATCTTTAAAAACTAGGATTGTTCCACAATCGTTCTCGTCGAACTTTCTTTCCCTAGTATCCTTGTACGGATTTCAATGTTGATAGGTTAGAGATCCTTGTTTTTGGTTATGTGGTGTTGGCTGATCTTAATGGTAGCGGTCTTAAATTATGAATGTCGAATGAAACCTATGAAATTGTATCGATGAAGTTACATGTTTTACAACGGGACTAAGAATCGAGGATATGATAGTACGTCCGTAAATTTTAAGTGTTGATGTGTTGGTTGGAAATATTGACGTGTTGTATTGTGACGTTTTAATATAAATAAAGAATGTTATATCATCAAATGTAATATTATATGTGTCCAAGATGTTTAAAACGTTATCCCTAAAGCATGAACTAAGATTGGTTAAAAAGACCTCCTGAATTCACATCTTGAGCGTATTGCTTATATATGCCAATAAATTGGCTAAACAGTACATTGTCCGCAAATGGCTTAAATTTCTGTAAATGATTAAAGTATTGGATTAATGGTTTCAAACATATTAAATTTAAATATGAAACACACGTTAAAATTTCTTATGCCAAAAAACAAACATGAGTTATGGTTTAATATCCAAGTGTTTAGGCCAAGAACTATCATAGGTCAATCTTGTATAGTAGAGGAACTAATTGCCAATATAAAGACTTCTTAAGCTAAATATGAACCCATATCCAAGAGAAGGTCATTCATTACGACAACTATTCAACTGTTCTACAAGAATGAGATATGACTTATTGAAATAATGAATGCAAGTTTGTTCATCGTCCATCATGATGATATTGAAGCTACTCATAAATTAGTACGTAAAGTGAGCACCCCACATACCAATGAGGGTCAAGTTAAAGAAATGACCAAAATGAGTGTTAAGGAAGTGAGGACAAGCCTCACAACCGAAGCAATATGCTTAAAATACTCAAGATGAAGGTGTTCGAATGTGTGAGAATCGTTCATTATTAACACCAAAGATATGTAAGGACAATTCACATTTCAGCAATGTCAAGTCAAGGAGAAGACATCAACGATACAGTAAATTCAATCTAGAAGCAGCTTCATAATGTTTGGTCAACTCTAAAAGAAATGACGATAATGAAAAGGACCAAAGCAACGAATAGACTGTCATGAGCATGTGCTTGTACGGGTACGTTCATTGGAGACGAGGCTACACAAGGTGGCATAGGTAGTCTCTAAGTCTAGTCTTCGAACTATGTCTAGCCAAACATAGGAACTAGCCTGTGGTTTCTACCTAAGATGAGCTAGGTGGTATGTTCACTTTCACCTTGACAGTGTATCAACCTCTTTTCGGTGGGATGCACTGAATTCATATTAGCTCACATGGGTCTATGTCGGTTAATGATCAAAACATGTTCTTGGTTCATTATAGCTGTGATCCACTCCTTTTCGGTGTGAATTTGAACACTTGAGATGTATTCGCCTTAGCCGGGAATCACCCCTTTTCAGTGTGGGACAGACAGTGAATTTCATGAGTAGCTCACATGATCTAGATTCATTTTAATCGGTAAACCACCTCTTTTCGGTGTGGGGTTGACACTTGATTTCATGTTATCTCTCATGATCTTACTTCTAAAGATGTCTTTATGAAAGCAAGAAATAATGATGATGGAACATATATTCAAAGTGAGCTATGAAGAAGAGCTTAAGCATGTTAATTGCCAATATCAATACTTATGAAGTTTCAGCAAATAATGGGCAAGGCCACATTACGATTGGCTTATATGATCGATATGATGTCAATCAAGGCAGTAGAACCATAATGACAATAAAAACCTCATAACTTCCCCTAAACATGAAAGTAATGAAACAAGTGGCAGAGCCAATAGAAACTGGCGTTATGAAATGTTAAATGAATTAATTGAGTAACACATGCCTCATTGTTAAGGTTAGTGAAATCTTTCCTAGTCCTTGGAGTACTTTACTAGATTCATTGTGGGTATGGTGACTCAGAATTCATTGCAATGTTAGTAAAAATAGGACTAAGGAATGATTAAATACACAACAAATAAGAATTAAAAACAATGAAAATAAAACTGAAGTATAGGAATGGGAGGCCGCGGGTTGGGGGTTCTTAACTTTTCGAATTCTCGCGTCGATGTTTCGGTGATTCTTAAAATATGTTGATGATTCTAAGTCTTGTAATCACATAGAATGAGTTTGTGCTTTGAATGCATCTAAAATACGTCATATTCATACAACATTTGCAAATAACGAATACGAAGTCTAATTGAAGTCACTTTCTCGAACTGACATGTTGTTTAGAAGAGCTTTCCTTGATATGCATAGCCTTATGTGGTATGTGTGCATACACCGTACTTTAGTACAAAGTGGGTACTACACCAATATAATTTCCTATTTTAAATAGGTGGGTCAGAGAGCAGATTGAAGATTTATGTGCAGCGGTTTGAACATCAGCGTCTTCAGCCATTGGGGGTAGGCTCTGGAGGTCAAAGGATGCTACAGTTTTTTGTATCGCAATCGCTTTAGACATAGATAGTGGATGTTTGATCCCTACCTTTTTTTATAGTTTGATTGAAAGCTTGTAATAGGTCGTTTTGGCGATCTACTATAATATGTATCTTGATTGGAAATTAAAATTCCGTTATTTAAGATGAGTTGTTTCTTTACTTTGAGCTTAGTATATGATGTAACTATGTAATAACTATATGAAGTCTTGTACACTTCATACTTTTTAAAAAGTTTTAGTTTTTCGCTAAAATTAACCATATGAATGTGATGAATGCAAGAAGAGGCTTGTCTGCGACCTCTGAGAGGTCAACGACGCCGGTTTTCGATCTGGATTCCAGAATTCAGGTTGTGACAATTAATATATGTATGGATCTCTATTCACTTGTTTGTTATTGTAATTTTAGTATACTATTAATATACGAAGTTCATACCATATGAATTCATCATTTTAAAATATCAAGTGGGTTTCAATGTACCATTATTGGAAGGAATGTGTATGAAATATAATCAATACTTACATGAACATTACTACACTTGTATTCACTATTTCATTATAGCAATGAGATTCCAAACTGCACCCTTATTGGATGAAATATGTAACAAATATGATTAATATATGTATGAATTTCTCTTCATGTTATGTTGTATTCCAGTATACTATTAAATATACAAAAGGGAGACAAGAGAAGCTGTAGTTGATCATTTTAAAATATCAAATGACTTTCAACTTACCTTCATTGAATGGGCTGTGTATGAAATCTGATCAATAATTACATGAACTTACTACACATTTCGATTTGTTTATTTTTTTCATGATTATTATTTTAAACTTAAGTATGAGTTTCATTAACTATGTGTATTGAATGAATTACTAAATATGAATGTTATTTGACTGTTTGTATTGAATGAATTACTAAATATGAATGTTATTTGAAATTGGTTTTATTGTTGGTATAAATATGTTTGATATACAAAGAAGTTAGTATTGGAATGAAACTTCAATAAAATTGATATAAAGTGTGTTTCAATGTTATTTGTAGTTGGACAATATTCAAAAATCAAATTAATCAAATACTAATAATACCAAATGCACTCCAAAAACAAAACACGTGTTTAATAGGAAAAAACAAATTTGAACATGTCTTTTTGTTGTGTCCAACTTGACGACATCTACTGTAAGTAACTTTTGATCTTTTGAATTTTACATCAGCAAATCTATTTTAGCGTTCAAGTTATGTTTTCCTACTGATCTTTTTGGGTCGGGTGACATTAATTTAAGCTCTGAAATATAACTTGGTGTATTGCATGTACTCTTGCAGGGGATAGGTTCAACAGAGATGACACACACATCTTTGAAATTCTTCATGCTATAAAAAGCATAACAGAAATCTGGTTCACGCAGTTTTTTGTATCTAAGAACTGTAATTACATGACCACATGGTATCTCATTATGTTGAAATATCCTGTAACTACACATCTTTGTGTTTAAGTTTACTATATACTTCATTGGCCCTTCAACAACAACATCCATATCAACCGTTGATGGTATCACCTAACACACAACATCAATGCTCATTAAAAAATTGTTCCAAAAAAATAAAATATTAAAAATTAGAAAACTAAAATACATTTAATTATTATTGAGTAGATGAAAAAACATGTCCTCATACTTCTTGACAAAGCAATACTTTTCTGGAGCTTAAGATCATATTTTATTATCAACTCAAACCTTGTTTTTGCAGCTTTCTCGTTGTGCTTATGAATCCATCTTTGAACTATTACACTCATAAATTCAAGAAGTGAAATCAGTGGCAATCTCCTTGTTATCCTGTTAACATTTTTCAATGACTCGGTATGATTGAAGTCATGTTTCATGTTCGCTTACATTTTGAATAGGCCCTTGACCATTTGCTTATTCTCAAATCTATATGGTCTATTCTGCTCATAATCGCCTCACACTATTGCTTTGTATAAGCCTTTGCCATTGTAAATAATAACTTCTTCAAATTTTTAGTATTCCAACGAAAGTTCTTGAATACATTACAACATAAGTGTCATATGCAAGCAAAATGTTTGATTTGAGATATACCTCGCAGTTCCTTTCCATATACCCTCGCTTCAATATGACATAAAACACATGTTTTTCTTACTCTATATGATTTCCTAAACTATTCAAAGAACCAGGTCCATGAAGCATCATTCTCACAATATACTATCGTGTAAACTAGTTAAAGTATATGACATGATGCATTATTTTAAAAATAATATATCATACAAATTCGACATATACTTTATATCATATGTTATTATAGGGTATAAGTTAAAAATATATGGGATCAAAAAATATCTCCTGGATCCATGATGCTTGCAGTCAACATTGTAACACCATATGGACTATTTAAAGCCGCCCCATCAACAACTACAATAGGCCTACAATACTCTCATCCTCTAATACATGTTTTTAATGCAAAAAAAAAATGCTTATAAAAGAATTTATCACATTCTCTCCTTTCTAATTTCAAAATCGATCCATGATATGTTTACTCCAATATGTATAGATAACGTGAAAGTTTTTGGCATTGTTTCAATTAATTATATAATTAGAATCTGTACATTATAAAATAACAAATATATCAATTGCATACAAAAGGATATCAATTGAATATAGAAAGGATATTAATTGAATACAAAAATGATACACATTGAAATACCAATTAAACTCAAATTACACATAGAATAGATATCAAATGGATATAGAAAGGATACCAAATGGATATGCATTTCATACAATAATCATCACGTTTATCAAATTTATATGATTTTCATTTCAAATAATACATCTCTGTCACAAAAACATATCCACAAATGGCAAAACCTAAATAATATAAAAAAAAATCTCAAATAGCATAACAACTTAAAACATTTTTCGTACATTTCGTCAAAATTCTAAATATTTTTTGTTACACATTATTAAACACAATGTAATGTCAATTTTATTAGATTTTACTATCAAATTAACTGAACATTATACATTTAATTTGTATTTTCAAAAAAAATAGTACGAAAGTTGTGTAAGGTTTAATAAACAACACGATATACGGAATTATGCATATACGACACCACTTTCTTACTATATCATGTTTTTGATAGTATACAAACTTACCAGAACGTGTTATGAAATAAAACTAACAAAAATTGTTTTATGAACAAAAATTCTCAAAAACGTAAAAATTTCGACCATTCATTAAACAATAATAAATACCAACCTGAAGGATCCACCTTCCACCATGTTTAATTAATATTGATATATTGTTATCCATCACAACAAAACCAATATTTTACAGAAATTAAAAAAAAAGATAAAAAAAACCTTCAATTACGCTAGACCGAGATTAATTTTTATAGAAATTTGAAAAGAGATAAATGTGATTAAAAAAAAGGAGTATAAAATCAGAATTTTTTAAAATGATTTTTAGCGATTTAAGGAAACTAAATAATCTAATTATATTGAATCCGCTGATTCGTATTAATTATTGATTATCTATTATCAATTAAAATTAAATTTAACTATTTTAATTTTTGATATTCTAAAACCAATTGTTACATTTTTTTAGTAATATTACTATGTGTGTGTGTGTATATATATATATCTTATTATATATTAACACACACATTATATAGATACACATATAATACATATATAGATAAAGCCAGTCCGTGCTTGCAAGGGGGAAATAGTCTATAATATGTCCGAATTTTGTGGCTGCTGGATACAGATATATACACCACATATATATAGACACATATATATACACATACTAGATAAAGCCAGTCCGTGCTTGCATAGGGGGCTAATAGTATAAATATATTCGAAATTTCTTTTGGCTGCTTGATTACAGTTAGCAAGATATGAGATATTACTCGAGAATGTGAGTTTGATTTAGCAACAAACATTTATATTTTTATTTTAATTGTTCATTCTAATAATATGATTGTATATATTTTAAGTCAGATAAATTATGGATATTATCCTACTAATTTCAAGAAAAACATCCAAAGGAAAAAAATCATATCAACTGTTCTTCTTCCTCATAATTAGTGGTACTTCCAATAGTATTCAATGATCTTGGGAATAAAATTATTTAATGTTTTCTTAATTTAGTAAGGTGAATAACTAATTTTAGTTTTGAATGAATTTTTCCTCTTGAGAATTACTAATACTTCTAATAGACCTCTTCATAAAACTTCTCCATGGCCGACATAGACCATGTGAGATAACATGGAATCCAGTGTCATCCTCTCACATCAAAAGGAGGGTGTCCTACATAATTTGATTTTTAGATTTAATAAACTGACATAATTGATTTAGTTTTCTTTTAATGAAAATCAAACGAAACCGACCTATCTACACACTAACGGTGGGCATAAAGGATAAGTGTAAAGAAGCTGAAAATGACACAAATACCTTCTAATTCAATCTTTATTCCATGAAGTACTCGCGTTAATGGAGACACATGCTTATCCACTCTTCTATATAAACTAGAAAACATAGCCCGTGCCTACACGGACCTATCATGAAAAATGCTTTTGCATACTAATTGAGTAAATATCAGAAGTCACAACATAACACTAGTAATTAGAAGTTGATTTAGAGGTATATAACATAAGTTACCAGCATAATACTAAGATTAAGAAGAAAATCTTAGACAATTTTCTATTTTGAAGGGATTGCTAAGGACTAAGTTTTATGGATAGGCAATGCATTGGATTGAAGGTAGATGAGGCACACCCACTTTCGCGTTTTAAATATAAGATTTTAGATTATACATAAGTCGACAAGGTGTGACAATAATATTTATAAAATATATAAGGATTGCAAAAAAGAATTAAACCACATTAGTTGAAATGATACCTCTAAATATTTGTTGTTAAAGAACGTTATTTTATTCGTTTCATTTAAGAAATTATTCGATCATTTGGCGATGAATATGACAACTAAATGGAAGCCTTAATTATCCTCATAACTTATTCAGTCATTTACCATTGACATATTCATTCTTAATATCCTCCTATTTAAAGACCTGAATAATATTATAAATTTATTTTTGATTTAAGATGTTACCCTATAATATTTAATAATTCAAAGGTAAAATTCTACAGGAAAGGGTCATACTTCTAGAAAGTGTATATCTAACGAATATCTTACAAGTCGTTAAAATATAGATAAAATCGGAGATATCATATGAAAAACAAAACAAAATAATTTGAACATCAGTAAATTATACTTACTCAGGCATAAATAGCTTGTGATGATGTCGATTGAAGAACCGTTTTCGTATTTCATCTTCAAGACAATGATTTTTCGACAAATAACACTATGTTTGCTTGCTTCTTTTGTCCAAGCACGGTTACATCTAAATAGTAAATACACATAAGAAAATCAGTGAGAAAAATAGAAAATAATAGGGCCATGAAAGAAGAGGCATAAGCAAACAAAGGAAATGATGAACCGGAAAAATAATGGTATATAAGAAAAAAATTCTGTACAAATAACCCAAATTTCCATCAAAATCAAAAGAAAATTTCTTGTTGTTCTAGGGTTTCAATAATCTTAAAAGATTAATCAAAATTAGTATTCTTTTCGTCCATTAATAAAAGATTAATCGAAATTAGTGTTGTTTTGAGTTTTTAAATTTTAAATTTTAATAGCCATTTCAGAATCAAAATTTCTCCTAACTCAAAACAGAATCTTATAGATCTTGTAATTCAATGTAGCATAGTGAGATAACAAAATTAAATTGGGTTCCTCCATTGAAAATTATCTAAGATTAATTAAAAAAGGAGAAGGTAATTACCACTCACTTACTTTTTCTACACAAGAAAAAAAAAATTTTGAAGAAGGAAGAAAAAAAAATAAAGAATAGGTAAAAAGCTTTGAAGTGCCACGTGTTCATCTTTACATTGAAGACACGAATATATTATGAGAATAGGCAGCACTCTTATCAATGAGTTTAACCGACTACAAAGTCTTTATTTTGAAATTAATTAACGTAGAAGCAGACATGTTGAAAAAATGAAAACTCTCTCTTATATAAACCAAAAAATATATAAATATAAATATAAATAAACATATAATATATATTAGCAATATATAATAAATAAAATAAAAAAATATAATAAAAATGTGGTTAAAATGGTTGGCCAAAAAGAGGACTAACCCCCACCTCATTTTTATCATCGAATGGTCTGTATTGGCTCAAACTATAGTAGATCCCCCAGGCGAGAAGCCATCTCCCGTCTCTGTAGAGCGAGGGTTTAGCAAAACCCCAAACATGGCTTCGAGGTTCATCTCCCTCCTCGGAACTCCATTTCCCACATTCCTCAATCACCTACGACGCCCCTCTTTCCTCCATCTTCGTCGTTTGGCATGCGATTCTCGTCGCTTCACAGCCTACAGTCACCCCCACATATCTCCTCTTTCACCCTCTCAACAACAATTCCACGTCCCAATCTCCCCCCCCAGTGACCACACTCACTTTGAGGTTATAGCAAAAACACACACCAGTGTGTCCACACGAGATTGATTGCACACCAGGGTACATGTCCACTTTCTGTTACCTCTCACCCTTGGCCTGAATGGCGTAGCTTAATTACTCTTCTTACTGGCAATGACCAGCTACCTCCTGCAGTGGAGGACTCTGACTCCTTCGTCACATACGAGGAGTTGTCCCAAGACTTCCTTCGTGCTGCTACCCTCTGCTTAGATTTTGCACGGGAGCGCCCAAATTACATAGGGTTTGATTTAATATCTTAAATTTTATGTATCTCTCTTTGGGAAGTCCCAACAATGTTACTTTTCTTAAGAACTGAAATAGTATATGACATAATTAATACAGGTTATAGGACTAACTTGGTTTGCAGCATGAACAAGAGTATTGGTTACTTATTAGTTGTTAAGTAATGATTCAGAAAGAATCAAATGGAGTTAGGACAGAGAGAGTGAGAAACGGAAGTAAATAATCAAAGGATATATGTAGATATGACATTTTCCTTTGACTAAGTTTGTATAGGAGGGTATTATTTGGAAGTATTTTGTGCATCTCTATGTGAGTATGTATGCCGAAGATCAATATATCTTGTATATCACTTATTTGATTCATCTAAATTTACTAATTATCAAATCTTGAAATTTGTAGATGTTTGATTTCTGAAATGTCTATGCCAAGAAAATTTAGCACTTCTCTAAAATATAAATTCTGTCCTAAGCACTTCGCTTTTGACAAAACACTGAAATGTAGGTTTCAGATATTTGTAAGATAAAATAAACATTACTTTCATCTTTGTGTGCATCTGTTTCATGTAATGCAGGTTGCTTTCAAGGAGGGATATTGAGGCTGTTGTATCAAATGGGACACCATTTTTGTTCAAAGGTGCTCTGGAAACGGCAAGAAGAATGAGGGCATTCTTGGGTATTGACGGGAGCACTGTAAGCACATTCTATTCTTATTTTACAGTATAATATAGTATTCTGTTGTCGTTACAATGGTTCCTTCATCAAATAATTTGATTTGAAGGATTTGTACATATTAAAAGAAGGATTACTATAAGACTTACTTAGTCCAATCAATTTGGAAATAAGCTTAAGGGTTCAGTTACATTTGTGGACATTATATCTATTTAAAATAATTTTACGTTTTGATTACAAACTAAGCAAAGTTGGATCGATTCAGGGTTGTGCTTCCTTTTGATGACCTCAACTAAGCTCAAAGCTAAACTACTTAACTTGATGAGACATTTTTGATACTTGAGCTTATTTAGATATAGTAAGGTAATTCTATTGTGAGTGTTGGTAGAACTTAAGTTGATGCCCAATTTTTACTTTGGTTGAGGCTAGGGAATGCTTCATTTGGTGCCTTACAATCCTGTTAACTGCAATCACAATAGCATCCATGATCTGCGTGCCCTTAAAAAATGCCATCTAATGTGCATCTACCAGTTTCAATGAATACCATCTAATGTGCATCTACCAGTTTTGAGAAGACCTTTTTCAGCCTTTGAGTCAACAATTTTGAGTTGATCTTATATATGCTACCTATTGGCCTCCAATTCTTTTGGGATCAAGGTTATGAAGGTGGCAGTGAACTCCTTTCAAAAAATTTGTCTGATTACAAAAGTTTTGAACTGCTGCCACTACTTCTTTGCTAACTATCTCCCAGCAACTGGAAAATTCCATGGTGAATCCATCCGGTCCAGGTGCCTATGAATCCCCTGCAAGAATGATTGCAGAAAATCCTCTGTTTTCACTATAAACTCTAATGCTCTGTGATATCTAAAAAAAGTTGTAATCTGTCGAAGGGTTTGTGTGATATTTCATTGCCGATTGGTTTCTTTCTTTAAGATGGAAGTGAACACCTAGGTATGACTTCCAAGTTGTCTTTGTTTTTTACATTGAAGAGCTTTAGGTACTTAGACATAAAAATAGGTGTCTTATGATGTAACTGCTTTGTTTAGTGACTTTGTTTTTTTTTCTTTGAATTAATCCTCTAGGAAGTAATACATCTGGCCAAAGTAATCTCTAAGCTATCCTGTGTCTTGTAATTTGCTTCTTACACCTCTTGACTATTCCTTGACCCCTTGGAGAAAACTGAAGGAAATACTATACTGAGCTTGCATCAACAATTTTTCTCTTTTCATTTTTTTGTTGAGTTACTGAAAAAGCTTTACCTTCAAGTACACATCTGATATAGGGTTGCTGAACATTGTTTTTCCTCTTACTTTTAGGTTGTTTATTTTCTTTTTGAAATTTTATCTTGATTGAAATATCAGGTGCTGGATCATGGCAATGCTAACACGGTTGATCTCATGAAATACATATTATGTTACGCGAGTAAACCCTCTGTTTCTTCAGAAAAAAACTCCCTCTATAGCAGGGACCTTATAGAATCATCTTGCCGGAGTCTTTTGCGTGAGTTGGTTGAAGTGAGCTGCGGAGCTCCAGCAGTCAACCTGCCTCCTGCTGAGCAATATGATTTTTCAGGTAGATATGGACAAACACCAAGGCCTATTAGACAAAATATTGTAATGAAGCGAGGCGACTGGATATGTCAAAAGTATGTACAATTGTCTTGTTCTGGCCTTCCTTGTTTCTAAAATTTTTATTGGTTTGTAGTCTTACTATTTTCAGCTTTGTGGCCCCATATTCTTTTTAGGAAACAAGGGCAATTCCACTGTTAGTGACCCTTCATTTTCTTTGGTGAATTCCATTAGGACATGAGAAACATATAACTCTCCTATTAATATTCATACATTAAAGATATATATGCATAAAAGATATATCTTGAGGAGATGAGAGAAATCCCTGTTTTTTTGATAACCGAGAAATCCGTCTGACCCGCCCTTTGGACCAAGCCCCCAAGGCCTAGCTCGAGTGGCAAAAGGTGGAGGATTTGTGGTCGCAGGTTCAAGCCCCACACCATGCAAAACTAAGCCCGATATTTTAGTGGAGAAGGGTTAGAAGGGCGGGTCTATTTTCCACTGTCTCAAAAGACATGTTACAGAATGTGGGATTTTTTACCCAGCCAATGTGGGACTTTTACCCATTCTAACTCTCCCTTCACGCCCAAGCCCAATTGGAGCATGTGTTAGAGCCCGAACGGGGATGGACCTGGCTCTGATACAATGTAAAGATATGACACAAGATATGATACCTGAGCCTAACTCAATCCAAAAGCTAGCTCATGAGGAGAGGATAGCCAAAGTCCATATAATGAGACCACTAGTCCATTCCCCAACTAATGTGGGACTTGTTACCCACTCTAACACACTTTTGTTGTCTTTCAAGCTATTTCTTTCATATACTTCTAGCTCTAGCTCTACCAAATAAGGGAATGTGTTGAACCCAAAGTAAAGTTATTTCTGTCCTCCTCTCATTCTAAAGCTTGTTAATTTGTTGGTTCTTGTACTTCGATGATCTTTAACGGTCCAAGTCTGCATGAATATTGAACAGGTGCAATTTCATGAACTTTGCAAGAAACAACAAATGCCTTGAATGTGAGGAACCTAGACCAAGGAGACAGCTGACAGGCGGGGAGTGGGAATGCCCTCAGTAAGCACTAATAAGTTTCTTGTTTATGTATTTCAGTCATTAGCTCTATGCAAATCATTATCATGTAGGACATGTTTTTTATTATAACGTTGATATCACAGATGCTATTTCTTCAACTATGGGAGAAATGTTGTCTGTCTGAGATGTGACTTCGGACGACCAGCTGTGGCTTCACCTAGAACTACCCACTCCAGTGCAGAGGATGGGTATAATGGGAACTCTGCGTATTCAAATGGAATTGATCTTAAGTTGGCTGAGAATGAGGAGAAGGCACAGCGGTGGTTTTCTAAGATTTCTCAGATGAAGAATGCCTCTGATATGGATAGTGCAGCAGCTGACGAAGACTTCCCTGAAATAATGCCACCGAGGAAAGGAGAAAATAAGTTTGTTGTTAGCACAAGGAAAACACCCTTGGAAAGGAGGTTGGCCAACACTCAATACGAAAGAAACTTTGGTTACAATGGTATCCCAGAAGGCAGCACTTTGACTGGCGGTGCACATAGTATCCTTGACACATCAATGAAGCAGAATATGGATCAAAATTCTGGAACAAGTCATAAGGGTGTTGCTGCAGACAAAAATAGCGAGTCAGTCATTCAACATAGTGGAAGAGGTTCTAACTATGTTCCTTTTGTGCCATTACCAAAAGACATGTTTCAGAAAAATAATCCAACTTCAGTGATGGATGAGAAAGTAAAGGAAGAAGTTGGTGTCTCTCACACTCCTCAGGTTAGTCACCAAACATGTTCAGCATGTCTTGGCAATGACTTTGGGAAGTCCATGGAGAAGTTCCAGTCAAATGATCCACTCAGTGAGGATAAAGAGAGAGAACAAGCTGAGAAGTCAGAAAGTTGGTTCAAGAAAATCGCGGAGCTGCATGATGTCAAAGACTTATCGAGTTCCATCTCCGATGATGACTTCCCAGAGATTATGCCAATGCGTAAAGGAGAAAATAGATATGTAGTTAGCAAGAAGAAAGACCGGTCTTTGACTTCTCCAATGTACAAAAGACAAGTGGCCATGGAGCAAGCAAACAACAGTAGCTTTGTCCCATTTGTTCCCTTCCCTCCAGGCTACTTTGCGAAAATGGACACACAACAGGAAGATATCACAGATTCATCCTCTCTGTCTAGGGTTGGAACTTCATCTACATTCAGCAACTCAGATCACAAGGGATCACCCATGAATCCTCTTTCCAAAACCTATAGTGAGAAGGAAGATGCAGCGAAGACACATCAAGAGTCGGATGATGCTGGGTTTTTGTTCAGAGATACTATCACTGCACAGACTCCTGTTGATCAATTCACGAATTCAAGGTTTGCAATTCCAAGTTTCTCTGGGGATCAGGGGGTCCCTTGTGTTGGAAATTCAGTTGAAACCTCTCTTGCTTTAGATGCTTGCAGCACTAATAGTAAAGAGAGAAGAAACTCCGTGAACGAGGATGTATCCTTAGCCGAGACTTTGGGAGTAGGTTCAACCAAGTTGCCTAGAAACCAGAACGTCAGAAATGGATGGACAGGAAAGAGTTTGGAGGGGTCTGCTGTGAAGGAAACAGATCCGTTGGACATGTCTGAAGAAGCCAAAGCTGAGAGGTGGTTCCAGCGTGTTGCTCAGATAAAAGACATATCTGAATTGAGTCAGATCCCAGATGAAGACTTCCCATCTATTATGCCAATGCGCAAGGGAGTTAACAGATTTGTGGTGAGTAAGCGGAAAACTCCTCTTGAGAGAAGGTTGACATCTATTCAGTATCGGAGAAATCTTCCCGTTGTGACTTCTGATCCTATGAAAAGAGAAAGGGACAACAATGATAAATGAACCTACACAGATACGGTGCCCAAGGTTTTCCAAGCCAGATTTTTATAGAGCATTCATGCTAAGGGCTCTATTGGTAGTTGGGTAAGAAACAAAGTTATTTTGTATTAATTTTTGTATAACTTAGTATATAACTTATTACCATGGATGTTAGGTAGATAGGAAAAATTATCTTATGATAAACTAATTACAATGTGTGCTAGCTAATTTAGAAATCTTGCGGAACTAATACATGTATAGTTCAGGCATGTATTAATTTTTGTATAACTTAGTATAACTTATACCATGACTGTTAGGTAGATAGGAAATAAGTTATTTATGTATAAAACTAATACAATGTTTGATAGATAATTTAGAAATCTGCGTAACTAATACATGTATAAGTTTCAAGGCATGTATTATTTTATGCAAGATTAAAGGTGAAATAACTAATATTATAAATAATTATTCCCTGCATAAATTTTTTTTAAATTTACTATAAACTATTTTACAGTTGATTGATTTGTAAAAATCGAACTAGCTACAAAAATTCATGTAAAGAGCAATAAACTAAAATGTGCACTTCAAGGACCTTTTATGCTGATCATCCGGATATATTATATTATATATATATACACACACACACACCATTTTGCAATGATATTAAATTATTGTTTGATTCAACAACGAAAAGAAAGATTGATTCTTTGGGATCCTTTCTTTCTTCAAATAGAACGAAAAGGGATAGAATCAAGTCGATTTTCTAAATGCCTTTCTGGATATTCCTCAATGTCTCGGCTATTCATGGAACGTGAGAAGCAGATGATTAGTCATCTATTTCCGGAAGAATCTCAACTTAAAATATACAATTTAGTCGAAGACATTTTTTTCCTATTATATATATCTTTTAATATCATGTTAAATAATATTAAACGAAGACATTTTTTTCCTATTTAATGGTTGGGACTTTTCCTAATGGTTGCAATTTTTCTAATAAAATTGTGAATTTTTCAATGAGTAGTAACAATTTTGAAGGGTTGTGACTTTTTTGATAAGCTAGTTAATACATATTCATACTATCATCTGTTGGTTATAAATATAAGGGTCTCTTCATAAATGACAAATATACCACTAAACTATCAAAATGCTATGCAGATACCGTGTGTTATACTTTTGGGATATTGATGTCCCCGTCGTCCAAAAAACTAGAGCATATATACCCTTTATATTAACGAGCATACACGTGTCATTATCTTATCCCCCAATCCGACATTTATCAAAAATATCATACCAACGGATAAGATTTGCCACGTGTACTTATTAAATCTTCCTTTAGAGTGAATTGCATATGTATTCTAGTTTTTGGATGACAAGGGCACTAATGTAGCAAAAGTATGAAGGAGCATATCTGCTTATTATTTACGTTAGTTCGAGGGTATATTTGCCCTTTTCCTCTATTTTAAAACTATGTTTTTAAGTTTCTTTTGTTCTTCTTCCTCTTAATACCTAATTTTGTATATCTTCTATGGATTTGGGGGATAATTTAGGACAAAGTAATGTCTTGGTTGAATTTTCAGAGGTCACGAGCTTGATTTAGACTTTTCAGGAGTTATGTTCCTTTGTTCAGACTTTTACAGATGTCGGGTCAATGAAACCTCATATATATTTCGATGGTTTCATTGAGTATGGAATGTTGAGAACAGTCATATTGCATATATGGTTTGCGTGTACGGAGTTTCGACCGAATTTTAAGGGTCCTTTCGATGATTTGAGAGTTGGCTGATATTTTTGGTGTTTGTGTGCTTTGCTTTAGCGATGGACAAATCACTTTAGCGAAGCATTGATCGCCTTCGCGAGAGGTCAATCATATTGAGTAAGCTTTGTGAACCTCTTAAAAACTTACTTTCAATTTGAGTATATGGATTACATAAACATCAAAAACATTGGATTTTTGAATTGGCGAATATTATGGTTCTTCAAGATATGCGTCTAACAGAACGATTGTGAACTTGATTTATTTTTTTAAATAGTGAAATTCCAACATGCGTTGATGGTAATCTTCTAAGTAAGACTTTTCAAAACCAATCTTCTGTGACAAACCCTAAAAATGAACTAGGGTGATCTAGGCTTCACTTGGGTAGGGCTTGAGTTGGTAATGAGTTCAAATGGAGATGACCAAAGATGAAGAATAACTTTAAAGTATTTTTTAAAGAGTTTTGAAGTTCAAACGTCAAAATGACAACCACGACGGTTCATAACTTGTCTGGTGTGCTTAGTGATTGCCTTGGATGTTGATGTGTTTTTAGTCGTTGTTTTGAGTATAAAATAAGTGGGGGATAACCTCCTAACATCTAGAGGGACATGTTTAGGGTTAAAACGTTCAGTTATGACTCTCAAAAGACCAACCTAGGGGTCCTTGAGGAGAACCCAACCATTAGCCAACAAACTGCCCAAGGAAGTAAGCAATTGTGCATGGCAGAAACAAGTCCGCATCGTGGACGAGGTTCACCATGGGACAAAGTGTTGGTCCGCGTCGCGGACTCTACTATTTCAAAATTTAATTCCAGAAATCTTGTGGGAACAGCTCCGCGACGCAGACTTGTTCCCCAATGATAATTTAAAAAAATTAAGTTAAGTTTGACTTGTTTAAAAAGGTCCAATTAATGTAGGGGTATTTTGGGGGTCTATTATATATTGATTTTAGGTCATACACCCATTAGCCTAATCAAAAACCCCAACCCTCAATGAGAATAAAGAAATACATGCTCTCCCTTCTCTCTACATTCTCTCTCTAGTTAAATCCTCCATTGATGAACCTTCAAGCTCCAAAAAAGAAGGTCAAATTCTCTAAGTTTTCAACGTAAATTTCTTGGGATTTCTACTAATAAGATGTGATGATTTCATCCTTGATTCTTCTATCATTCAAGTAGCCAATTCGAAAGATTTTTCAAAAGATCTCAAAAACTTTAAAACCCTATTTCGAATTCTAAGCATGAGTTCTTGCATTAAAAGGTTTAAACTGATGATTTGTGAAGTATTCAATGTTAATTGATGGTTTTATGATTTAAAAATTCCATGAACCCATGTATTCCTTGAATTCCTAATTTTTGCTCTAAAGTGAGTATATTGATTATGATTTAATTATGTTGAATTCATGTTTAGATTGCTATGGGCTATTGAATTATATGTTGATCATTGTTGGAATTGTTCATAGTTTGCTTTATAGTATTGATATCTATCTTGGGGTTTGTTGAATAATTGATATGTATGAATTAGTGGTCTTAGCCTTATGGGTATTGTAATGTATGACATTGTTAGAGATGCTGATTGTATCTATTGGAAGGTGGTAAGTTGACCTAATTCCTTTATTTAATGAATAATTGATATTGATTGGTATGGTCCACTTATGATGGCGGTGTTTAATTGTTATAATGTTATGATCATGGCCTTGTCGACATTATTATGTGAATTGTAGTACTATCATGTTATGCCTTATATGGGTGTACAAAGTGAAGGATGATATGGTATATATGAAGGTATAATGTGAAGGTAATCGTGTAATATCTATATAGTCATAGATGGATGCTATCATGTTATGATTGAAAGTACTTCTTATCTAATTGTTGATATATGATAATGAAGGACTAAGAAGAGTCCTTGTAGAAAGATGTTGTATTTTGTGTTGGTAACTTAGATTTCCCTACTTGGTACTTGAGTTATATTAAATAAATGATATGATGAATGTGATCTCTTGACTTGGTAGGCTTAGACACCTTTGTCTTGAATGAATGAAAGAATGAAAGTCTAGAATCGATAAACCTAAAGTAGGTACCCTCTTATGAAAGACTAATATGGAACCTTGAATATGAAAAGAAGGTTATTATTGAAGTGAACTAGATAGACCTAGCGGGGTAACCTTTTCATGAATGAGCTATCCTAATGAACCTTGATCGACAACCCTTGTGGACGCCTTCTTGGTAGTAGTATTTTGAGTTGGTAGGACTTAGAGATAGTACCTTTTCAAATACGATTATGTGAATGAACATACTCAATGAGAACCAAGGCAAAGCCTTGAGTGGATATGCTTGTGGCAGTAGATCTACTTGAGAATGAGACTAGAGTACAAAGAAGCGTGTGATATCCTTTAAACCATGTGCCTACATGGGATGTGTCTTAGTTTTACCTATGGAAGTAGAACACCTTCCACGGTGTAGGGTTTTGATGACACCGGATTCACTACCTAGCTAGTGTGATCTATGTTAGTTACTGCCTATTATCATCACGTGGGATGTACACTTTAGCTATTTGATAGGTTCTACAACATATAGGTAGTGAAATGTGACGCTATATACACATGAAACGAGTAGGCTTTGAAGATGCTAGAGTGAGTTCCCTAGGTTTTCCAAGACCATTATGTGAAGTCACCTATTCGTTTAGTTGTCACTAAGACGACTTAAATGAATAATGTTAATTTAGTTAAAATGTATTAAATTATAAAGGTTCTTACTTAGGGTTGCTTTAAGGAGCATCTTGGGTGTATGGGCGGTCTCTTTATGTCTTACCTGGTGTCACGATCGGGGAGCACCCCCTAGAAGTAACATGTCATACTTGACCTCTTGGAGGTCTTATACAAGCCCATAATCATCATTCATCGCATTTTCATACGAAATTTAGCGAAAAATTTAGAACTTTTCATAGCACATCATATGCTAGAATCATCACTTCATATATATTAAATATCATAACACATTGTTAGACTCTAAGTAACTTTTGCCATATTATACTCAACATAAATAAAGTAGAATAGGGATACGACCCTTAACAACATAAAATAATAATCTAGCTATTACATAAACTTGAAGAATAACTTGACATAGGAAATCCTTGAATCTTAAGGATCCCTTTCTTGAGCTTGGGAAACATCTATCAATCCCTTCACTTTAAGAGACATCCTCTAGTCAATCATCACCTACACTTTATGTAAAAAGATGAAGAAGAATGATATTAGTACGAGAATGCGTAAAGTATGACGACTATGCAAAAACATGCATTTAAAGAGGACATTTAGTTAGAAACCATGCATTATGTCTTTTAGTAAAAACCTCATAATCACTGACACAATAAACATTATATAATTTACATACTTCATATAGACATGTAAAATGGTCACAACATCACACAAATCCACACAATTCATTTAAGGCTCATTTAGCATTTCATAACATTATCCTTTTTTTTTTACCTAAGTACTTTACCCCCAAGTAACACTTGGTACAATGCATGAATAGTGTCATATTTCACCATCCACACTCAAGAATCACCTTAAGGTCATCAAGGTGAACATTCATACAACCTTCATTAACTCAAGCATCGACATCCATAGAAACATAACATATCATGGAACATACTTCACATATGACCCGACATACTCCATGAATCACATATAAGACTCATTCCAAGACAATATATAAGTCAATACTTCCAATGTCATCATAATAAGGCAATAGTAAAAATTAGTATATTTTAACTTCATTTCATTAAAACATCATACAACCTTACTCATAATCCCAATCTAAGCCTACTAGTGCAATGCATATGTGAAGCACCATAATCTCACACATACTAAGTAAACTCACAAAGAGACCAAAAACATATCACTTACTTCATACATCAACATGATAACTATAGTCAACTACATGCATATCAAGTAAGACCTTCATCATATGGCAATTAAGACAAAAATTATACACATAAAGTAAGACATTCATCATATAGACACAATAGGACCAACATCATGCATATTATCATTCAACTATGTCAATGCCATAGTGTAATGCATAAGATATATATACATATACATATACCTATAGAACTCCCTTCAAGAGCTACTTGTGCAATGCATAGGCAAAGTCCCATACCCTCACCTACACTAAGCATCTTCCATTAGGTGATCCTAGTTAGGGTTCCTTAATTACTTCCCATACCATATTACATTAGAGAAACCTATAGGCCTTAACAACTTTGAGGACCATGTGCGCCCAAAACATGGGGGAATTGGTTGTCATGAACCTAACCCGAAAAGGATTGTTTTTCTCTACTGCCCAAGGCTAGTAACGAAACTTAACATCATGCAGCATATAGGTGGATGCACTTGCTGGTTTTTTAGGGGGGAAACATGTTGAAAACATAGTTAAGGAATTAGGAGATGTAGATTGAAACCGTCTTTATGCCATTTGGCATTGTAGTTTCAATCTCATGAGGACATTTGGTGAATATGTCTTTCTCTTTGGGAAGGGGCACCCCTCATTTGCCAAGTTCACTCGATGCTAGCTAGGTCCCCTTTTTGAAAAGCCTCTATTTACATTACTTTCATAAAAATAGGCTTTAGGAGATTTACTCTTCATATGCATAGATCATAGGTTATTGATGAGAATGTCCTTTCATCAACCTAACTCATGTGAGAATATCTTTTCACATGGACATAGCATAGTCTAGTTTAGAGTACAATTGAGAACACCTTTCAAAAGATCCTTATTTACTAAATCATCATAACATGTCTCATGTGTACTTATATGAGGAGACCTTTCACATAAACACATTTAGACACTACACGTATTCATACTTTATCATATCATATACTTGACATCATAACATATACTTTCATGTTCATAGCTTAGTGATGCATTCATATTCATGTACATAAAAAGGTTACCGTAGGAACTATTTTATATCCTACAGAAGAGTATACAATCATCAACATGTAGACTATACCTAGCCCTAACATAATCATTCATATATTGGTAGCATTATCAATACACATAGAACATGATACTAGCATTGGAGACTAGACATATAACTTCACATGTGTAATCATCATAACCACCCTTCACAATACATGAACTTGCCTTTAAGTCCATGATCATAACATATAGAAAATGACAAGAATGTAAACACCGCCACCACAAGTGGACCATATCACACAATGCCATTCAAGGCCAATTCTACTACCTTAGGCTAGGGAATTAGGGTGAACTTACAAATTATCCAAGCTTTGATCATCCTTGATCAATTCCAAATAATTCATCATCAATTGATATAGAAAATACTATTATATAAAATTCAACATAATCAAATCATAAATCCTTCATCATCTAATCAAGATCATAATACCCATATAATAGGCTAAATTGAGAATTTAGGAGGATCATTGGTTCTTCATGAAATTGGATTCAAATCCATCGTAAAAACAGTAGATAATCATAAATTCATCATGAGAATGCTTTTGAAATCAATTTGACTATGAATCCATGGCTAGATTGAAAGATAGACGATTTGGTCATGAATTCTTCTTTGAAAACCTTTGAAGGAACTCCTTAGACAAAAGATTAACAAAGGATAAAGGGCTACCATACCTTACTACATGATAAGACCATGAAAAATTGAAGAATAAACCATGAAAATCCTAGGCTGTTCTTGAGCTTGATCTTCAATGGAGGTTTCTAGAGAGATTTTGTTTTGAGAGGGAAAGTGAAGTTCGAAAAATGAAGTCTAATTGCGATTTTGATCTTTTTAACCAACTTAATATACCCAAAAATAGAATAAATAACCGCCTATACTCTAATTGGAATGTGGGGTGAATTTCCCATTCACCCATTAAGTTGGCAGCGTGCATGACAAATTCACCCCTTAAGTTGGCAGCGTGCATGACAGAAAATGGTAGGTTCAATCGACGTGCAGACTGATGGACCATCGATGAAACGATGACGCCGTACTGCATGTCCATCGTTTGGGACTAAGACCTCCATTTTGGGGGTTGAGCTCACACGTCTAAGTATTTAGCAACACTCAGCGTAAACTCTAGTATGGAGCGTCATTTCTTGTTCGTCATTTGGACACTGCCAATTAGGTAGTGTCTAGATAGTATTTGGGTCTTTACCTGTTAAGGTCCTTACCTATAATTTTAGGCACCAAACAATACATAAAACATACCAACGCACACTAGAACACACTAGCACGTAAAAAAACTAACTTTCCAGCGTCTTGGATGTTCTTGGACGTTTGACCTCCAAATCACTTCAAATTAACTATAAAATATCTAAAAAACTTCATTAATATTTTAATAACCTTTTTAGGCACATATGAAACTCTATACTCCTTAGTTCATTTTGAGGATCCTTACACCTAGGTGGGTCATAGGATAACCTTAGGTAGAGGGTCTAAATGGCTAAATGGGTTATTTGATTAATGTGGTATTACCTTATATGTAAATATTGACTTGAAAGCTTATGTAGTTATTGCCCATTTAATTAATTTGGTATTACCTTATATGTAAATATTGACTTGAAAGCTTATGTACTTATTTTATGAGATTGTTATCAAAATAGCACAAAAAGCATATTTCAACTAAAGTGTCCCTTTTTTGCATTTCTTGCATGTTCACCATACTTAGTGCATGAATTATGCTAATTCCATATATTTCTATATGTCTACAAGTGTAGGTGGTGGCAAGTGAGGATTTCTAGAGTTGAAGCTTGGGAAGTACATTTCTCTCAAGATTTGTATGTCCTCTTATGTTCGAGGACATATATTTTTTTGTCTAGTTTTATTTCATTAAAGAATTTGTATTAGACTATAGCTTTCAAATTGATGTAAGGGTCGTGAACCTAAATTGATAGTTTGAATATTCGAGTCTTTGATGGCTTATGGTGAGACTTAGTTTCCTTCTTATGTTTTATTAAAGAGTTTTTCATATCGACTTTATTTATGAAAAGTTTTAAATTCTGCACTACTTTTTATACTTGTGTAATGAATGAATGGTAAGAGACTTATAAGGCCTCCGAGAGGTCGAGTACGTCGTGTCACAACTTCAGGGTGATCCTGGGTCGTAACAACTTCTTTATTAAGTTGTTCAGAAAGGGAAGACTCAAGTCTTGAATTGTTTATTTAATTGAAATAAGGCAAGTGCTCTTCTAAATTTAGTAAAAATTATGCATTTCCCTTTAATTGTTTGTGTTAGAGAGTAATGAGAATGGGGTGAATGGTTCATTGTTCTACTTGATTAATCATAATGAATAAAAAAGGATACTAATGAAAAGACAACATGTTGATTATAATGCTTTTTGAATTGCCTTGTTGTGGACACTATTTGGGTGATTTATAAAATGCTTTAGTGACATGAATGTAGACTTGAATTTCTTAAGGTTTTGTCTCTCCCTTATCATGTAAATTAATTATTTACACTAATTTTTGTACACCGTGATGAGACATGTGAAATTAAGCTGAAGGAAAATTATTTCAGCTCGTGATATGATATCAAGCAGAAGGGAAATGGTTTCGGATAATAGTATGATATAAAGCCAAAGAGAAATAGGTACGACTAATGAAATTATATAAAGCCTAAGAAAATGATTTCACCTAGTAATATAGTAAAACAATTGAAGGAAAACGGTTTCAACTAGTGAAGTGATATAAAGCCGATGAGAAATGGTGCCTGCTAGTGAAATTGTGCTGAAGGAAAAATGGTTTTGACAATAGTTGACTATTGTGATTTGATGCACTCTTATACTTGTGATTGATCTACTTGTTACTTGTGATAGTCATACTTGATACGTGTTCGTTGTTGATCTGTGACTATTGAACTGTGTTGTTAAGCCTTGTAAACTATGTATTGTGAAATTGTTTGATTGGGTTTATTTCTATGAAAATTGTTGTTTGAGGATGTTTGTTTATGGATGAAAGGAATATTCGACTTCTAGCTAGTTTGCCTTTTTTATTAAGTTGTTTGCGGAGTACCGTTTTGGTTGGTACTAACTCATTACTCCTACACTTGTGTAGGTTCCGAGCCCATTGCTATATGCTTTCTCTTCTTCTCCCATCCTGAGACTTGTTATAGGACTTTGAGAGTTAGCTACTTTTCATCACGTCGGACCCTTTTGTTCATTATTTTATGCTTTATTGTTTTTGAGAAACAAAGACATTGAGACTTGTTATTATTCTTAAATTCAACACTTTATGGATTAGTGGCTTCGACACGTGTAACACCTCATATCTCATAAGGGAGAAAATCCTAGTTTTTCAGAAAACCGATGCCAGTATCAAGGAACCACCCACGAACCATAGGTGGGGCCTGGTTGGCCAGCTCAAGTTCCCATAAGAGTCAAGGTTCCAGTTTTTAGAGACGGTTCACCAATGCGGTTCTTCATTCAATGGATGAGTCATAGATAGGTCTTGTAGGTGGGTCTCAGACTTAGTAAAGAAATTCAGGATCGAATAATGAGACTTGTAGACGTGGTTTACGATCCGTAGGTGGGGTCCCATCATTGGGGTCCAAGTTTTTGTGGTCTTTGATCCTACCCACAACTGACGAATACGATCCATGGTGGGACCTACGGATCGTAGGTAAGGGTCAACAACTATTTAGAGAAAAATGGCTTTTGGGTCACTTTCAAACAGTCATATATTTTAGCAAAAACATTAATTACGTGGCCGATGAACTATCAAATTAAAAAAAAATTAATCCTCTTTCAAACGCCACCAAGTTTGCTAAAATCTAAGCTCAAAGTAAAAAGTTATGCTCGTTTTAGTGAAGCCATGTCGAGCGGAGCATAAACCACGACTCAGTTGACGGGAAGTAGTTCAAACAATGGTCCGTCAGTCCCGTAGTACATGTCACTTCATTTGTTTGAAGTCAGGGTTATTTTTCTCTTTTCCCATGTGCATTATGCACTTAAACTATGTCGTTTGATGCATAAAATACGTCATTTTACTCAATCTAAGCCTAATAATCTAGTCATACATACCCAAAAGCCCCATTCTCCAAAAAATCATCCAAGTTAGAACAAAAAGAAGAGAAACATGCGTCATTTTCTTTCAAGAACAAGAAACAATGTTCTTCAAAGTTCAGCCCTGAAATCCAAAGGATTTCTCCTTAGATTTCGTTACGAGGTATGTGAGACTAGTGAATATTTGATAAATAAGACTCTTGAATTTTTGTTGGTTATGGAAGAAGGCATCAACAAAAGCTCAAGAAATTATGATTATGTATTAACAAGGATGTGTATGTTGTATTTATTTTTGGGAAAAAATATAAATTTCCCCTTGAACTTTTCCTGAAAAGTCAGACATATGCTTAAACTATCATATTGATATATTACAAGGCTATACTATTCAAAAGTGAATTTTCTTACCCCCTAAAATTGACTTGGCAAAAAAAATAAAAAAAATAAAAAATAAAAGCGTCAGTTTGAAGTTAAAGTAAAAAAAAAGTTAGAATCCTCTTTTCCACCCTCCACACTTTTCTTTATTTTTTTTATCGCAATCTTCAAGCACAATATTTTTTATTCACATTAGGTTCGGGGGTTTCGGTTTTTATTTGTGTAGATTTGTTTCAGATGAATAACTGTATTTATATCTAAAAAGGTTCGTTGATTGTGTTCTTTCCTATCTTTTTCATTTTTTGACTTTGTTAAAGAAATGTTAGTCGTTAATCAAATTTTGGGTTTGGTGGTGATGTCAATTTTATGGGTTTGGTGGTGAAGGTGGTGAAGAAGAAAAAATTTATTTTGATAATGGTGATATTTGGTGTTGGGTGACAAAGAAGAAGAAGAACTGAAGGTAATATGGTGGTGGTGAAGAATAAAATAATAGTGAAGGTGGAGCCGAATATGATTTTCAGATGAAATGAGAATTGAACATGGCTCGGACTAGCGATGAAGAAGATATAATTATTTGAGAATTAAAATAATTGATTAGGGATTAATTAGTGTCAAATATATCTAACAAAGAAAAGAAAAAAATATTATAAAATATATGACATGGCGCTAACGTAGCGCTGATGTGGCAGCGAGTGTAATATATCACATAATGTGAGAGTATTGTTACATGTCTCAGGATTGTAATAAATTTACTTTTGAGTAATAAAGGTGTATAATAGGTCACCGTGATAGTATAAGCGTGTAACTGATTTTTGAAAAGTTAAAGGAGAACTTATGTCTTTTCCCATTTACTTTCTGTACTTACTCTATATTGGACTTCTTTAGTATAATTCTTTTAAATTTCTTAGTGTCGTTAGCCTGCATATTTATTTTGTCTCAAATTAATCATGTATGACTTTATTAAAATATTTCTATCTACTAATTAAAGTTCAAAGCTTATCATTGGTGTTTCTTGTTATACTTTTGAAGATTTATTTGTAATTGATATATGTTATTATTTATTAAACACATATTTTCACGAAATTTTAAACAAGTTCACATGGGCCATATGTGCACGTGTTAAAGTTGAATTACAAAATGCCCTTCACTTAATTTTACTTAAGAATAATAGTATTGATCATTATTTTCTATTACAAGTGGAAATATTTTAAGGTCAAAGCTGCATTACCAAAATGCTGTGCAATAAATTTTTAATTAAGAAATTCCGGTACTAAATTCGATATAGAGGAGGGGGATGGACAGGGAAATATCAGATGGTTGAGGTGGCTAAGGTACGAAGGTTCGGGGGGAAGGGTTGTGGAGTGCTTTGGAGGGACCCTTATTGGGGTTAGTAAAAGGCGTAGGGGTGGGTAAAAAGATGCGTGAGGTGGGTGGGGAGGGGAGGGGGATCGGTTGGCTGTTAGGAGCGGTTAGCGATGTGGGTGTAAAGATAATATGGAGGAGGGCGGAAAGTATGGGTGGATGGCTGGGGGGGTGGGGGGAGATTGCGAGTGTGGGCGGGACTTCGGATGGGGGAAGGCCAGTGAGTTTTTCTGATGTGGGTAGATGTGTCGTTGCGGGGGGGTGTGGCGGAAGTGGGGGGGGGGCTATATGACATGAGATGTGAAAGGGGGTAAGAGCGATGGGGAAGTGGTGTAGAGGAGGGAATTAGTAGGAAGAGAGGGAAGCTGTGTTGAGGAGTTGTTGACTACTTCTGGGAGGGAGGTTCTATAGTGGGGGGTTTTAAGGATGAGGTACGGAGCTCGAAGGGAAAAGACCGTGATGGTGTGATGCATGTTTGGGTGAATAGAACGGTGGAGTGTTTTGAAGGAGGGATGTCGGGTGTTGTAGGAGGGTAGGAATTGGGAAGGGAGGGGGTGCACGTGTGGGTAGGGTGGTTGGATCTGTTAGTGAGAAAGGGGGAGTAAAGAAAGAGGGTTGTATGGAGGGGGAAGCGGTTTTGGAGGTGTGTGGTTTGTGGATAGGGCTGGGGAGTAAGACGAGGGTGATGGAGATGGCGGTGGGGTTGGGGTGGGTGGGTAGGTTGGTGGTGTGGGGTGGGGAAGAGTAGGGTCTCTTGATGGTGGAGTATGTTGGGCGATACGATAATAAGTGCGTTATAGGAAATGATGTGTTGGGTATAGGACGTTTGGACGGGGGGGGGACTGAGGGGGATGATGGCTTGAGATTTGTGTCGGAGGAAGTTAGAACGGTGTGAAATAAGTGTTGGTGTGGGGCTGTGATAGGGGGCGAATGATTAAGAGGCGGGAGATGGGCGGGGATAAGAGGAAGAATTAAGGGTGGTTTATTTAGGTGGGCATACGAAAGGATAAGATGTGAGGGTGGAAGCGGGGGTTGGAGTTAGGCTGGGAGAAGAGGGTAGAATCTGGGGGGAGGGGGTAGGACATCCGAGTGTAGGCGTGTATGAGAGTGAGAGGTAGTGGAGGAGTTTAAGGGATTGGGTTTGAGTGGAGTTTTGGTTTGTTTTAGATGGTAGGGGGAGGGTTTTGTGAGAAAATAAGTAATAGTGGGTAAGAAGTTGGGTGGTATGAGTAACGCGGAGAGGGGGTGTCATGAGGGAGGTTGAATGGGGGGTAGGTTGTGTGGTGGGATCGGGGAGTCGGGTGTTGTTGGAGTGAGGGTTTCATGGTAGTAGCTGGTGTTTGTCCCTCTTCTCCATATTGTATAGTCCCGCTTCCCCTCTACCAAATACCAATATTTTCACACTTATCATTTTCAAATCTTTGGAATGTGGTTATTGTTAGTCTTTTTAATTTTAATGCCCATGACACATTATAATTGTATTGTCTTCCCAACAAATATTTTTTTTTATTTTTTTTGTTTTTTTTGTTGATATATATTGCATAAATTTTTTTATATTTTTTTTTTGTTTATCGATTTTTTTGATTATTTCTTTTTTTTTGTTTCTCTGACATTGTTTATTTCCTGTTTTTTTGCTTTTTTTTTTTTTCGTTTTCTCTTCTTTTTTTTTTTTTTACTGGGTATCATTCTTCTTTGTCCTCTTTTTTTATTTTTTTTCTGTGGGTTTGTTCTCTCTGTGCTGGTCTTCCTTGTAATGTTTTTTTATTTAGTTTATGTTTTGTTTCAATATTGTTTTTTCCTGTGCGTGGTTTTCTTTTTCATTGGTTTTTTGGTGCTAGCTTGATTTTTATTTTTGGTTATTGTAGGTTGAGTTTTTTTTTATTTTTGTCTTAGTATGAAGGATTTTCACACTATACTTTCTTAGTTGTTTGTTGCTGGTTGTTCTATCTTATTTTTATTTTGAGAGTTATTCTCTCCTTTTTTTTTGTGACTGTGTCTGTTTTTGTGTTTTTTTGTGTCGGATAATGGAATTTCGTTTTTCGGGGTGGTGGTATTGCTTGTTTTGCTTCGTATTTGTGTGTGTGTGTTCTGTGGTAGTGACTCAGAATGTTTTTTCTTTCTTGTTTGTTTTTTTTTTTTGGTGTTGTAATTCTTCATGGGGTTGATTGCTTATCTGGTTGGCTATTGATAGTTTTTGGTATTTCTCTCGTTTGCTTCTCCTGTTTTCGGTGTTTCTTTTTGTGTGTTTTTGGTTGTTTTTATAATCAAAACATTTAAGTGTAAAAATATAAACATACATTTTATAAATATGATAAATTACAAAAATTAATACATACCCAAAAGAAAAAATGGGAGTTGTATAGCCACGGTAGAGGAAAAGGCAATCAATTGCTTCCCTTCAATTATTCCTGTTATATTCATTTGAATTGATTTTCTCTTTTATTGATTATGAAATACATGTCTTTTCTTTCCAGTTTTTCAATACATTTTGTAACACCTCGAAAACTTCTAAGCTAACCCCAAACCATTCTTTAATTGCTTGTAGAATTTAATTGGGTGATCCTTAAGTTACTCACATGTGCAAATGTTATTTATTTGATGTTCGAATGGATATGTATATGTATATGATTTGAGGTCACAAGAATCCCCTAGCAGAAAGTTGAGTGGAAATCTTCATTTCTGATTAAATTTCAACATAAGATTGTACTTAGGTCAACTTCAAGCAATCATATCTCCCATCACATAATGAATTAGGTGGCATATGAATTACCAAATTAAAATTCTTTGAAATCCTCTTTCCGAATCCATCAAGTTTATCTCATTTCATGGTTAGAGTAAAACGCTATGCCGTTTTAACAAACTCTGCCAAACCAGAGTTTTCTGAATCTCTGAATGACGACTCCAATCGACTGGCCGTGGGTTGAACGACGACCCGTCCTGTAAGGCCGTCGTTAGAGTATTGGGGTTAACTTTTGGGACGCATATTCTACGGACCAACTGATGGGCAGTAGGTGGACCTACTAACCATCATGTAGACCCGTAAATGGACTTTTGAGGCTTAAAACTCAATATATAGTCCACATATGGGATCTACGGTCCGTGGGTCAAACCACGAGTGCTAGATGGTCTCGTGGATGGTGTTTGACATCTTTTAAAAAGGATAATTTCTGTCTTTTCCCAACTTCTCTAAGTCTAACCCACAACCTTTTTTCACCTAATTAAGGTCTAAAGTGTCAAAATATTATTTTACGTTCTTTAACACTTAAAAGACTAAGAGCAAGGATTCAAGAGGATAAAAATTAGGGTTTTTCAATCGTGTTTTTTTTTTTGCTGAATTTCTTTTCCTTTTTTAACCCAGAATTGTTTCTTCCCTTCCAGGTAATTAAGGCTATCATAGTGATGGACTGAATTCGTCCTCACGCCCTACATCTACTTTCTATTAGTAAACAATGATCTAGGGTTACAACATTATTAGATTTGATAGTTCTTGAGATTAGTTTGTTGTTGAATTTCGAATTGTTATTCCTAATTTTCGAGTTGCTATATATTATGTATTAAGATTTTGAGTTGATTATTCATGCCTATTTTGTATAATGAATCCTATTATCTAAAGTATTCACTGAGGTATTGATGAGAATCTTTTAAACCAAATATTTATCTTAAATTGATTTTCTCATAAATTAAAAACGATTATTTGAGGAAAGTATAAAGAGGCATTTTGAGTAAATCTCAATGGAATTATTGACTCCTAAATTTATCGTTTTTACCGTGAGAAAAGAGAAATTTTAATTTCTAAACAAGTAACTAGTTCAAAGTTTATTTTGAACAGTTACATCTTTTAAGAGGATAATTGAACAATTATCTCAAAGCAGAGAAAGAGTAATGTTTTTATACATTGAGAAAAGGTAAATATTATTGGGAGAAGTATTGAGCATCGATACGAGGGAGAGTTCAGACAACTTACAACCTCCCATAAACCTGTCTTGTCAACATGGGTACATGATAATACTTTTTAGATGAATCCTTAGAGACTTCGGGCATAACTTAGTGGATCCACTTAGTTGAGTTATTTTATATACCGACACGATATAGGAAAGTTCTGGCATTGTGGACAAGTCATTGTATCATCACATAGCTCATAGTGATGGATGTTGGTTAGAGAATCTCCCAATAGAGTTAAAGTATATTTATATATATCACCATTTATGTTAAAGTTTAGGGAATGAAAACGTATTTTTCTAAAATATCTATATTACATACTCGTACATTCAATGTACTGATGTTATCCGATCTCCATCTTTTATGATGCAAATACATGTGCTCAAGATCGTCAACATGTGTTTCTTTGAGATCACTTTGCGCTTCGCTGACTAGGGTTGGCAGCTAAATTCAGTCTTCGAGACTAGACAACTTTGGTGAGCCTTTTTGGTTTTTGGAGGATTCAAAATTTACTTTTATTTTATTGTTGAGTTGTCGGTGTTGTCTCGAATTCTATCCTAGTAATAGAGGCTTCATAAATAGTTATTGTTGATGAGTCTATCAATATTTCCCTTATGTTTGAAACATTTTGAGATTGTTTTGAAAAGTATTATTATTATTGCACTTAGTATTCTTCGACATTTGAGTTAGTATTTACTTGAGTTTGAATGCTATAAATTCTTTTTTAAAGCTTTTTTATCATTCAGTAAGTTTTCCTTTAAATAGTTAGCCAGACCAAGGGTTTTCTTGGGGATCAAAAATGAAACTTGAGTACCAGCCACTCAAGGGTTTAGGCTCGGGGATGACAAACTGGGTATCAAGGTACAAAGTTTAAGAGACCTAGGGTGTCCTTGAAGTTTTTTATGTAAAGTCTTGGTTATCGGTGTGAAGCGCACCACATCTATATTTAAGAGGGTACAACATTCAGAAACATTTCAGTTTCTTATTACTCCTGTTCGCGTGATAGAGTTTAATTCTATAATAATTTTCTCTAACTCATACTTAAGTGTGTCTTTTCAGATCATGCTTCCGCATAGAGTTGTTCGAGGACGTTCTACTAGCACTACAACAAATATGATATATAACTACAAAATTATGAGCTACGAATCATAATTTTATATGAACACATAATTTTATTGACGAATCATAAGAATTTGTAGCAAAGTTTAGTCCACTAAAGTTTTCCATCAAAAAATTATTTGGCGCCATTTTGTTAAATAGTGTTAGTCATGAATTTAAAGTTATCGGTGAAACATTATTTCGTCACTAATAGTATATGTAATTTATAACAACCTACAACATCAAATTAGTCACTAATTATTCGCTTTTAGTGACAAAAAATTTACTTTTCGTGCTTAAATATATGAGACACATTCTTTTACTGGCGAAACATAAAATTATGTAGCAATGTCTTTTCCACTAAAGTTTTCCACTTAAAAATTAATTGAAGTCATTTGTTAAGTAGTGCTCGTCACAAATTTAAAGTTATTAGTGATTATCTTTTCACTAATAATGTATCGAATTCATAATAAAATATTTTTTGTCTTATAGTTTATTAAATTTTGGACACAAAAAAATTTTCTCCAAAAAATATATTGTACAATATCACAAATGATGAGTTTCGAAGTTAAATATTATAATTTTAATCTTCAAAATTTTATATTTAATTTGACATTATTTCGTCACTTATAAGAATAAATAGATTGGTTACACTATTTAATTGTTATATGAAATCAATCTATGATTTAGTCATAATAAAAAAACTGGCATCAAAATATTACGGTGTTTAAAATTGACGACTTAAAATTTTTATTAAAAATTACACTATTTGCTATGGACAAAATTATAGCTAAATACAAATTTTTTCGACATTGTTAATAGGATTACAAGTAACGCTTAGCAAAAAGAATACTGTAAAGTGCTTCATACCAAGTGACAGATATTCATCAATTGGCAAGTGAAAATATTTAAAACCAATGATTCCAGTTTGATTTTTAAAAATGAAAAAAGTTCAATACATCATTGTGTCTTAAATTACGCAATTATGATATATCATTTGAAAAATACAATTTAGTTATAAGTTATTGTAAGTGGGCACGTTTCTGTCTACCACAAGAGTCACTGCTATTGTTTGTTTAACACACGTTTTTTTTTATATTTGATACACTTTCATTGATAACCCCGATAATTAATAATTTGTCAAGTCTTTGGGTGGCTAGTTTGTTCATGTCCTATTGATTTTTGATTGTAAACTACATAGATAAGTCACTCTATTTTTTTTTTTGTATATAAATATGATACATTTTAATAGTAATTTCATATACATACGTAAGAGTAACTTAAATAATTCCAAGAAGACCTCGACTTACAAACTTAGACTTGTGAAAAGGTGCAATATAATTTCATGAATTTCTATTAACTTTTCTCATAAGGTGAATATTCAAATAAAACTAAAGATAAAAGCAACAAATAATCGAAAAGAACTCAACGGGGGGATTTTCAATATATATGATGAAGTACTATAGTTATTGGTATTGATTCTGTTCAGTTTGAACATTTCCTTAATTTTTATGAAAGTTTAATTTTAAATAAATTTATTATTTTGGTACTGAATAATTTTAAAAATTTTACAAAGTAATAAATAAATGAAAAAAACGAATATTTTAACATATTTTAAAAAATACATAGTTCAGATTCAAATAAAGTCTACATTTGAATAACTTGTGGTGTAAATTTCAAGCATTTGTGCATGAGTATAAATAATCATATAATATATTGTTTCTTTTCTTTGCTTCTTACCCAAGTATTTGAAAGAATGAATGAAATATAAAATAATAACAAAAAGAACATCAAAGGAGTTGGTCTGATGGTGCACTCTTCATTCAAACCTTAAGGTTAATATATATAATATATATAACTCATCTTATATGAATAAACTTTATCATATTAAGACATTAGAAAAAAAAAATATTTTTGTAATAAAATGTCATTTGTGACGAAAGTTTATTTTTTTTCAACTAATGAAATTATTAACTTTAAGGCAAGTGAAATCGTCACTAATGAAGTAACATAATTAAGCGACAATTAATTGTATTTTATCGGTAGTAATAACTTTTTTAGTGACAAAGCATACTATTAACTTAAAAAAATATAGTTTTTATACAACAAATTAATTTGGGGGGGGTCACAAATGTTTTAACCTTCTGGATATTTACATTTGTGTAGTTACTATAAATACTTTTAGCGAGAAGCCCTATATCTCTTTGTATAATTTTAGTGACACTTATTTAGTGACACTAGTGACAAATTATTTTTCGTCACCAGATTTTTAAGTAACGAAATATGATTTATTAATGACGAAATTAGTTGTCCTGATGAGAAAGTTATGGGAAGTGAGAGGAAATGCTAATCCTCAAGGTCCCCCCCCCCCCCCCAATAGCCCCAATGCGACCAGAGTTCAATCCCCCCAGGGGTGATGTCACCAATGCTAAGTTTAGGATGATTAGTGGAAGAAGAACAGAGCGGGATGAGGCACCACCTTTGAGTTGGGCTTTGTTGGAAGATGATTTCTTGGGGCATTTCTTTTATCTAGAGCTAAGGGAAGCAAATGTAAGAGAGTTTCTTAATCAGAAGCAAGATTATATGAATGTGCAAGAGTATAGCCTCAAATTGACCCAATTTTCCTGCTATTCTCCAGAGATGGTGGTTTATATGAGAAGTAGAATGAGTTTGTTTATGTCTAGCCTATCTCGTTTATCCAATAAGGAGGAGAGAACAACTAGTTTCATAGGACGCATGGACATAATTAGGATTATGATTCATGTACAATGGGTATAGAAGGAGAAGTTGAAAGACAAGCAAGAGTTCCTCAACAAGAGGGCTAAGACAAAAATTCATGAGTACTCCAATGAAATTGAAATTTTATTATATCCATATTTTTGGACATAAATAATTATTCCAAGGATATTAATTCATAATATGTATTTGGATTGATATATATTAATTCTAATATAATTTATATTATTTTTTGGAAAATGCACAGTACCCCCCTCAATGTGTCCGAATTCAGCAGACACATTATACTATACTAAGGTCCCAATTACCATTACCCCCCCTGAACTTATTTTATAAGTAATTTTCTTACCCCTTTGTACCCACGTGGCACTAGTTTGAAAAAAAAGTCAACCATCGTTGGGTGCCACAAGATATTGCCTGTAGGCTAAAAAGGGGCAAAAAAATCACTTAAAATAAGTTCAGGGGGGTAATAGGACGTTAGTATAGTATACGTGTGTCTCTGAGATTTCGGACATAGGTTAAGGGGGTACTTGGGCATTATCCCATTATTTTATAAACTTATATTTAATTATCTTTTAAATTAGTACAACATAATTACAAAATCACAACTAATTATGTAAGTATTAAATGTGTGTAAGCTACATTTAAATACTTGCACGAATCTCATATTTGGTACATCCCAATGAATTGAATTAGTCTCTTTTATTTGACTTTTCTCATTTATTTTAATGCTGAATTAAATTAGTGTCATATTTAAATTTTCTCTTATATTTTAATTTATTGCATCAATTTCATATTTGTCGTTTCTCTTTTATTTTAATGAATTGCATTGATCTCATATTTAACTTTTCCTTTTTATTTTAATGTATAGCATTAATTTTATATATGATTGTTTTTCATTTAATTTAATTTAATGAATTGAATTAATCTTATATTTGACTTTCCTATTATACATTTTTTAAAAAAAATATGAATTACATTAATCTCATATTTGATACTTTTCGAAGCTATAAAAGCATGTTAGAGGGTGCAGAGAAATGAAAAGGTAAAAAAATGACAAAGTCTTTGTACTCTTGATTGTTCTTTCTCTCCTTTATAGTAGCACTATTTGTAATTCCTCAACTGTGAAGGGAAACATACTTGATGACATTTGTCCCTAAAGCTTCTATCCTCCACTTTGTTTTCAGATGCTTCAAAAATGACCCTGCTGTCTCTAAAGGAGATGTTCATGGTCTTCTCTCTACTGTTCTTCATATATCACAATATAATACCACAACGACCTATAAGTTGGTTAAATCAATTCTTAAACAACCTATTAAAGATCCCAACTTGAAAACACAAATGACCAATTGCTTGAGAAATTACAATGATGCTGTTGATTATCTTAATCATTCCATTGATTTCTATAAGTCTGGTGATTATAAAAACACAAGCTTGTATTCATCTCTTGCAAATAATGAATCTATTTTATGCAACTATTGTTTCGATGAAGTGCCATCCAAGCTCAAACCACTCACCGAAGAGTCCAAGAGTTCTCTAATCTTTCAGCTCGTATAGCCGATAATCTCAAATAATCTAGTCATTTTACATGATGCCTTATTTTTTATTTCATATTACATTACATGGATGAATTCATGTTATGAGTTTAAATATATATAAAATGTTTTTTTCTTACTGTGCAATGTAATTATTGATGAAAATCATTTAATTCACCATTATATATTTGTTACCGTAAAATATGTATAGGGCTGAGCGACTAACCATACTTGAAAAGGCATAAAGAAAAACTTCAATTAACACTTAAATCTAAACAACCTTTATAAGTAATTTTAAAATCTATTTTTCAAATTTTTTAGATAAAAAAACTTAATCTCTCCCGGCGATAACCTTTTTTTTCATATTCATATTTATATCCTCTACAACAACTTTTGGGTCGGACATTCGTGGAAAATGAAAAAAATCCTTATTTCGGATTGGAAGCGATGTCTTAAGCCACTCACTTCTTCTTATAGGGTGTTTAAAGAACCTAGAACTTTAATTTATATAAGTTCTAATTTTGAAAATTTATAATAGTTTCTTTGAAAATATAATTACTAGTTTAACGTAAGATTTTATCAATTTCAATATTTAGAGCATGTTTTTATGGATGAAAACATTAGATGCATTGTTAACATAATTCAACAAGTAATGTGGAGAAAAATTTAGTTAAAAGTAATTGTAATGAATATCCATAGAATATAATTTAATATGTTTATAACTTGAGATACCCCACTTAATGTTTGCTAAAAAACTTAAAATCTTGAAGAAATAAATAAAAAGAATATGCAATGCACCCTTATCAATATTTTTCTATTATTGATTACAAGTCTAAATTTAAAAATTATAATGAATCTCTAGGAAATTTACTTGTATAGGTTTATTCTAAATTTTTAGAGCTTTCTTATAGTAAATGAAAATCATTTATGACAGACCGTTTGTCAGCTATTCATTCGTTTGTTTTTTTATCAAGTTATTTTATATTCCACAACCTTTGAAAATTAAATGGTTAAGTTTTTTCCAAATATCATATAATTAAGATTTAGAATGTAATTGTGACAGATCCTTTAGCTGAACCATAAATTTTTGCCTTGAAGGACCTTTAGTTCTCGTCCCAAGGCTTCTAAACTAATTTCAAACAACCTTATTGATTTTGGCTAAATAAAGTTTTCAGTGTGGGACCCATTTTTTAATTGAAATGAACTTTATTGGACGTTTAAAAACATTTACCGTGTCCGAAATGTGTCCTAGAATTTTTTATGTAACCCTTAGATTAAAATATTTACTTAAAAGGAAAAATTGCAAAAATTATACTGATGGACGTTCTTTTAGCCGTCGTATGGGTTGTAAGAAAGTTGTCATAGAAACTAGGATGGATTTGGAATAACATTACGTCCCAGATGGAGTTATAAGTTCTAACCGAGTGGTTTGTAATATTTCCTATGGGCCATAGTAAGTACTCGAAGAAGAGATTCAAAGGTTGTAATTTTGAGACCTCAAGTCTGTGGTTTCTTTGTACGGTTTGCAGAAAATGTTACGGATTTAGAAGGTGTCCATCGAAGAATTATATACTTGGTGAAATATGTGGCTATGAACCTACGAGTTGTTGAATATATTATGGGTCATAGCAAATGGTTTTGTAAAGTTAGTCAGTCTTACCAATTTTGGTACGCCATCTTACAGAAAAAGAATGCGGGTTGTAGGAAATATTACAGTCCTTAGAAGGTAATCGTGGAGAGTGTTTTGACTTAAGGTATATTTGGGACATTAGTACTATGGGTTTAGTCTATGATCCATAGAAGGTTTGTCGATCCGTAGAAGCATTTGATGGAAATTATTTTGAAAGTTTGTCTCTAATACTTGGTTCTACGAGTCAATAATATGACCTATAGAAGTTTCTACAAACCATTGAGTGAACCCCTAGAACTTGTTCGACAGTTATGTTCAAGCTTGCTTGAGACTTCTTAATCTATTTATTACCTAAACTATTTCATTTCTAGACAATTATAGGACTAAATAACCGGAAAATAACTTGAAAGTATCAATCCTTCCTCTCCAATCTATTTATTACCTAAACTATGTCATTTCTAGACAATTATAGGACCAGATAATCGGAAAGTAACTTGAAAGTATCAATCCTTGCAATGTATTACTTGGCAGACATAAGGGGAGATTTGGTGGAGACTTTGTACATATATTTGATGTACCTTCAATGAACTCCATTAAATAATTGAGTGAGATCATCCATGCAGAACAAAATAGCATTTCATTGACAAGTCTTGGTTGCTTCACATATTTATCAATCTCTTAAACTTCAATACCTATTCAAGGCACATGGATGGACTCTCCATAGTATAATCCATTCGTCCTATCCTTTAAATTGTTAATCCAAGACTCTAGGTTTCCTATATGCTTTGTCAATCATTCAATTATCTTTGCCAGTTATGCAAGTTGTTAATTTATGGACGAAACATTAGTTATAATTACTTTCTTGATCGCTTGGGATATCGGGGAGTAACATATATTATCTTGCAAGTAAATCTTCAAAGGGTACATATATTGGATGCATGTTTAGAGGATTTATTGGCTGACTTATATTTCTTATTTGAAGAAGATTTCTTGGAATTAGAGAGCTTATGTGGAGCTAGAGTCTTGTTGATCATTTGGGCAACACTGCTTCTTCCTGGTGAAGAATTTCTAGAGGACCCTTGCTTATTTTGGGTTGACGACCAAAAGTAGGATATTGATGTGGATAAAACTTGAAGTGTTTGTTGTCCCAACATAGTGGTCTTACTCCTTATAAAAACTATGAAACTTCCGAAGGTAAAACTAAGGACTCATTTGCATTAGCAGAGAACACAGTTAACATACTTACAAGCGTTAGAGGAAGTTTATAACGAGTTGAGTTTCTTGAAATCCATTTTGATGTTCTTTATTTTTTGAATAGTTGATGTGAGAGTTATAGATTCTCTAATCTGGCCTAAAAGAATTTTTACATGGTAAATTTGTTTTGATAAAATAATAGTCAAGAAAAAATATATCACAACAATTGTATTTATTTTATCTAAATATAAGCTTTACAATTTGTATGAATCCTCCAATTCGTGTTTTTAACATAAATCTTAGGGCTTCTAAGCTTGACCGTGAATATTGAATATATTCTTGAACTCAAGGGCATTTGGGCTTGATCAATAAGTGATTTTAATGATTGTGAAAACATAAACAATCTAACATTTAGAAATCCTACCAATTATTTAGGATCGTAGAACTATATGATTTTCACATATATTTTTATACTATGATATTTCAGTCAAGAATACATACCCGAATCTGCCATTATAATTCTTGACAATTCGAGTGGCAGAAGTCTTTTTCTTTCTTTTGGTTCTTTAGAAGTTATTTCTCTCATCTTTTTTGCCATTATACTTTATTATATCTTTGATGGTAAATAATATATTATGGCAGAGAGAGACATTTAAATAGTGTGTATTTTAACATTCATTCCCAGCTTTCCATCATGGTGATAGTGGAGATAATGATTATTTGGAAGAGGTAATGAATGAGTAAAGTGGAAGACTTCAATGGTAGTTGAATTACACTTCTCCACTTCCCTCCTTCCCCCCTTCACACTTCTCCCTTATTCCAATTGAATTAGAATTGTATTTAATAATAAAATTAAACCAACTAATCTTAATGTGAGTGGGGTCATAAAATCTAACCTTCTTCTCCCACTTGAACACACGTAACGTCCATTTTACTTAATGATTTAACAAAACATTTCAATTACAAGTGCACATATCTAAATTCAATATTATTTGTTGTTATTAATGTACATCAACTCTATATTCATAGGGCGTTTGTACACACTTTATTTGCAAAGTCACCCTTCGATGCGTCTACAATATTAGTCTATTGCGTGTGACATATTTCAATCTAATGGCCACCATAATGCTTCGAAGTATACTTTATCTAAAAACAAACATGTCATCATCATTCCTCAACATAATAACGTATACAAGAGAAACAGGTATACTGAAACATATCACATAGTTTGAGCTCACAGTATCAATTGAATCAACTTAATATAATCTTTAAATAAGTCATTCACTGCCATTAATACGAGCCATTCTTTCTCAACATGTTCACAAACGAAATATGTGGGCGGTAAATCCTTTCTTCAAAGGATCATCAGTCATAATGTTTGGTGCTAATATGTTCAGTCACTTTATTTTTTCTTGGACTTCTTCCTTTACGAAAATATTTCAATTCATAGGTTTTTGCACCCTTAGAATACTACCTTGTTAGAGAAGACGACTGCTTGCCGTATATCACACAAATTTTCAACGACTTGAAATATTTGTCGACTAGTCCAAGTCCGTGAAATAAAGTTCCGCACCAATTAGTCCTGCAACCGTGGCCTCAAAGGCTACCACAAATCCAGCTGTTTCCATAGTGGATGCACCTATAAACACTACTTCACACTCTTTCCATGATATTGCTCTCAACTAAGAAGAACAATATCCAATGTGATTCCCTCGTGTAATCCACACCACCATCTAATCTGAACTAATATCATCACATCAGATGATTAGATCTTCTACAATTGATCATATGACTTGTATTTCCTCATAAAGTATTGCCACCTTTCTTCATCACAGCTTCCCAAGAGCCATGTCCTCGATTATTTGATACGACCCACATTCAATATCGAAACTGATGTCTGGTCTAGTACATGTTTTGTGCATACATTAGACCATCCCACCTATTGATGCATAAGGAATATCATATCATTTGCCTTACGTTCCAATTTATTCTTCGGACATTGAATTGAGATAAATTTATCTCCGCCCTGAAATTGAACGGGAGTTTAATGATCATTTTTCCATTTCTAATATCTCTCAACACTTTATTAAAATATAGGCTTTCTGATACTAACCTAATAATACCTTGTGATCTATTTGAAATATTTCTATCAAATCACATAAGATGTCTCTCCATATCTTTTCATTTTGCAAAATTGTTAGATAATATTTCTTGGTATCATTCACCGAACCAAGAATCATTAGTAGCAAGCAACTGTCAATCAAATACCAAGACTACATAATAAACTTTCTCCACTACGCTTCAGATATATAACACCGATCAACAATGTTTTCCTTAAATACCAAAGTGCCAATAGTTTTCATTAAACTTAAGATACCGGTTTCGAGAGCTTGGTTTAAGGTCCGTAGATAACTCACTCTTAAGTTTACACACCCAGTGGTTCTATCGTCCTTCCCTTTACAGAGACCTTCAGGTTGATTCCTATAAACTTTTTCCCTAAATTATCCCTTTAGAAAGACTGTTTGACAATCCCTTTGATGTAGTTTAATCATAATGCGCTACTTAAACCTTATAATTCTAGTAAATCTTTTCTAAAAACAGGTAGAAAATATTCTTTATAGTCGATTGCAATCTTTTGGAAGTGAACCACCTTTTGCAACAGTCTGGCCTTGTGATGTCAATTTGGCATTGAGTCACTTCGGTCTTAAAGACCCATTTTACACCCAACTGTTTGCAACCTTACTGTAATTCACAACTAGGTCCATACTTCATTTTGTTTAATATATTTCAACTCATTTTTCATAGAGTTTATCCATCTACAAGAGTTATTACTTTCAATAGCTTGTGAAAATAAAACTGGATCCTTATCAATTCTTAAGTCATCTGAGTCTTGTAAATATACCAAATAGTTATCAGAAATAGCAGGTCTCTTTTTTCTTTGAGATTTTCATAATGCTTGCTATCTTGTGTATATCTATATTGCAATGTTCATTTAGTATTTCTTCAATTGAGATTAACATGACATAAAATTTGTTTTTTCTTGTTGATTGTTATGTTGGGCACAACTTAGGAACAACATCTTAAAGAAGTAGAAGGTAGAGAAACCCTCACCCTAACTTCTTTAATTTCCCTTACTTGGGTTCTTCACTCCCACTAACTTCACAACCATTCTCAAGACCTAGCATTTTCAGTTCAAACTATTCTTGTACTGTATTAGGATAGGTAAACTCTATACCCTTTTGATTCTTTTGGATAGCCAATGAGAAACCACTAATTGTGGTTTTGATCCAGTTTCCTTTTCTTTTGGTTATAAACTCTAACTTTTGCCCGGGCACCCCCAAACTGCAGGTGCCTCAACTAGGTTTCCTACTCAGTCCATAGTTCAAAAGGAGTTTTTGGACTGCTTTTAGTATGAACCCTATTAAGTAAGAGCTAAAAACGACAGTCCTTAAAAAGCATACATCCACCATGAAAGAGTAATAGATGAAATTACTAACATACTCCTAATATGTCCATTAATTGTAGGTCACAACGCCTTTCTGTACATCTTTTGTTTGTGGTTTTCATGGTTTGTGATTGAGTCACATAATGCCATGGTTTTTTTTTGAGGAATTCAGCTAATGGAACCTATAGGGTGTTTTCCATTTTTCTTCTTCATATCTTCCATATATTCACAACCTCTATCCTGATTTGATATTTTCAACCTTTCTATCTAGTTGTCTTTCAACCTCAGTAAAAAAGACGTCTAATATATTTATCGTTTGAGATTTTTTTTTTTTTTGTTGTTTTTTTCATGCAAGAAGGATAAAGCAAAGAAAGGAAAAACAACACGCGCAAAAAAACACCCCTGGCGACCTAAACGCCCGAACCCGAATAGTACGTCCATACACCACACACCATATGACATATCCATAACATTAAAACATCGTACAATAAAAATGATAAAATATTTCCTTACTGAAAGTGTATATAAAAAGGGGACCACATATACAGTGTGTTAATTCAACAAGAATGTGTGTGCTTCTTGTGTCTTTGGTTGTGGTTAATTGGTAGTTTTTGTTTTAATACAATCCACAAAACAATTGTTAAGGTCTGTAATCTAAATTGGAATAATTTTCATTCTTAACTACTCTTTTTTGGATAGGTGACCAACCGTTGTGCCATAAGAAAGCAGAATTGTTCTATCACCAAACTTTCAGTTTGTTTGCCATATGGATGCTGCAGAGTTAAGAAGTGTGTTGACAAATAGAGTATCAAGATTTAGTTTTACAAGTATTCACCCAAGTATCAGTACCATGAGATAATTATGTTACACACCACTCAACACCCATTACCAAAATCAAAAGATATCCAGTCTTCCCAAGTTATAGACCAAGAAACAAAATGTGTCGAAAGAGAAGGTACATAACTAGTTTCAATAATCTGAGTGCTTCCCAAATATCAATTGAATCAAACGTAAGTTCCTAATAGCTTTAACTGGAGCTCCCTCTATTCCCATACACACATATAGTTCATTCTAGTTTTATGGATTTGTGTTTTAACGAATCCCTGCATCGTGTTTAGAACATGAACAGTACAACGCAAAGTCAATCCACCAAGTATTATAAGGACTTCTTAATTTGAATTCGAGACATGCAAAAGCACTAGTCATAACTTTCTTCTCAAGCATGCATTAAATTTTTCAGGCAATCTTTCTGAAAGTGTCAGATTTTCCACAAAATGACCTTAATCATTCTTTGTACTTGAGAGGAGGACTAATTTAAACTATGGGCCTATGTTTTCTTTTAGCTGTTTTCTTTCATTCTTTCTTCCCATTCTTTACGGCACCCTCCCTTGAATGACTTTCCAAAGTTAATGGGTGAGTTTCCTTGATTCGTGAAACTAACTTCCCCTCCCTCTTGAACCAACCTTCCGTGCAATTCATGTCTTCATGCACGTTCTATTTGTCTTTCATGGTGTTGTAATTCATTCGCAAGGCCATACTCAGCTGGTAATGAGTTGAAGTGAATTGTACAGAACTTTTGTGCTCACTTCCGTTCTCCAGACTTAAGTCTTTGCTGCTTCATTTGTATTTCGATGACATGCCTCATGCATGGTAATTTAACCATCAAACTCTGGTGGTCAAGTACCCATTAGTGTCCTCTGGCAAGAGACTCCTCAGCAGTTTAAGGATTCTTCCACGAAATTTCAAATAAATCTTTTTTATTTTTAGTATTGGGAAGAGTATGTCTTTAATGTTGCTGCTCGCAATTTCATTAGCATAACATTATGCCTATATGTTTGATCGATCCAGATCTATAATGAGACCTTTCTTCAAAACTGTAGTTTTCATGTAATAGCAGAATTGCTTCTTAGTGTGAAGTGGCACCAGTCAAGATCTAATCTGGGCGAGATGGAATTTGATCTGTTGCAACAATCTGAAATAAGACCGTAAAAGGTCTTAATTAGAGCCATAGGCAAATTAAGAGCAAATGCTGGTCAAATATAATTTACTCATTTGTTATACTTTGAGTTATGAATTTTTAACTTACTATCAAATTCAGAAATGGTTTATAAATTCTTAATGTATATTGATGTCCTCCTTTGGGAGAAACATCAAATCCAACTTATACATATACTTCCTTAGATGTAAATTTAACCATAATTCCGATTATTATAAATGTGTCAACAAATATTATTAATTTGTACATAAAACAACCCTGATACACTAACTAAATCTCCTTAATGCCAATGGTTTATAAAATGATATAAATCAACCTTTGGGTGATCCGTAAATATCTTACAATCAAAACTCCAATATATCCATAAGTGTTATATCAATTATAAGCATCAAAATAATGGATAACTGAATATACGTTTAGTCATTATTATATTGAATTACTTCTTCAAAGATTAGACCATTTTGGTGGTTAACTAATCTCATATGCATAATTTTAAAACAAAATACATCATGATAGTGAATAATTATTTCACGTAATACTACCTATTCCGTTTTCAAATAAGGAAAATATTAATTTTATAAAAAATCATTAATTTTTAAACCAGGCTCTTGATACCACATATAAGTGATTTTAATGATTGTGAAAACATAAACAATCTAACATTTAGAAATTCTTAATTATTCAAGATCGCAGAACTATATGATTTTCACATATATTTAAATACTATGATATTTTAGTCAATAATACATACCCGAATATGCCTTTATAATACTTGACTTGATTGAGCGGAAGTCTTTTCTTTTGGTTCACTAGAAGTTGTTTCTCTCTCTTGCATTATAGTTTATGTATAGCTTTGATGGATAAGACAATATATTTATGCCAGAGAGAGGACATTTTAAATAGAGTGTGTTTTAACATTATTCTCATCTTTCTATCATGATGAGTAGTGGAGATAATGGATAGTTGGAAGAGGTAATGGGTAAAGTGGAAGACTTAATGGGTAGTTGAAGTAACTTCTCCAGTTCCCCAGTTCCCCACTTCTCCACTTCTCCACTTTTCCAATTAGAATTAGAATTTAGTTAGTAATTAAATATTAAACCAAAATAATATTAATATGAGTGGTTCAAAACTAACATGATCTTAAATATTTATGAACTTGATTTTGACTTGTACTACCAAGAGCTTTAGAGCTTGTTTTGAAACTTAAATTTTTGACTGTTTGTATTCTTAAACTTGTAACGTTAGAGATATATGTTTTGTTCGATCCATAATCTCTCTGGCTTCTCATTAAATCCTAATGTGAGTTATGAGTTATGAGCACACTGTTCGAAGTTGTAGAATAGAGGAGTTACAATGAAAACAAACTTCCATTCACACCATCAGATTTAACAAACATGGCATATTGGGTTTTAACTAAGCTGGCTCTTTCATTTGCAGCTCAAGTCGATGTACTACTCCAATAAAATTAAAATTAAATTAAACCCATACTTTTTGGACTAAAATAATTAATCTAAAGGTATTAATTCATAATATGTATTTGGATTGATATATATTGAATTTAATATGATTTTATAAACTTATATTAATACCTTTTAAATGATTACAACGTAATTACAGAATCATAACTAATTGTGTAAGTATTAAATGTCCGTAAGCTACATTTCAATATTTGTATGAATCTCATATTTGATACATCTTAAAGAATTGCATTAGTCTCTTTTATTTGTCTTTTCTGTTTTATTTTAATGATGACTTAAATTAATGTCATATTTGACTTTTCTCTTATATTTTAATTTCATATTTGTATTTTCTCTTATATTATAATGAAGTGCATTGATCTCATTTTTGACTTTACTCTTTTATTTTAATGAAATGCATTCAGTTCATTTTTTTTTTATGTTTCTTTTAATTTAATGAATTGTGTTAGTTTCCAAGGAGTGCATCTAACACTTAGTCTGAGTTAATGACTCTAATGTTGAGACACCACCCATTCGGTTAGTTTCAGTTGTTATAGAGTTTCAAGCAGTGTTCCAAGATGATCTTCATGGAGTCCCTTCTGAAAGAGAAATAAACTTCGGTATAAACATTCTTTACGATATTCATCCTATCTCTATTCTGTCATATAGAGTGGCACAAGCAAAGTTCAAAGAGTTAAAAGAGCAGTTGGAAGATTCCCTTGAAAAGGGTTTTATATGACTAAGTGTCTCTTATAACGCTAAAACTTTCTTCTCAAATAAGAAGTAAAGCGATCGTATCAAGTAAAGAACCCAACTAATGAGGTGGGGATCGTTCCCACGAGGAAAATAGTTTCTAACGTACCGTCAATATATATTTACTAACTATTAGTCTTATTTTCCTTGGAAACAAAGACACTAAAAGGGGTCTTTTATTTCTAAATAAATGAAAACTAACTACTAAATTAAAGGTAGATACAACAGTAGATTTCATATTGGAGTTTAATCAATAATAAAGTAACTATGGTTCCGTGTTTCCCCACATGTTTTCAAACTTGATAATTCTAACTATAACAATTATTTCCTAGTGATCTCTTCCATCCAAGTGATAGTTTATGTATTTTTCTCTAATCCTTGTCCGCATCTAGAAAATTTCGCTCCGTAACTTTGGTCCAGCTACGTGTGTTGCTATACTAACCCTTACCTTTACTTCATATTACTAGTTTATTCGATATTTGAACTACGTTATTTACCTCGTCCAATCAATACTAGACTATTAGATAATATCACTAACCTATGTTGATATTCTTTTCCTACTTAATCTACCCCCTGTCCCGCAAGTTGGCCATTAAGGCGAGTTCTACGTTGTCCCTCCGTTAAAAATGACTTCTAGCGAAAGAATTATCAATACATGCAAGACACATTACTATTCTAGAATTGTTATTTTAGTTTAGATTTATTCTTATTATTCACCCATGGTTCCCACAACCCCTAGTTTCTGCAGTTTAGTTACCCATAGTCATAAATACAATATGCATATAATAGATATAAGAATTCTGCCTTACTTAGATGAGAAAGAATAAGATCCAGAAATTTACTTGATTAATCAACAAAATCCCAACAATCAACTCACAGAGAAAAGTGTACAATCCCAAGTCGGTAAAATCAATAATCTCTCTACAAAGATCTAACATAAAGTGTCTAATCAAACCAAAAAGTCTAACCCCAAAATAAGGTTTTTCGAACCATTTCTAAAAAACCAAACCTATCAAAGAAGGACTTCTATTTGCGAACATAGTATTAAATGCGGCTGTGTCGACGGACCTCGGACGGGTAGTCGTGTCAGAGGCCGTCATGACTCGTCGGCCCCATACTTTGGCAAATTCTTTCTGCTTCTTCTCTCTCTCTCTTCATTACCCTCGCGGCGGTATACGGATCGTCAACAGCACATGTTCCTTCGAGGGTCTCCCTTCCATAACCTTACACTAATTGGATTTTGGGTACTGGGACTTCTACTCTGATCATCACGACGAACCAGCCGGACGGACGGTCATGGCTTACATGGTCCGTCCAAAAAAATGGGAATCTTCGTAACCCCACACTGGTCCGACTTCCCCATCTTCCTTCATCAGCTTCACTTTGATGCCCCTAACGGACCGTCACAGCACGACGACCGTCACAAAGCTCCGTAGGTGGTACTTTTCTGCATTTCTTTCTCAAAACATTTCCGCGTTCATCTTTAGACAAATTTCCTGTCAAATAAAGAGAACTTACGAAAAATTAATACAAAAAGGCTTTTGGACACACCTAAACTAAGAAAAACATTAAAATCCGTGAAACCACGGTATATCAACACCCTCAACGTAAATTCATTGTTTGTCCTCAGCGATCACTATGACTCACTACAAATATTGTACAATTGTATCCATGTTGATCTTTCCAATCATTTGACTATCAATCCTAATCCGTCTCATCATATTTATGCCTGTTATCACATTAGGCTTGAATTAGTGGAAAAGACCATGACACAGACTCACTACGCACTAACATCTTATCCGCTTTCAAATTCTCACCCGCGGTGCTAATTTTCCGTATTGCAAACATGTCCTCACTCAAAACAACATCCTCTTTTTTCACCAATGATTTCGTTTGAGTATAAGGATTATTTTTTACATCTCACTCACTCTCAAAACAAATTCCACAACTCATCATACATATTGCATAAAGCTTGCCCTTTATGTGTGTCACCTGCTTAAAATCGCTATAACAACTCTTAGATGCACGATAGGACCTTTCTTGCTTGTAACTAGGCTCAAGTCAAGGGGCAGGTCTGGTATATTATGATAACTTCAGTGACTTAATTTCCCTCCTTGACATATCGTCTAAACAATATCTTTTCATCATTTTAGTTCACCCAATTTCTCATCTTCTTTTACCTTGCTATTTTCTCCTCTTTCCCATTTGTGTACGTGGACCTCTCTTTTTCTTGTCTTAGTCTTATGTATTTTTTTTATTTCACTTTCTTTCAACTGCTTCTTGAGAGTCACTTTACTTTGTTCTTTCTTACTCCTTTGTTCTTTTCAAACCCCACTTTCTAGAGCATCTTCCTCATAATAGCCCAGCCATGAGTCAAAGTACACACTACACAAAGTTGGTTAGGGCATAAAAAGGTTGTTTATCTGCATACTAATCCTCAACTTATCTTTGACTAAGCTCAGGTGCACATGTCAAGGAGGAAGGGACCAGTTCCAACCATTATTCCCATAAAAAATAGTTGAGGTGACAAAGAAAGGTCTAGTTTAAGCTCAATAATTTGACTCAAAGAAAGGATTAGTTTTTTTTTTATTAGGCTAAAATAGCTATTTTGAACACTGTCCTATGATCCTTTCCTAATTTTTCTATTACAACTTATTTTACAGGACTCACTAGGCAGTTCTAGCTCAGTACCAATAGTTGGACTATTCAAATCTTCCTCCACTCACTTCACATCTCTTACTCTACCAGATTATCAGACACCAGTTTCGAATTTAGACTTTCTGGTCATGCAGTGGTGTATCTCTATGTCATGCTTAGAGGCCAACAACAACATTTATCATTAGTATGTCCATGTCATGCATCATTTTCAATCACAGGATATCATTTTAAAGCCATCATGCTTCCTAGATAACCTATTTAGCCAGATTAACATGCCGGTTTAACAATAAACAATCAGTACTCTTTTGGTAAAACAGAACCAGGCAAGAAAACCCCAAAAGGGATAGGAATTGGATCTCAGACTTCAACCCTAGCCTCACTTTCCAATTTACCCCATGCCCAAAAAAAAGACATGCAATTGTCCCCAATGCATAAAAAATTGAAATACAAGAGTGGTAGGTGAAGCAAACCTGGGGCGCAAAGCGCCGACGATTAACAAGATGCTGGGTCCGTTTCCCCGGAACCCACTACCTCAGTAATTTGGACACCCTCAGTAGTGTCCTCACCATTAACAGCACTATCAGCAGTGCCTTCCGCTATCTCCACATTTCTGAATCTAGATGCCTCAGCAGCTGACTCTACAACCCTCATCCGATGCGCCTCTTCTCAAGTAAGCGAGGCTCTCCTCACAGCCTCCATCTCATGACGCTCCTTCTTTCGTGCTCTAACCTCATCCTCCTCTCGACCCCTACGCCTGCTCTCGAGGGGGAGGTGGTGGAATCTCAGAAGTGGCGAATAAGTCCACATCCTGTGTCCTCAGTCAGGCTCTGCCGAAGGGGCCCAGACTCAGTCACCCCTAGCCTCTAGGAATCTATCAATGTCTGCCTAAGACACCGACCCCGCAGCCTGAAGTGTTCGACACATACCCTTAGGGCTTGGCCGGGCTAGCATCACTCCGCAACGCAAAAGCGTTCTAAGGCGCTGATGAACCCTCAGCGTCTTCCGTTCTGTGTGTCTGGACTCATTCTCTCCTCTGCTCCAAGTGCTCTTCCCCTTCCTCAGTCAATAGAGCTCTGCATCAAGGCTGGATGGATGCAGAATGTAGCCATCTGTGTCCTCCTATTTTTTGAACCTTAGCAAGCATGACCGACGTGGAAAAAAGTCGAGCGAGATGGGCTGGGGCAGTGCTACTACCTTCAATAGACGCGACGGGGTAGTGTCAGTGTTTTCCAACAAGCCTACGTATCTATGTCGCGCCTGTTGCAACCTGTATCAGCTAGATTGGTCACAAATGGAGCAACTCTGGACGGGGCCCCTCTGCGTGGAACCAACTCATTGGCCGCATCCCTGATGATCCAATATCAACAATGCCAACGTGAGTCGTGGAGCAAGATCGATGTGCCAGATGGGTCACCCTGCGGAACCTCATCAGAATATCATGCCAAAATAAGGGTAAGTATTTGTTGACCTTTAAAAGCCCCCTCTCGTGCATGAATGCCTGTAGAAGCCAAGGAAACTACACCTCAAACTCCCGACTATCATCGCAGATCAGAACTGCAGCACGATTCCATGTGACTATATTAGCACGGTTGGGTGGAAAGGCAGTGGCGGACAATCAACCATAGAACTCTTCGCCGTGAGGTCAGGTTCGCCTCCTTTATGGCTCCCTTCGGTTTGGTTACCCAATCGGCACCCTCTCCATCAACAGACAAGTGCAGGGCCATCCACTTCTTGGTGGTCTCTCTCAGCGATGTATCACGCAAGAATTGGCCATCTTTGATAATTTTTCACCGGTAGTTGAACTCGACGGTGAGAGGGGTTCGGTTGGCATCAATATCCTCGCCGTATAGATACAGACAGATGGCAGCCAGGGAGCCTGAATTCCACGTACTCGGACATGCTCAAGTGGGGCATGTTTGGCGGGGACAGCCTGCTTATCAATCTATGATCTGAGAGTAGCCACGTAGTAAGCGTAGAACTCTCAGGCCAACTCTTCCCTATAACGGCCCAAAGAAAGCGATGTCTACTCCAATCGGTGTCTGGTGAAGAGATTGTGGATCTCTGGCATAATAGGGAGATTTCCCGTAAGGACCCGCCTCTCCAATTTAATGGTCCGTGTCATGAATCCTTTATCATTCATAAACTTTGAGTCTGAATAAACTTGATACTTCCCGTCAACACACAACCGGTTGGGCTGGTCGGCAACCGAGGTGAGAGCACATGTCGGTGAGCCGGGTGTGGATTCAGAAATGTCAGCCTCATCAGACAAGGCAGACTGTGCAACTGTAGAGGGTGCAGGGACTTTTGCAGACCCAGAGGCTTCCTCCGACCATGAAACTTCTAAGGAGCCAGACTCTCTTTCTTCATGAGTAGCTGACCCACAAGTTGTGCCGGTCAGTGTGCGCTCCAAATCAGACTGGGAGGCAGTGACTACGCTGGACACCACCTTTTTGGGCGTAGCTGTGGCAGCACGGGCAGCTTGAGATGGAGTGGCAGTGCTTGGGGCACGTACTCGGGGTACAGATCATCCTCAGAGCCAATGAACAGGCGGGCAGACGGGGCGCCAGACTTTTTTCACCCACGTGCGTAAACTCGATCTTGTTTTGGTGCCATTAGAGATAGTACTTCTAAGGAATCAATATTAGTACTACAAGGATCAAACAAGACAAGAAAAACGACACAAAATAAATAAAAGAGTCAAGATGTAATGACATTTCTATAGTGAAAACAAGACGGACAAGGTGGATAGCTTGTCGATGAGTACGACAGGAACTGTAATGGGGTACTTCATGTCTTACTAAAATATGTTGATGGGGAGACCCCTGAAGGAAAGTTCTCTGACAGTTTATGACAGATAGAGCAGGACAGAACGTCGTGAAGATGACGGTCCGTCGTCGAGTCGTAGTGGGACATTTAGAATAAGTAATGGAATCCCTTAGGGACAGGGGTCTATGACCATCATGGACATTTGTGACAGACGAACCATCGCAGGGTTATGATTGGACAATCGTAGGTGTTCGTCAGAGGACACTTGGAAAAAGTTGGAGACCCTTAGAGAGGGGTCTCTGACAGTCATGCGCGTTAGGTGAAGGACAAACCGGTCGATGGGTATTACAGTCCGTCATGAAGATGTCCGTATAATGAGGGACCACTGGAAAAAAAATTTGGAGACCCTTAGAGAAACAGAGTCTCTTTGATAAACAACCAGAAATAGGTGTGCAGTGCTAGGATTACGTACGAGGGATGACGGTCCGGCGTAAGATGTCCGTAAGAGGAAAATTAGAAAAAGTGAGAGACCCTTAGGAATAGGGTCTCTGGACAAACAAAATGGTTGTGCAGGACGAACCGTCGTGCGGGACGGCGGGTCCGCAATGTGTACGTGGTGGATAGATTGGAAGAAAATTTGGACATGTGTGTGGGAGGTTGAAAACGGACCCTATGACGTCCGTCGTGGGTTTATACGGTCATTCATCAGGGGTCTCGTTCATTCATTGCAGCTGACAAACTGAGGAGGAAGACACAATCACCCACTCTGACCCAAATGGCATTTTTAGTATTTAACCTACATGGTCTAACCCGAATACCTAGTAAACTAGCAATGCTAAAGCCAACTTTTTAGAGTTTTAACAAGGCAATTTTGAGGATTCTCACCTAGCTCAAACATATTTGTAGTAAAGAAATGAAACCCATCAATAAGAAATAGCTAATAATAATTGATGAACAAAAAAATGCAATGTAAATGGGTAGAAATAAGAGACGGCTATACCTGAGAATATGAGAAAAACAAGCAAGGAAGGTACTTGGTGATCACGAAGAGAACCACATGCAGATCCGGACTCGTTTTAAAGAGTGGATTTAGGAATTGGGGAATTGGGGAAATGATCGGTTGAAAGAGAGGTTACGAAGTGGGAAGTTTAAAAGGGAGGGAATGGGAGAAAGAGGGAAAGACCAGTTCTTCAATGAAGGGGTGTGGGGGGTTTTAAGTTGAAATTTTAAAAAGTTCCTAATCCGTTGGGTTGGGTTACGCTCAGTAATGACGCGACGAGACCCTTGACCGACGGTCCGTCATGGTTACGTCGTGTTGTGCCCTAGGTTGAAAATAATAAAAGATGTACCTGGCACGACGGATTCAGTGCAACAGTCCGTCGCAGTGCGGACGTTCCGTCGATGGTCCGTCAGTGACTGCTTCAGAGTGATTTCTACAGAATTTCCGGTGAGGTACATGCAAATTTAAAACCCATCTAGTAGAAAATGCTACCATACTAAAAGAAAACATAACTATTGGGTTGCCTCCCAACAAGCGCCTGATTGAACCATGCGGCACGACTGAGACAACTTCTTGATTACTAGGACTTCATCAAGATGGTTATGCCTCGATCACTTCACTTCGCCGATTGTTGAGCATGCCTGAAAATTGATTTTTATACGTTGTCCATTACCTTGAACGCCGACCCTCTTTGTTCAAACTCAAATGCTCCATGAGGGACATAGGTGGTAACCACGTAAGGAACAGTCCATGTGGGACTTGAGCTTGCCCAGAAAACAAGCGGCACCTAGAATTGAAAACACACCCAAATCCCCAACCATAAACTCTCATTTCCATTTTTAGGTCATGTACTTCTTCATCTTTTCTGTGTCAGAGGGTGGGCTTCAGGACAAAATTCATCGAGTTCATTCCAACCTAGTTAACCGTGGGTATGAAGATTCGTTCCAATCCATTTAAACTTTCACAGCCCACTGTTTATGCTCTAATTCAACGGAAGATGACAAGAGTTTCCATATACAAGTGGTATGGGGACTAACCTATGGAGGATTATACGCTGTCCGGTAAGCCCAAAGAGAATCATCAAGCCTCCTTGACCAATACATCTACTGGGTGCACTGTTTGACAATATCTGTGTGATCTCCCTAGTTGAACTTCAAACTTGCCATAGTTGAGGGTTGTAAGGGGTGGCCACATTATGGCGAACCCCATATTTCTCCACACCCTTGAATAAATATGTTTGGCAGAAGTGGGAGCCCCCATCCCTAATAATTGGCCATGGGTGCCAAAAATGAGAGAATATATTCTCTTTTTTAAGAAGGAGTGACAACTCTTCCCTTCATGTTTTGCTGGAGGGCGATAGCTTCCACCAATTTAGATTAACATAGTCAAACGCCTACTAAAATATACTCATTCCATGAAGGAACTCACCAAAGGACCCATTAAAGTCAATACACCAATATCAAATAACTCAATCACAGAATGGGGTTTAGAGGGAGCTCTTGCTTCTGAAATGCCGCTATCTCTTTGCATATTCAATGCTTTAGTAAACTCATGAGCATTATTGTAAGAGTTGGCCAATAATAGTACCCACATGTAATATCGTAGAGCGGTTTGGATCCCCCATATGATGGCACCAAGGGGGAGGAATAACAGGCCTCTAAATACACTCAACTCTCACTTTTGGCACACAATGCCGAATAAGCCGTTGGCCACAACTCCTATATAAACATGGTCATCCAAAAGAAATTCTTCAACATTCATACATGAACTTTTTTTTTGATGAAAAGACAAGTCCGGGAGAATAATATCACTAGACCCAGATTAGTTGGCCAAAATCTCGTGCGAAACCATGGAATCAAGTCTTGGGAGGGTAGACAAATTACATGCCTCATGGGAAAGTATCATCAATATATGTTTTAATCCCCTAACTATCTCATAGCTCATATTTCTAGTACGGGACAAGTTGATCGGCAACTTCTTAATCAGCGGTCCCGTCTTATCGCCCTCAACTTCAAATGTCAAATTCTTTAGCAGTAATAACCAACGAATCAACCTCGGTTTAGCAAACCTTCTTTGCCATCAAGTATCTCAATGCGAATGTTAGTAGCATAAACTCTAGTACTAGCAAATAGGAGTCAAATTATTTAAAAGCAAAGACTACTGCAAGAGTTGTTGCTCGTCACTGTGTAGCTTCTGAGCTTCATTGCGGGCTTTACTAGCCATAGTAAATGGAGGTGAAGGAGTTTGTTTCTTCTTTGTCCCCAATTACTACACCAAGAGAACCCCACTAGGCCCTCGCACAATCACCTCAAATAAACTATTTACATCCGGAGAAATAATTGATAGGTGAAGACACCCAATTTTTCTTTTAGCTCGCCGAATGCTTTACGCCAGGATTCATCAAATAAAATTTACAATCTTTCTCCATAGCAGTTTTGCACAACGAAGTGCAATTTTTGAAAATCTTTCATGAATATCGGTAAAAAACTGCGAGCCCAAGAAATATTCTCACAACCTTTTACAAGATATGTGGGGAAAAAGTCTCTCTTTACCTCGAATTAGATCGATCAACCCTCTTATGCCCTTTTCTGAAAGCGATGACCAAAACATACCTTTCTTCATCATGAAGTAGATTTTTACTAATTTATTACTAAATTGCAGTATTAACATATCTTAAGGACCTCAGATAAATGTGTTCATCAACCACGGTCGAAGGGAACACCAACCAAAGAAAAAAATCATCCATAAAAACTTCTATGTATTTCCATCAGTCGGAGAATATCGACATCAACATTGTGAAATTGTGGCGTGGTGCATTGCACAACCCAAACGACATTATTTTGAAAAGCAAAGGTCCATATGACAAGTTAAAAGTGGTTTTCTCTTGATTGATCTTATGGTGCAAGAGTAAGTGATTATACCCCGATACAATCAAGAAAAAAGTATTACCCTTTCCGGCCAAGTCGATCCACCATTTGATTCCATTTGAAGGGCATAGGAAATGGTCTTTTCAGTCCATGCATTTAATTTGCGGTAATCCATACACCACCCTCATCCAGTGTCCGGGTCTCATTGGAACAAGTATTTTTCTCATTGGGGACCCACAATCATTTCCCCCTTATTAGTTACACACTAAACAGGCATACCCAACTAATATCGGCGATCAGATAGATTACTCCGGCTCCAACAACTTTAATTGAGTTTCCTTCTTCAGGACCTATTGCATAGGTGGATGTTTAAGCATCTTGGGTGCTCATACTTGGCGTCTGATCGGGAAAACGTGTGGATTTTTATAGAAACCAAATACCAGTGAGGGGGATCCCAATAAATGTCCGCAATTAGTTCACCCAATAGATCTTTTGAAACCTTTTTTAGCACTTTCAACAAAACTCTCAACGTGTTGTTCATTCAGGTCTGTGATTTGCAATGATTACCAACAAATATCACCTTTTCCGAAGAATTCAATACGTGAGATGAGGTGGGACAGAGATTTACTTCTACTTTGGAGCCTCCTCGATAGATGGTTTATCGGTGGAGACACGCGATTCTTCATATCTAACTAATCTTATCGGGTTGAAAATTTAACATCACCTCGATCAAGAGCATCAACTAATGCTCATAATCTTCATGCAACGTACCAAAAATTCATTATCACTGCCGCTAATGCTTATACACGAAACATTTTCTATTTGTGTCTCAGATGTCTAAACCAACATTGTAGGATGTTATAACAGATACCCATTGGAGCTCACCACTCGGCCTCCGGACCTACAAATGTTAAAGGGCACTTCCTCATGGTTCACACCAAAATTTCATAGCCTCTTTTCATATAATTTAAGGCTCTTCACGTAGCAAGGAATGGCTCGCCAAGAATAATGGGCACTTTTAAAACGACTTCAAATCAAGAATAACAAAATCTGCTGGAAATATGAATGACTACACTTTTCTTACTAGGCACATTGGAGTATCCCTATAGGCTTGTTACTGTGCGATCGACCATCACTAGCGCATTCAGGGGGGGCTTTGGATCACCCAAATCCAACTTCTTTATTAAATCGAGAGGGCATGAAATTATGCTTGACCCCAGATCCACCATAATGCTTGGCGCAAAAATGAAATATCCCGATTGTACAAGTAATATGAACGGCCCCCGGATCTTCTTTGGTTTTGTACCAGAATCTTGTAGCAATACACTACAATTCTGCATCTATTCATTCATCGTTACATGTGATCGATCTTTTCTTTGTAACCAGATCTTTCATCAACTGCATAACCGGGCATTTGTTCAAAGCTTCTACCAAAGGGACATTGATAGAAAGTTTGTCAACATTGTTATAAAACGCGATATACCATTGTCGTTTTTTTCACCAATCTTTTTAAGGGAAATAATTGGGGTGGGGGGGCTAGGCATGGGAGTTACCTTTTTAGGTACTTCAGCATCTTTTCAGGGTTATCTTCTCCTTCACATTAACCTCTAACCACTTTACAGTATACTTTTGTCACCTTTTTCTCAATTGACGGGCCATAGGGGATGGGTTCATGGTTTTCTTACCACCGCGAGTAGTGTTGCCATTACAATGTCGTTCATTTTTTTGGCATTTGGAACAGTGTTGCTAGGAAGAGTGCCCGGGTGCGATTGTGTTCACAGTCGCAGATTAATCGGGCCAATTGTAACTCAATTCTATAATCGAAATGCATGTGATCGATTTTTGTCCAATACCCAGCTAAATCATTCCGCAACTATTAGTGGTGAGGCATCACTAGCATCGAAACCGCTCATCATGTTAGGCAACCATATCATCCACCCTACTCGCCGCCATTACTACCTCCACCAGCCTACGAGTAACTTCAAGATTGTGAGGAGGAACGTAGGAAATTCCTATCCATCTATACTATAGTTACCCATGTTATGAAGGTTGTTGTCACAGTGGTTTGCGTGTAATTTCCTTCTCAAACATATGACCCTCAAGGTTTTTAGAGTTACCATAGATCGAACCTTGGTCCCGTGACCATTGGCGAAAGTTCTCTGATTCGAGACTTGGGCACCGGCGCATACCCCCATCTGCTCATTTGCCAACAGAGGGAATCCTCCTACATTTTTTTGTTTAATAGCTTCATAATTTGGTGTGGGTTTTTTAGATAAGTAGTTGAATGCATTTATATTTTCTGCACCAACAGTGACATGTTTTAATACAAACCCCCAGCTCAGTTCTCGTCTGATCCATCTCTTCACAAATTATTGTGGATGGGGGTGGGTTGTGAGGGGAAATTGAACTTCAAAAAGGTATTTCTCCAGTATCTGTCTTCCTAGTACGCAAAGCTTTATTGTTTCGGGAGATTTTACTCAACTTTCGCAATCTCAGCATAAGGGACAATCCCATAAGAAACCCACCTGATATAGTATCCACACCGCTTATTATTATATCATGTCCCCGATAGAGTATTATTAAGTGACTCATCATATATACGGTGATTGAGGACGCTTCTCAAAAACGAGGTGAATCTTCCCAAGACTACTAATGACTCTCCTGGATAGTGCCACAAAGTTGTTCATGTCTTTGTGGTGCTTTTAGTTTCATGGAGGACGGGTAGTAGGTCGTGGTGGAGTAGTAGGTAGTAGCGTGCTAAGAAACATCCCTTAGTTGGTTCAAGTGAAAAATTGAGTTATAAGGGAGCTCACTCGAACCAAATAGAAGCCTCTCAATCAGTGAGAGAAGAACACTCTTAGCCCTATTACATCTAAGTCCAAGTTAGGGCCTCCTTAAAATCTTTTACACACGCCCTTACCTTAGCTATAGGGCAGTGGATCCTCAGAAGGTTAGCCCTGAAAACAAACCTCTGGTAGTGAGCATTTGCATCAGGCTCCTAGTAACACAAGGTGTGGCCTGGTGGATAGAGGGAGAAAGTAGACGGGAGGAAAGACAATTGGCCCATCGGAGTCTGCTATATGTCATTAGTCTCTGGAGTATTCTTGGGGACGCGGACTGGGATTCTGTCCCCTCTGGTTAGTTTCACAAAGAGCATCAAAAGTAATAACTGACATGAACTCAACCGGAGCTGGGATTGTTCTGGTTTGTTGATCATATCATTATTACCCAGTTCGATTCATGTTGCGGTTAGTGTATGCTCTAATCGCGTCGATAGGGAAACAAAGTTCTCTTCCTTTCGTGATTGCATACAAGGAAGATTAGTTCTACAAGAATAAAAAATAATTAAACAAAGTAAAATGAAGAACATATGACTAAACTTCGTAATTAAGTTTAAGTTAATGTAAAGCTACTTGTCCCCAGCGCGGCGCCCAAAATGATACAAACTCAACTTACTTCTCAAATAAGAAGTAAAGCGGTTCTTTCTAGTAAAGAACCACGAAATGAGTTGGGATTGTAGTCCCATGAGGAAGGAAAATAGTTTAGTCTTACTGGAATCTATTATTATCTACTATAGTTCAATTATTCCTGGAAAAACAAGGGACAATAAAGGGGGAGGGGGTTATTTCTAAATGAAGTTAAAATAAACTAGATACTTCAAGTAACAACTAGCAAGATCCAAATATTGGCGTTAATCCAATTAATTAAAGTAACTAGGGTTTAGGGTTCCCCACATGTTTCTAACTGATAATTCATAACTATAACATTATTTCCTTAGTATCTTGCATGCGAATGGAAAAGATATGTATACTAAATTCATTTTCCGGCATCTAGAAAATCTGTACCTTGGTCAGGCTACTGTGTTTATACTAATCCTTTACCTTTACCTCTATTAAGCATTGTATTCGATATTTGACTAAGTTATTACCTGTACCAATTATTCCTAGGACTATTAGATAGTATACACTAATCCTGTGTGATAATTCCTTTCTATTAATACTCCTTAGTTCGGCAGGTTAGAATTAAGGCGGAGTTCTAAGTTGGGCCATCCGACTAACAAATAACTTTTAGCGAAAGGAAAGTATCAATACCATGTAAGACACTATTCTTAAATTGTTATTTTAGTTAGATTCTCTTAGTATTCACCATGGTTCCCACAGCCCTAGTTGTGGAGTTTAGTTACCCATAGTCATAATCACCATATTCTATTATATGATATAAGAATCATGCACTAGTTCGATGAGAAGAATAAGATCCAGAAATTATTTACTGATAATCACAAATCACCAACAATCAACCTCCAGAGAAAAGTGTAACAATCCAAAGTCTAATAATCAAAATAATCTTCGAACAAAAGAATACTAACTAAAGCGTCTAATCCACCAAAAGTCTAACCCCAAAAATAAGGTTTTTTAACTATTTATATAAAAAAAAAAACCTAATCAAGAAGGACTATATTTGCTGAAAAATCTGTCAAACAATGCTTGTTAGGTCGACGGACCTGCGACGGGTCGGCGTGGTCACGAGGGGCCGTCATGGACTCCGTCATCCCATTACTTTGCAATGATCTGCTTTCTTTCTTCATTACCCTTGACGGTAGGTTTTATGACGGATCGCACAGGACAACGGTCCGTCGAGGGGTCTCCGTTCCATAAACAACTTAAACTCTTTGAATTCGGGTAGGGAGGGACTACTTCACTGATATCATGCATGAAAAATCAGCAGGAGGACCGTCAGGTGCTAGGATGGTCCGTCAAGAACTTCGTAACCCCACAACTTGTCATACTTCCCCATCTTTCTTCAGTAGCTTCACTACGATGCCACCTACAGACCGTCACAAGCTCCGTAGGTGGTACGTTCTGCATTTCTTGCTCAAAAACTTCCGTGTTCATCTTTAGACAGATTTCCTGCAAATAAAGAGAAACTTACATAAAAATTAATACAAAAAGTCTTTTGGACACACACTAAACATAAGGAAAAATCATTAAAAATACCGTGAAACCAAGGTATATCATCTCACATTGGGGTGCTCCAATGTTATTTGTGAGGAACAATATTGGTTATCTTATAATGTGTATAGATTACCATCAATTGAAAAAGGTTACTATCAAGAACAAGTATCCTATTTCGAGAATTAAAGATCTCTTCGATTGACTTGAAGGTTCCACTTGGTTTTCTAAGATGGATCTCAGATCTGGCAATCATCGGTTTAGAGTAAGAGAATGTTATATTTCTAAAACAACATACATGACATGTTATTGACATTATTAGTTTATGGTCATGTCATTTGATTTGACCAATGCTCCTGTATAGCTCTTGGACCTTACGAATAGAGTATACTTAAGCGTTATTTTGATATGTTTGTTATTATATTCATTAATGAAATTCTAATCTATTTGAGTAATAAGGAAAATTATGCTAGCCATATCATAAAAGGTCTCCTAATTCTCAAGAAAAAAGAGTTGTATGCTAAATTCTCTAAGTATGAGTTTTTTCTTGAGTCTTTGGCCTTCTTAGGACACATTTCCATGATGGAATTAGAGTTTATACTTAAAAAATAGAGATAGTGCAGAATTGGCCTCGACCCACATCTCCTTTGACTAAGTTTACTTAGAAAACTGTTAAGTTTCAATGTTCTGAAGCTTGTGAGTAGATCCTTCAAGAATTGCCCTAGTGTTGACCTTAGTAGAAGGTACACAAGGTTATAGTGGTATATCCCGATGCGTCTAAAGTTTGATTGGGCTGTGTGTTAATGCATAATCATAAAGTTATAGCTCATAATTCAAGATAGCTGCAAGTTCACGAGAAGAATTACCCAACCCATAATCTAGAGTTTAATGACAAAGTATTCGCTTTGAAAATATGGCACAATATCTCTATGGTGTTCATGTAGATGTGTTCACCAATCACAAGAGCCTTCATTATGTATTTAGTCAAAATGATATTAATCTCATACAAAGGAGATGGTTGGAGTTACTCAAGGATTATGACATGAGTATTCTCTATAACCCAGGTAAGGCTAATGTTGTTGCCGATTCTTTGAGTAGGTTGTCTATGGGTAGTAACTCCTATACTGAATAAGCCAAGAAAGAGTTAGCAAAAGACGTGCATAAACTTGAAGGATTAGGAGTTTGACTGATGGATCCCAACGAAGGAGGAGGAGTGGTGAAGAATGGTGTTGAATAATCAGTAGCGTCTGAAGTGAAAGAGAAATAGGGTCAAGATCCTATTTTGCTTGAATTGAAGGCAAATGTTCATAAGCAAAAGCTAATGGCTTTCGAACAAGGGGGAGATGATGTATTGAGTTATCAAGGTATGTTGTGTACCAAGGGTGGATGAACTCCAAGTGAGGATCATAGAGGAAGCTCATAAATTAATATATTATATCCATCCGAGTTCCACAAAAATATAGCATGGCTCGAGAAAAGTATATTGGTGGAGTAGTATGAAAGGTATTACAGATTTTGTTGTTAAATGTCTCAATTGCCAACAAATTAAGGTAGAGCACTAGAGGCCCAGTGGTGTGGCTCAAAATATAGAGATTGTAAAGAATGGAAGTGGGAGATGATCAATATGGATTTCATTAATGTTTTGCCACGGTCTTGCAGACAACATGATTCTATTTGGGTGATTGTAGATATTAGGAAAAATCATCCTATATTGCCGGTAGAAACTACCCATTCAGCAGAGGATTATGCCAAGTTGTATCTTCAAGAGATAGTTAGACTTCATGGAGTTCTAGTTTTGATTATATTAGATATAGGTGCACAATTAACTGCACTATTCTAGAAATCTTTCCAAGAAGGTTTGGGTTCGAAGGTGAACTTGAGTAATATATGTGTGATGTCTTGTTTGATTGTTTTAAAGATAATTATGATGATCACTTACCTCTCATAGAGTTTTCTTACAACAAATTTATAAAGCAGAAGGACCAACTCCAACCCCCCACTACTCACTCCCCCCACTCCCTCCACCGCCCTCCCGCCTTTAGGCGCCCCATCCCCCCACCCACTCCCTTCCCCTTACTCTTCCATATGGCTCAGTATGAGGCTATTTATGGGAGAAGATGCAGATCTCTTATATAGTTTGAGGTTTCTGAAGCTGGGTTGATAGGACTGGACATCGTTCATCAAGCCATGAAGAAACTGAATGTTATTCAAGTGAGGTTAACAATAGTGCAAAGTCCTCAAAATCCTACAATGATGTTAGGAGAATGAATTTCGAGTTTGAAGTAGATGATTAGGTATACTTGAAAGTTCTCCCATGAAGGGTGTTACAAGATTTGGTAAGAAATAGAAGCTTAGTCCTCATTATATTGGTTCTAACAAAATATCCAAAAGGATTGATAATGTAGCTTATCAGTTAGAGCTACCGCCAAAGTTAGAAATAATTCATCTAATGTTTGATATTTCTATGGTGAAGAAGTGTACGGAAGATCTTGCACTTATTATACCTATTGAAGATATTGGTATTAAGGGTATCTTATCCTATGATGAGATTCTTGTTCATATTATAGATCTCCATGTTCGCAAGTTGAGGACCAAGGAAGTAATGTCAATCAAGGATTTATGAAGAAATCAGTTTGTTGAGGAAGCAACTTTGAGGATGAGGAAGATATGAATACTAGATATCCACATCTCTTTGAGCACGAATAATTGCAGATCAAGGTAATAATTCTATTCTTAGTACTCTTTATTGATATACTGAATGTGTTGGATTTTCGTGTTGGGTGTTTAAGCTGAATGTTAGATGTTACATCCTTAGTCTACTTAGAGTGATGTTATTTGAGGATGAATGTTCCCGTGGGGGATATATTGTAACACCCCACTATTTGAAAGAGATAGAATTAGAAATAACCATTTTTGGAAAGAATAAAAATCTAAATTTGGCAAAGCTATGTTAAGTATGATTTTTGGGTCAACTTCAAATACCCATACCTTTCAGTACAAGATAAGTTAGGTCAAAATGAGATATCAGATGAATGGTTTGGAAATGCTCTTTCTAACACCATCAAGCTTTTTAATTGTTAAGTTCGTATTAAAGAGATATGACCGTTTGAAGTTGGTCTATCCATTTAAGGAAATTTATTGAAGTTTGAGAGGTGTATTTTTGTCTTTCCTCACCCAATTAACTTATTTCTTTTTTAGTAAATTTGATCTTTTCCTCACTCAATCTAGTTATTTCATTTTTAGTAATTAGTTAATGGTCTAAACTGAATTAGTTCAGTTTAATCAATCAAGTTTCACGCTAGTATTTTTAGAGAAAGAACATAAGAGAAAAAGGGAGGAGAAACGGGAAAGATTTCATCAAGTTCTTGAAGATTTCATTGAGGATTTTGCCTAGGGTTGATCTCTAAGATGTATGTAAGTTCACAGAGTGTTGGGTTCGCTCACCGACGCTCCAATCATGTTAGTTTAGTCATATTGTTTCCTAAAAAATTGAAGATTTGATATTCTTGAGTTGTGTTCTTGAGATTGCCTTCATTCTTGAATATGGATGGGATTGATGAGTGTCTTGAGGTAATCTTCTCAATATTAAGAGTTATTTTTATTAAGATTCTAAGGTATATGTATTGGGTAACCAAATCTAAAAATAAACTGAGAAAAATAATTGAATTTAGTCAAATTAAGATCAGAAAATGAGTTGAAAAATATTTCGGGGTTACTTGGGAGAGGTCTTGGGCAACAAGCCCCTGATGAGCTAGAAGATCTATGGTGACAAGCCCAGATGCGCGAGAAGGTTCGAGCGGCCACACAATATTGCCACAGAACATGTTCCTGAGATTTAGGGGATGAGCCCAGATGTTGCAGTGACACTTTGGACGTATACCACCAACCCTTTTTCATCATTTAGACCATTTGAGTCTTTCTTCAGTGTACTAACAATTCCTTATCTATTCTAACTACTCTAAATGACTTCTTAACATATAGAAATCATCTATAAAGATGAATCATAATCTTGAATGCATATATTCAAATTCAATAAAAGTTAAGATCCAAGTCTAGAGTGTTCTTAACGTCATTTCAGAAGTCTTTTAGAAATCATGTTTTAAACTTGTTTTAAGACTTGAGCATTGAGTTGACTAAGAGCAAGAACGAAGTTCTTTTTCGTTTAAAGATTATATGGAAACTAAGTATTCCCAAATAGAAAATGTTTTGACATTTAAACAAGAGATAAAACACTGATTTCCCAAAAATATTTTGAGCTAGTTTTTGAGTAATATTCTCAAATCACAAATAAAAAGTTATATTTCAAACATATGTGCTGAGTATATTTAGGGAATAGAATTAAGCAGATTATGGGGACTGGTTCCTAATAACTTAGGTCTCCATAAACCATGTAGATAATAAGGGTTGAAAGTATCATACTTTTTAGATGATTCGTTACTGCTTTTAACAATAACTTACTGGATCCACATCGTTGAGACATTCTATATCCCGAAAAGTTATAGGAGAGTTATGGAAACGTGGGCGAGATGTTGCATTATCCCATAACTTATAGTTATGGATGTCTGTTAGAGAATCTCCCAAATAGAGTTTATTTTTGTATTCTTACATAAAAGTGTGATATTATTGTAAATTCCCATACTTTGAGATGTTATCTACTATTTTAAATGTGTATTATAATATGTACTTAGAAAGTAAAAAATGGTCCACTATTAGCAAATAATTGAATTTTGATATGATAAAATTATTGCTAAAAAAAAAATGAAGCATCAGACTGTCATACAACTAATGACACAAGTAATACATAGACAAAATGTACATTTTCTGTTTTCACCAAAACTAAATCATTCTTTCCACTCACAAACTTGACATTAATAAACATATACTAAGATCAAAGACAAAACTTACGTCCTTATTCAAACACACTCAATGACAATTAATCACACGAAATCTTATAAAATAGAAGTAGAAGAAGAGTAGAAGATTAATAAAAAATATGGTTGGAAAAAATGAGAGGAGGACACTCTATTTATAGTCGACAAATGATGGTAGGTACATCTATTTTTTATGTCTTATAGAAAAAGTCATGACCTTTTGAGAAGTCACAACCCTTTGAAAAAGTCACAACTTATTGAAGAAGCCACAATTCTTTGGAAAAGTCACAACTCATCGAAAAATTACAACCCTTCAAAAAAAAGGCACAACTTATATGAAAACTCACAACTTATCAAAAAAGTCACAACTCATCGAAAAGTCACAACCTAAGTTAATGATATTATAGTAATTTTACATTCAAATTAGGACTTTCATGCTTTTAAGATAATATAGAAGATAGATAGATATAGATATAGGTGAATTGCATGGATCTCATATTTGATTTTCTCTTTTATTTTAATGAATTGCATTAACTCATATTTGTCCATTTTTATTTTGTTTTATTGAATTGCATTTGTCTCATATTTGACTTCCTCTAAGCATCAGTTACAATTGCTTTCTCGATCGTTTGGGACATAGGGAAGTGGCATAGATTATCTTGAAACTCAATCTTCAAAGGGTACATATCATGGCATGCATATGTAGAGGATTCGTTAACTGAATTATATTTCCTATTTTTAAAAGATTTCTTGGAATTGGAGAGCTTATGTGGGGCAAGATTCTTCTTAATATTTTGGGAATCACTACTTCTTCCTTGTGATGAATTTCTAGAGGACCCTTTCTCCTTATGGCTTGACAAGCCAAAATAGAATATTGATGTGGACGAACATGAAGTATATGTATGTCCCAACATATTGGTCTTACTCTTTGTAAAATCCCTAAGAAACTTCCAAATGTGAGACTAATAACTCCTTTTATTTAGCAGAGAACTTAGAGTCAACATGCTTAGAAGCATTAGAGGAAGTTTATAAGGAGTTGATCTTATTGGAAGCCATTTTGATGTTCTATAATTTTGAATAGTTGATATGAGAGGTATAGATTGTCCCACTAGGCTTGACAAAAATTTGAGACAGTAAAATTTGTTTTGAGATAATCATAATCAAGACTAAAATATATCACAACTATTGTATTTGTTTGATTTCAAGCATAATCTTTACAATCTAGTTTTTAATATATATTTAAGGTCTTGATAATCTTGATCGTGAATATTGAATATGTTGTTTGAGTCAAGGTCCTTTGAGCTTGATCTTTAATATTGATGAACTTGATTCTAACTTGTTTTACCTAAAGTTTTTGAGCTTGTTCTTGAAAATGACAGTCTTGATATTGAGTTATTCTTGAACTTAAATGCTTGGGTGTTTGTAGTCTTGAACTTTTAACTTGTAGAGAATTATGTTTAGTTCGATACATGAGCTCTCTCTGGCTTCTCATCGCATCCTAATGTGACTTATGAATGAGCACAATGTTCGAAGTTGTAGAATAGAGCTACAATGGAAACAAACTTCCCTTCACACCCATCATATTTAACTGAAATGGAATATTTAGTCTTAAATAAGTTGACTCTTCATTTGTAGCCCGCATCGATGGATTACTCCAACAAAATTGATATCTAATTAAGTCCATATTTTTTTATTTAAATAGTTTATCTAACAATACTAATTATAATAAGCATTTGGACTGCTATATATTAATTTCAATATAATCTAAATGATTTTATAATCTTATATTTTATAATCTTTAAGTGATTACAATGAAATTATAAAATCATATACTAATTACTGAAGTATCAAATGTATGTAAGCTACATTTAATAGTTGCATTAATCTCATATTTGGTACATCTCAACGAATTGCATTAGTTTATTTTATCTAACTTTACTCTTTTATTTTAGTGATGATTTAAATTAATATCATATTCTCTTATATTTTAATGAATAATCTAATATCTTTTCTGTTTTATTTTAATGAATTGCATTGATCTCATATTTGACTTTTCTTTTTTATTTTAATGAAATGCGTTAATCTCATATTTGACTATTTTTATTTTGTTTTAATGAATTGCATAAGTCTTATATTTGACTTCTTCTTTTACATTTACCAAAGAAAACAAAAAAAATATGAATTTCATTAACCTCATATTTGATACTTTTTGGAGCTATAAAGCATGTCAGAGGGTGTAGAGAAATGAAAGGTAAAAAAATGATAAAGCTATTGTACTCTTCATTGTTCTTTATTTCCTTTATAGTAGAACTATATGGAATTCTTTCAAATGTGAAGGAAAACATACTTGGTGAATTTTATTTCGAAAGGTTCATTCCTCCACTTTGTTTTCAGATGCTTCGAAATGACCCCTCTGTTTCCGAAGGAGATATTCATGGTCCTCTCTACTATTCTTCACATAGAATAATATAATACCACATATATCTATAAGTTGGTTAAATCAAATCTTAAACCGATCATAGATCCAACCATGAAAGCCCAAATGACCAATTTCTTAAGAAATTACAATGATGTCATTAATTATCTTAAACATTCCAATGATTTCTTTAAGACAGGTGATTATAAAACACAAGTCTGATTTCAGCTCTTGCAGTGTATGAATCTCTTTCTTGCAACCATGGTTTCTATGGAGTACCATGCCAACTCAAACCACTCAACCAAGCGGTCCAAAAGTTCTCTAATATTTTTGCTTGCATAGTCGGCAATCTCAAATAACTATTCATTACATGAGTCTGCATTATGTTTCAACGTATGTACATTACAAGTATGATGAAGATGTTTGGGAATTGCATATATAAAAAATATTTTTATCTTGTTGCGCAATGTATTTGATGAAAGTCATTCAATTCACTATTATATGTTTGTTACCTAAAAATCGGTATGGGGTTTGGGACTAACCATACTTGAAGGCGTAAAGTGAAATTTAAGAAAACACTTAAAATCTAAACCCACATCATGTGTAATTTTATAATCTATTTTTCAAATGTTTTAGATTAAAATCTATTACTTAAACTCTCCAGGCGATAACATATTTTTTCATATTCATATTTATTTCCTTTATCAGATTAGAAGCGATGACTTATGTGTCTTTTTTCTTCTTATAGGCGCTTAAAGAGAATGATTCTTTTGCTTAATTAAGTTTCAGCTTGAAAACTTTATAGCAGATTTCTTATAAAAAATCAATTATCAGTTTAACATAAGATTTTATCAATTTCAATTTTGAGAGCATCATTTTACATATGAAAACAATATATGCAGTGTTAACATAATTCTATAAGTAACACATTGAAAAATTAGTTAAAAACAATTGCAATTAAGACCCGTCGAATATAACTCAATAGGTTTATAATTTGAGATACCCACTTAATGTTTGCTGAAATACATGAAATCCTGAAGAAATAAATTTTTTATTTTTTGCAATTCACCCTCATCAACATTTTTTAACAATTAATTATTATTTTAGATTAAAAAATTATAATGAATCTCTAGAAAATTTACTTCTATAGGTGCATTTTAAGTGTTTAGAGCTTTCCTATAGCAAAATAAAGTCATTTATGACTTGCTAGGACTGACAGTTTTTTCACCTAGTCATTCTTTTGTTTGTTCTTATCAAGTTATTTGTATTTTATACCTTTGAAAATTGAATGGTTAACTTTGATGAAACCATCATATAATTGAACTTTGAATGTAATTATATATTATGGACCCTCTATTTCTGAAACATAAAGTTTGGCCTTGAAGGACCTTTAGTGTATGTCTCAAGGCTTCTTAGATCATTTCAAACAACCTTATTGTTTGGGGATAAAGCGGATTCGGTATTGGGAGCTAGTTTTACCGATAAGACCTCCAATAGATGTTTTAAAACCTCTATTTGTCTAGAATGTGTGCCAAAATAATTTGTTTGTGTAAGACCTCTGAGATCGAAAAATTTTTTTGAAAGAAAAATATGCAAAACTTGTACAGATGTTAGTTTCTATAAGTCGTCCTACAGATTATAAGAAAGTTGTTATAGGAACTAGAATGCATATAAAATAATGTCAAGTACCAGATGGAGTTATTAGATTTAATTGAATGGTTCATAATAATTCCTATGGGTTGTAGTAAGTGCTCGTAGAAGAGATTCAAACTTTGTAATTTTGACACCTCAACTCATACGGTTTCTTTGTACGGTTCATAGAAAATGTTACGGGATTTAGAAGGTTTCCATTGAAGAATTATATACTAGGTGAAATTTTGTGAATTTTAATCTATGGGTTGAATAATATATTATGCGACACGGCGATGGTTTTGTAGAAGTGAGTTGGACTTACTGGTTTTGGTACTTCATTCTACAGACCAAGAATATGGGTTTTAGGAAATATTATTGTCCGTAGAAGGTAATCGTGGAAAGTTTTTTGACTTAGAGAAGTTTTGAGACATTGGTTATATGGGCTTAGTTTGAGATCCCTAGAAAGTATGAAGGCCCATTGAAGGATTCTGTGAAAATTATTATAAAATTTAGTCTCCAGTACTTGATTCTTTGAGTCAATAATACGATCCATAGAAGTTTCTAAAACAATAGAGTGAACTCATATAACGTGCTTGATACTAACTTTCAAGCTTGCTTGAGACTTTTCATATCAGTTTATTACCTAAAATATGTCATTCCTAGACTATTCTAGGACTCAATAACTAGCAAGCAACTTTAAAATATCAATCCTTGCAATGTATGACTTGGCGTACATAAGGGGACACTTTGTACATAGATTTGATGTACCTTGAATGAACTCCTTTAAAGGATCGAGTGAGATAATTCCTTAGGAAGAAAATAACATCTCTTTGACAGGTACTGTTTGGTTGAAATGTTTTTCAATCTCTTGAACCTCAATACATTTTCAATGCGCATGAAAGGATTCTAATTCATCCTATCCATCAAAATATTAATTCAAGAATCTTAGTTTTGTATATGATTTATCAATCATTAAACAATCTTCACCAGGTTTCCAAGTTGTTCCTTCATTGATGAAGCATCAACTACAATTGATTGATTGATAGTTTTGGACGTCGGGACTCAAGAACCATTATTGTCCCCAAGCGTACCCTTGTCCTAGCTCAACTCTCAGCAAAAAAACTTCCCAACAACTTATAAACTCAAAAGTTAAACTTTATTCAATGTCTCAAAATAGATACTCAGAATATTTTAAATAAAATCACTAGCAAAAAGAGGCAACTCAAGTCTAGAACATTAACAAGTGAAAATGAAACAATCTTCTCAACTACTAGTGTCTATGAAGTCTGTAAGTACTAAGATCGATCTAGGGATAGGACCTCCAATCGTTTCAACAACTGAAAATAAAAATAAGTTATCTTATGGAAGCAAAGAGACTCACCAAAGATAACTCAAACAATTGTAGATCAGTAAAATGCATGTTCAGGACCATGATCTGTGGTATGTGCATCATGAAGTGATGCAGGCCAAATGACACCAGTGCATTGAATGAACGAGCATGTAAGGGGAACAGTAAACATTACCTGCAAGCTTGAACTGATAAACGGAAACCAAACTTACCTCAACTCAACTTGGATCAAGGATACTCAAGTGACTCAAAGATATTAAAGATCTCAGAAATACTCTACCCAGTTAAATGTATGCAACATCTAACACCTATCGCAAACACCCAACATATAATTTAACACAGTGAACATATCAATTGAAGTATTACAAAGAAAAGAATTATTACATTGATTTGGAATTTTTCTTGACTTAAAGAGATGTGGGTATATCTTCTTCATATCCTCCTCAGCCTCCCAAATACCTTGCTCAACAAATTGATTCCTCCATAAGACCTTGATCGATGCTACTTCATTGGTCATCATCTTGCAAACCGGGTGATCTAGATCTGAACGGGTACCTCCTCATAAGATAGGATATCCTTAATACCAATATTTTCAGTAGTTATTATAAGTGAAGAATCACACACACTTTTTCAACATTGATATGATACATACCAGATAGACTTTTGTCAACTCCAACTCACAGGCTACATTTTCAATCCTCTTGGATATCTTGTAAGGAACAATATACCGGGGACTGAGGTGCCCTTTATTATCAAATCTCATACTCCCTTCGTGGGTGAACCTTCAAGTAAACCCTATCATCTACCTCAAACTCTAAGTCGTTTACCCTAACACCGATATAGGATTTATGACGTCTTTGCGATGTTTTCAACATCTCTTGAATGATCTTTAGTTTATCCATATCTTGATAAACCAAATCTGGTCCTATCAACCCATCTTCACCGACCATCTAATAGGAGATGTACATCTTCTCTCATAAAGATCTTCATAAGGATCCATCTAGATCCTAGAGTGATAATTGTTGTTGTAAGTAACTCAATGAGAGGTAAGTGATCATCCAAATTTCTCCTAAAATTGATAACCTCCCTCAACATATCCTCTAAAGTTTGAATCGTATGATATGCTTGACCATCATCTTGATGATGAAAAACAGTACTCAATTTTACCTTCGATCCCAAACCTTTCCGAAATGACTTCCAGAATTGTGCAGTGAATTTCCTACCTCTATCAGAAATGATAGACACTAGAACTCCATGACTTCTGACTATTTATTGAATATACCGCCTGACATAATCTTCTGCTGAAAAGATAGTCTTTACTGGCAAGAAATTAGTTGATTTAGTCATCTGATCTACTATAACCAAAATCAAATCATGCTTCCTGTGAGAATGCGGTAAATCAGTAATGAAATCCATATTGATATCTCCACTTCCATTTCGGAAGGTCTATGTTCTAATCCATACCAGTGGGCCGGTGGTTCTCTACCTTGACTTGTTGGAAATTTGGGCTCTTAGAAATGAACTTTGCAATACACCTCTACATGTTACTCCACCAATATACTTCTCTCAAGTTACGATAAATATTTGTGGAACCAGGGTGGATAGAGTATCTAGAGATTTGAGCTTCCTTCACGATCCTCTTTTGAAGTTCATCCACCTTTAGTACACACAATCTACCTTAATACCTCAGTATACCATCTATCCCTTGTTCAAAAGCCATCAGTTTCTCCTTATGAACATTTTCTTTCAATTCAAGCAATACAAGATCTTGGTCTTGTTTCTCTTTCACTTAAGAAACTAGTGATGATTCAACCCTATTCATAACCAACACTTTATCTTCATTGGAATCCATTACCCTGACTCCCAAACGTGCAAGTTTATGCAAATATTTTTCTAACACTTTATTGCCTTCCTCAACCTACTCAAAGCATCAACCACAAAATTAGCCTCAATACTCATGTCAAAATCTTTGAGTAATTCTAACCACCTCCTCATTCTACGATTAAGATTTTTCTAACTTAATACATATTGAAAACTCCTGTAATAGGTGAACAAATAAACATGAATTCCATAGAGATAGTGACATCATTTTAAAAAGAAAACACTACAACATCAAACTCTAGATCATGGGTTGGGTGATTCCTCTCGTGAATATTAAGCTGTCTGGAAGCATAAGCTATAATTTTTCATTCTTCATTAATACATAATCCATTCCAAATTTGGACACATGAAAATACACAACAAAGCTTTGTGTACCCTCTAGTAAGGTCAACACTTGGCAATAGTTACTTGTGTTTTCAATTCCTGAATGTTTTTCTCATAAGTTTCAGACCACTGAAGCTTTGCTGTCTCCTGAGTCAACTTAGTCAACGGGGGTGAAATGGATGAGAAGCCCTCGACAAACCTTGTATAATAACCAACCAATCCCAAGAAACTTCTAATATCAGTTGGAGATTTGGGTCTAGGCTAGTTCTGCAGTGCCTCAATCTTTTGAGTGTTAACTCAAATCCCATCACCACAAATAATGTGGCCTAAGAACACCACAGACTCAAGACAAAACTCACATTTTGAAAATTTAGGATACAACTTCTTATCCTTTAGAGTTTGGAGAACTATTCTAAGATGACTTACATGGTCTTCATTATTTCTCAAATAAATTAAATTTCATTAATGAAATCAAGATAAGGCTTAAACACTTTATTCATAAGATCCATGAACGGTGAAAGAGCATAAGTCAAACTAAAAGACATGACTAGGCACTCATAATGACCATAGTGGGTCTTGAATATTTTCTTATGGATGTCACTTTCTCTTACTGTCAACTGATGATAGCCAGATCTGAGGTCTATCCTAGAAAAACAAGTAGCATCCTCAATTTGATCAAATAGATCATTAATTCTTGAAAGGGTATACTTATTCTTTATAGTAACCTTGTTCAGTTTGTGGTAATCAATACACATCCTACGTGAACCATCTTTCTTCTTCACAAATGAAACCTTTATCAAGAAAATCTTATAAGTGTTTTTTAACTCTTTCAACTCTACTAGAGCCATTCTATGTGGCGTAATAGAGATAAGATGAATATCAGGAAGAATATCTATATCAAAGTCTATTTCTCTCTTCGAAGGAACTGTGGAAAGATTATTTGGAAAGACCTCAGGAAATTGACTCTCAATTGGAACTAATTTAATGAGCGGTGTCGAAATGCTAGAGTTATTAACTTGGACTAAGTCGTAGATACACCTCTTGGAGACTAACTTCCTCCTCTTAAGGTATGAAAAAAGCCACCCTAAGGCAATAATAAACTAATTCTCCACTTAGAATCTGGCTCACTAGGAAACTAAAACTTAACTACTCGAGTTGTACAATCAATTGAGACCTAACAAGCATGAAACCAATCCATACCTAGAATAATATCAATGTCCACCATATCTAGCTCAACTTAGTCATCTATGGTGTTCTTGTGGTTGATGGAAATGGTACATTCACGACAAAATCTCTTATCTAGAATATACTCACAAACAGGTGTGGAAACACGAAAGGGCCCAAAACATTTCTAAGGAATAATATCAAACCTCATAGAAATATATGGAGTCACAAAAGATAGACTCGCACTAGGATCAAGTAAAGCATAAACAACATAAGTAAAGACTTTGATCATACCACTGACAATATCTAGTGAATTCTCTTGTTCTTGACGTCCAGTTATACCATATAGAATGTTTTATTCTCCGTCTGTCCCTAAAGTAGCTATTCTAGGTGAAACTATGTCTGGCATATCCACTAAAGAAAATTGTGCTCTATTTCTCATTACAACAACTCTGCCTATTCTTAGGACATTTTCAAGTGACCACTATGAACAAACTTAAAGCAACTTGTGGAGCCATCACAACACGTTCCTGGATGGCTCTTACCACACTTACAACACTTATTATACGGAAAAGACCAATTACCTCCTTGCGCCACACTACCTTGAGATTGCGCAGGTCTAGCTCTGAAGTTGTGAGAATTCTAGTTCATAAATTCACCATTGTTCTTTGGCGTAGGTGCATTAGGAGAAGATGGAGCATGTCCATTGGGCTTGTGTTTAAAGTATGACCGGTCGCATTAATCTTCTAAGGTCCTAACTCATTTCCTATTGTCTTAACCTTCTTGTTTCGAAACTCTTCTCTATCTCTCAGCTTATCCTCCTTAACCTACTGCACATGAATCATCTATCTTCATATGTCCATATCCCTATAAACGAAGATGTCTTTACCTCCTTGATTGACAAGCGAGAAATCTCGGAGACAAATAGACTCATCTTGCTCCTCATTTCAGCAACCATCTGCAAAGCATAGCGGGACAATTAAGTGAATTTAAAGTTGTACTCATGCACACTCATAAATTCTTGCTTAAAAAGTTAGAATTTATTTTCCTTTACCTGTCTTAGTTCATGGAGAAATGAAATGTCATGACCAAGGGGTAAACCCTAAATGTAACATGGCGTATTAGACCCCAAAATACCTAACACAAGCTAGTTTGAACATGATAACATAAAGTAAACAGAATGATGCACAAATTTTTAAAATTTTTCCATACAATATAAGTGTTTTACAAATTCAAGCAAAAGTCTAGACTTGTATCAATATAGCCATCTATACAATACTTGAATGAAATAGGGACACAACCCTTACAACATAGTCCAAAAGTAATATATAAATGAAATAATGGAGATAACATTGTTGCGCGCCTCGCTCTCTCTTCGCCGCTGCACCTCCCTCTCTATGTCCGGCGCGCCACGTTCCTCGTACCTCCGTTCTCTAACCTTTACCCCCGCTTCGCCCAATGGTTCCACTCTCGCTATTCAGCTCAGACAAAGATTTAACCCAAGCTCTGTAGCGGTGCTTATCTACACCTCCCCACCATTCCTCCCTTACAGTCGGACACGCAGCTCTCCCCTTCGGGGAAAAGTGTAGGGGGAAGAGCATGGGCGTAGTACAAAACGCAGCAAGTATGAGAGACATCATAAAACCAGGAAAATGCTAAAAAGGGCAGGGCACTTCTCATGTACAACTACGTCCCGGCTCTCTTTCTCGCGTAGCCCCTGTCCTCAACTGGTTGGCGCCTACCATTCTCTCCTCTCTCTCCCGCTTCCTTCCTGCCTTCCCCTCTCTCTGCGCTCTCTCCCCGGTAGCTCTCGCCCTGCACGCAGTGGCACATCTGTGCGGCCCCGCCCCCTCCCTCCACGCTCAGGCGGCCCTTTACCCTCTTTGCTGCTCGTGTGGCTGGCTCGCCCCTCCTCCTTGCCGCACAGAGTCTCTCGTTACCCCCCTTGTATCCGCGTGCTCATTTCTGCTACCCGGCAAGGCGAGTACCGGGCGAGTCGGGCGCTGCGTCAACACACTGCACAAAGCGCTGGGGCAAGCATGCAGAAGACCCCAGAAACCCCGACACATGCAGTAAAAACCCCGTGGGCATCATCGCAGCCTGATCAGCGGAGGGGAATCGTTAGCTTAGTTCTCATAGAGAAGGGAACCTTCAGCTTTAGTCAACAAATCATAGAAGGCAATTATAATAACAATCCATCAAAACATTCATCACATAGCACTTCCTAAACAACCTCAAGTCATAGTTGTGCAATGCATAGAAAAGACCACATAATCCCATCAATACTAAGTACCACATAGGGTCATCATGTTGATACACTCAAATTACACCTACCTAAAAGAAGTATAAGTGATATTTGTCAAATAAAGAACTCAAATTGTCGGTTGGGGCCGATCCCAGAAGGAATATGATTCATACTTAAACTTAACCCACTATATATTTGTTTAGTCAACTTATTTCCAAGACAATTAAATAGGGGAGGGGGGGGGGGGCGAGGATTTGTGTAACAAATAACTGATTGTTATTTAAGTAACAAGTGAGCAAGATTCAAACTTCGAGTTAAAAATATGAGAGAGAAGCTAGGTGTAGGTGTTCTCCATAAGCTCTTAACACGGTAATCCTAATAGTAGTAGTCCTTTCCTAGTGTTTTACGTTGAAAGTTGGTAATAATACGTATCCGATTTGATTCTTCCCGCCAAATAAGAATTCATCACTCTGCCACCGATTGGTCTGGCTACGGTGTATACTTTAACTACCCGTAATTACCTTATATTACATATTCACTCAATGTCTGACTTAGTTTCAGCCTTCAGCCTCGTACCAATTTGAGATTAGACTATTATATATATCCACGATATTCTATTGGGACTTCTTCTCTATTAAGTACCTTCTTGGTCAGACAAGTCGCAACAGTGAGTTCCAACGTGTGCACTCATTAAAAATACTTCTAAACTAGTGAATTACCAATACATGCACAAACACTATTCAACAATCACTTAATTATTATTCATACATTGTTAATAGCTCATTTGCTCTAAACTTAATGCTCATGCTCCCACAATCCTAGTTTGATTAACTACTCCTTCTAAGAAACTAATTCATGTTCTGATAATAAGAATTCATTAACTTATGTTAAGAGTAGAAGAAACCCAAAATCATAAACTGAATTTCAAAGATAAAATCTTTAACCAAAATCCAGAAATCAAATTGCCAAAGTTTGCAAGTTAATTCCCAAGAAAATATCAAGCACTAAAAGTAAACAATAATGTCTAACCCCCAAACACGAGGTTTACATAACCAAATTATAGAAAACATATACTAAATAAAAAGGGAAAAAAATCACGAAATAAACTTTCTGCATGCAGTTTTGATTGACGACTTGACCTACAGACCGTGGTCAACCTACTGTCCGTAGTTCCCCTCCGTTGGTCAACATTTTGAACTTTTTCAACAGAAGTGGAACGTCACTCTTAATATAACGATTTGATGTTTAGACACGACCATAGTTGACCTACACGGATGGGTCCTCTACATGCTCTACACTTAGGATTTTCATCAGGTACTATAGTGGCACAATCGCGGAGCACTCCCTAGACGTAATCAGCGTCTTCGTCCTCAGAAAAAAGTTAGAGTAACCGTTAGCATTCGACATTACATATCATAGGTCTAAATTATGGAAAATTTAATACTTTTACATAGTTAAGTGCAGTTACGCTTCTCACATATCATATAGGGAGTTTACATAGACTTCTCATTTACGAAGTATACATAGACTTCTCGCTTAACATAAACATATATATAAGAGTCTAAAATCTTGTATTAAATATAAACCATCTTAAAGGAGTACAACATTTGGTTATAGCCATTACAATACAATATGCCATTATAGGCACACATCAATAGTCTCAAACAACAAAGAAAGGAACAATTCTCTTTAGACATAACAAATCGTACTACGGCTAGATCGATTGCACCATCCTGGAATATTGAGGAGTCACAAATCAATATAGGAAAATTCCAAGTCTTCTAGCAAATAGCCACTAAGCACCTCAACTGCCGAAACTACATATTTGTAGATGCATACAGAATATGGGTTAGTACAACCACTTGTACTGAGTATTGATATGTCCAAATAAACCATAGAAGACATGAATGAAAAAGAATATTTCCTAAGAAAACATGCTAAGTAATTTTGAAGGCCTTTGATACAAATACAAAAGAACATACACAGTTAGATTCAACACATCATAAGAATTTACAATAAACACCCTATCATTAATCATCTATCTCAGCATTGCCATATTCCACTAGTTCATATCATTAACATATAAGACCCTTACCAACAATCCCATCCCTAGACTACAAGTGAAATGCTCATTTGAAGCCCTATAACCCCACACAACCAAGTAAACAAGAAAAGAGATCATAAGTAATGCATTTCTTCATAAGACAACATCATTAGTAGCCATTAACATATATAACAACTTAGACCAATATCATGATCATTAATGTAACCAACATCATATAAGAGTAATATCATATAGACCAACATAGATACCATGATATCATAAGTTCATAATAATAATAAGAAAAAATTCCTAGGACTTCCCTTAAGGTCAACTTGTGCCATGTGTAAGTAGAATCACATACCCCTACCTATACTAAGTAGAACCCCTTAAGTAATCCTAGTTAGAGTTCAACTTCATTAGTTCATTCATTCATTTTAATTTTGGAGTCTATCTCCTTAACCGATAATAGACTATGTGAGATAAACATGGAATTCGGTGTCATGAATCCCTACACCGCAACAAGGTGCTTTACCTGCCAAGGTAGAACTAAAACATGAACATAGCATTTTAGGTTGATCCACTGGCTAGTATTCCTATTGGGGCAACATAGTTCAAGAACTAGGAGATATGAACCTACCTCCCCACATTGGGAAGGGATACCTCTCATATCTAGTTCACTCGGTGCTAAGCTTAAGTCCCTTTTGAAATGTCTTTAAGCCTTTCTTAATCATCGTATCTTAGTTTAGGTCATAGGAGACTAACCCCCTTGTATATCATGCCATTAACTCATTTAGGTATTGTATGAGAATTCCATGTCATAACAACCCTTCATTTGTGAGACCAACACAACATAGTCATATAGTAGTAAAGCACACATGTGATTCATATTCCACATTTTATCATCATAGCCTTATCATGATCCCACAATTTAAATAACCAATACATTTCATCATATTGACCACCTCATCATTATCTTAACCTAATCATATATAATACTTCAATTGGACATTATCATCAAGTATAAGCCAACATCAATGAAGTAAAGGATTCAAAATCATAATGTCTTACAACATAGCCTTCACAAGACTCCTTCAAGATCTTCAATCAATACAACCATATTTATCAAAACATCCACTTAATAACATCATATAATAGTAATCTATACAAGAGCTAAGTCAATTGTATCATCCCTAATCAAGCAACTTCAATTCATAATCTAGGGTTAGGGGAAAAGGATTCAATCATGAATTCATCTAAGAAGTAGATCCAATCCCAAGAATACATAATCATAATCAGTCAATGAATGAAATAGAATAGTTAAAACAAGTCTAACAATCAATACATTCATCAATTTTCATCAATTCACAAGAAAGATCCAAGACTTGGGAAATGGGAAGGAACTTAGAACCACACGAATTTTTTAGATCTTCTCACATTCTGTCCAGTTGCAATGCAAAGTAATTTCACAGCCTTGACAGTTGAGGAAAAAATTTTTTCTTCTCGAGAATTTTGAGTCCTCCAAAATTCTTTCCCACTTTCCTATTTCAGACAAACCTAATCTTACGGAGATATAAAGGGACCTTTGTGGCCGCTTAGTATCCCCTTGAGGCAGAAATCATTCACCACGTAGTCCCCTTCAAGGTTACAACAATATGAAATTTTAAAAAAAAATGACGAGGCAAACATAGATCTCTTATCTCAATTTTGAGAATTTTAGGTCGAACTAGTTCACATGCATATAAATAGTAAAAGGGATAATTGAGTGATCGAGCCGACACATGTCCTGCCTACCTATATCATTCTTGAGAATTCATTCAGGTCAGCGTATTCAGTACAATAGGGATGGTAATTAAACAAATGAATTATAAGAAATAGATTAAAATATTGGAAAAATAGCCGATAATATTGAAGCTTCACACATAATATCTCTTGATAGCATCTGAGTTGATCGTTTTTGGTCATTCGGTGCCATCCATTTCTGACAAGACCAAGGCAACTCCAGATGCGAACCATGTATGGCCCTTTCCAATTTGGTTCAAATTTTCCTTTGTACTTATCCAGATGAGGAAAAGTGCGCTTAAGTACCAATTAACCAATTTCAAAATTTTTGGCTCTTAATCTTTTATGGAAAACGTAAATCATTATCTGTCGATATAGTTGACCATGACAAATGACAATCATTCTCTTCTCGTAAATCAATTTTAACTTATATATCCTTTTATGGACCCATTCGGTATAACTTAATTCAGCTTCTTTGATGATTCTTAATTAAGGTATCTCAACTTCAGCAGGTAGGGCTGCTTCTGTTCCGTATACCGACAAGTATGGGATAGCTCCAATTGACATTCTAACAGTCGTTGGATAACCCAACAAAGCATACGACAACATCTCATACTAACCTCAATCATTGCCGATTATTTTCCTTAAAATCTTCTTGATGTTTCTGTTGGCATCCGCTATAGCTCCATTCATTTATGGATGATAAGTGCTTGAGTTTTGGTGAGTAGTCTTGAACTGATCACATATATATCTCATCAATTAACTATTGAGATTTGCTACATTATCAGTAATGATGTATTCTAGCACTCCAAACCTGCATATCAGATCGTTGCGGACAAAATCAGCTACAACTTTCTTGGTTATCGACTTGTACGAAGCTTCTTCTATCAACATGGTTAACTTGTCAATGGAAACCAATATATATGTTTTTGTAAGAGGCGGCTGGCTCTATTGGACCAATAACATCTATTCCCCAAGCTACAAATGGCCAATGAACTCATAACGTTGAGTTTTTGAGGTTGAACTCATATGAAATCACCATGCAATTGACATTTATAACATTTATGCACAAACTTTCTACAATCATGCTCCATAGTCATCCAAAAATAACTGGCTCGTAAGATCTTCCTTGCTAGAGCAAGTTCATTCATGTGCGTACCACAGACTCTAACATGTATTTGTTCAAGAAGCTTTGCAGCTTTGACAACATCAACACATCTGAGAAGACCTAACTCTGATGCTTTCTTATAATTGGTTTTTCACTAATGAAATTGAACCATACAGCGTATCACTTTGCTAGAGGATGTTGCACTCGAGATAAATCTCGGTTCTCAAATACTTCTTTATATCAAAATACCACGGAAAACCGTATGTTTCTGCTTGAACATGTGAACAATGGACTGGATATTCTTTCAACTCTATATCCAGAAGATCAATACAATAAGTATCTGCATGTTTAATCATTGAGGCGATGGTGGCAAGAGCACCAGCTAGCTCATTCTTTGTTTTGGGAGTGTGTCTGAATTCAATCTTGCAAAATCTTCTACACAACTTCTGTATATACACATATAATGTGATCATCAGGCACTTCACAACCCATTCTCCTTGAACATAATGAATCAACAAATCTGAATCTCCAATAACCAGGAGCTCATGAACATTCATATCAATGGCCATATTCAAACCAAGAATGCATGGTTCATATTCGTCCATGTTGTTCGTGCAATTAAATTAGAGTGTAGCTGCCATAGAATAGTGTTGACCGGATTCTGATACTAAGACCGCTCCAATACCTCTTCCTTGGTGATTTCTCGCTCTGCCAAAGAATACCTCCAACCAGGGTATGCTTCAGAAATATCCTCACCCATAAATGATACCTCTTCATCGGGGCAATACGTCTTAAGTAGTTTATACTCCTCATAGACTAGATTTTCCGCGAAATGATCATCCAAGGCTCGTTCTTTTATCGCCTTATGGTTCACATACACAATATCAAATTTACAAAAAAAAAACAGCTGCCATTTAGCCAAATTTCCGATCGGTATCACTTTCTAGAAAATATACTTAAGCGGGTCCATTCTGGAAATGAGGTACGTGGTATAAAAATACAAATAATGCCTCAATTTCTGAGCAATACAAGTCAAAGTGCAACACTTTCTCTCTAAAAGAGTATATTGAGCCTCGTAGGGAGTGAATTTCTTGATCAAATAATAAATAGCTCGCTCTTTCTTCCCTGTCTTGTTATGTTGACCAAGCACACACCCAAATGCGTTATTTGAGACAGAAAAATATAACAACACTCGACTCCAACCAAAAGTGGTGGTTTGGACAAAGTAATTCTTGATGCATACAAAGCGGTCTGACCTTATTCTGCCCACTTTTTAACGCATCTTTCTTTAATAAATTGAAGATAGGATCACATACCACGATAGATTGAGCTATGAAACGACTAATGTAGTTCAATATTCCCAAGAGATTTCATCACTTCTTTCTTCATCTTCGTGAGAGGTAACTCTTAAATTACGTTGATCTTGGAAGTTTCAAGTTCAATGCCCCTTTTTCTGACTATAAATCCCACTAGCTTTACGGATGGCACCCCAAAAGCGTGCACTTGGCAGGGTTTAACTACAAGTTGTAATGACGCAGGCGATCAAAGAATTTTCTCAAATGAGTGAAGTTGTCCTAACTTTCGTGATACTTTATTATGACATCATTTATGTATACCTCGATCTCTTTGTGAATCATGTTATGAAAGATAGTTGTCATACCCTCATGTAAGTAGCACCGACATTTTTGAAACCAAAGGTGTCACCATATAATGATATACACCCCAAGGCGTAATGAAGGTTGTCTTCTATGAATCTTCTTCATCTATCATGATCTGGTGATAGCCCGCGTTACAATCCATAAACGACTGCATTTCATGGTTAGCATAGTTATCAATCAGAATGTGAATGTTTGGCAGCGGAAAATTAACTTTTTGGCTTGCTTTGTTGAGATCCTTGTAATCAACACAAATTCTAATCTTTCTATTTTTCTTGGCGACTGGAACAACAGTGGCCAACGAGGTCGCATACTGTGTCACTTCCACTAATTGAGACTCAATTTTTTTGGTAGTCTATTTATTAATTTTAAAACTTAACTCGGGCTTAAACTTTCGATTCTTTTGTTTTATTGGACTGAAACCTGGATTAATTGGCAATTTATGGGAAAGCACATCGTACTCAACCCTAGCCACTGTAAACCCAGACAAATTCATCAATATATTCACTAACAAAAAATGTTCCCCTTCCTTTAGCTTCGTTAGATGACATAATTTGACCTCTTGACGCACTCCCTTCTCCAAGATCTAAGTGTTTCTCATTTTATTGAAATTGGTTATGTTGATTCTCAAACTGCTGAAACTCCTTAGCGACATATTCTTGTACATCATTATCTTCTTCATATTCTTCACCTTCGTCATCCACTTGCCTAATTTTATTGATTTGGCTCTTGACATGACATGACATTTGCAGGTTTTAAATTAATATTATTGAAATCGTAAACAGACAAAGTGAGGAGAGTAAATATAACAAATAAGTAAATAAGAAATTTTTTTATAAAAGAGGCTTTCATTCAAATTGCAACAGAAACTCAAACATTATCCATGGTGAAGGGAAAAAACTGCAAAATGGTGGGTCTAGGGACTCTTTCTGACTACCATCGATTTTCAAAACAGGCATAAACATATGTCCTTTCTACCAATATGTTTAGGGAATCAAGAGTGGCATGGAGGTCCATTTCTATATTTGCTCCCTAGGCTTGACATTGAGGATGTCGGACGTCTCGACCTCATTCTCTATGACAACATCAATTTCTTCAAAAAGGTCCCATATTCCTTCCCCAAGGCCATCATAATCGGCATACTCTTGGACAGGCAAATAACTTGTACCAATGAGGAATTGGCCTAGCCAACGCTTCATCAACAATCTTGCTCTACATCTCTGCTTCATCATCTGTGGGGATGTACCCCAAACCAACCTTTGCTCCTTTGGCGAAAACTGGATATGCTTGATAATCCCTTGGAAATTCCTTCCCAATCCAAAACCTTGTTCAAAACCACTCTGAATCATCACTATAGCAATCATTTTGTATACAGAAGGCATAATAGGATGTGAAGCTAAATCGTCATCTGTGGCATTTACCAGCTCTACCGTGTAGAAATCACAACCTTGAGAAACTTCATCGACGATCAATGAATACTCATCAAAATGAATTCTTTCACTATGAATGACTAATTCTTGCTCTTTCTAGAAAAATATCATTAGCTGGTGAAGGGTAGAAGGCGCAACCCCAACCATGTGGATGAACGACCTTCCAAAAAGAAGGTTTTAGCTAGTGCTAATGTCCAATACCTGAAACTCCACATTCAACTTTGCAGGACCTATCAGAATGATCAAGTTTACTTCTACCAACGAGTATCTTTTCACCCCATCAAAAGACCTCACATTGACTTTGTTATGTTGAAGCTTATCCATGTCAAATTTAAGCAGCCTCAGAGTCGGTATTAGGCAAATGTTGAGACTGGATCCATCATCTGCCAAGACTCAATTTATTTGCTTGTATCGGCATGTAATGGTGACATATACACCATTGTTGTGCATATTCCCTTTGAAGGGTAACTCTTCATCACAGTAGCTGATTGGATGTCCTCGAACGACTTGGATGATCATGGCTGCATTCTTGTTACTACTGGTGCCCACGGGCATATATATGTCATCCGAATATTTCATCAAGTCTTGCCTATGCAGCTGTGAACTCATCAATAAATCCCACAGAGAAATCTGAGTCAGAGTCTTTGCTAAATACTTTACAATGGAATAGTATTTTGGCTACATTTTTCTCTAAATTTATTCAGCCTCGGTTTTACTTATAATCCTGTGTGCTTGGTACTTTTTCTGTCCTCCATGAACCAACTCCTCCTGCGTATAAATTCTACCAGACCTAGTCATACCTTAAGCAGAAGCAGTTTCTATTAAAAACTGTGGTCGAGTAGGAGTTTCTAATGGCAACAACCTTCTCGGGTGTCAGAATCATAAACTTTTTCTTCTCTTTGATGCTCAATGAAGTCACGGCCCTTTCCAGTTCATCATGAACAATCGAAATTGTCGTCTTTGTTATGCATCAATCATCATATGCCTCTATCATATTGAATATTATGCCCATATCTTTGGGAAGAGGATTATTGTTTATGTTGGGCGCGACTATCTGGAGGGAGACCACCTTCTGGTCGATCAAATCTTGGTTTTGGTGCTTGATTTTCATACAATCCTCAGTATCATGCCCAATGTTATAGGAATAATATGCACAATTCTAATTAGGTCTGTAAAATCTGGAGCTGGTATCCATTGTCTTGGGCCCTACTGGATGGATATATCCTGCAGTAGTTAATCATTCGAACAACTTTGTTCAACTTTTGATGAGTGGAGTAAAAGTTCTGGCGGGTTTTTTCTCAAATCTGGGATGACAAGGATCGTAGTTTCCTTGTTAAGGAGGAGGCATCTAATGATAATTTTGGACATTAGGACGGGGAGCTTGATATCTTGGGTAGAGATTAGTTTGGTAATTTGGAAATGGAACATGGTAGTTCGGGGGGGAGTTATGGTAAACTGGAGTTGGGGCTTGATATGTCTGGGTAGGCATTTGATAATTTGACTGCATGTTTGCATTGTTGGGAGCAATACCTCGGCAATGATGAAATTGAGTTTGGTAAGCTTGAGGGGAATTTCTGCAGATGGGAAGTAGAGTTTGATAATTGGGAGGGGGAGTATTTTGGAAAGTGGGAGGAGGAGTACTTTGATAATTTGGGGGAGGGGTACTTTGATAATCAACTTGTGTATAATGAGCCTCGTACGAACTATTTGAAAGTAAAAAACGACCTTTGTATGATGATGATCTACTTGGGGTCTTCTTCCCCTCATAAGAGACAACAAACACATCTTCACTTTTCTATTCAACAAACCTGAGGATCCAGGCGAGGAAGTAACACAAGTAATCTTCCCAGTTCCTAATACATCCTCGATAGTCTCAGCTACCTTAACTATCTTAGCAGACTTTGCTATAATGAGCAACATGATTCTGTTGTAGTACTCGAGTTCTTGAACCCGCACAAATACCTCAACAACTTCCTTTACAGACATATAAGGCCAAACTCTGGCTTCCTCCTTTCGCCATCTATAAAACTCTATGTAGCTTTCGTTCATCTTTTCTAAGGAATAACAATCAGGGATAATCTCCACGTTGTAAGCAAATCATTTAATGAAGTCCTTAGCTAGGGCATTCCAGTTTGGCCACTGCCATGTTTTCGTGGGATATAAACCGCTCGAGAGCCTCTGCGCTCAGACTTTGGCTAAAGAGCCGCATCAGTGTAACTTCATCTCTCCCAACTCTCACGAGCTGGTCACAGTAAGCCCTTAAATACTCTAAGGGATTCCCTATTCCTCCAAAAGTGTCAAATTTTGGCATCTTGAATCCTTCTGGGAGGTCCAAATTTGGATGAATGCATAGATTCTCATAGTTCAAACTAGCGACTTCAGGAATGCACTACAGCTCCTTCATTGCCTTTCGAATCTCCTCTTTTATGTCCACCTTCACGGCCTATTCTTTTGATCTCCACTCATTTTGTTTCTCTTAATAGTAGTCGACCTCATAACCATTCACGTCATGCTCATTTGGAACGAGAATTCGAGAAGTGGTTATAGGGGTAAAGATGGGGCTACGGACAGACTTGGGGTATTTTGACTGGTTTGGTAGTTTTGAGGGTATGATTGGGGATTAGTGTGTTGATTTTAGTGATGGAGGGATGTTTGGGGATTGACTATGTTTTAGTTTTGTAGGGTGATATACCGTAGTTTCACAGTATAATTATACTTTTTCCTTAAGTTTAGTGTGTCCAAAAGCCTTTTGTGCTAATTTTTATATAAGTTTCTCTTTGTTTGCAGGAAATCCTGTCCAAAGCTTGAATGCGAGATTTGAGAGAAGAAATGCCGAAGACCCACCTACGAGCTTATAAGCGGTCCGTCGTGCTTTGGACTGTCCGTAGGTGAAGCGTAAGTGAAGATGCTGAAGGAAAGATGGGGGAATCTGACCAAGTGTGGGTTAACGAAGCTTGTGACGGTCCGTCGTGTCTATGACGGTCCGTCCTCAGGTTGGCATGAAGTTCAGAGCAGTGATCCCATACCAATAATTCCATAGTTGAAGTGTTTTGCAAACGAAGGCCCCGCGGAACGTTGTGCCTATGATATCTGTCCATACTTCCGTCGAGGTAATGAATAATGCCTTCAGAAGAAATTGCATAAGTACTGGACTACGGTGTCCCGGACGGTCCGTCGTTACCACACGATCCGTCGCGAGGTCCTAACACCGCTCGTTGTGGCATATTTCCAGCAGATAGAGTCCTTGTTTAATTAGGGTTTTTTATTTTTATTATAACTATTCGAAAAACCTCTTTTGGGGGTTAGACTCTGAGATTGTTAGACTCTTAGATTGTTAAACTCCCGTATTGGTAAACATTGTAATTGTGGATTCTTCATAATCATTAAACTTTTTGTTGGATTGATTGATTACTTGAGATTTCCTGCAAGTGAGTTTTGGTTGATTAATCAAGCAAGCTTTTGGAATTTACTCTTTCTCATTGAGTAAGTACATGAACCTCTTATTTAATATACTTGAATCTTGTTTTATGGCTATGATAACTACACTCTAACGTAGGTTGTGGGAACCATAGGAAAATAATGAGAAAACCCTAACTCAAATAACAATTCTAGAATGTGTCTTTCATTTATTAATAATTCTTTCGCTTAGAGTCTTGTTTAAAAACGGATGCCAAAATTAGAACTCTCCTTAATGCTACTTTCCGGACAGGAAGGTCGATACTAAACTAGAAAAGAATTTATTAACATAGAATTTAGTGGTATACTATCATAGGCTATTATTGAATTGGTACAAGGAAATAACTCGGTCAATTCTCGAATACGATGCTTACTATGATGTAGGATAAGGGTTAGGATACCACACACGTAGCTGACCAAGCTCGTAGTGAAGATTCTCAGATGCCGGACCAAGGATTTATAAAATACATAACTTGTCACTTTGCATGAAAGATATAGAAGAATTGTTATACTTGAATTATCAAGTATGAACTGTGGGGAACCGTAAACCCTAGTTACTTTGATAATTTTGGTAAAATCCAACTGTCACGTGTGAAAGTGTTCTCTTCAATTCGTTATTTATTTTAACTCATTTAGAAATAGAAACCAACCCCCCTTTTTATGTTTTTTTTACTTTCCAGCAGTCTTGACCAAAATATGTAATAGCAGTTTGAAGTTAAGTCTATACTCATGTTCCCCTTGTTTGAAACCATCCCAACCTCACTAGTTGGGTTTATTTACTTGACATGACCGCTTTACTTCTTATTTGAGAAGTAAGTTTGAGAGTATCATGGGGGTGGAGTGGATTGGTGAATGGCATTTTGAGGTGGATGTGCCATTTGAGGATTATTATTCTGAGGAGGGTGTGGGTTCTGGTAAGAGGCTGAGGCTTATTAAGGATTTTGCAAGGTTAAGTCGAGAACTAAGGGATTCTGAGCAGGAGTGGACGGTGGGTTCTGAGCTTGTTCCATGTTTGAAGAGGGAAAAGTACATCGGAAGCCTTCCATCTGTCGAAACATTGGCAGCAAAAATGCGCTGGAGGCGAATCTTGTCATCTCTGCATTTCAACCCTCATTTCGGCAATCTGCTGAAATAGCTGCATGATTAGTTCATTTTTTATCTGGGATGGTAGGTTGATCCACCACAACGTTGGTCAAGCTGATTTCTTCACTGTTATCATGCATCGTTGCTTTTCCCTATCTTGAACTTTGACTAGAAAAGGAATCTACAGGCCTTTAGATTTTGTGAAGTAAGGATGATCAGCCAACTTATCGACACAGACCAGCTTTAAGTATTTGCGAAGGAAAAACAATTCAAAGGAAAATTAGTTAGTTTAAGTTCAAAATATCACATAGAGAGCAAGTAAACACACAAAAGTTGCTTTGTTTGAAACATGCTAACGCACGAGAAAGGGGGACTAAATTTTGAACAAGCAGGAGTTTGATCGTATTTAAAATTGGGATTATCTCAAAAATGTTAAATCTTATTGAGCTTAGGTCTTCTTGTTGCATCTCTTTCGATATCTGTTGATCTGAAGCTCATATTTCCTTGTAGAATGATGGGGGAGAATGAGAATTTTGAAGAATAGGGGCCGGGCCTTGAAAGGCTGCCTATGTATCTTACAAGGAGAATTCAGGACCTACGTTGTACGAATACAAAAAGAAATTGAAAAACAAATAATAGAGCTTCTACAGACAAAGGTGGGTCCATCTCAGCCATGCTTCTTCATGCAGTTGCATTAGTTACGGGGAACAAACTTAACTTGAATCTTTCCCATGTTGACTAGGATTCCATGTTGTGGCGAAATGCAAGGAATTTTTCAATGCTATGATCAGTGGCCTGGTGATATGGGCAACGGTTTTGTACTTCGCTTCCCAAGAAATATAATACTCCCACGTCCTTACGGGGAGGGACAACGACTCCGTTTCAAACCAAATGTGTGTAGACTTCAAACATTATTTTATTCAAAGGAGTGAGAGAAACGGTAGAACCCACTCTTCACAGTAACGGGTATGTCGAGCCTTGGTTCATCACAGGCAATGATAATGTTGTCACCCCACATATTAGTGACACTATCCATATCGAACTGGTAGTGAACCACATTCTTAAACTCCACGCACTTCTCTATCGTGTGCCATTTCTAGTTAGGATGACATTCACAGGTCTGGCAGATGTCCTCCGATCAAATTTTTGAAAAATCTCTCCCAATAGGCTTCATCATACGCTCAGCCTGAAAGCAGCTTGTAAATGAAGGCACACAAAATGACTTCCATCCCTTTTTGATATTTTTAATATATTATTCGATAATGACTTTCTAGTCTCCCTCTGCCATACGTCCTTTGAAAGAAGGTTTGCAGGCAATCGTTTCCTCAAAATCTTCTTTAAAATCCTTTAACTTAATGTTTAGAGGGGCAAATAGTGTGTCGTATAGGTACTTTCCGTGCAGCCTTCGCATGTCGATCATTTCTTCGTCTGGGATAACGCTTTTCAATGTCTTAGCCGCCAACTCCTCTTCTAGTGGCGAGTTTGAAGCTTTAATGGCTGCAGCGGCGATCTCTATTTCGAAACTCTTCACTATAGTTTCATAGATACCCTATTCAAGAAACTGTAATTCCTCTTCGCTTGGTTCAATCTTTATAATCTTTGTTTTATCCATAGCGGTGATTTTACCTTTCTTGAGATAACAGAGTAATGTATAGGATTTGGGTGCTGGGAATTTACTTTTTTATTGATAAACCTAAGACTCAAGAAGTTTGGTCGTACATTTTGTAATGGTGACTTGTATATACTTTTTCAAATTTTTTTTTGAAAAGGAGTGGATTAGCGATGAAGATACAATGCAACATATCGCATAAACAGTTAAAAGCACATATGTCATGTCCTAAACATGCATGTGGCCCTTTTGTGACAAGGGTAGACTTAGCAATTTGAAGGATGTTATTGTCATTTAAATATAAAAATTGTTGCATCCCCAAAAATAAGATTCACAAATAATTAGAGAATTTGTTACAGCTCTTAACAAAAAGGAATACATTTTGCGGGAAAGTGAATAAATTGCAAATGAAATAAAAATCAATCCCACACAGGGGAATAAGATAACTAAAATTCTAAAGGTCCCGCTCTTACTCTTACTTTTTCTACTTCTTCGCGGATGAGGTATTTTCTTGTCACCACATGCGGCTCGGAAACACAGGTTTGGAATATTGCGGCATGGCTCGAAGAGTGTCAAGTTGTTCATCCAAAGTTGTGTATAGACGCATCAGTCAGGCCCTTGAATTGGTTAACTCTTGTGAGACGAAAGCTAAGGTGTATAGGCTTACAAACTCTTTGTATTGGAACTCATGTTCCCTACGTAGGTATCTTTCTCCCTGCGCTGGAATTCTTACTCTTTCTTCTGAAACTTTTGTTCTCTTCGATCCCACTCCTGTTGGAACTGGTAAGTTTGGATTTGTTGCCTTACTTGGACATCTTCAATTTCTTGTCCCATGTGAGGTATCAAGTTCGCTATACCACACAAATTATCTTGTAACCACTTGTTGTATTCATCAATGTACCCAACTTTATACCTTTTTCATCCATTCTTTTTCATGTTGACCTGCCTGGCCCATTCCTGGAGAACGGTCTTAGCGAAAGGTATCTTATCACAGCAGTTGTAAACAATTACTAAAGAGCTAGCATCCCCTTGGATTAGTAAAATTTGTTTTCTACTAAGTTGCCGCATTACCCTGCTTGTTTGTATGGTGGCATTCCCCTAATGCTTGGAAGGATTTAAAAAGGATGTTTATCTCCCTGAAACGCTATTTTTTCTATCATAAAGTCTTCGATCATCCATTGTATGTCTCCTTTTTTAAAATCGTAGAACACTTTCAACCATGCATCTCTCATGGTGTGAATAGGGAACTTGTGAATGATCATACGAAACTCGTAGTTATCGAGGGGACTCATCTGAGTTGGCTTGGACAACTCCTATTTTTTAGTACCTTCTTTTTACACAGGTATTCAATCATTCACCACTGAAGCAAAATGTTGCACCCTTGAAAAAATGGAAACCCATTCTTGCATGAACTTAGAGATCGATAGATGTCAGCTAAAATAACTGGGCCAGATTGCAGTGTTTCTTTACATGTTCTTCTTTACCCATCCCTCTGAAGATAGCGTCTACAACCATAACAATCCGAGTATCAATCGCATTCCCTACATCCTAAGGAAATACAATCATTCCCAAGAAGCATAAAGGGAACGCGATAGTATGAGTCTTTCTGTAGGTTCTATGATCAAGGAACACGTATGGAAATATTCTGAAATAACCATCATTCAAAGAATCTCATAAGCAGTACGCTTTGCGTGTCTTGCCAGTCCGCATTCACTAGTAGTAGCATGTTTTTTAGTTCTAGAATAGTTGGCTTGTCCGAAAGCAGGATGTGATGATCTAGATGCTTTGTCCTCTTACGACACATTTCAATAGAGTCAAGGCAATATTTTATATCTTCTAGGGTCGGCATTATTTCGACATCCCCAAATAAAAAAAAACATTATTTTTGTGCTAAAACCGAGTGATCACCTCAATATATGTGGGACAAACTTTGAAATCCATTATCGAAGGGAGGTGACCCAAGTGGACCGAAATATTCTCTTTTGACACTCTGTGAGGTTTCCCATATACACGAAAAAGATCGGGTGTCTTGGTGACCATTTTGAAACTCAGGAATTGCTACGACATCTATAAAAACATAAAAGATTTAGATGCCACCCCCTTAAAACACAACATTTTGTCAAATAACGCAAACATCCTTCAAACACATATAGGTATGATCGTCCGTTCGGGTCGTGGGCCCTTTGGACTCAAGGTGGTCTCTCTAATGGGCCCAACAAGCCTTGGGTGTTAGTTCATCTTAGGCTAATGCTCTAAATATCAGGATTTGGTTTTTGTTTATTATAGTTTGACTAAGAGCGAGGTTTGTTTATAGTAGAATGGTGACCCCAGGGTACTAATTAGGTTGGGACAGTTAACGACCATTGACTATCAAATATCCAACTACATTTGTCGTAGTGCCCCAAGAACAATTTTGTTAATGAACGACTGTGAACCCGCATAATCTCCCTTTGAGTGATAAATAAAATAGTTATCGTTTGATGGAATATTATATGTCATGAAATGCAAGAGTTTTATAATATAATAAATAAGACAAATAAATAGTTTAAACACACAAGGACATACAAGTTGATTTTAAGGTTAGAATCATTCAAATCATCATTAGAGTTGCCATTTTGTTTTATTTAGGAAAAAAGATTTATAGTTTTTTTATATTTTATTTTAGAGTCGCCGCTCAATTTTAGGAAAATTTAGAAACCTTTGTTTTCAAAAGACTTAAACAATAAACCTAGTGAAAACTTCAAAGGGGATTCGGGGGTTAAATTATTAATTTGGAAGGTTTTACGGCACCTAAAACATTCACTAACTTGTGTTTATCCGACAACTAATTTGTTTGGCAAAAAATGTTCCGATTTAATCTTGAGTTAAAAAAAAATTTCGGAAACTTTTAGAAAACATATCCAACTCTCTAAGTGAAATTTTGACTTGCAAGATTTATTTCTTAGATTCGTTTGAAGTTGATTGATTTAGTTCGAATAGTTAAAACAGAGTAGACCTTGTGGGGATTTGAATATTTAACCCTAAGACCAACAATAATTAAATAACTATCAGATAAACCACAAAGTAAAAGGGAGAGAGAGGGGTAGTTGGGTCTAGATTCGGTTTCTGTCTGCCTAACCGATATTCGGACCCCTTTCATTTTGTACTTCTACTACACTAACAAGATAACAATAAGACAAAAAGGTCTTAGGCCCAAAAGTAACAATATACAATATTAAACAAAATAAAGGTAGGCCTCTAGCCCAATCCCTTTGAAATTCTTCAACTTGCTTCATGATATCTCAGCTTCACGAACTACTCATCCATTTTATGGGCTGATTGACTCGGGTAAAATAGTTAAACTTGAAGGCTCTCTTGAAATGCGGGAAAAGGAGTTCATGGTGAACTTAGATAAATTTACATACAACGAAAGGAAAAAGGAACATTAGTAGTTGATCTAGATCAAACCAAATTTTTCGAAGCAAGTAAATACACATTTGAACATGCATTAGAAAATAACAATTTGATCTTATAGGGTAAATAAGGCAATAAACATGGAAATGGGATCAATATCATTCAAACCTTAGTCCAAAACAGAGAGCTAACATATAATTGATTTAAGGGCGTCTGAAGATAACTATGTATATATTTTACTAGCTGAGACTGATTGGCAAGAAAATAGGCTAATGTGTTCATCATATATGAATTGGAACTTAATGAAGGTTAGGAGAGACCGATTCTAAAAATAAAGGGTCATGCTAAGTGAATACTAAATCTGACATAATGACAAGCAAGGTAACTTAAATAAAATTCTATCAGTTTATTTTCTAAACCAACAGTAGATAAAAACATAAAAGATAGATATTATTTTTTTCGTAAGATCAAGCAAAGTAGTAAGTAACCTATGTGATATTAAAATGAACCCAAATACATTAACATACAAAAATTATCGGAATGATATGTACAAAGCAAGAAAATAATCCGCATAGTTCTTAAACTTGAATACGTAAGGATTTTAGCAATATAACTACTTCAAGTAAGGAAAATGGAAGATAAAATAAGTGTAGTGACAAAACATCATGACAAAGCCAAAAAAACTAAGTTTAGAGGCATCCAATGTCTGATGGAAAACACTCCAAACAGATGAGTAGAGGGAACATAATAAGATTTAAACAAACAAATAATACAATTAAAAAAATGGAAAAGAAATAGGACCTGATTATGTTATTAATAATGAGCTTAACGCTACCAGAAAGTCGCCCAAACACACACAAACTCATTGAACCAAAGCTTGAAATATGCTAAGGAGAATATCTATTAGGACGAGCTAAGTAAAAAGGAATTATAAACATAGACATGGTGAAAACGGTCAAAGATCAGACTCAAGAGCAGAAGGTATTGACTAATAACAAAATCGAGCTAAGATACGTCACCGAGCTAACTAATTTTAAGGACATAAGTAGATACCGCAAGGAGATGAACTGAAGGACAAAGAATTCCGGCATCTAAAAATATAAAAGGAAACTATTCAAGGTCAAAGTAGAGAAAACAATAAGAAACCAAACACACATATCCATACTTAATCTAACAAATCATCAAGATAATTTCGAACTAGACATGAAGAACTCCGGCGAACACCTAAACAAAGAATAATATAGAGCAACTAGACGTTTAAAGAGCAAAACTAAAATAACATTTTTACCTTCTTGCAAACAGCGAATAAGGACAGAGCGAGTGAAGGGGAAATCTTCCTACCATGAAAACTCGACTACGAACAATGACCAACGTTCGCAGCCAAAAATTAAATCTAAACACGAAAAAAATGTATCTTCAACTTTCAAAGATTATTTAACGTATTTCGCTTGAGTTTCTTTGTATTTTCTTGCAATGTGAAAATCCAAAAAGAAATTCTCCCTCCAGAGAAAACACGAGTTTCTATATATAAAGGGAATCCTAGGTTTGTATTTTTGGGAGGAAAATGGATGAAAATCCATAAGAAAAAAGACCAATTTCAAATTCAAACCTTCAAAAATCATTGACCAATTTGGGAATAGTGCTTTTCTCTAAGACTTTAACTTTCTTCCAGAAGAGGAAAGGAGGGAGAAATGGCTAGATTTTCTCCATTTTCCTTGGGACGAGACGTGTCTTGATCTCAAGATCCCAAGGACAAAAGCGTGCTCCTTTTGCTGTTGGCGTCGTGCCACTGTCGAGGAAATGGAAGAAAACGACGACAAACACAGGGTAGTTGAACGCATTTGAATTTTTGTTGGTTTTCACTACTCTCCATTATCCTTGAGTTCTTGTTATCGTGAAAGGAGAAACGATATCACTGGGTTTCTTTAAGGGTTATGTTGGTCCGGGTCGGGGAACATAAGGGATTGGGATGTAAATAAATGGTTTGCTGAAAAGGGAAATTTTGGAGATGGGCTGACGGATATAAATTAGGAGTAAGGTCTAAAATTCAGACCTTCGATGGGTTTAAATTAGGGTAACGAAATGAATTAAACCAAATCAAATTTACAATTTTAGCCAAATCAAATTCAATTGACCAATTTAGTTGAAATTAGATGACACTAAATTAATACAAGTCAATCAATGAGCTTCTTAACTTCGTGAAATAGAATAATTGACTCAATTTTAAGGTAAATAATTTAAAATCTAAACTATTATATAACTAAATTAATTAATCAAATGTTTAACAAAATCTTTTTGAGACGGTTTACTAATAATTACAAATTATATTAATCATATGCAAGATTATATAAAATAGATAAATAATTTTAAAATGCAAAATAGCGACAAAACCATTTAAAAATAATTTTAAAAATATTTTCAAATTCTATAAAGTAATTTCTTTCAAATCATTTGTGATTTGAGAAGCTCAATGATTAGTTTGAATCGGGGAGGGTAAAATTGAGTGTCAACAGGTATTGCTCCCTTATACCCTTTATTAGGCACGTAGGTCCACTCCAATCGCCTTCCCAAGAACAATCCTTTAGATACCCTTTTTGAGACCATCGTAGCACCACTTGCACTATACTAGTTCAAGTTACTAGCTCACCAGACGTTGTGGTTATTTCTTGACATTTTTGGTCTAACACTTCCGAATAGTTTTAATACATTAATTTAGGCGTAGAAATATGGTTTTAAGGCTAGGTTCATCATGTGAGACTCTAGAACAAGTCATCGACTTTCAGAGTGTTACATGGAGCATGAATTTCTATGAATCATTTGATTAATGTGCAAGATAACATGTGGGTCGACCTACAATCCATCACTTGCATTTGTGGTTCCACACTTAGTCAGACTTCCCTGATGCCATCTAAACCACCCATCAACGGGCCATTAAAGGACCTATAGTCCATAGGTGACATCTGTGGGTGGCTTCTTCTGCCATATTTCATCGTCATCTCACTCTACAATGTCAAAGCCTATTTTCTGCAAACATGATAACAAACACATTATTTCAAATACAAATGGCCTTAAACACACACAAATCTTCAGTGAAATGTATATAAAACATAGTAAACTCGACGGTATATCAGCACTCACAACTTCTTCATGTTGTTTGTCCTCAAGGGACACACTAACACTCTGAATGATACTTATGTAGAAGCATACATACAAACTCAAGCAATCATATGACTATTTCGATCTATTCCATTTTCTCTATGCAAATCTTTTGTCTTAGACTCAACAAATCAACTCATACAGATCAAAACATGACATAGATTGATCATCAACCACCACAATATACAATATTCACAATCACTTAGGGATCAATTGTCTAACAATGCAAATAGTGCCCTCACTTCAAAATAAATCCTTTTCCACTCAGAAGAAATATGACTTTCAAGTTTTTAGGATCCGTTCAACACTCACGCTCAGAAGTAGATGACTTCAAAGTACAGAAGGGACTCAATAGGCTGCCCTTATTTAATTTCCTTAGACTCTCTCCCAACTAATGCCTAGGATTCACTATAGGACTTTCATAGCCTGTAACGTAGGATCAAAGTTAGGTGTGGTACATTTGTGTACATTTTAGTGACTTTCTTCCCTCCTTGACAATACATTGGGTTTTAAACTATTTTTTCAACCAATTTATTCACATCGTTTCATCTTAGTGATGTGACTTTTTACTTAGCGACTTTTATTTTTCACTTTCTTCTTTTTCTTTCACTTTTATTTTCTTTATTTCTTTCAGAACTGTTGTTTATCATAGATTTTCCTATTTTGCACACAGTCACATATTTTTCTATTTAGTTTCTCCCTTCAACACACCACTCTTTTCATACCCTTTTTCTTCCAGATTCTTTTTTCACAGCCACCCTCAAGTTATGTGTTTAGCATGAGTTGACGTGCACAATATTCAATGTCGAAACAGGGCCAAGATCAATATAACTTCTTAAATTATCCACCCTCTGCCCAGGCTTTTGGCCTAATTTAAGGTGCACGTGTTTAAGGAGGTAAGACGGCCAACACAACTATTTTCAAGAAGGTGAGTTAAGTGAATCAAAAGAAATGGTCTATTTTATGCTTAAACATTTTATCAAAGAGAAAATTGATTTCGTTTGGTTGTATCATTCTAGGCTTCAGTGGCTTAATTTGAAAAAGGGTTTGTGATCACTTCCCAACTTCTAGCCTAGACAATCTTAATAGTACCAATGGGACAAGTTTTGAATTGGCACTTATTTTCTAAACATTCAACTTTTCTCACACACTCTTGGCACAATGTTTCATTATCATATTAGCAGATTACCCATTTTAAGATATAGCTTAAGTCATGAAGTCAAATTAGTTTCAATCATGTCTTCTAGCACATTCGAATTATCAAGCCTACACATGTAGAAAATTTCATCATTTTTGGATAGGGATCATTATTTCATGCTTTTTATGCCATAATGCTTTCATTTTTATACTTACTCCTGCACATACATTCCTAAACATGTCGGTGCAACAGAAATTAAATTAGTCTCGTGGGGGAAAGAACACATGCAAAAGAAATCCAAGAGAGGATTATGAGTTCAGTTACTGAGACTTCACCCTGCCACTAACAATCTATTTACTCCACCCCAAGAAAATAAGGTGCAATTGTTCCCAATGCACAAATATTAATAACCAAGGAATAGGGTGGAGCAAACATGTGGCGCATATGCACCGAAGACAACTCAGAAAGCGAGTGAATCTTGTTTCCTACTGCCTGCTCGATCAACACTTGAAAATCCATCAATAGCTCTCCCATAAACTATCCCAGCACTATTAGTATTCCTCTTATCAACTCTCTCAGCACCATAAGTAGTTCTCACTCTGGAGAATGTACCAACATCTACCTCTCCTAGCCCACTATTGTCCAAGCTCCTCATCAACTATTGATGCCTTCTGAGCCACCTAAGTCTGTTGTCGCTCCTTCTTCTGTAATATATGGGCATAAACTTGATTAGACGTATGCCAGGATAAAGGACGCTTCTTAGCAGCATCCGAAGAGTCTGGTGGTGTCATGAAATCACTAAATAATGTAGAGATCACCAAGGTATCGCCTTCATATGTAGGGGTATCCTATGCTGCAAACTCGGGAGGATCAAGGAGGGAATTCAGATCGACACGAAAGAAGGACAACTCTACCCGGAAGGTAGATAGATCAATGGTGAGGGACGGCATCTCCAAGACACATAGCTCGAACTCATCAAAACTCTTATGAATGGCCTGATTTTTCTTGTCTATAAGTTGCTCCGTCCTAGCCTTGTACTACTCAATCAAGAGTTGCATCCATGACCTAATATGTTGTAGTAGTATGGCCATTTGTTTATCCATCTTCACAACTCAAGGTAGAGGGTGGGTGGAGGATTTAGAGGATTGAGTTGCTCTAGAGGAGCTAGGGTCCTGGATGGCCTCCAGAGACGGTGGAGCTTGGGTGCCTTTAGTATTTACTAGAAGAGTGGAGTCAGTTACCTGCATCAGTGCAATATTGAGAACAAGATCATCACCTAGAGGTGGTACCTCCAGCTGTGGCTCTATATGAAGGGTGTCTAGGTTAGGGTCATCACGGATCAGGTCGATGTGTAAAGTCTTAGTTTCCTGAAGAAACCTATCATTGTGCCACACTGGTACACCAAAGTCCCTACAAACCTCAAGGATGAGGTTGGGGAAAGGCAAAGTAGTGGTAGCTTTAAAGGCTCTCTCGTGGATCTGCACGATTAGTATGTGGATAAAATCTACCTCAAGTCCCGCTACCGTTGTTTCAACTATCACTGTTCGGTCCCATGTGACCATATTATCCGCCTGAGTGGGGACAGTGTGCTTCATAACAGTAGTCAGATTAATTTTGCAGCGAAATTCAAGGCAGCCTTCCTAATGCCTAGGATCGGAGTACTGACTTAATCTATTTAATCCCCATCCGTTGCAAGATGTCATGCCAACCATTGAATAAGTGACTCATGTTGCTTGGCATTCCTCTAAAATTCTCTACTCTTGATGGTACCCATGCGATAGTCTAGCTTTGTTGTATTAATGGGCAGAGTCTGGTCTGGTCCGTGGATGAACCTGCGAATGGTGATCTCGAAGATGTACATAGAAAAACCCAAACTAGTGTAGCCTCAAGTGGAGGTTGAGCTTTGAGCTTGGCATGTTGGATATGGACCCTCTCATAATGGGATCACAAAAAGCGTAAACTCTCTCTCCTTATTGTACGCGCATGGGGTCGTTTCCATCCACTAACACATGTCTCAATGAAAGATACCTTAATTATTGGAGCGGTGTAGAGGATAAATATGAGAATGTGACACTCCTCTGTGATCAATATGGACATCTTATCATTCTTGTTCAATATAAGAGAATCCATGTAGATCTGGTACAGGACATCCACACACCACATGTTAAGCTCTGTAGCATCTGGTGGAGGCTCAGAACAGGGAGCATTATGGTGTTCCCTGTACCATCAGACTCGTACAAAGAGGCAATGTTGTTTTTAAGGATAATCTAGAGCCTAAGAAAGATGGGGACTTTGAGCCGGCCAGTGATCCGATCGTTCAGGCCCCCTCATCAAAATGGGTGGCAATGACCATGCCAGCATTCACATGTCAGGCTAAATTTTGTGTAGTGTGTGGAACAGTGGAGCAGTAGGGGATGTTCTCGTGGGAGGTGGAATGTACTCCACATTGGTACCTTCATCGATCAGCTGCAAGGAAGGTGCGACAAACTTTGATTTTCCTCTAACAGGCGCTTGCTTTGGGGCCATGGTACCAGTAGACACTTAATTAGTACCAAAATAAGGGAATAAATGGAATAATTTTAGAACAAGGAACAACCAAAAACAATAAAAACAAAAATAATCTAGGCAGTATCTAAATTGCCAACCCACGGTGGGTAACTACAGTCTGTGGGTTCCCTCCATAGGTTAGAGTACCCAAAATTGGATATCTGATAAAATGAACAACTGATATGAAGAATGGTCTGTTGATGGAATGATGGATCGTAGTGCATACCGTGGTTCCACACTAAGCAAAAATTTGGTATGCTTCAGCCCTCAGATCCGACCTACGGTCCATAGAATGATCTACAGTCCGTAGAAGGTGTCACGTGGGTCATTATGTGCCAAGTTTAAGATTGTTCCTTCTTTCAATCCTTTTTCATTAAAAAAATTTAAATAACTTAGTCCTATACAAGCATTTCGACAAGTAATATGGAAATTAATAATCATAAGGTTCCAATTTCACATAATTTCATGACTTATCAAATTAACACCTATGAACCCTAAGTTAAAACTTCCAATTCAACCTATTAAATTGAATTATCTGGTATGAAATTACTACACACCCACATAATGTCATATGAAGGATGTTTCTATCATACAATTTGATTTTCAAACATAAAATATACAACCCTAGGTCAAGTACAAAATTCGTAATTTCATTATACAAACAATGAACAGTGAATTCAAAGTAAGGGTGAAGTTGTTTACCTTTCAGGTAATTGAAGTGGGTCAGTGTGATGCAATATACTTTTATACCCTCTTTCTAAGACTATGACACCAAAACCAGACTATGGAATCATTGGGGAGTTAGATAGTTGATTTGGGAGAGAAAGGGATGTTTTGGGATTTTGCGGAAATGAATGGGGACTTGATCTATGGGGCTATTATGGTTAAATGGACTGATTGTGGGAGATAAAGAGATTAAAAATAGTTAGTAGGGAGTTTTGAATGTGGGAAATGAATTTAAAATGAAACATTTTATTTTATAATGTTTTTGGGTCGGGTCAGGTAAACCGTAGTTCTTTTGACCCATGAAATCCCATCTATAGTTCGTGGGTCGACCTACGTACCGTAGGTCTTGTCTGTAGGTCACTCTAATAGTTTAAATTTTTTAGATTACTCACTCGGGGTCTACAAATGCTCATTCACAGTTTGTGTATGGATAACAGATCATCAATGGGGTCCGTAAACCTCTACACAACCTTTCTTTTGCAGATTTAGCTTTTCATCCCCTGCACACGTAGCAACCATTAGGACTTTCCTTTTATATTTTCTGGACATTCTTTAAACACAGACACTATTCTATATCTAGGATATACTAACAGAAATATAAAAAACCTATCTAAAGAACTACAAAAATAAAAACAAAAAGAGTAAAACTCTGATATTGAGAAGAAAAACCTATAGTAGGCTAGATTGTACATCTTGGGTTGCCTCCGAAGAAGCTCTTAATTTAACATCACGACACTATACAATACCCTTAATTACATAGACATTATCAAGATTTCATGCCTCTATCACTATATTGACACTCTAAGAATTTCCCATGTAGCTTTTTACCCTCCAATGGTGGGAATTGAACCTTCCCACCATCCTCTTCTTGAGATTAACTACTCTGTGAGGGGAAACGCTAGTCACTCTAAATGGTCCAGTCCATATGGATTGAGTTTGAAGGAATCAAGCCACAACCTGTTTTAAATACAACACCCTAGACAGTGCCTAGTTAGTGTTTTTTAACTTTGATCATGGGTTTTTCGTTTGCATATGGTTTATCCTAACTTCTCCTTAATATACCCTGTAGCACCTTGTCCCACAATGTAACACACAACACATACCAAATCTCCTCCTTATTCCTTAGAAACTTCATTTGTGCTTTCACCATATCAACTAAGGCACGCTCACTGGAGAGGAATGGTCTCCTTAAGATAATAAGAACCTCAAAGTCAACTTCGCACTCAAGTATCACAAAGTCTACCAGATAAATGAACGACCACAACTTTCACTGGGACACCCTGAAGCACTCAAATAGTTTTCGTCAAGTTCTATCAGCATTAAGTAATCGCATCACAGTTGGTTTTGGAGCTCCTAAACCCAGTTTTTTATAAATTGACAATGGCATCAAATTGGTGTTGATACCCAAATCACACAACGTCTTTGAAAAGTACATCTTACGGATGGTGCAAGGAATAGTGAAAGCTTTGGGATTCTCTTTATTTTTACGGTGACCTCGTAGAAATGGAACTACAATGCTTCAACCTTTACTCATTCTCCAAAATAATAGCCCTCTTCTTGGTCACCAAGTCCTTCATGAATTTTTCATACCAAGGCATTTTCTAAAGGCACATTGAGGGAAAGTAGTTTCAACGTAGATTTGAATCTACGATATTTTCTTTCTTGAGTCTTTTGCTTTAACCTCTGGGCGAAGGGAGGTGGAGCTTTATGCATGGGAACAACTTTATAGGTCAACTGATCCTATTTCTCTGTAGCAACTTCCGTCTCTCCAATAACTACAACCTCATCCACAACTTTTTCTACCATCTTTTTAACTTCAGACAGAATGGGGGGATCAATAGTATATTTTCCTCCACAAGTCGTGATATCCATACAATACCCTATGTTGCTGCTCGGAAGATATCCTTATTGGCGTCGATTCAATATGGCAGACAACTGACTGAACTGCTGCTCCGATTTCTTGATACACATTGCATTGGCATCAACTTTTTCACCAATCCCTTACAACTCAGTCTGTATCTCTTTCACATTTTGATCCGTAGAATCAAACCTCTTTATCATCTTTTGTGTGATATCCTCAATGCGTATCCTACTACCTCAGCCTCTCTATTACTAGAGTCCCAATTTCCAAGTGGAACATAGGGACCAACTTTGCCATTTTTGTTCCCATGGTTGTTTCAATTGAAGTTGTTATCACGATTATAGTTCTCATCACACACAAAGTTTCCTCTCGATTATATTTTCCATAGATCCGACCTTGGTTTTCTTGAACTTTCAGCTAATTATCTGAGTTGGAACCTTAGGCATTGTCTTAGAAACCCTCCGTCAGATCATTCACCAAGTACACATCCTCCTCATAGTAGCAATCATCAAATGGTTGTGGTGGAGTTCTAGTTATATAGTTTACCACATAACCTTCTCTGCACCTCCAATCACATTCTTTAGCACCAAACCCAGTTATGCCCTCATTTGATCCATAACTTTATTAATATCAGAAATGGATTAACTAGGTGTTGCTTAAACTACAAATGTGATTATATCGGTGTTAGAATACCTAGTTCTCCATGCCTTATACTTGTAAAACTGTCTCGAGTTCTTAGTGAATCGCCTAAAAAAGCACATCAAATCATAACCGCCACAATGTATCCTGCATAGCCTTGCCATTATCAGCCCAACCTCTGTAGAAGGACTCTTTCAGTGACTTATCATTTTTGTTGTGATTTGGAATACATCTTATGAATGCAGAGAACCTATCCCATAAACTGCTTCCAAAATTTCCTTGGAGTTCTACAAAGTTGTTTAACTTGTCTTTGTGATTCAGCTCCTTGGACAACAGGAAATACTTTGCCATGAACACCTTATGCAACTGATGGCATGTATGAATTAAATTATATGGAAGATCATAAAACCACAATGCAGTGTCACTAGTCAATGATAGAGTGGAAGAATTTCAACCCTATTACATATATGCGCAACTCAAGTCGTCCTACAAAGCTCTCGAAACACTCCACAATTTAGCTAGGTTACCCATGCAAATATTTCAAAGCTAGACCAGAAAATAACCCTCTTATCATAAACATATGCATTAGATTGATGGTCAACACAAAGTTATGACCTTGAGATAGAGGAGAGAGAACAATAGGTCTTTCAGATTCAATAATATTGAAGTCGACCTTGTAGTTTTGTGCAACCTTGATTCAGGTAGGTTTTATACCTTCAATGCATCGCCGAGTACATTTCCACCAAGAACCTGAGCATTCTCATTATTCACTTCATCTGCAGGCTCCTCTACGACAAGATTATTATGGATCCTTAGATTTTCCATTTTCTCAAAGTTTTGCTTAGTTCAAGGTTGTACGGGATCAATGGTTCTCCTCGACTCCGTATACTTGGCATACACTAAAGTAGAAACCTATAGAAAATCAAAACAAAAGAAAACGTAAAATCAAAACACATTTTACTAAAGTTCAATAATGTAGTTAAACTTAATCTCAAAACCTTATTCTCTGACAACAGCGCCAAAATTTGATTTTCTCAAATTACACCTTATAAAACAGTATAAATGATCATTGTCAAATATAGAACCCAACTAGTAAGTTAGGGTTGATCCCACGAGGAATATGATTCAGAGTCACGAGGAATATGACTTTGACTTAAACTTAACTCACTATTATATTTTATTTAGTCAGCTTATTTCAAAGACAAGTAAATAACGGTGGTGGGGGGTTGTGAAACAAATACTTAGTTATTGTTTAAGTAACAAGTGAGCAAGATTTTAACTTTGAGTTATTAATATGAGAGAAAAACTAGGGTGTATCTATTACCCATAATTAATGCGGTAATCCTAATAATAGTAATCCTTTCCTAGTGTTTTACATGCAAAGTTTGTAAGATATGTATCCCTAAGTTATTGTCCCTCCAAATAAACCTTGGTCCGTCTACATGTGTATACTTTACTAACTCTTACTTTTACCTCAGATTTGACATCACATCAGTGTATGGCTTAGTTTTCACCCTCGCACTAGTTGACATTAGACTATTAGATAGTATCACACTAAATATCTATTGATAATTCTTTTCTTAATAGCCAACTCCTTGGTCCAGCAAATAGCAACTAGGTGAGTTCTAACATGTGCATAGACACTATTCATGAATCACTTAATTATTATTCATATGTTGTGTTAATAGGTCATGGTTCCTACAAACTTAATTGTGGCTTTAGCTCCTCATGCTTGAAAGAACACAATTCATGTTTTAGTTATAAGAATTTATGAACTTACGTTTAGAGTAAAAGAAACCAGAAATCTTGAACTGAATTTCAAAGAAAATATCTTATAGACCAAAATCCAAAAATTAAATTACCAAAGTTTGCAAAATAATTCCTAAGAAAATATCCAGAACTAAAAGTAAATAACAATGTCTTACCCCCAAAATGAGCTTTACATACCCCATTTATAGAAAAACGTCTCCTTAAAAATGAAACAAAATAAGAAAATAAACTTTTTCAACAGAGGCTAGAACCTTCAATCTCTAATACAAATGATGGACGTGAAAAATGAACGTTGACCTACTGTCAGTGGTTCCTCTTACATGGCTCCCCACTTAGGATTTTCATCAGGTATATAATAACTCAGAAAATTACAGGTTGAATTAGAGAAACTCGTGTGGGTAAGTGTAACACTAAGTTGATATCTAGGATTTTTTGGAACTAATGTGAGTGAGGAATAAGCCTAGGGTGCAAGCAAGAGCCTAACCTAGCAAGATAGAGTTGAAGAAACCTAGAGGGACTTTTGGGCGATGGGACCACTTGATCGCCCTAAGAGTTAGGAGGCTACCCTTGTTCCCTTGTGATCTCCTGATGGTCTATCCCATTGTCCTAGGTTTTGGAACAAAGGGCGAGCTATGTCATAGCTCTCCAAGCTAGTTGGCAAATTGCCTATTGGTCCTCTACACCGCCTAATGAACTGCCTCTTTAATGAGATCATTGAAAAATTGGGCTAGGCAAGGGTGCACTTGGCGATTCCCCTAGTGCCCTTGGTGAGACTAAGGGTCAAAAGGGTATTCTTAGACGGGCAAGGTGTAAATTTGCAAGTTTAAACTTTAACAATCCTATGTTCTTTTTCAAAGTTGAATGCTAATTATTTTATTCCTTTCATAGTGTGTAAAAAACCTTTTAAGACTTGGAATTCCTTCAATTAAGTCACTATTTGACAAACCCAAATCAACTCAAAACAAGTTCTTACTCTATTAATAATAATCTATGTAGAAGTTCCCAATGAAAAAGAAGAAGAAGTGGAAGTTACGGTTTGGATTCAAGGCGATTTTCCATCAATTTTTGTGGGGAATCTCAATCAAATTATGATGATACTTAATGTAGGGGAAGCTTTCACCCCTAGAGTCAATTCCAAAGAAGTTTTCAATGTTTTAAAGTTTATAAAACTAAGCTTTTTCTCAATCTCATGGGTTTTTTCCTGAAACGATTTCAAATGGTTACTAAAGTCATATTATGATTGTATTAGTGTTTAATTGATGATTTATGATTAAAACTCTCTATGAATCCATGAATTATCTCAATTTCTAAATTGTGCCTTTATGAAATGGGATGGTTGATTCTGAAAGCTTATGATTGGAATATATCTAAATTTCTTTGGGTTATTGAATTGTATAATATATGACTTCATTATGGTAAATGTTTGGTGTGTTTATATTTGAGATTCATGGACTTGAAGGCAGGTTGTGACTGAATTATATGTAGAAGTATAATGAGTTTATTATTGATCCGCTTGAAAGGAAGAGGTATTTACTTACTAAGTATATGAATGAGGATATAATTAAGTTAAGGTGATCTTGTATTAAATGTATTTTGTGTTATTATTGAAAGGCTATTTCTCAATTTGACACTCATGAATGATGATGGTAGAATGTGAAGGTTTGTATTCTACATATTATATATCTTGTATTGGTAGGATTAGACATCCTATTCTTGTATAATGAATGTAACTTAATTCATGTCTTCTTAACGTCTTCAATTGGTAGACCAAATGTTGGTAGCCTTTCATGAATGAATGAACGAATAATAAGGTATTCTAGGTTATATATTGAATTGATAGACCTAATGTTGGTAGACCTTTCATGGTGTTCTTAGGACCCAATCTGATGTTAAACCTTGAAATGGTAGACCTAATGTTGGTTTCCTTTCTTGTGTGCAATGGTGACCCTTGAAATAGTAGACTTAAAGGTGGTGGCCCTTTCTAGAAAAGCCAATGATCTATCCTTCTAATGTATCTTGAAATGGTAGACATAATGGTGGTGCGCCTTTCATGTGTAATGAAGTGTAAATGAAACTACTTTATTGAATGTAGGCTAAGCACCTAAAGCATAAGGTAAGATGGAATTTCTTCCTACGTTAGGCCGGATTTAAATTAACGTCTTTATTATCTCTTAATTATGTGCTTACAGCTAGTGGATACACTCAAGTTAAAGTTAATGGTCTTACCTTTGGTAGGTAGATACCTTTTTACGGTGTAGGTTTATATGATACCGGATTCCATGTCAAGATTTCATGGTCTATGTCAGTTAAACACTTCTTCTCATCATGTAACATGTGCATTATGTTTCTTGACAAGTTCTATGAAGTGTGGGTAGTAGTATGAGATGCCATCGATGCATTGCACGAGTGGGATTTGAGAGGGTCATAGTGAGTTCTCTAAGTCTTAATAACTATTAGATGAAAGTCCTATAAATGAAGTTATTGAAGAATTTTAATTCTTAAATACTTAATGTAATGATGCATGCTATACTTGTTATATTATGAGTTATTTTACCTTGTCATGCCTTATGAAATGTTATGTCTCCTATTTATGGATATTGTGTAAAGGTGAAAAAGCAAGAATGATATGTTCTTTTTTGGTGACCTTTGTGTGATGCCTTAGTGTGGATGGTGATATGGGATGCTATCCATAAATTGCACAAGGTATAGCATAAAGGTTACTTGAGGTGAAGATCTAAGGTGAAGGTAATTTTTTACATGTTGATATTGTTCAAATATGATATTAAGACTTGTATGATGATTATACTTGTATTGGTCTCTCTTATGATATTGTTCATGATATTTCTAAAAAGTGGCATAATGCATGGTTTCCAACCAAAGTGTCCCTTTTAAAGCATCTTTTTGCATTTTTCATTATAGTTAGTACATTTTTGTGTGCTAACCCATATTTGTCTTATTTTACTACAAGTGTAGGTTCAGTCAAGTGTTTGCTTCTGTCTATATTGAAGTGATTGGATTGAGATTTCCTTGAAGGCTAGAGTGTTATGTCCGCATAGATCGAGGACAACTGTCATGTGAAGTTTCTTTATTTTTTCATGTAATAGACATTTCTAGTCTTTTCAATTGTAAAGGGTTATGTCCCTATTTAGTTTTCAAGACATTGTTTAGATGGTCATGTTAGACTTTAGTAGACTTCCACTTTGTTTCTAAGTATTTTTAAATGAAAATTTTAATAGTTCAGTTTTAAGTAAGTTTTTAATTCCACACAAATTTCTTGTATTGAATCTTATGAATGTTATGAGGCTTGTAGGAGACCCTTCGGGGTGAAGTACACCGTGTCGCTTCTGGGGCATATGTCTAGGTGGCGACAAACATGGTATCAGAGCTTTAGATTTTGGAAATATTTTTTAGGGTTGATTACTCACAACCACGTCTAGTAGAGTCTTTTTCATCATTGTGAGTCGCGACACATCTTTGAGTGAGACGTTATAAAACGTTAGGAAGTTACTCTTTTTTTATATTCTTGAATTCGTGTCTTAGAGTTTAGTTCTTTGAGTGTCCTTTTCCTAATAATTATCTTGTGTTTATAGGATATGAATACAAGGACGCCTGCAATGAGAGTGGAAGAGGAGATAGTAAATGACGGAGTTCCTCCCCAAGGTTCTCAAGGTGACCAAGTTCCTCAAGAAAATGAAGTTCCATAAGAAATTGCAGATATGACTATAGAGGAGATTAGGACGGATTTTCTAACCCTAGCCTAAGCCATGGCGACCCGAGTTTCTAGAGATGTGGGGCTTGGGTGAATGCTAATGAGAGTACCATGGCATCAAGGTTGAGAGACTTTGTGAGGATGAATTCTCCGGTATTTATTGGCCCTAAGGTAAGAGAGGATCCCCGAGAATTATTGGATGAATTGTATAATATAGTCAATCCTAAAGGCGGTAACCTCTAGAGAGAAAGAAAAGCTGGCTTCCTTACAATTGAAAGATGTAGCCCAAGTGTGGTTCACTCAATTAGAAAAGCAATAGGCCTTTAAAAGCGGGTCATATGGAATAGGCAAAGTTTAAGAAAGCTTTCCTTGGTAAGTAATTTTCCTGTGAAAAAAGGGAGGTTAGGATGGAGGAGGTTATAAACCTTATGCAAGATTACATGAATGTGGAGAAGTATTCATTGAAGTTTACCCTATTATCTAAGTATGATCCATCTTTAGTGTCTAACCCTAGAGATGAGATGAGTAGATTTGTGACTGGTGTATCCAACCTAGTGAAGGAAGAATACAACAATATTCTATGATGCCATGAACCTTTCTACACTTGTTGTATATGCTTAATATATTGAGGAGTCCAAGCTTAACAGGACGAATAGTGAGGTGAAGAGGTCTAGGCCTGATGAGCAAGTTCAACCTAGGTTCAAGAGGAGAGCTCCAAAATAATATTCTTCAAGAACTCTTAAGATTTACCAAGATAGAGGTGGTGGATCTCAATTTTCTAAACCTACTTCTCACAATTGTCAAAAGAAACATTATGGAAAGTGTCTAGCCGGTACTAATGGATGATATGGGTGTGGAAAGAATGATCAGCAAGTGAAATATTTTTCTACTCTTATGGCTACAGGAAGGGAGGTCACACAAGCTTCTCATAATGGCCCGGAACATGATGCTCCGAAGATGAATCATTTCGATGTTCTTCAAGCTAACAAGGACAAGGGAGTTGATCGGAATGAAACCATTAGTATGTGATAGTTCCTTAAGGTCATGATGTCTTGTTGAAGTTTCCATGTTGTTTTTCATGTTAGACTTAGTTGGGTCTTCTCTTAAGTGGGGGATGGTATGTCAAATAGTAGGTTGTGGTGAGTTATTATATCCTTGTCACTTTCTTCTATTCCTATTCAAGCTTGAGACCAAGAGTTCCTTGTAGCTTGTTTAATGTTTTTGAGACATATGTAAAAATGTGTTTTCATGATCTCCTTATGTTATACCTATTTTGATGAGGTTTATGTTCATATGAGAAAATGATTTTTCATGATTTTGTTCCTCGTGTTAATGTGTATCTATAATGAGTTTCTTAAATGCTTTATGATTTGACATGTTGAGCATGCTATAATATGTTTTGAGAAGACTTGCATAAATTTCTCTATGGTGTTGTAAAGAGCATGATTTGAGTTAGAGAAGGAACTTCCTCCAACGAAATGAGAAATTTTGATTTTACTATGCAGAATGAGTTTGTAGAATTAGTTCCTACTTTCTTGTATATGTATTGATCTTATTGATGTGGAGATGATGTTTCATCCTATGATTATGCATTTGTATTAATGTGTCATTATTGATGAATTGCTAGTCATGAGTTGCTATTTCCTTACAGTATTTTAGTGACATCAAGGACGAATGTTCCAAAGTGGGAGATAATGTAACAACTCGAAAAATAATAGTTTAAACTACAACCTTATCATGTGGGTTAGTGTAACATTAAGTAGATGTCTATGCTGTTTTATAACTAATATCAGCAGGTAAGAAGTCTAGGGTGAGAGCCTGAGCTAGAAAGATAGAGTGGAAGAAACCTTGTTCATTGAGGGACCTTTTGGATATAGGAGTACTTGATCGCCAAAAGAAATGGGTGAGTCACCTTTTTGCCCTTGTGATCTCCCTAATGGGTTGTCCCATTGTCCTAGGTTCTAGAACAAAGAGTGAGTTAAGTAGTAGCTCGCCAAGCTGGTTGGTGAATCGCCCAATGGTCCTTTACGTCGCCTAATGAACTACCCCTTTAATGATCTCAATGGAAAATTGGGTGAGCCAAGGGTGCACTTGGCAAGTCGCCTAGTGCTATTGCCAAGCCTAAGGGTCCAAATGGCGAGCTTAGACGGGCAAGGTGTAAATTTTTAAATTTAAACTTTAAGGGTCCTGAATTCTTTTCAAGAGTTGAGTCCTAATTATTGTACTTCTTTCCTAGTATATATATAATCTTTTAAGACATGAAAATCCTTCAATTAAGTCACTTCTTAACAAACCCAAATAAAATCAGAAGAAGTTATTTTTCCCTCAATATTTCTCTCTCTAGATTTTTCAAATAAAAAGAAGAAGAAGTAGGAGCTAGCTTTTGGATTCAATGCATTTCATCATAAAATTTCTTGGGGAATCTAAACAAGTTATGGTGATCCTTCATCTAGGGGTAACTTTTACTCAATCTCATGCGTTCTCTCTTCAAATGATTTCAAATGATTACTCAAGGCATATTATGATTGTACTAGTGTTTAATTGGTGATTTAAGATGAAAATACTCTATGAACAATGAATTCTCTAAATTCTTAATTGTGCCTTTATGAAGTGGGGTTGTTAATTATGAAAGCTTAGGATTGGAATATGTCTAAATATTATTGACTTGTATCATTATCTATGTCTTAATTATGGTAAATTTTTGGTGTGTTGATGATTTGATATTCATGGCCTTGAAGGAAAGTTGTGACTAAATTATATGTTAAAGTAGAATGTGCTTGACTTTAGGTACCTTGAAAAGTGAAGGTGTTTACTTACTAAGTATACGAATAAGGATCTAATGAAGTTAAGGTGATATTACATTGAATGTATTTATGTTATTATTGAAAGGCTATTTCTCAACTTGACACTCATAAACGATGATGGTAAAATGTGATGGGTTGTGTTTTATATATTTTATATCTTCGATTAGTAGTCTTAGGCATCCTATTCTTGTATAAGGAATGTATCTTGAATCATGTCTTAATGTCTTGAATTTTTAGACCTAATGTTTGTAGACTTTCATGAATGAATAATGAGGTATTCTAGGTTATATGTTGAATCAGTATACCTAATGTTTGTAGCCCTTCATGATGATTTTAGGACCCACTATGATGTTAAACCTTGAAATGGTAGACCTAATTGTGGTGGCCCTTTCTTGTGTGAAATGATGAACCTTTAAACGGTAGACCTAATGGTGGTGGCCCTTTCAAGTGTAATGAAATGTAAATTAAGATACTCTATGGAAATGTAGGAGAAGCACTGAAAGGAAATGGTAAGATAAGATGGAAGTTCTCCCTATGTAAGGCCATATATAAATGAAAATCTTTCTAATCTCTTAACTAAGTGCCAACATAGGTCAAGCTAGTGGATACACTTAAGCTAAAGTTAATGGTCTTACCTTAGGAAAGTAGACCACCTTTTTTACAGTGTGAGGTTATATGACACTGGACTCCATGTGAAGATTACATGGTCTATGTCGGTTAAACGCTTATTCCCATTATGTGATATGTGCATTATGGATTCTTGAGAAGTTTTATGAAGTGTGGGTTGTAGTTTCAGATTCCATCCATACATTGCATGAGTAGGCTTTGAGAGGGTCATAATGAGTTCTCTAATTCTTAATGACTATTGGATGGAAGTCCTCCAATTGAATTTATCGAAGAATGTTGACTCTTAAATGCTTAATGTGATGATGCATGATATACTTGGGTTATATTATGAGTTATTTTCCCTTGTCATGCCTTATGAAATATTATGTCTCTTATGTATGGATATTGTGTAAAGGTGAAAAGGAAAGAAAGATAAGTTCACTTATGGGGACCTTAATGTGATGCCTCAGTGTGGATGGTGGTATGGGATGCTATTTATACATTGAACAATATATAGCATGAAGGTTACTTAAGGTGAAGGTCTAAAGTGAAGGTATTTGTTTACATGTTGATATTGTTCAAATGTTATATTATGACTTGTATGATGACTATACGTGTAACTGTTGTCTCTTATGCTATTGCTCATGATATTTCTAGAAAGTGGCATAATGCGTGGTTTCCAACAAAAATGCCCCTTTTAAACTTAGTTTTTACATTGTCATCATACTTATACATTTTTGTGTTCTAAAAACCCAAATTTCTCTTATTTTACTACAAGTGTAGGTTCTGAGAAGTCATTGTTTTATCTTGATTGAAGTTTTTGGATCGAGATTTCCTCCAAAATTAGAATCGTACGCCCTCATAGATCGAAGACAAATGTCTTTTAAAGTTCCTTTGATTTTTCATGCAATAGAAATTTCTAGTCTTTGCATTTGTAAAGGGTCGCGTCCCTACTATAGTTTTCAAGACTTTGTTTATATGTCCATGTGAGACTTTAGTTAACTTCTACTGTATTTCCTAGTATTTTAAATGACGATTTTAATAGTTTTGTTTTAAATAATTTTTTTAAATTTTGCACTATTTTTTTATGTTGTATGTTATTAATTCTATGAGGCTGGTATGAGACCCTTCGGGGTCAAGTACGTCGTGTCGCTTTCGGGTCGTGACAAGGTACTACAACTTTAAATTTTCTAAGTCAATCTACGAATGTGCAGGATGGCCCGTGGGTCGACCTACTATTTGTCTCCTATGTTTGTAGTTCCACACTATAGTCGGACTTCCCTGTGCTCCAACTATTCCACCTATCAACAGACTGTCAAAGGACCTACAATCCATAAGTGACCTCCGTAGATTACTCCTTCTGCAGATTTTCAGTTGTCATCTCATTCTATCACGTCCAAACCTATTTCCTGCAAACATGATACAAAACACATCATTTCTAATACAAAATATCCCTATACACAAAACTCTTAAGTGAAATGTTATAAAAATACCTTAAACTCACGTTATATCAACATTCATACTTCTTGGTTGGGGACTTGTCCCCCTCTTGAAACCTTGGAACAATAGGAGACACTTCATTAAGCATATATTAGTTCCTCACCAATTCGAACCTATGAGATACTTCCATAATCATGTCTAAGTTAATTATTATCTTGACAACTATAAGATATTTCACTAAGTACATCTTAGTTCATAATTATTTTGAAAACTAGGAACTTCTTCAAGCATGTCTTAGTCCATTAGGTTTGAATGCTAGGAGATTCATCTTCAAGCACATCTTATTGTAGTTGGCATACAGCCTTAACTGAGCATTCCAACGAGCCGTAGTCTTCCCCGCTGGCCGTGAAGTGGCTCATGAAGGGGATCCAACCTTGGGGCAACCTTAGTGAGCTACTGCCTCACCATCAGGGGTGGCACCACGAGTTGTGGTGGCCACCACAAGTCGTGAAGTCTCTCGTGGTCTATGTAAATGGCTTGGCAGCTTAGGGTCGCCTTATCCCTTGCCTTTTTGCCTTGGCTCATGCCCTCTATCCTTAACTTGTAACCTTCTAACTTAGCCATATTTGTCCTACTAAACAATGGGGTGTTACATTATCTCCCCATTGGGAACATTCATCCTCGAATGACAATCTAGACACCTTATGGAGGTAAAGACTCAAGACTAGCAGCCCATTATGCATGCTACAACCAAACAATTCTGAAAATGAATGAGAAAACATCAACTCTATCTCAAACACACTCAATGCATCCCAAAGGTAGTAAGAACTACATATGACAATCCATTATGCATTAAACTTCAAATTTCTCATCTCTTTTAAGGAGTAACTTTCTCCTCCCTAGATAAAAGCATGCTGAATACAATCTCATGTAGTCAATATTCAATTTATTCTCAGAACGTATAACTATAGCATGTTCGACAATTCATCTCATAAAGTCAATAGGATACTCACTCTAAAAGCATAAACAGATGGGGAAAGTCAATTACATTACTCTTTTTTCTTTCAAAAACATAAAATTTCATGAACATACATCTCCCCCTTGGTTCCTCAAGTACCACTTCTTTCAAGCAACCCCAACCAACATGACAATAACTCACAATAACCATACCGGGTTCAAAAACTAAAAGAGGTTTAACAATAATTCATCCAGACCCTTCCTATAATGACATCATAGTCTAATAAGTAGCATGCGGATCTAGTAAGCATTTAAATATATAAGTAATTATCTACTTACCGGTGTCTTCATCCCTAGAGCTCTCTTCGTCATCTCTAGACCAGATCTTTGGGAGTATGTTAATTTGTACCACTAAGGGAAGATTTGTTGGACTCTCTCCCTTTATCCCAAAGTATTGGGCAATCCCTTATCTTGTGACCAACCTTACAACAACAATAACAAACATCATTGCCGACTAGGCACCTACCATAATGGTTTTTCCACACTCAGTGCAAGTAGTCTTAAGCAACAAAGATTCAAGAACCTTTCAAAGGAGGCACTTTCAGCATCAAGTATGAATTTAGCCCTACGCTTCTGTATTCCCCTTGTGCAGAAGTGTTCAACATCGACTATGATGATGCATGCTTCAATTTGTCTTGCACTTGGATCACCAAAATGTTGATGTTTAGTTGTTTAACCTCGGTGCTTCATACAATTTATTCCATTTCTAACCGACATTTAGCCTGTGAGGCGTCGTTCCTCCTATTTCCCATGTGTTTCAGTGATTTTTTAGCTCCAAATTAAAAATCCTTCAAACTTTATTTCAAAGAAATAAATGATTGCACACAAGAGAACCAGGTCCTAGTGTCACGGACTTAGAGTTTTCACTAAAGCTTCATGCAGCACTTGACCGCTTACTCCCGAATCTTTCACGATCTTGTAGTAATCCCTTTTATACTAATATCTCTAAGCGAATTAAAGGAAGACTTAGAGAATTTTGGAAGAAGGCTTATATTTCTTGGAAGAAAGCTTACAACTTTCTTGGATTATTTACAAATGAGAGCCCCTCTATTTATACTACTTCCTAGGGGCTAAAATATCAATAATATTTACTTTATAAGTCCTCCTAATAACTACACTTTGGTCCCTCTCTAGAATTTTTTACATGTTCTAGGATATTCAAAAGCTTTCTAAGACATCTTTTAGGTTATTCTAGAGCCTTCCAAGATAAGACCTAGAGAATTCTAGAGTCTTCTTGGAATATCAAGGGGCTTCTAGATTTTTCTACAAAACTCTCCACAACTCTAGACTCTTCCGCTCCTATCCTGATACAAAATCTTACTGAGAATTAGAGGGACATGACACTGAATCCCTTCAATTCGCAATATGAGTGGGGAAGACCAACTGCATCAGTTAAGGTGGTCCGGTTGGAGTACCCCTAATGTGGACTTTTCATTCCTTTTTTTGACTAGAACATTACAAGCCAAACTTCTTTTTTAAAAAATAAACTCTTTTTTTAACCAATCCATCCTTGAAGTGATAAACAAAGGGTAAATGTATGAGTTGGTTCTGGAACATTTATTGGATGAAAAAATTGTGTTGTCAGTACTATCACAAAAAGAAGAGGAAGAAACGCCAAATGTTGAAAAATGAAAATGTACAGTGAGGAATTTGTAGATATAAAAAATATGAAAAATGGTCGAAATTGCCCCTGAACTATGTGAAATAGACCACTTATACCTTTCGTTACATTTTGGTATAAAAATGCTCCTGCTTTTATCCTAAGAGACCACATATACCCTCAAGAGTTAACACTCCATATTTTTATTGACTTGGCAAGCCACGTGGGACTAATCCTTCCACCTAAGCATTGCCAACTAGGATTCATTACAAAAGAACTATCCTTTTTATAACAAAATATATAAATACGGGACAAATAGCGCCACAAAAGGCCAAAAACTCGCCACTTAAAAGTTTTTCAACATTATAAATTCTAATTTGGGTTTTTTCTTCATTATTTTTAGAAAAAACAAAAAGGATCTCGATTAAGTAAGTAGTTTGAAGACCATGTATGTTTATTTTATGTTATGTAAATGTATTAAAATGTACCAATGATGCATTATAGAGTAGGAGATGTGAGCGAGAAAGTAGAAGTATTTTCATAAATTTTTTACATAAATATATGGTATTTTTAATAACAGTAATATTTGAAGTATTTATTTTAGAAAATTAGGTTGCAATCGAGAAAATTCAATTATCATATTTTTTGGTTGAAAAAAAAATAGGTTTACAATTGGTCGTCACTAAAAAGTCATAGAACCTGTGGTAGCTAATAGTTAGATTTTGTGGCAACTTGTAGCACTAAAATACCAAGTTCTTTTGTAGTGAATTTCTTAGTTGGGCAACAATTCGGTGGGGGAAGTATCATGTGGCAGTCATGTCACTAAAAATTGGGTGATGTTACTCTTGAAGGTATTTGTGGGATAACGGCGGGGGTATTTTTGAAGGATATAAGTGATCTATTTCGCATAGTTATCTTTGTTATGTTTATTTTGTATTATTAAGAATTTGTAGTTGAAGTGTTCAAAATTTGAGAAAAAGGACAATTTAGATATATGGTTGTAACAGATTAGGGACGAAAATTTGAAATTTTGGAGAAACTATTCACGGTAAATAACAAGAACTAAAGAAGAGTTCGGAGCCTAAAGGGTGAAAAATGTTAACAAAAGTTCCAAACGGTTATGAAAATTTTTTTACAAACGGGCAAAACACTCATCTAGTATGTGATTTTGTCTGCGTCAATAAATAAAGCACGATTTTGTTAAATTTGATTTAAAAAATAAACAAAATTGCTTACTAAGTAGCCGTTTGCAAAATAAATTTTTTTTAAAAATATATTTAATATATCTCTGCTGAGGCAGCGAAGTTCAAAAAAAAATTATTATTATTTGCCTCTTTTTTAAAAAAAAAGTTTAAATAAAAAAAATTGTTTTTTAAAATCAAATGGCAGCGATTTTTTATTAAATTTTTTTATTTTTTTTAAAATTAAATCATTGCCAAGGCAGCAATTTTAAATCAAAATCTTTTTTAGCGATTTGATTTTAAAAAATAAATAAATAAATTTATTTAAAATCGCTGTCTTGGTAGCAATTTGATTTTAAAAAATAAAAAAAATTAATTTAAACTTTAAAAAAAAAAGCAAAAAATAATTTTAAAATAATAAACTTAAGTCGCTGCCTCAGCAGTGACATATTTACAAAAAAATTAAAAAAGAAAATTTTATTTTGGAAATCGCTCCTTTGGGAGCGATTTTGTTTTAAAATGTTTTTTTGAAAAAATCAAATTTAACAAATTGCTGCTATTGCAGCAATTTTACTTTTTCCAGCCGACTCACTTTGTGAGCAATTTTGTTGTTTTGATTAAAAAGAAATTTTATATATTGTTTTAGAATTTTTGTTAACATTATTTATCATTTAGGCTCCGAACACAACTAAAGAATAATAAGACACCAAGATTTGTCAGTATGAAAAATACAATACTCATAGAAACATGAAGCAAGCTAACTTCTTCGCTTTTTAAAAAGTTCTACCTTTGTTTGTTTTGAATGATATTGACGGAAACAAAGCATAAACTTGTTTTCTTAGGCCAATATATCATTAATTACTATAAATTGTTGTAATAGTATTAGTATTCTCCCCCTCCCCCAAACCTTGCGGAGATTTACCTCTATTATGTAAAAATGATGCATATTAATAAGTTATTAATATAGTGTATTCTTTTATACCAAAAAATAATAATTTTAAAAGACAACCATAAACTTAAACGAGATAACATTCTTTTCTTTGAAGACACCTCACTATAATAATAGTCAAACTTTCTAGTTTTCACACAATCTATTTTCTTACACACAACCATATACTAGTCAAACTTTATAGTATTTTTTTCTTGAACTATTTTCTTAAGCACATCACTATATATTACCCATACATTCAATTTATTTCACAAAACTATTTTCTTACACACATCACCATATACTAGTCAAACTTTATAGTATTTTTTTCTTAAACTATTTTCTTAAGCAGATCACTATATATTGCCTATACATTCGATTTATTTCACAAAACTATTTTCTTACACACATCACCATATACTAGTCATACTTATTATTTTCTTTCACAAACTATTTTGCATCACATACAGTACTGGTCATACTTTCTAATTATTATTTTTCACAAACTATATAGCTACATTATTCGTATATTACTCGTCTTCCAGTATTATTTTTCACTCTTTCCTTGATATATTTCAACTGAAAGAGTCTACCAATATTATTTTTCACTCTTTCCCTGATGTACAATTGAAAGTATCCCTACTCTAACCCTCTGTAGGTAACTGTTAGCAGGGAACCATGAATAAAAGAAACAATAAGAAACAATATATTACCGTGTGGTTCGTATAAAAAATTATATCTTACGTCCCCCAAAAATACAAAAAAAAAAATGCACCAATATTTTTTCAATTGACAAAGGAATACAAGTGAATACTACTAGAGAGAGAACACAAATGTTTAGAAGGTGGAAGGCAAGTGAGGAGGAAGGATTTGAAAATGAATTAAGAGCTTTATCATTTATAAGAATAAATCATCCGATTGATGTCATCCATAATACATTATGTGTCAAAATGTCAAGGTAGAAATTGAATCATTTTGTTGGTTTGCCTAAAATTTAACACTACAAGTTACTATGTTTGACTTTTAATTTTATACTAATTCGTCTTCCTACCAAATAGTCATGTTTTAATCATTCTTCCATTAGTTTTATCACATGAAAACCCCAACCAACTCTTTCAATCTCCAATTGGTTGGTTCCAAGCATGGCGTATAATAAACAACTCCGACCGAAACTCTAAGCTATGGGCAATCCGTTTTGTAACAAACAAGAAGAATCAAACATTTTTTGAAGAATACTAGCTCCACCTAGCAGTGTTCTCTTAGAGGTTGCATCAATTGATGCATACTCCGCCAAGTCCTTGCAGTGTGCATACTTGAAAGCGGGGGAATTTTGTCACCATGTCTGCAGCTTTATCATATGTGAGACCTTAAATCCTTGATAAGCTTCCTCTTCTGCATATTGATGAACTAAAATCTGACATCAATTTTGTTTGGGTGTAAGTGCGATCATGAAATCTTTGCTTTTAAATCAAAGAATGAGCCCACTTGACTATCACATCTGTCGAATTCATTACAGCTGAGCTGAACTCGATTCTGCCACCAAACATTTCACCCGATAGCTTCTTTCATTGCCTCTGTACTGCCATATTTTGCCTTGTTGGAGACAAACGACTGTATGAAAAGTCGATCCACTAACGGCATTACCAATAGAGTAAAGATAATCAGGTGTGGACCTCCTCTATAAAGTCCCCCTGCATCATAGTCAAAATCTACATAATGCGATTGAAATACCTTCACTTTACGGAAGTTAGGCCAACATTCAAGAGCTTCTTTCAGATATTCTATCCACGTGACACGCTTCCTAGTCTCCTTTTTTTCTGGATTTGACTGATACTGCTTCCACACTTACAGATTGGGCACTATCTGGAAGTAGGCAACCCATAGCATTACATTATGGAACACTAAACTCGCATTAAGGAACTTTAATATGCTCACTATTCCTAGACTGAGGTTTTTGTAACATGAAAGCTTGAAATGGGGAGCTAAGTGTACTCTACATGTTTTCTCATATGCATATTGAATCTTCAAGAAACTTTTTGGATGTACCTCGTTGAAAAGGTACAAACACCCATTGTCGTTTTTGAAATCTTCATTCAAGATTTTCTTTGCAACTCCCCAAATCCATCATTGTCAAATTCCTTGTTTAACAAGCTTTCTTTAAAGTATTATTTATGTGATGTTGTAGCAACAAGAGCATATCATCAAACATACGATAATAGATAATATAGGGTTATCGGGACATCTTTTTGTGATAACACAAATATCAAATGCACTAACTCAAAAGTACCATGTGTAGTCATGAATGCCAATCAAACATTTGATCATTGTCTAGGGATTGCTTCAAACCATATTAAGTCTTATTCAGTTGGCAACATGGTCTTTTTTTCCTTCAGCTAAGAAAACATTTAGGCTTATACATATAGATTGTTCACTCTAGATCACCAGGATACACAAAATGGTTTTTGAAATCAGTTGTTGAATTCTCTAAATCAAATTGTGCCAACGAATTCTAGTAGCACGCGAATTGAGCTATGTTCACGACTTCCTGGAGAGAAGATTCATTGTAGCCAACTACTCCTTCTGTTGAAAACCCTTAGCAACAAATCTCGCCTTGAACCTAGATCTTCCTGGAATTACCTTATTTCTCTTTTAATGTAGACCCATTGGATAAAGCGTGTCCTCAATATATTTTGACCTTTTAACTAAGACCCATGTCTCATTTTCTTGAAGAGACCCATCTCTTCCATCATGGCTAACTGCCATTGTGCAGTATCTTTGCAAGAAGTTGCTTCAATATATGAAGAGGGCTCTAGATCCTTAATCTCATCTTTTGCACCTACGAATGCATGTGCAATAAGATTTTCTTGCTCTATAAAACGTTCTGATTTCCATGTCTGCCTTTTGTCCCTTCCCTTCGCAATTGTGTATGGTTCATTGGCCTCTTTAAGATTTGCATCTTTTGACTCATCAATTTGAGTCTCTTGATCTCGTTCCTTGGTAAGCTCCACCTGCTCATTGTTCTCGTCTCTTGATAACTCCATAGAAAGTTAACCAGGATCAAGTATAGAGGATTCATCAAAGGCAACATCTTCTAACCAACAAATTTGATAAAGACAAACACAAACTTGGTACCTTTTACTCCATATAATATCCGAAGAATATGGAATTTTTAGCCCTTGGTTCAGCTTCTTTCCAGTAACATGATAATATCGTTTGGAACCAAATATTCGCAAGAGTATGTGAATAGTAGAGGTTTTACCTGACCAGGACCTCATCAGAGTCTTAAAGTCAATTGTTATGCTGGAATATATTGACAATGAGAACAGTATGAACTGCTTTCACCAAAATACTTTGGAATTCTTGGCTTTAGAGCAGACAACGAGCATTACTCAAGAAGAGTTGGTCATTCTCTCGGCAAACTCACATTCTGATGTGGTGTGTGCCTTAGACCATATTAGTCTTGCGATTCCATGAACATTGCTGAAATAATTTGAATATTCACTGCAAAACTCCACGCCATGGTCTGTGCGAAGATTACTGATTTTTCTCTCCATTTGATTTTCAACCAAATCGTCCACTCTTTTTTTTTTAAAAAAAAAAAAAAAAACAAAAAAAAAAGAAACAAAAAACAAAAAATCTTCAAAAGAAATATTTTTTGTTATTCAAGAAAACACACCCAAAACCTTTCGTGAAAAAAAATTATCAAGGAATGTGAGAAGATACCTCCTCCTCTCTTCGGTGGAAGCTTAGAGGGATTCTATAAATATGACAGATTGTAGTTTAGCACCCTCTGTGTCTTTGTTTGATAGTGCTGAAGCTGAACTTTTTGCGTCCCTAAGACGCAGGCAGAGTTGATCACAATTCAAGGGGTGCCAGATCACTCTCACCATTCACAACGGTTGTGGTTGCTGAAAAATCTCCAAGCCGCGCGCGCTTCTATGGCTAAGTCTCAGTGCCATAATTTGCCTTCGTCATCATAGATCACTGAAAACTTTCATATATGTATTTACGAGCCAACACATGGTGTTCCCGCAAGTGTGAAGAAGGTAATCATCCGCTTGGGACCTTCAACATGTCTAAGATCTTTAGTCACTTTTCATAGTTCCTCTTCCTTCATGTACTTATAGCCTTGTTTATCCAATTAACCAGGGTGATCAAATCTTCTTCAGATCAGAAAAAAGAAGGAGCTCTGTAATATTCATATGATTCCATAATGGCAGCGAACACGAACTGAACCAATGTAACTACTTTACAAGTGCATTATTTGCATTAGTACGGTTCCTCAACTTGTTCATATCTACTGAACAATCTCTGCGACAATGTCAATATGCGAGAGTACAACAGAGTTATAGAACCATTTGTTGTAATAGACTCCACTATTGAATGATGTTCTTGTACATAATCATCATAATTATAATGTATTTGCTCAACAATGGATGGCACTCCCTTTTCTATTGGACTTCGAAATAGGCAAATCTCGTTCAACGTGACCTTTATGTGACTAGCCCCAACACTCCGCATTTCTTTTTGATTCACACGAGAATTTGATCTGTAATTCGATTTGCTCCTTCCCTGTTGGCTAGTGCGACCTCTTACAAGAGTTCACTAGCTTCGTCACTGTTGTCTCCTTCGAAATGCATCCGCACATCACAAGAGTTAAGTGTTTGTTGTACTTGCTCAAGTTTGATAGGTTGTTTGCTATACATCATTGAATTCTCAATATCACGATTTTTTGAAGTTAATGAAAAAAGAAAAGAAGATGCAAGCATCTCCTCGTCTTTTTTAATTCCAGTAGTTTGTAAGTCCATCACAAGTTTATTGAACGCATCTAGATGGTCTTGCAACAAAGTACATGAATCCATCTTATATGTATGAAGACGTCGTTGTAACAACATTCTTGTTGTCACTGACTGGTCCTTGTAAAGCCCTTCTAGCTTTTCCCATTACTCTTTGGCCGTCTCTTCGGTACTTGTACTCACTTCACAGAGTACGTTAGGTGAAAGGGACAATTGAACTACACTCAATGCATCTCCTTCAATCTTCTCCTTATCGGAATCTGATATCTTATCGGGGTATTTTCCGTCAATAGCATGGATTGAACCTTCCCTCCGCAGTAACGCCATCATTTGGATCTTCCATATATTGAAGTTATTGCGCCCACTAAATCTATCAATTTCAAACTTCATGGAACTCATCTTTACGTGTTCTTCCTTTTCTACTACAATGTATTTGGAACTACAGAAAACCAAAGTAATTCTTTTCTGATGTGAAAATTCAGACTGTGTTGCAACCACAGAGCATACTCAGACAAAACATTGGCTCTGATACCATTTGTTAGCGGCAATGTGAAATTAAAGAACAAGGAAGAACAACAATATTTAACGTGGTTCGAATCAAAATGATCTTACGTCCACCAAAGAACAACTGCACCAATATTTATTTCACTCTACAAAGAATACAAGTGAAATACTACAAGAGAGAGAACATAAATGTCTTAGAAGGTGAAAGGCAAGTGAGAAAATAATTTGAAAATGAATTAAGAGCTACCTATTTATAAGAATATATTCATCATATTGATGTCATCCATGACATCACTATGTGTCAAAAATGTCAAGGTTAAATATATGAAACCATTTTATGGTTTGCCTAACTTTCACCTACCAAGAGACTATCTTTGACCTTTATTTTGTACTAATTATCTTCCTACCAAATATTCATCTCTTTCAATAACCATACTTAGAGCTCAAATATAAATTTTAAAATAAAAAAGGAAAATTTATGCACCACATATTTTTCCTTTGGCTCCAAAAAAATAATGACAACCAAAGGAAAATAACCTATGAGTAGGGATCTGAAGCAGCATAGTATAAGCTTTTTGATCCAACTGAAATGTCTAGGAAGCTTGCATGCAATCAATTATGGCCCATGGTGTTATCAATGAATCACCCAAAGATCTGATCATATTTATACATTTGAAATTTCCAGTAAAATCTATCAAAAGATTCAACTGTATCTCTAAATTCTTTTTCAAAGTTATACAATCATCTACTTTCATCAATCTTTATCTAAATCGCACCACAACAACCCAAGAAGAATTTATCATGTACAAGCGCTCCATCGAAGAAGAAGCTAATCAATATAAAACAATCTTCTTATTTCTTTACGAAGACGATGATAATCATATTATCCACATCTTTTCAGATATCAATGTGTCATATCTCACCTCCACTCATAGTAGGAATTATGATCAGCTCATTGGTCCTTCCCGTGGTTTAATTGCTTTAGTCAGTAACACTACCGCCGTCTTATTTAATCCAGCTACAAGAACTTACAAGGTTCTACCTCCTAGTCCCTTTGGTAGTCCACCAGGTTCTCGTTGTCGTATTGAAGGTGTTGGCTTTGGGTTCGATCAAATTAATAATGATTACAAGCTTATTAAGATTATTGAAGTGTATACGGATCCACCATACAGAGATACTGACGCGAGGAACAGAAAAATTGAGGTGTATGATGTGTGTATCAATACTTGGAGAGAATCGGATCATGTAGATCAACAGTTCCCCTCGATGTACTCTTTACCTTGTTGTCAAATATTTTATAAGGATTCTTGTCATTGGTTTTGCAATTCCAAATACAGAAGACATTGTTTCAATTCACTGTTTTGATATCAGAACAGAGGTATTTCATGTCATGAAAATGCCTGATAATTATTATTTCTTTGGGAGAATGTGTTATGCTCTCGTGGTTTTAAGTGAGTATCTAACATTGATTTCATATCCCGATTCAAAATCAGATATTGATCCAAAACAAGATTTGATGGATATTTGGATAATGAGGGAATATGGTGTGTATAAGTCTTGGTTTAAGAAACACACAATTGGGTATTGACTCTCCATTAGGTGCTTGGAAGCATAACATTGATTTTTCAGAGTACAACCGGTTATCTGATGCTCTATGATCTAAATTCTGGAAAAACGCGGGAATTTAGTTTAGGTGGTTCTCCGAGAAGCTTGAGAGTTGCTTCTTACAAGGAAAACTTGAATTCTATTCCGGGAGGAAGTGAACTTGGTAACCGAGTTCAAAAATTCTAGAGAAGGTGTAGTTGAGTTTTGCCAAATTCGCACATGCCAACTTCCTCCAATACATATATTGCTTTATTTTCTAGATAATGTTGGAGTAATTTTATCGGAAAAAAAAAAGACTCTTATTTTAACTGAAGAATCATCAAATATTGAATATTAACATATCAAGTGTAAGATTATAAATGAAATAGAACAAACAATAAAAGTCACTGCAGAAGATCCAAGTCCCTTGGTAAAATGACATCTCTAAACACCTCCAGAGCTCTCATAAGACGCTAAGAACCAAAACTAGAGAAGTGTTCTTGAGGTTGTAATACAATATGCAATTATCCCTAACTTCTGACATGAGTGAAACAAAGGGATTAGTACTAAACTTTTAGCATATAATTAAAAAAAATATTAAAATGCTCACATAACCTCATAGAACCAACAACGTTGATTCATGAACCTCAAGAAATGTTTCCAGTTGGTCTCTACACTACCATTTTCAAGAAAATGAGGTTTCCATGTGTTGTTCTGTAGTTTAGCAAATGGAATCTTTAAAAATACATTGGTTTTGATAGTAATCTTTTTGAACAAAGTTCCTTACAAAACTCCATTTTCTCCATAACATAGCAAATGGAGCTACTCAAGTGCTAAAACCTATTAACTATATGTGGCCTTATCTTGAACACTGGAATATTTTTGGACTACAAAGAAAGTTCATATCTGCATAAAAAATCTCAAAAATATCCAGGAAATACTTTAGTACATGGCACTCCATCCGATACTTTTGTATCTTAAAACAAAACCTACATGATTACTAATAATAGATTCAGAAAGAAGGTGAAACCACTAATTAAAATATGTTAAAAGACATTCAAGTCAAGTTAGGAACATCCCACTTCCCTTGTTCTGTTGAAACTGGAAGCAGCAGCAGAACTAAAACCTCCATTAATGGAGTTTGAGTTTAGTGAAGAAGCATAGAACATTCTAGAGAGGAGATGAAATGAAAAATGTGTGAATTGTATTTCACTAAAACTAATATGAGCTTTACATTAACCTCTATATATACATGTATGAAAAGCATGAAAATGACTAACTACTTTTTTGTAACAACTTAACTAACCTCCAACTAACTTTTCTAATTACTTAATTTTAACATGTTCTATCGGTATGTAGTGATGCATATTACTTCTTTGTTTTTTCAGAATTATATAATGTGCTGTAGAATAAATGTCAAGTTGACAACAGGAAAGTCTAGGTGGATAGACTGCACTTGACTACAGCTCTTCCTTAGCAATTTGATTATGAGTCCAAGAAAAGGTAGTCAACCGATATTTTGACAATGAGTTGGAAGGCAAAATCATGTTAATCACTTCAGGTCATGATACTGTCTGGTCTTTTGTTGGTTCTCACAGAGTAACTCAGTTGCCGGTTGTCCTATATGAACCGTTCAAGAAGTTGTTTACCATCACAGCTTCTCTCCCTAAATGATTTATTTAGAAAATTATGTGTTACTGTACATCAGTTTAATCCGACACCGAGAAAAACTATACATCATTAGTGCGTCGTACCCAATGTAATCCACAAGTGAAGCCCAGGGAAGGGTAGGATGTACACAAATCTTATCCCTACCTTTGTAGGATAATTAAAGAGGTTGTTTCCAATATATAACTAGAGCATGAAAGTAAAATTGTTTTGGTTTCTGATATTTTTCATATGGTTGTGAAAGAATGTAGCAAGTCAATCTTACACCTTACCTTAAGATCAGAGTAAGCTACAAGAGTGTGCAGGTTTACTAAAAGTTGATCGCATCATAATACATTTAATGGAATCTTCTTCTAACATTACCAAATCCATCCTTTCTCCTTTCATCTACTTTGTACCCATTCACAATTACCTCCGGCCCCTTAAGATTTAGAAGAAAAAAAATATTATGTATATATCTACACAGTTTTCACCATTATTTAGCAACAAGGTTGATTCAACCATTATATGTATACATTTTAAGCTCCTGTTTGGTCAGTTTATGATTTTTGAAACGTGAAGTTGTGTTTTGCACACAGTGAATCTATATAAATGCAACAAGTTGTCATATTCAAATTCATAAGCTTAATGATATATATTTCAAAATACTAACAGATCAACTAAACAAGTAAAAGAGTAAGATTAGAGAAAGCTAGGCTATGGCTAGGCTATGGTTAAGAGGCTCTTTTTATAAGTGTTACAAGTAAAACTTGCTGAGCCATGTGGACATTGGATATTCCTCAAAGTATTATGATCCATATTGTACATAAATAATCCCCTTTTATCCCAATAAAATATCAGTTCACCATCCAGGAAGTGTATAGGCTTTATTTTCCATGACATGTGCATAACTACTTCCCAATAACTATAGTGAAGGAAACGCATATTGCGACTTGGTTATTAAATACAAGTTTAACCTTGCATTTTTTGGTCCATAGCCATTTTTCATAGTCCTCCAAGATCCATATATCCATCACATAATCAAAGATAAACAATTGGTATAGAGACAAAGACTCATCCTTCACTTAAAGAGACATTGTTTGATGTTTTTTCCATGATCTACATCTTCCGGGATGAGGCATATTGGAGAACTCTTCTTTGTCCATATCAAGTATAATGATTCCTTTATGACAAGGAGGAATATCTGGTTTCTCTAAATCTCTAGCCACAAGCAAATGCACTGCTCCATTGACAATTGCAGGAGAGACATATGGCAAAAGATTGGGAGTGGGACAACGGATTTTCCTCCTCCACATCTGTGTCCTGACAGAGTATATGGAATACTCCAACAGAGTATATTGGATTGAAAATGACATACGCAGGCGGAGAATACTCAAAGGTGAACAGAAGAACACCTTCACACGAGTATCTAAGCCGAAGTTTGTGCTTTCTATCTGCATTGATCATAATGTCGTGTTTGAGAAGTACTTTTCTGAACATCTTCTTCTCCTCCTTATTAAGGCTTTCATCAAATACAAAAAAGTTCTGCTCAATAGTAGTAGCAAAACAATGGTAGTGTAGGATTAGTAGAGGTCTAGCTCTTTTGAGATGTAAGGTGGAAAAATACCGCGATGACATCAATGTCTTAGACATCTAAGGATTTTCAATGAGAACACAATCAGGAAAACATCTAAGCGATGACAATTCTTCATCATTATCATGTTTACAACACAATAATTGTGTAATCCAACTGAAACATTCAAATGTCATCACCTATATACAAATTAAGCATAACATTACAAAACAATATGCAATTATTCATGGTGAAAAAAAAAATTGTTTAAAGTTTTCTGAGAAAGTAAAATAAAAAAAAGTTTTAGGGAACTCATCATAAAACATATACAAAGATTGAAATTCTTTCATATGAAATCACAAATTTATATGAACCAATCAATTCCCTTAAAATGAAAAATCTAGCTGCAGGGGTCGATTGGTTCATGAGATCAGGTGAAATCCCAAACTTAGTAGCATGACTATAATGATAAGATAACTTAGTTTTCGAACCAAACACCCTTAAATAGTCATGACTATAATCAATGCTTTATTGTAAATCCAGAGTTAGAGTAATACCGACAGTCACATAGCAAAAGCCAACAAATAAAAGACGCAAACCCTGGAAACATAAACCTAAATTATTTAGGACTAGATACAGCTCTAAGTAGGATTTGAAGACAATAATTAGTTGGGAAATTACATAAAAGTATGGTTATTTAATTTCATCTCAAAAATTAAAATATATACAATAACGTAATTAGTCAACAATAAGTATAGTAATATGGGGAAACCATATAAATAGGAGATAAAATAGGAATAATTAATCCACACACACCCACACCCACACCCACACCCACACCCACCCACACACAGACCTTATATTATATCCTATATATCTAATAATTATTTATAATTACAAATTATAACAATTTCGAATTAATTAGTATCGAACTGATGTTACTTTATTTATTTTAATATTTAATATATGTAAAAGATGCATGTTTTACGTGGAGATACCGGGGAAATTAAATTACTATCATTTTGGAAGGAGTTACTAGCAAATCAAATTAGTATAATTAAGGTAGTAGTTACTGAGTAAACTAAATCACAATAATATAGGAAGAAGCTAATGAGGAAATCATATTACACTTTTTTTTTTTACAAAAAGATAAATTAACTTCAATCATATCTTGTAATCTCAAACCTCTCTCCATAATCTTCTTCTTCTTAAAAAAAAAAATCATAATCATCGTTGTTCCCGTGTTTATAGATTTCGATTATACGAAAAGTTATAATATTGTCATTCAAATTAGTTCTACAAAACAACCCGACCAAAAAAAAAGAAGCAAGAATATTGTCTCCCCTCCATCAGATAGAAACACATCACAACAAGGTAAAGAATTTGTGAAGGGTGAGACAACACAAACAAAAAAAGCCAAAAGTCCAGTGTGGATGTGGAGAACGATTCGAAGGATTCCAAATCTAAAAAGGGAAAAGTTGTTCCAAATGTATTATTAGTTAATTTTTTTTTGTCATATTTGATGATTCTTATTCATTAAAACTTGAATGTTGTGTTTTATAAATTTACTAGGTGATATATATTCTAAACACATAATTTATTGTATGGATTATGAGTGAATTGAAATATGTTCATTTATTTGCAAAATAGATATAAAAATAGCATTTATTGGTAGATATGAATATAAAGTAGGTATTAAAAGTGAATTCTTATTTTAACAAAGCCAATTTTATACATCATTGTGAATTATTGTTGGAGGAATAGAGTATGGAGTAGGTATGATTATGCTAACCCATGCTTAGACTGTATAACATTAGCTCGCGATTAATTACGATTAATTAAGCTTGATTTATCACGTATTATTGATTTATATATCAACTTTACTCATTGTGTATGAATTATTAATGATCAAGAAATCTGTTTAAATACCAATTATATACTTTATAGTATATAATATATATTTTGTAAAGCAATCTTTATAGGTATATAATGAATTAAAATTATATAGAGATCTGTTTTAAGATAACATAGTAATAGTTTTAAGAAAAAGAAGAAGATTTGAGCCTCAGTTTCATATGTTGAGATCTTGTCATATTAAGCTCGTCTAAATGCACTACAACAGACGTATAACTCTAGCGTTAGTTTGGATTACCTCTTGTTGATCTTTTGTGATGTCAAAAGATTTTGGATCGAAAAGGTTGGTCGGTGGTTTCCTTTCCTGTGAGTTCAGGAATTGGCTTTGGCCCATTCTTGATAACTATCCAAGCCTGAAGATGATTCGAGGTAACGCAAATTATGAATCTATCTTTCCAATGAGAGTAGGGGAACCCCGAATTTGATACTTTGTCATTTTATCTTTACTCACATGTAGTTAAACACTTCAATTGTGAGACCTGCTCTAATACCAATTGAAAATTAAGAAGGGGTGGGGGTGAATTAAAAAAAATTCTCAGTTGACTTCCTGTGTTGGTCAGTCGACTTACCTACACGTTAGTAACGCAGATATAATATAATAGTAAATGCAATAAGTAAACGACGACAAAATTTTTTTTTATACTGATGGGAACACCGACGTGGTGCCTACTTCCAGTCCCCTTGGGTTTCAAAGGTTTTCTTAAGAGCTTGAAGTGAACTTGGCAGTACCAAGTGATTTGACTGTAAGTCATGTGTTGTACAACATACACTTAGGTTCTTCAAACTCTTTTCTTTTTCAATTGTTTACTCACGTGAATACAATACTTTTATGAAAAACAATAGAAGATGATGGTACAAAGTTCAAGTGAAGTGTATAGTCTTTTATGAGATTGACGTAGGCTTAAATAGGTGAGGATGCATTGCTCTTCTTAAGGAAAACTCAAGGGAGTTTTTATTCAATGAGATTTATTTGGAGAGGATTTTAATCATGTCCATATAAGATATATTCATGATGCCCTTCCTTCTTTGGTGAGGAGTCTCTATTTCTGGATTCCTTAGGTCTTGTGGTTGTCTTCCTCGATGTGTTGAGATGCAATCTTATCCTTGTCAATATTCATTGATTTCTGGAAATTTGTCAATCTAAGGAATATGATGATCTTGCATATCGATTATCCAGTGTTCCATATTTCTTGGATTCCCGGGTTAATCAAATCGGTGGAATTTAATTGGAGTGCGATTGACAATATCCATTCTTTTCCTTCTATGTGATCCTTATGGCTTGATTTGATCTTCACAGTAATGCTACGTTGGTGTTCGTCTGTTCCTGCATTTAACGGTGAACTTATTGTTATTAATCAAAATCCTTGAAGCCAGGAAGGCTAACAATATAAAGTCGATGGAAAATGGTTCGAGCTAGTGGTGTTATGTCGATGGGAAATGGTTCCAACAAGAGATTAATCATTCTGACTTGATGCATGCTTATGTGTGATTGGCTTGTTTTTTGAGATTGATGTACTTTTTGTGTGACTGAACTACTTGACTTATAGGAGTCGGTGGCGGATCTAGAATTTTTATTGAGGGGGTTCGAAATATAAAGAAGTAAACACGTAAAATTTATAAAATGAAAAATCGAGTGACATGGGAGGAAAATTTTAATCTTAATCCATCAAATTTATCTTATATTGTCATGTTGTGTTTAGGTTCTTCCTACTTTTACCCTGGTCCATCAAGCTTTGTAAATTTCTAGTGACTTTCCTTTTATTTTGCACTATTCTACTTTTAGATTTTTTTCTAAATTTTGAATTAGTGCACATTTAATCATATGTTACTTTAAAAATCATCAAGAGGTGTAAAGATCGAGTTAATAATATTGTAGTGCATATTCCAAAGATAAATAAAAGACATCATCGATTTTCTTTAGTTCATTTAATTCAATCTACTAGGTTAACAATAAAAACTCAAATTATGAACCAATCAAATAAGTTTAGTTTAGTTTTAATCTCTTTAGAATGAACTTGAAAATAGTAAAAAAGAGAAACAATGAAATTAAGAAAAAATTCAATTAAATAGATTTTACTAAAAGAATATTCACAACTTCTAAATTTTTCCATTCGATTAATATTAGTTTACTTTATTTTATATAAAAAAAAAAAAAAAAAGTTTGTTTTTGTTTTTCTAATTCAATTTTAGATTTAATAACAATTCATTATTTTCTTAAAAAGTTTCTTTAAGTTAGAACATGAGAAGAGAGTTATATAGAAATAAAATGAACGGAGAATAAAAGACAAAAATATAAAAAAAAATATGTGACTGATAAATTTAAATAAATATAAATTGAGAAAAAGATGTAACATAAACTAAAAAATTAAAATAATAGTAATAATATAATAATAATAATAATAATATAGTTTTAGATTAAATCAAAAAATAATGAGCTTTTAATGGTTATTCTAAGCCCAAAACTGAGCTCATCTCAGCCTTTTCAAAGCAAGAAAAAATTGAAACTTGTTGCACTAAACGAGAATAAAACTCGAAACATTCATTTTAGGAATGAGTCCCGTTGCAACTGAGTCACCTCCTCTTTTGATTGTTGAGGGGTGAATTTTACTATCTATATGCTTAAAATCAGAAGGCTACCTTATATATATATAGTGTAATTTTTGACGAGGGGGTCACTACACATAGGTCCGCCCCTGCTTGGAACGCCAATTGTGTGACTTATTAATTTTAAATTGTAGAATGTACATAAAAAGAGTTACACTTTATATGTGTTGTTGTAGAAGACGTATAAAAGGTTACACTTTCAAAGCATGACCAATAACAACACAAAGATCACGCTTGAAAGTGTAGTTTTATCAAATTAAAATGTTACTAATAGCATATAACAATGTGGCTTTTGTACTTAAAAGGACACTTTATAAGCATAGATACTATGACAACACTTAAAAAGTGTAGCCTCAGTCAAAGGTTATGCTCTTTTTGTCACCCTGTAAAAGCTTTGTCTAAAGACAAAAAGTCTGGAATTTTTTCAAAGTCCACTTTTTGCCTAGTTTCGGCCACAATTATTAGTTGAATGCTTTTATGATCAGTTTCTATCGCTTGGACATTTTTATTCTTTTTCAAAGATATTACTTTTAATCAAATTATTTTGACATTAAAAAAAAATGTAAGAGAAATACATAATTATATCAACATGTATAAAAAAATGAAACAAAGAATAACATTTGAAAGTTGATTATTTGTAAAAGAATAATGATATAACTGAAAAGGGTCAAAATACCCTTAAACTATATCAAATAGATCATATTTTCCCTTAAATTATATTTCTGCCCAAAACTACCCTTCTCATCAAACTATTGGGACATAAGTGCCCTTATTATTAACGAAAGTTGTTAAATGTCATGTGGATGTCACATTGCACACCAATAGGGTTCTACTGCCATATATACAAAATACTCTAAAACTGTCCGAAATAACTCATATTTACCCTAAAGTTATATTTCGTCTCAAAACTACCCTTCACATTAAACTATTGGGTCAAAATACCCTTCTTATTAACGGTAGTTTTTAAATGTCATTTGACTGTCACAATGTATGTCGGTAGGGTTCCACTGCCACATAGACGAAATCTCTAAATTCTAATTACTCCCCCCCCCCCCTCATTTCATTATTTTCTAGAAATAATTTCAGCTCTTCTCCCTGATTTCTCGACTAGGGTTTCACAATTTTCTTCGTGGTTGGGTTTCTAGGAGGATATTCTTGGTTGTAGACAAGTAATTTTTTTCTTATTTTATTATATTTACTATTTCAAAGTATGATAGTTAGGATACTTTTCCCAGGGTTTCATAGCTTTCTTCAAGGCCGTGATTCAAAGTGAATATTCGTGATTGTAGGTTAGTAAATCTTTTTTTTTATTTTATTATAATTACAACAAAGCATGATAGTTAACATTTCACAATTTTCCTCTCATTTCGCAGCTAGGATTCATAACTTTCTTCCGCGGCTGCGTTTCAAAGTGGATATTAGTGGTTATAAATATAATAAAATAAGAACAAAGATTTACTAACCTACAACCACAAATACACTTTGAAATCTAGCGACAGAAGAGAACAGTGAAACCCTAGCCGCGAAATAGGGGAGAAGGGGTGAAACCATATCTGGAAAATAATGAAATGGTGGAGGGGGGGGGGGGGTGAGTAATTAGATTTAGGGATTGTCAAAAAATGTGGCAGTGTGTGAAAAAAAAATCTTTTAAAAAATTGTGGCGTGCAAATATTGTCACACATCCGAGTTTACCACCTAGACGTAACCAAAGTCTTAATCCTTTTCAAGAACTAAGGATAGCCTCTTAGTTGTCATGTTCATCACATTCATGGTTGAAAAAGCGGACAAATTTAAACTTTAATTTTTCTCTCTTGGAGTTTCATTAGGACCTTAATACACATAAAGATATTCATATCAAGTATTACATAGACCCTTCTATAGGAATGTTAAATAGCTTCTACTTTTATTGCACATATAGATAAAGTATAGAATAGTCTCAAGATTGTTGTCTCATACCATCTAACGTATATCACGTTATGGGCAACGAACTTATATCAATTCAAACAAGACCATGTATAGGTCATACGAAAGTACAATATTCAAATAACAAGGAAAGAAATGATAGAGGTCAATAAGCTCATAATAATTCCAAGCTAGAGATGGCATTGCCCTCGAATTGAGGACCTCCCCACTTGGAGAAAGAAAGCATCCAAGCCTTCAAATATCGCTTCCAAACACTTCAATGGACAGGAACCTAAAATGTTTGAGACAAGGGAAAGAAAACGGGGTATTACTCAAATGTACTAAATATGAATCTTATGAACATACACAAGCAAAAACATCCTAAAAAGGACTTTTTTATCAAAGCATGAATTCTACCCATTTAGGGGCTTAATGCAAAGCAAGTAATCATATTAATCAATCCAAACATGCTACTATCCCAAAAAGTATTACTTATCCCAACACACGTGAACATGATTTACTACAAACGGCCTAACATCAAGGAATAATATCACAAGAATGAATAAGAGTTAAAAACATCTCATAATAGAAGACAACTACTCACACGTTTCTATCAAGTCAAACACGGCAGTGACCAACAAAGCCTCATAATCCTTACTCGATCAGGCAGCCTCACAAGTGTAAAACAGACCCAATGTCCAACTTAACAGATTATGACATTTAGGAGTACATGTCATCTGATATTATCATTATAATCAAGGCATATTCATGAACTAATAAACACATAGTATTCCATATATGACAATGGTCATCATATATATTACATCAATTTATCATAACATAAAAATATAAGAACCTCCTCCTAAGACTCCCCTCAAGACTACAAGTGCAATGTCTAAACCGTCTAGACTAAGCTAGAACCTTAGGGTATCCAAGTTAGAGTTCAAGTACTTTAATTCGTTTTACCTTTTGGGAACATCTTTCCCTAACCGAATAGACCACAGGAGCTAGGTGAATCCGGGTATCACAAACCCTACACCGAAAGAAGGAGAATCAATGCTAAGGTTGTACCCAAAATAAAAACAGAGAACTATGTGGACCACCACTAGAGTAGTATTCATGTGGGGGCAAATGTTCAATTAACAGGAGATTTAGTTGGGACCGTCTGCTGATGCCATGAATTATAGTCTCCAATCTCAAGAGTAATGGTGTGTTTCTACCTTCCCTATGTGGGAAAGGACACTTCTCTATCATAGTTCAACTCGGGACTAAGGTAGAGTCCCTTTTTGAAATGTCCTTTAGCCTTTATTATCAATCATACTAATTTAGGCCATAGGGCTATCTTGTTAACATAATCATCAAATTATAATAGAATTGTATGAGGATCCAGTCCTTCATCATAATCCATATATGTGAGGTTAAACTCTAGCATAATTTCAAACATATTAAGGATAACTGATAGTTTTCACCATCTTTATAACACATACACATTAATCACCTCACAACATAGTCAAGGACATTCAATTCCGCATCCATACACCCTATACTTCCCTATTATAAGGCCACATCCAATGTTATATATGGCTAACAACAATTAATCTCAATCGGAAGTAAGTAAGGGGGATTTAAAAAAAAAAGAGTTATTAAGACTTACAAGTCTTTCTAGAGTCAATCTTATTGTTTACCATCACAACCATAATTCAACCCCAAACTTAGGAGTAACATCACTTGCACAATGATAACCAATAGAAAAAAAGGCCAATTGATATCTACAAAACAATTTCATCTTTAGATCACAAATTGAGACAAGGTAACATAGGCAAATTTCACATATAATTCATAACCTAAATTCACATTAAGAACTAGCATCATAGGCTATAATTTATTTATTTAATCATAATAGCACCATCAGATGGAATCTAATCAAAACCAACTCAATTTAATGATCACCATACAAGATATAGGTCAAGAGCACTACCTAGGTTAAGTTATGAGGTCATATTCTCAATTAGACAAAACCATCAACAATTGTCATAAACAAGTTGAAGTACATGTTAAAAGATACTCAATATAACTCTAAGAATTCATAACAACTCATCCATGATCCAATTTCGTAAGGGAATGAAACCCATAGGAAACATTTTTTGAAATCTATTCAAGAAAGATTGAGGAAAAGCTCGCAAAGGTGATAGAACTATACTTTAATGTTGTCTCAACAATTGATGAGAATCCACACTTTTTCACCCCCAAAACCTAGTTCTGCTAGCCTTCATGGTGGAATTCATGTAGCGTAAGAGAGAAATAGAGAGAAGGAGAGAGTTTTAATTTTGAGAGTTGGTACTGGAGGTTAATAAGGGTTAAGGGTATTTATAGAGGGGCTTAATTAACTTAATTAGTCTTTCTTTAATCCCTAACTAACCCCTAAACCACTCGATTAATTAAATGAAATCATTTAAAATTTATCAGTAAAACTCGACATTCACCGACGAGACCCCGATCGATCGACGGTCTGTCTGTGAGTCGATGGACAACCCCCCCTCCGTCCTGCACTCCGTCGTCTCGGTCAGAGACTTTGCAGGTGAGGGCTTCCTCCAATTTTCCTAAGTGTGGGATGACGGTGGCCTCGATGCCCTGTCGAGCCATTGACGACGCGTGTAACAGTAGCTAGGTAAACAAGAGCCTTCACGAATCTTTCTAAGTATGGTACGATGGTGGCCTCGACGCCCCGTCGATCCACGCACAGACCGTCGTATTTCCCTTCGATGCACACTGTCAGGTAGTGCTGCATCAAACAACTAGGGTCCTCCTTAAGGGCCCTTGGTTGGTCCTTGAGGAGTCGTACCCAGACGTTTCAATCATGAAACAACTCAAAACACCGATTAGCTACCTTTTCACCCATTTTCGTACATTTTCGACTCCTAAAAGTTAGTAAAAAGTCTAAGGCGCACTAACATCCCTTTGAACCAACTTCCTTGACGTTTTTGGACGTTTTTGTTCTTTAACCTTGTAAATGACCTATATTCATTAAATTGGACTTAGAAATAGTGTTAGACTTCATGAAACCTATGTTAGGCTTTACCATGAGTCTTAGATTTTCAAGGTGTTACATTATTCCCCCCCCTTAGGAACATTCGTCCCCGAATGACACTAAAATTATTTTGAAGAAAGGAATAGACCCAAGACTAGCAGTCCAACCAATAAATAATATCCATTTAACATAAATCCTGTTCACTTGAACAAGTCCAAATATCAAAACACAATTACCACACCTAAGGATCAAAAAACACTCATCATAGGACATTGCCTTATCACAACACGTATGATTCTCAACATTACATCACATTGATTCAATAGCACAAGTTAAAACTTAACAACATGCTACCTCATTTCATGAAGAATCAACCACCCATATCAAAAATGCACAACATAACTCAAAAGCAAGCAAAAATCCAAAATTCAAAGTTTTTAATAGCAATCCTACAGTGAATTCATGTAAAAAAAAAACTTGCTGTGAGGTTTCAAACATGCCCATTTTTGTAAACACTTCAACGAAAAATCAAGAAAGCACAATTCTTTGTCATATTACTAGGCAACCTACCACGGCTTTGAAGATCAGAGGGACCCACATACGAGGACTCAATTTACCCTTATTCCAAAACCTACCACCCTTCATGGTGAAATTTTTAAATACACCTTACACTTTCTTCAAACTCCAAATCCCTTCTCATATTATCGGCTTAAGACCTTTGCCGACTATAGGCCTTTTGCGACCAGTTCCTTATGATATGAACCTTTTCGAGAGTCGTATAAATCAATTCAGGACCAAGAAGTGACGGCTCACCCACTTCAAACCATCCAATAGGAGACCCATACCTCCTACCATACAAGGCTTCATAGGGATCCATGGAATGGATGAATGAAATCTGTTATTGTAGGCAAACTCCACTAAAGGTAAATGCCTATCCCAACTCCCTTTAAAATTAATAATGCATGTTCTAAGCATATCTTTAAGTTTTTGTATAGTACGCTCCGCTTGACCATTCTGTTGGTGATGAAAAGCGGTGCTCAACTTCACCGTAGTACCTAACCCTTTATGGAACAACCTCCAAAATTTAGATGTGAATTGTGCGCCCCTATCCGATATGATGGATAACAGAATGCCATGGCGGCACACAATCTCATCTAGGAAGATTCTTGCATAATCCTCCACTAAATATGAAGACTAGGCGGGGATAAATAGAGCGGATTTAGTCAATCGATCCATAACCACCATATGGAATCATAGGACTTTTGGTTCCGGGGTAAACCTACTACAAAGTCCATATTAATGTATTTCCAATATCCAAGTGGGACTTGGGATCTCTTGTAGTAAGCCACCCGGCTTTAGGTGTTCGGCCTTTACTTTTGGCAATTCGGGACACTTAGCGACAAAAATTCAGCCATGTCCCTTTTAGATCCTTCCCACCAATATTTCCCTTAGGTATGGTACATTTTTTGTTCGAACCCAGATGATTGAGTAACGAGGACCCATGTGTTCTTCTAAGATCCGAAGCCTCAAACCCATATACATTTAGGAAAACATAATATCCTTTAGTACTGTAACACACCATCACAACCTAGGGGAATGATCATTTAACTTCAGGAAAACGATTTTTTCAACTCCGTCAAGGCTAAATCAGGTGTTGTTGCGACTCACATCAACCACTAAAGCTGACTCGGGTTATGTGAACTATGGCACCCCCATGCGGAGCACTATCTAACCTACCCCCAACCTAGCCAACCTAGGCACTTCCCTTGCTAGGTCCTTTTTGGCTTCATTACAGAGGGATACACTACCAATAGTCATCCGACTGGTAGGGCATACGCAGCTACATTAGACATGTCGGGATAAAAAGGACACCCCTATCATAATCTTTCACAACTCAAGCCACCTTCTTTTGGAGGATTTAACTCTTTTGGGGAAAACATATTGGAGAATTTATGATCGTAAAAACTCCATATGAACCCCATACAAATAATGCTCCAAATTTTCGAAGCAAATCCCACAGGCGCAACTTAAGGTCATGAGTTGGGGTAATTCCTCTCAGTACCTTCTTTAGTTCATAGAGGAATAAGCTATCACCTTCCCATTTGATAAGAACACACCCCCAAACCACACTCGGGGATGGTAGAATACACCACAAAACCCTTTGGTACCCCCGATAAGGTCAACACCAAAGAGAAGTAAGCTTGTATTTAACAATGGCAGCTCTTCTCACATGCCTTCGACCACTCAAACTTTTAATATTTGGGAGAAATTAGTCAAAGGAGATGAAATGGATGGAAACTATCCAAGAAAACCCTGATAGAACCCACTAAAGCCCCAAAAAACTAATGATGGTCAGTCGGAGTCAATGGGTAGAAGGCCAATTTTTCATTCGCTCGTTTTTCGTGGGTCGACTTAACTCCCTTCTAGAAAGGATGGCCAAGAAAAGTCACCGAGCTCTGCCAAAATGTACACTTACTATATTTGGCATACAATTGATAATCTTTAAAGGGTTTGAAATAGACCCTCAAAAATGAGCAATATGATTCATCATTCATTCTTTGAATATACCAAGATATTCATCAATGAGAGAAAATTGACAAACGATCTAGGTAATTTGAAAAAAAATTTTTTAACTTCTATTCATTAGGTCCATAAATGTCATCGGGAATTAGTGAGACCGAAAGACCGAACAAGAAATCATAATTCCCAAACCTAGTCCAAAGCAGTATTCGGTATATCTCCCCTCTCACTTTGAGTTGATGATACTCCGACCTTCAAGACTATCTTTGAAACGTAACTCTCCCCTTGGAAGTTGGTCCAAAATAAGTCATCAAATCCGAGGGAGACGGGACTTATTCTCCAATGATGACCTTCCTTGTTTTGAGTTGGCGGTAGTCAATTACACATTTCAATGACCCATCATTATTTTGACAGAGACACCGAGACCCCCAATGGAGATAAACTAGCCTGTATAAAGCCTTTGTCAAGAAAATCCTTTAGTTGAGCCTTCAAAATCTTTCAATTCGTCGAAGCCATTCAATATGGAGGATGAAATGGATTTGTTCGTAGCAAATCGCTACCAAAATTTAATTTCCCATTCGGGAGGAAATACGGGAACGTTCATTAGGAAAAACCTTAGGAAATTCATTCACTATGGACCGACTCAAATAGGAGGAATTTCAGAATTCAATCTTGGACCCGTACTATGTCTAAGACAACCCTTTGTGATATTTCACATGCTTTTAGATAAAGCTTATACTGCGACCTCTATGATGAATTTCCCCCTTTTCACTCAACAACGGGTTATTTGGGAAGTTAAAACCCTCACACTCTTATCCTACAATCCAATGGCAGCAAAACATGCATGCAACCAATCAATACCAAATAATATCAAAATCCAGCAATCGAGTTCTACTAGTCAACTACGAAATCTCTATTTGGCAATGAAATAGGACAACTTCGATAGACTCTTTTAGAACACAACCGATCTCCCACCGGAGTAGGACACAAGAAAAGGCTCATGCAAAATATAGGGTAAAGAACAAACTTTTTACAGACAGTGTGTAACAAATGACACAACTATCACCCGGATCAAGTAAAGATACACATCAAGAGTAAAGATTTTTAACATAACAGTACCCATGTCGGATGAGACTCTTGCTCACCCTAGAGGGAGAGACCATACGAAGCGGTTCTTTTGGAACATCACTAGAACCACTTGCTGATCTTGGCCAGCTACCTTTGGATTGACTTTTTAAGATTGGACAATCTCTCATTTTGTGGCCACTCTTTCACAACTAAAGCAATATCCTTCCCATGTGATTTCTCTTTGGGTGAACTAGAAACCTTTTCCCTCTTAAATTTAGGGTAAACACCTATCACCATCTCGCGCTTGGGAATTAGGTGGGACTTGATTGAACCCTGGTTCTTAAAATTTAGGCTTATCTTGTATAAGCCTATCTGTAAGGAGTCTCCATCAAATGACCAGGCCCTCTTTGCATCTCTACTTTTTCTCTTAGCTCTTGCCTTCCTCAACCCTTCTTGCAAAAATCATAAGACGGGGAAAATGTTATGTTTCATTGTAGCATGGCGATTTGACACTCCTTGTCTTCTGTAAGGGTCCTCGACACCCCCGTCACAAAACGGCTCATTTGGCCTCTAGCATCGGAGACTAGAGAAGGAGCATATTTGGAAAACTTAACGAATTCCAAAAAGTACTCATGAACACTTTTCCCTCCTTGGCGAAGAATGATGAACTCCGTCACCTTCTTCTCCCTCATCTCTCTAGCGAAGAACCGATCTAGAAAAGTTGCCTTAATGATCTCCCAAGTCACCAGACCACCCCTCAACGGCCTATTGTCCCTCCATTGCACATACCAAGTTTGAGCCACATCCTTTAGTTTATATGAGGTCAACTCGGCCTTCTCACTTGAAGTTACCCCCATAGCATATAGCACTTTGTAGACCTCATAAAGGAATTCTTAGACCCATAGAAAGTAAGAAGGTTCATCCGAGTGAAGTCCCTTAGATGGGAAGCCATAGTAGTGACTTATTTATGAGGACAGAGAGCAACATCCTGATTGGCTTGAGCTGTCATAGCTTAGGCTTGAAGCGTTGCGTCTAGTGCTTGAGTAGTCATAGGTGGAGGGTTAGCCAGGGCTTGATCAACATTAGCATTTTCCTCAAGTGGAGGAACTTGCTCATCATGGGGAAGATCTCCCGCATAAGCAACTTCCACCTCAAGTCTTCGAGCTGCATTCCTTCAAGTGTTTAAGCTTCCTATAAGCACAAGAATATGATTAGATGCAAGGCATACCATAAGTATACTCTATTGGCACGATATAAGATTTCCAAGAACGAGAGTGATCCTATCATCAATAGGTTTTTCTTATAAGTGTAGCCGCTTCACAATTATGAATACAAACCTAAATAAGAGCGTGGTCGAGAGAGAGGACAAGCTCAAACGCTATTAAACTCATGATCTGATATCAAGTTTTTCACATAAGGTTACCCCCAGACGTAATTTTCGGGTCGTCATCTTTTCAAGACTAAGACTTATCTTAGTTTCATGTCATCAATTTCTAGGTTGAAAAAGGCTGGGAAAATTTAAAAATTTTATTTCTCTACTTGGAGGTTACATGGACCTTCATACACATAAATTATTCATATGAGGTATAATAACCCTTCAATAGGAAGGTTCAGTAGTTTCTACTTTTATTGCCACATATATATAAAAAAATAGAGTAGTCTCAACAGATTGTTCGTCTCATGACCATCCAAAGAATACACAGTATGGGCATAGCCCCTTACATCAATTCAACAAGACCATGTATAGATCATACGAAAGTACAGTATTCAAATACACAAGGAAAGACAGAAAGGATAGAGTCAATAAGCCAAAAAAAAACCAAAGCTATAGATGTCCATGCCCTCGAAAGTTGGCGGAAACTACCCACTTGGATGAAAGAAAGAATCCAAGCCTCAATAATCTCGCCTTCCAAACTCTTCAAACGACCGGAACCTAAATGTTTGGGGACAAGCGAAGAACACGGGGTTTAGTACTCCAAATGTACTAAGTATGAGAATCTTATGAAACCCACAAGAAAAACATGCTAAAAGGGACTCTTTTATCAAAGCATGACATTCTACCCCTTTTAGGGGGCTTAATGCAAGCAAGTAAGTCATATTAATCAACCAAACATGCTACTATCCCAACAGTAATGACTATCCCACACACTTAGAATCAGGAGTTTGATTTACTACAACCCTAAATCAAGAATAATATCACAAGAATGAATAAGAATTAAACATATCATAATAAGGAAGGAAAACTACTCACAAGGTCTTATTCAAGTCACAAAGTGCAATGACCAAGCAAAGCCCTAACTTACTCGATTAAGGCATCCTCAACAATAAACATTACCAATTGTCCAACTTTACATGATCATGCATGTAAGCGACATTTCATCTTATATTATTTATAATTATAACCAGCATATATAAAGAACTAATGAACAATAGTATCAACAATATGACAGGGTCATTAATATATATACATCATATATTATCATAAAATAAAACATATAAGAACCTCCTTCTAATTACTCCCCTCAATATTACTAGCAATGTCAGGTAGGTCTAATACCCTACCTTAGGATAGATAGGACCCCTTAAGGTTTTCCCAAAGTTCGAGTCCTTAAAGTGTTTTACCTTTTGGGAAAAAATCTTTCCTAACGACATAGACCACATGAGCTACGTGGAATTTAGTGTTATAAATCCCGACACCGAAAGAGGCGGGACTACTTGGCCAAGGTAGTACCAAACATCAAACATAGCAACTACGTGGATACACTATCTAGGATTTCTATGGGGGCACATTAGTTTTAAGAATAGGAGATTTAGTTAGGACCTCTTTATACGCCAGCATTATAGTCTCCAATATACAAGAGTAATGTGTGTTCCTTACCTTCCCTTGTGGAAAGGACACTTCTCTATCTAGTTCACTCGGTGCTAAGGTAGAGTCACTTTTTGAAAATGTCTTTAACCCTTTAGTTATCAATCACAACGTTACTTTAGGTCATAAGGGTTCTACCATTGTATAATCATAGTCATCATAATAGCTCCATAAGAGTGCCATGAGTAATAAGTCCTTCATCACAAATCCTATAGGTGAGGTTAACACCTACCAGTTCATAACATATTATGGCTCATGACAGTTTCACCATCTTTATAACATATACACCTTAACAACCTCACACATAGTCAAGACATTTAAATTCAATCATACCACCCGATAAATCCTAGTTAAGGCATTATTCAAGTAATATCATGGCTTAAACACAATTAATCTCAATGGGAAGTAAGATAGAGATTCTAAGACTTAGCAAGTCCTTTCTCATGTCTATCACAAAGTCTTACCATCAACCCAACTTGGTAAGTAACATCACCGCAGTATGATAAACAATAGAATAACAAGGCCAATTGCTTCTCTATACACATCATCTTTAGATCCACCACTGAGACAGGTACATAGGCAAATTTCACATTATAATTCATACACCTAAATCACATCTCAAGAACTAACATTCATAGCATATAATTATCTTCATTTAATCATAATAGACCCATAGGATAGTAATCTAATAAAAACCAACTCAATTGAATGATCACCATCTATAGGTCAAGATTACATCTATGGTAGGGAAGAGGTCATATTCTTCAATAGCCCAAAACTTCAACAATTCGCAATAAACAAGTGAACATTAAATGTAAAATTCTAATCAATATATAACCCTAAGAATCCATTAATAACTCAACAGTCGCGTGTAACAGTAGCTAGGTAAACAAGAGTCTTCACGAATCTTTCTAAATATGGGACGACGGTGGCCTCGACGGCCCATCAAGACACGCACGAATCATCGTCTGTCATGTCGATGCACACTGCCAAGCAGTGATGCATCAAATTGTAGGGGTCCTCCTCAAGGGTCTTTAGTTGGTCCTTGGGGAGTCATACCCAGACGTTTCAATCATGAAACAACTCAAACACCCATTAGCTACATTTCCACCCATTTTCGTACATTTTTTACTCCTAAAAGTTAGTACAAAGGCTAAGGCACACTAACATCCCTTTGAACCAACTCCCCGGACGTTTTTGGACATTTTGGTTCTTAAACCTGCTAAATGACCTATATTCATTAAAAATGGACTTAGAAACAGTGTTTAGACTTTATGAAACCTATGTTAGGCTTTACTATGAGTCTTGGATTTTCAAGGTGTTACAAATATGATATCCACATGGAATTTAACAACTTCTGTTAATAAAAAGGACACTTTTGACTTAGTTTGACGAAAATGATAGTCTTGAGCCGAAATATAGTTTAAGGGTAAATATGAACTATTTCAGATAGTTTAAAGGTACTTTTGACCCTTTTCATTTTAGTGTTTGTGGCAGTGGAACCCTATTGGCGTACAATGTTGCATCCACATGGCATTTAACAACTTCTGTTAATAAAAAGAACACTTTTGACCCAATAATTTGATGAGAAAGTTAGTTTTGAGTCGAAATATAGTTTAAGGATATTTTTGACTCTTTTCCGTTTAATAAAGTCTTGAGAGTTGTTTAGTTAAATCATGTTGATTGGTTATATTTTATTAAAGGGAAAAGGCATAGATACCCTCCGAACATGTCGCGAAAAATCAATTACAAGCTTAAACTATCATGGTGACCTATTAGGGCATCTCCAACCCTGTCCTCTATTTTACTCTTCAAATATAAAATTCTCTATTTTTCAGACAACCAACTCCAACTCAATCATCTATTTTACTCTCTAAGGAATCTTTTTCTCTCTATAATATTATATTATTATTTTTATTTTATTCTTATTTTCTTATGTCATAATATAAATCATTTCTTCTTTTTTGCAATTATTACTCTATATTCTTAACGTATATAAGATTTTATTTTTTTCAAATATTCCTTTACTATAAAATATATTTGATTTAAATGTTTATAATAACATAAATGCCAATAATATTATATAAACTATTAATGAAAAAATTCAAATAAAAGTGAATTCATTGATGAAATACAATTGCATCATAAATATTGTATTATCGTAAAATTATTTTTAAGTTTTACATAAATACCTAACTTTCAAGACTATTAGGTTACTCTCAAGAATGTTCTATCAATGTATATGGAGTTCAAAATGAGCATTTTTTGTCCTTATGTTTTACGTGTAACAATAAATTATTTAAATTAACAATTTCATCTTGTATCCAATTATTTCGTGTACTAATTTACTTCCCCTTTCCATTTTGAACTATTGCATCAAAATATTTTGTGCTCTTTAAATAGTGTAGTTTAATAATTTATTACTATAATATAAAGTAGATTGTTTGAATTATCATGTAAATTTTGTGCTTACTTCATAGTGAAAATTAATTACATTCTAAATTACAAATCTAAATGAAAAAAATTAAATAAATTGTTAATTCGGAATGAAAGTACTTATCAAATTAAATAAATGGGGTAGATGTTATTTACTTCGAAAATCGGTACAAAATATTAGAGACTTATTCAATATTTAGAAAGATAATAATATTAAAGTAAATGTAAATTACATATTTAAGTGAGGCACTTTCTTTTAACAAATAAAATAAAAAAAAGTATTAATTTGGACGGAAGTAGTAACTTGTTGATAATATATTTTTAAATGTTATATTACATTAGAAAATAGTTACCACTCTTTATTCTTCAATTAATGAGAATAAAGAATAAAGAGTGGTTGGAGAATCCATTCTCTATTTTACGCTCCAAATATAGAGAACAGAGAGTAAAATAGAGATGGATTGGAGATGGCCTTACACACCTTAACTACTCAAAGTGAATTTATTGTCATCCTGAGACGTGTAACGCCACTTTCTCATTATGTATAGTATAACATTGGCGGCCACATCAACGCTATGTCAGTGTTATGTCATAAATTATAATTTTTTATTTTCTTTACTTTATTAATTAACTTTTCTTTTGTTAACTATATTTTACTCTAACTAATTTCAAATTAATTGTTTTAATTCTCTAATAATTGTATCTTCTTTATCACTAATCCCACCTATTTTCAATTTTCATTTCATTGAAAAATCACATCCAGTCGTACCTTCGTATTGATTTTGTTCTTCAGCATCACTACATAACCTTCAATTCTTCTTTTTCTTTGTCACTCAACACCAAATATCACAACCACTATTATCAATATCAATTTTTTCTTCTTCACCACCTTTAATTACCTCTTTAATTGTTTGTCTCTCTCCATCCATCACCACCAAACCTATAAAACCACCAAAACAAAAAATTGATGAACAACCAAAAATTCTTTTAAAAAGTAAAAAAATGAAAAAGATAGAAACAATTAATCAATTTTTTAAGATACATTTATTCACTAACAAATCATGATTTGAGAATTAACCTAATTGTGAATTAAAAAAATGTATATACTATAACATTGTGATAAAATTCCTACTGAGCGCCTATTTTTTATTTTGTTTTATTTTTTTGCCACGTCAATTTTAGGGGTATGAAAATTAAGTTTTGAATAGTATAGATGAGTAATACATTATTATGATAATTTAAGTGTGTAACTAAATTTTTGAAATAAATTCGAAGTGAATTTATGTCTTTTTCCTTTTGAAAGCGGAGTGCTTACAATTGGGTTCAAACATATTTCTCACATATCTGTGTAGGCGGAGCCAAGGTTATGACTTTGGGGCTTCTAGATCAAATCATTTTGGGAGTTTAGGAGTTCACAGGTTAGACATCCGTAACGACCTGTTTAGTCGTTGTGAGCAGTAGATTTTATTCGGAGAAACTGCAGAGGTGACGGAGCCACGACGACCGTCAAAGGGCAAGACGGACCGTCGTGGGAGGGTGTTCGTTTCAAAAACACTAGAAAATATGAAAAATGGGGTTACTTGAAAATCGACTCTCTGAACGTCAGACGGAATGGCGAGGACGGACCGTCGCACAGCTCGACGGCCCGCTTCACAGGGCCATTCCATTAAAAACAAGTCTCTGGGACCTTGTGACGGACAGCAGACGGACCGTCGCACGGCGCGACGCCCGTACCGGCTCCGCAATCCCAGTTCGGGTCGGATTCTTTACCACATGTTAAGGGACGTTTTTTTGAATATTCCTGCTTTAATTATAAAAGTTAGAGGGTTAATGTTAATAAGTCTAATTACTTGGGGGTTAAAAGCGGTAACCTTAGTAATTGTGGATTATTAGTGCCATTCTTTAAAACTTATATTATATAATAATTAGGGAACAGAAAGAGGGTTTGAATAAAAGAAATAGAAAGAACAAGAGAAGGAAGAGAGAAGGTCCGAACGAGTAGAGAGAGAGAAGAGACGAAGAAGGATAGCTTGTTGATCAATTCTTCGGTGGAGGTGGTTATGGTTATGTTACGATATTCGTAAGTGAACTCTTAATAGTGAATATTATGTGTTGATAGATTGTAAACCTGCTATGTGATTGAGTTGTCTGCTGCATGAGCATGATTATGGAAATTGCAATGAATTAACAAAGCTGATGAAGTATTGAATCCCAAATCTTGAAAGACCCTAATTCGCTTGATATATTATATAATGAGAATGAATGATCCTTAGTATAAAAGAAGGCTTGATAAATATATAATGGAGGAATGATGATGCGTAGTTATAAAAGAAAGAAGTCTTGATAAATTAATAATGCGAATGATGATGCATTAGTGTAAAAGAAGGCGATGAATTAGGGGATCGGGTGCCACGTTTCTCGGTACCAGGGAGAAATGAATATGAGGATCGGAGTGTCACGTTCCAACACCAGGATTAGAATATGGATTCGGGTGCCACGTCCGGTATAGGATAGAGAATATGAGGATCGGAGTGCAAGTCCTGAACACCAGGATAGATAGGATCGGGGCCACGTTCGGTACCAGGAGTAGATAGAATGAATCTAGGATCGGGTGTCACGTTCCGAAACCAGGATAGAATATGGATCGGGTGCCACGTTTCGGTACCAGGATGAATGAATATAGGATCGGAGTGTCACGTTCGACCACAAGGATAGAATATGGATCGGGTGCCACGTTCCGGTACTAGGAATAGATGGAAATGAGGATCGGAGTGTCACGTTTGACACCAGGATAGAATATGGATCGGGTTCGGTGCCACGATTTCCCGGTACAGGATGAGGAAGAATATGAGGATCGGAGGGTCACGTGTCGACACAGGCAGGAATAGGATCGGTGCCGACGTTCCGGTACCAGGAGTAGAATGAGGATCGGAGGCCCGTTCCGGCACCAGGATAGAAATAGAGGATCGGAGGGTCGCCGTACCGACACCCAGAGGAAGAAGATAATGAATCTTGGAAAGATAATGAAATACTCAATCTAATGAATTAATTCCAATAAGTATGGTATTGGGCTTGAGTCCCTCATGTGTGAACTCGGTTGTAGTTATTGATGACTTCATGTTGTTCTTGCCTTACCGTTTAGTATTGTAGTTGATTTACATATATTGATATCTACGTTCCCTAGTTTGGAGTTGGCGATGATATCTATCAGTGACTGTGGTGTGTACTGACCCCCTAATTTCATGTTTTCCTCTTTGTTATTTGTGTAATGCAGCAAACGTTCGTCAACTTCAACTCAACAGTAGATCTACCAGTCTTCACTTCATCAGAAAAATTTCAGGGGGAGCTATGGTATTATTAGCTTGGACTGGGTTCTTCTTTTCAAGTCTTGATGCTTGAACTTCGGCAGGACTAGCTTTTAGTTATTTTGTTCTTAAGACATCCTAGTTAAGTAATTTGAGGATAGATGTTCTTGTGATGAGGACTTCCAGATTTGGGGATAATAATACTAGTATTTTGAATGGGTTTTAGTAATGATTTTTAAATCTTCGCATTATTTTCTGTTGATATATCTTGAAATGTTAGGGTTTAGATGGGTTGGTCCGCCACATAGGAGGGTAAATTGGGTTGCCAGTCGCGTCCCTGATTTGGGTGGTCGTGACAAAAAATTGGTATTAGAGCATAGGTCATTGGTCTCATCCACAAGAACAGGTCTAGTAGAGGTCTTAAGGGAACGGTTAGGGGACGCCTTTACTTTCCTGAGAGGCTATAAGACTTTAGGAAAATTTCCCTCTTTAGTCTTCTTTTCGTGTACTAATTTGAGTCCAATTGGTATCTGGGCGGATACGAATGGTATCTTGACCATCTTCACTCTATTTGCAGTTGGTTAGAACTAGAGCAACGACCGCACCAGCAGCCACAACGGAAAGCAAGAAACGGAATGAGCAAGCCAATGGGCTGTAGCTCGAGGAAGAGGCACGGCAAGAGGCCGTGGGAGAGTCGTGGGAGACGTCCTCTAGATGGAAGAGGAAACAACACCAGGCCCATCTGATTACTAGGGCAGTGACTCCTCCACCGACCGAGGAGGGGTTGATAAGAGGGGGGAGGAAAGGGGAGAATTAGAACAAGCGGCAGCAGAATGAGGAGAAATGCCACCCCAACCTACCCAGAGATGATCAAACCAAGTACTTGCTTATCTTAGTGGGTTATCCGATCAGGGTCAGGGACCTCCAGTGGTTTCAACCAAACACCTCGGTTTCAGAGGTACGACATGCGGCTACCATGGCTCCCCGCATGGATGCATCATTGGGAATAGGCACATTTCCAAGTCTGACTAATGGGCCTATTATGACAAATGATCAGCAGAACTTTCAGTAAGTTCTTGAAATTGAAACCTCCAGGTCTTTAGGGCGCAGAATCAGAGGATGCCTACGATTTTCTGTTGAGTTTAATGCAGCTACTACACAGATGGTTATAGCTAGAACGGTTTGCGTTGAGTTCGTGAGCTATCGTTTCAGAAGCCAAAACCAAAACGTGGTGGCGGGTCACAGTGAGTGTCAAACAACAGGGGGCGGCACCACTATGGACTGGCATCATTCTCTTACCCTGTTTATGGAGAAGTATATCCACGGACTTTGGAGAGAGAAAAAGGGACCGAGTTCTTGAGTCGATTAGAGCAAGGGAGGATGGATAGTAACGCGTTTCTGAGGCTAAATTTCGCCGCACTATCCAGATACGCCACCCAAATTGTGTTTCAGTCCACAATGAGCGAATTCGCCGTTTTGTGAAGGGGTTGAGGTCAGAGTGAGGATTTTCAGACTTACAGGTAGCGGCTACGCAACATTCCTTCCAAGGGGTAGAATTTGTTGATAGAGGTGGAAGGAGTGAAGCCAGACGACTTCACCCACGACATCGACATCGAAAAGGTTCGAAGGGGAGGCGGTTTAATGTTCTCACTCTAGAGGACAGAGCTGACGGAGGTACTCAAGTCGACAATTAGTATTCACTACCGGCTGTAGTTGGGGCACCTCCAGAACGGTCAACACTACTCCGAGAGAGATATGCATGCACCCGAGAGTGTTATGGATTGGGGAGTGGACACATCAAGAGGGTATGTCCAAACCCGAGTTAAGAACCCCACTAGTAGAGTAGAGGTGGTCATGTTAGAGGCCCGCTTTCTGGAGGACGTGGTGGTCGAGGTAATGGTGGTCATCACAACGGCAGAGTGGCTGGGCAAAATGTAGCCACTACTACGCAAACATGGAGGGCATGGACAGACAAAAGATAGGGCCATTGTTACGCTTTTCCTGGGAGATCTGAAGCGGAGGCGCTGATGCTGTTATCAAAGGTAATCTTTGGGTTTGTGATTGCATGGAATCGTATTATTTGACCCTGGCCACGTTTCATATGTATCTCATCATTTGCTAATGGTCTAAAATTGCCTTGTGAATGACTTGACCATTGCCTATTCGTGTTTCTACACCGGTGGGTGAGTCTGGGGTATTGAAAAAAAGGTACATAGGTTTTGTTGGTGAACTTTTGTGGGGAGCAACACTTATGTAGATTTGGTTATTTTAGAAATGGGTGACTTTTGATTGAATTCTGGTATGACTTGGCTTTCTTCCAAATTTTGCGATTGTGGATGTAATGCTAAACGTGACATTGGCCAAGCTGGGACGATCCGTTAGTGTGGGAAGGGACTACTACTTCCAATCCGGTGGTATCATCTCATTCATTCGTGCTAAGAAAATGGTTCGTAAAGTGGGTCTCTTGTTTAGCTTCTTGGCCACATCTCAAGGACGACAACTACCCAAGTACCTTACGATTGAGTCGGTTTCGGTGGCCGTAGTTCTTGATTGGATTCCTGCAGATCTTCCGGGTATGCCCCCCGACAGGGATATTGACTTCTGTATCGATCTTGAACCGGGCACACGCCCATTCTATACCCCCGTATAGAATGGCTCCGCGGAGTTAAGAGAGTTAAAGGCTACAACTTCAAGCGTCTTGCGCAAGGGCTTCATTTAGGACCAAGTGCATCTCTGGGTGCTCGGTTTTGTTTGTAAAGAAGAAAGATGAGGAGTTTTCGGAGTGTTTATAGAACTACGGCCGTGAACAGGTGACTATAAAGAACAAATCTCTTCTCGCATTTGATGACTTGTTTCGATAAGTTACAGGTGCTTGGTCTTATTAAGATTGACTCTTGAGATCCGGTTATCATCAATTGAAAATACGCGCAAGGGATGTGCCAAAGACTGCTTTTAGAACAAGGTATGGGCATTACGAAATTTGTAGTGATGTCTTTGGTCTTAGAATGCCCCTGCTGCTGTTCATGAGTTATGAAGGGATTTTTTTTAAGCCATTATTTAGATCTCTTTTGATCGTATTTATTGAGATACAACTGATATTTATTCCACGAGTAAGAAGGCACATGAGGAGAATTTGAGAATGGTAGGAAATGTTAAGGGAGAAAAAGCTTTACGCCAAGGTCTCTAAGTGTGAGTTTTGGCTAGATGCAGTGTCCTTCTTGGGGCACGTGGTTTCTAAGGGGGGGAATTGGGGAGTAATGTGGATCTTCTAAGACGAAGTAATTAGTGAAAGAGATTGGGTTAAGGACCCCTACTACTTGTCAGAATAAGGAGCTGTGTTGGTTAGCTGGCTTACTACACAGATTTGTCAAGGATTTCTCCTATATTGCTTCCAACTTGACGAAACTGGATAAGACCAAAAAATGTCCATTTGTTGCGTCGGATAGTGTGAGGAAGGCTTTCAGAAGCTCACGACGCTGTTGACTACGCACCCCCCAATTCTCACCTTGCCAGTGGAAAAAGGGGGTAAGAACTTCATTGTTATTGTGATGCTCCTATTAGGGTTTGCGTGTTTTTGCAGTGCTATAATGCAAGAGACGAATGTGATTGCTTTATGCTTCAAGACAATTTAAAAGGCTATGAAACGTAACTATCCAAACTATGAGTTGGAATGGCCGCCGGGTAGTGTTTGCACTAAAAGCAATGGAGGACACTATTTTATATGGGGTTAAGTGTGAGGTGTTACGGATCATCAGAGGCTACTAGTATGTCTTCAATCAGAGGAGATTTTGAATTGAGAAAAAGGAGATGGATGGAACTATTGAAGGAATACGACCTCACTATTGTGTATCATCGGGGAGGCGAATGTTGTGTCAGTGCCTTGAGTAGAAAGGCGGAAAGCATGGAAGCCGAGCTATTTGCAAAGCCTCTAGACGCCCATTGGCTAGAGAGGGTCAGACTCTGGCTAACGACTTGATTGAGGTTGGGAAATAAATGAGAAGGGAGGATTGTTGGCTAGTGTGGAGTCAAGATCTTCTTTTTCTTGACAAGATTACGGGAAAACCGTTTGATGATGAGAAAACTAAGCGGAATCAGATAAAGTGTTTGGAGGAGAGGTAAAGAGGCAACATCGACGAGGGAAGGGTTCTGTGTGGTGAGATTAAGGGAAGGGTATGTGTACCCCGCATTGATGATTTGATCAACACTATTTTGGCCAGAGCTATAGTCAAGGTATTCTATAAATCCGGGTGCAACCAGATGATCGCGACCTAAAACAAACGTTTGGTGGAGTAGTAGAATGAAGCGCCATATTGTTTGACTTTATTGCCAAGTGTCCAAAACTGTCAAACAAGTGAAATATGAAAACCAAATAGGCACGGAGGAAGGAACACTATTCAAAGAATGCCCTTCCTGAATGGAAGGGGAGGGGAATTGCAATGACTTTGTGGTTGGTCTCCCAAAGACACGGGGAAGTTTGATTCAATGTGTTTTCGGGTAATTGTGGACAGATTGATAAGTTGCTTAATTTCATTCAGTCAAGGTTGACTCACAATGCAGAGAACGTTAGGCAAAAAATCTACATTCTCGAAATAGTTGATTGATGGGTTCCACCTATCCATATATCAGATAGAGGTACGCAGTTTACTTCTAAGTTCGAACATGCATGCAGAATTGGGTTACTAGGTTGGACCTTAGTACAAGACCGTTCCATCCGTCAGACCGTGGTAAGTCTGACGCGAACGAGTCAGGTTGGAGGATATTGTTTGCGCATGCGTGAGAGAGTTTGGTGGCCATTGGATAGGCTTCTACCTTTGGACAGAGTTTAGTTAACAATAATAGCTATCACTCCAGTATTGAATGGACCATTTGAAGCATGGTATGGGAGGGAGGTAGTAGATCTCCCATTGGTTGGTGTTTGATGCATTCGAGGTTAGAGTGGGTACGATCTCTTGAGGGATTAGTTAGTGTGAGAAGGTGAAGGGCATCAAGAAAAGCTTCTAGCGGCGCAAAGTAGACAAAAAAGGAGTATGCAGACCGGTAAGGTTAGAGACTTGGAGTCTCATGGAGGTGAAACAAGTCTTGTGAAGTTTCACCCATGAAAGGGGTGAGCGTTGGAACAAGAGGGTAAGCTAGTCAGGTATATTGGACCATTTATTTGAGGTACTAAAGCGAAATAGGGAGGTGGGCTTATGAATTAGCTTGCCCCCAGGGCTGTCCGAGTGCATCCGGTATTTCATGTGTCAATGTTGAAAGGATACATGGGGTGGAAATTACATTATCGTTGGGATAAGTTTTGTGATGAGAATTTTGTCTTATGGGAGGAACGGAACCTGTTGATATTTTAGATAGAGAAGTTCGCAAAGTTAGGTCAAAGAGATAGCATCCATCAAGGTGCAATGGAAGAATCGACCGGTTGATGGAAGAAGCACTTGGGAGAAGGAGGCAGATATGCGGGAAAAGATAACCCACATTGTTACGGATTCAGGTATTCCTTGTGCACTTGTTTCCTTCTTGTGATCGTCGGGGACGAACGAGGTTAAATTGGTATCTATTGTAACGACTGTTTTAGTCGTTTTGAGCCAGCAGATTTTATTCTGGAAAACTGGCCACGAGGTGTGACGGAGGCCACGACGGACCGTCAAGGGCACGACGGACCCGTCGTGGAGGGTGGCGTTTCAAACCTTAGAAACTCTGAACAGTGGGGTACTGAAAATCGACTCTCTGAACGGTCTCATGACGGAATTGGCAGGGACGGACCGTCGGCAGCTCGACGGCCCGTCACAGGCCATCCACTTACCAAACAAGTCTCTGGACCTGTGACGGACAGCAGGAGGACGGGACCGTCGCAGGAGCGACGGCCCGTCAACGGGCTAGCAATCCCAAGTTCGGTCGGATTTATTTAACAGTTTTTTTAAGGGACATTTTTGACTATCATGCTTTAAATATAAAGTTAGAGGGTTAATTGTTATAAGTCTATTACTTGGGGGTTTTGTTAGGTTTAAAAGAGGTAACCTTAAGTTAATAGTGGATTATTAGTGCCAATCTTTTAAATTAATATATAATAATTAGGGTAAAAGAAAGAGGGTTTTGAATAAAGAAAATAGAAAGAAAAGAGAAGGGAGGAGACGTCGAACGAGTAGAGAGAGAGAGACGAAGCAAGGATAGCTTAGTTGATTCATTCTTCGGTGGAGGTAGGTTATGGTTTAGTTCGATATTCGTAGTGAACTCTTACTAGTGAATATTAGTGTCGATAGGTATATGTAACCCTGCTATGTGCTACGTTGTATGCGTGCATGATATGATTATGAAATTGCGATGATATTAAATCCAAAGAAATGATGAAGTATTGAATCCCAAATCTTGAAAGAACCCTAATTCGCTTGATAATTATATAATGAGAATGATGATGCGTAGATAAAAGAGGCTTGATAAATTATATAATGTAACGAGAATGATGATGCCTTAGTATAAAAGAATGCTTGAAAAATTATAAATGAGAATGATGATGCCTTAGTGTAAAAAAGAAGGCTGATGAATTAAGGGGATCGGGTGCCACGTTTCGGGTACAGGATTAGAATGAATATGAGATCGGAGTGTACCGTGCCGGACACCAGGATTAGAATAGGAATATGGATCGGGTTGGGCCACGTTACGAGTACTAGGATTTGAATGAAATGCGGATCGGAGTAGTGTCACGTTCCGACACGGAAGAAATGGATCGGGTGCAACGTTCCCCGAGGGTACAGGATAGAATGAATATGAGATCGGAGTGTCCACGTTCAGACACCGGATAGGAATATGGCTGGGTGCCACGTTCCGGTACCAGGATAGAATGAATATGAGGATCGGAGTGTCACGTTCCGACACCAGGATTAGAATATGGATCGGGTGCCACACGTTCCGGTACTAGGATAGAATGAATATGAGGATCGAGGTCACGTTCCGACACCAGGATAGAATATGGATGGGTGCCACGTTCCGCTGGTACCAGGATAGAATGAATATGAGGATCGGAGAGTGTACGTTCCGACCACCAGGATAGAATATGGATCGGGTGCCACGTTCCGAGTACCGAGGATAGACATGAGGATCGGACAGTGCCACAATCGGCACCAGGATAAGAAATAGAGGAGATCGGAGTGTCGCGTACCGAAACAAGCGGAAGAAAGATAAGGAATCTGAAAGATAATGAATATACTCAATCTAATGAACTTAATTCCCAAATAAGTATGGTATTGAGGCGAGTCCTCATGTGTGACTCGGTTCGTAGGTTTGTATTATGTGGGATCATGGTTGTTATTGCTTACAGGTTGAGTATTGTAGTTTGATTTTAATATTATTGATATTACTGTTCCTATTTGAGTTGGCCGATTGATATCTACTCAGTACGTTGTGGTGTACTGACCCCATACTTTCATGTGTTCCTCTTTGTTTTTGTGTAATGCAACGCAAACGTTCATGCACTTCAAACTAACAGAGATTATAGCCAGTCTTCACTTAATCGGAAAATTCAGGGTGAGAAATGCGTCTAGCTAGGGACTGGGTCTTCTTCCCCTCTTCAAGTCTGGATGCTTGAACTCTCCGGCATGGACTAGCGTTTTAGTTATTTGTCTTAGACCATTCCTAGTTAGTAAATTTGAGGATAGATGGTATCTGTGAATTAGGACTTCCAGATTTTGGGGGATAATAAATAATAGTAGTGAATTGTTTTTATTAATGAGTTTAGTCTCCGCATTATTTTCGTTGAGTATATCTTGAAATGTAGGTTTAGATGGGTTGGTTCGCCACATAGGAGGGTAAATGTGGGTGTGCACAGTCGCGTCCCTGATTGTGTCTGACAGATACATATATTTATATAATTTTGTAATACAAATATATCATCTAAAAAAAAACTATCTAAAACAGAGAAGCTTCACTTGTGTTAGCTTGATACTATAGAATAGTAATTTACAGGATTTGTGTGTAGGTAATTGATTGATTGATTAATTAGTACGGTTGAAAGGACCCTTTGTATGTGTTTTTCAAAAAGTGCACTCAAGGTGTTGATGAAATGACTTTATCATGTTTTTCGAATCGAAACTCGTCATGATTTCTAATGGTTGCATAACTCCCTCCCCACACCCTTGAAAAAGAAAATTGCTGATTGGTTATTACATTTTAATTTCCAATTCTATGGATTTCAATTATGTGCATTTTGAATTCGTTAAATTGAAATCAATCTTTAAAACCAAACGAACTTATATCTCTATCTTTATTTCCACATGAACCAATAAAACCAAGTTGCATAATGCCATCTCTCCAAACAACATTGCCTCCGGAACTAGCCAATAATTCTATTCGAGTTAATATCGTTTAACTGTTAGCTATTTGAATATATGCAGCCTCTACAATTATTTGCAAAGTCATTTAAGTATCTTTCTTTCTTTTGATTTGTCTCTTAGCTTTATCGTGAGTGTCTCCGACGATCAAATACATTGACAGTGAGGTACATTTTCTTCTTTTTGTTGCTCTAAAATTATATTAGTTGTTGTCTAAATGTCGTCCTTTAAATTCATATGCATGACTAAGTTGCACAATCTGTTTATGTGATCTAAGATTCTGCTGATGGTATTAATTTCTTTACTTCTATCACATGTTATTAGTTAACTCCATGACATATTACCCTTCATCACACCATCGAGTGAACTCTATAGGTCTGAAGATGTACTTCCTCTAAAGAATAAGGATGATTTTTATCTCCAAATGAATTCTTTTAGGTGAAAATCTGAAATTTCAATTGTGAAATCATGTTCTTGGATTTGACATTCACTTCAAAATGTAGTTTTGAAGAGCGGAAAAAAGGAATATATTTTGCTTCATTTCTCAGAGGAGAGATGGCGTGTTTTAGCAAGAGAAGCCAAAAATGAAAAGGTTGATGCCGATAACATAAAACCTACCTTTTGGGGTCAGAGAGTGGTCATGATTATGTTGGCCTTTGATTTTACAGTCAGGGAGCTGGAGGTAAAATGAGGAAAAGAAAGGCGGTTCTGCCGTAGTAATTAATTTGAGACATCAAATGTGGTGCAAGTGTGAAATTGGAGCCAATTCCAGATTCTTGTATTGAAAGTTCCAAAATTACTCCTTTGTTTACTTTGTATTTTGAAATTTGAATACAAAACAAATGTTTTAATACTAATAGTACATTTTCTGTTGTTGAGGGTGTGACTATGCCATTGGCATATGTAAGACATGGATCCATTGGTTTGCGAAATATATACAACAATAAGAAATGACTTTAAGCTTTCCCCTTTTATTGTGTTAGTCAAATCTATTTATAGAAGGTACAAGGATGAGCGGTTACCGTCATATTTGATGACATGCCTGTTTGGAATATGATACCTAGTTCTTAGAGAATCTACGATATCTCAAAAGAAGAAAGATAAGGTGGAATACTTGGATGTGGCTTGTGACTAAATCCTAGGTTTAAGTCACCTTTATTTAGGCTTCAAATTTATCTATAGGTATGGGTTTCCTGTTACTGGATAGTGGCTCGATTACAGGAATCGTAAAGATTTGAGGATCGAAAGATTGTCCAAGAGAGAACTCGAGGATTCAATCAATGGAGATGAATAGAAGAAGAGAGAAGAAGAGAGAAAGTGAATATGTATACTTCCTATCTTGTATGGAACTGTATTACACTTTATATAGAATTGAAATACAATTGAAATGGATTCAAGTCTAACTAACTCTGTTATTTCGAGTACTCTGCCTAAATATTTGTAACTACTTCCATCACTAAGTAATATATGAAGATCAGTTTTTCATGTAACATATTTCCCCCTATACAAAAGATCCTTGACCTTAAGGATCAAAAGAAGGAAATCGCGTCTTTAGGACAGCAGCAAATTCCCAAGTGGCAACATCGCAAGCAATCCAACCCATTTAATCAACACCTAAGCAACAACTTTGTTGCCTTTCTTAACCATTCTTCTTTGCAAAACAAATTCAGGACCAGGACTATTTGGATTAGCCAAATCAACCGTATGAGGACAAGAAATGGAGGAAGGAACGTCAAAACACCTCTTTAACAATGACACATGCACAGTAGGATGTATCTTTACTGAGCTGGGCAATAACAGGGTGTAAGCCACTGGACCAACTCTCTTGATGATCTGAAATGGGCCATAATACTTAGCAGCTAGCTTGTGGGAAGAGTGTTGAGATATGGTAGCTTGTTTATAAGGCTACACTTTAAAATAAACCCAATCTCGAACAGAAAATTGTCTATCACTCCTATAAGAGTCTGCATGTTGATTCTTCCTAAGTTGAGCTCTGAGCAAGTGATGTTTCAGTAGATGCTACTTGAGCTCTCTATTCAACAACGTAGCGTCAACTTCAACAGAGGCTGACTCACCTGGTAGATAAGGAAGATGGAGGGGTGGGGGTCGACCATACAAAGCCTCATAAGGGGTTGTTTGAATGGCTGAGTAAAAACAAGTATTATACCAATACTCGGCCATAGGTAAACAAGCTAACCAATTTGAAGCATCATCATTACAGTAGCAACGCAAATAGGTTACCAAGCATCTGTTTAACACCTCAGTTTGTCCATCAGACTGAGGATGATAAGTCGTAGAGGTATTCAACAATACCCTGCAGAGCGAAGAGCTCTTGCCATAAGGAGCTCAAAAAATAGCATCTCTATCACTAGTAATAGCATCTTAAAAACCATGAAGTCGGACAATAGTATCCAAGAAGAAACTGACCATATTTGCTGAGTCTATCAACCACCATCAAAATCATCTCATGCCCTTTAGAATTTAGGAAGACCATCAATGAAATCCATACTGATCTGAGACAAAACGACTCAGGAATAACAAACCAGGGTATGCAGCCAAATCAGAATTATTCTTTTGACATACATCACATTTTTGAATGAATTCCTTTACCTCCGTCTTTATATTCTTCCAATAAAATAGTGTCAACAATCTCTTGAATGTAGCTTCAACTCCTGAATGACCACCAAAAGGGCCAGCATGCCACAACATAATAATGTCAGTCCTCAAGCTCTGTACATTTCCAATCACCACCTTCCCTTTCCTTCTCAACTGACCCTGTAACCAAGTAAATTGGTTGTGGAAAGTAGGATCCTCCTGTAGCTAGGTGATTAACTGATGCAACTCCTGATCTGAATGCCAACTCGCCACTATAGCTTGATAAAGATCAGTATTAGTAGGTGTTAGGTTATTAGAATTTTAATATTAATTGAACAGAGTAAAGCGGAGCGGAGGTTGGAGGCCCCCTCGCTCTCCACCTATTAAGAATGAACATTGAATGGATGACTTCTTACATCATCCTATAGCATTGGTATCAATCATGTATTTCATTCTAATTCTCCATTATCTTTGTAACCTATTTAACCTATTTAACTCCATTGAAAACATTGTAACCTATGTAACTCCCATTGTCTAAACCATGGAAACTCCTAAGGCCATTATCTTCACTATTTACTACCTCCATTACTTCCTATTCATGCTAGGAAGACTTCTTGTAGTTATAAATAGTGGTAGCCTTCATTTGGTGTTAGAGATACACAAAACAAGAGAAAACAAAGAGTGAAAGAGTTAGTCTAAAAGAGAGTTCTTTTAGTTGAAGGGAGGTTTCTTTTTTGTAGAGCTTTGGACTCAATCTGTCCAGAGTGTGGAGTAATTTTGTGAAGGTTTTTGTATAATGGAAGGGGACAAGTCAAAGAGGACTACTGCTGGACGAGTGAAAACATTTGCTTGCAAATGGAGAAATATCTTTAAAGAGAGCGAGATATCCGCGCCTCAGCCTGAAGATATTAATTTCTTTATTTCTTTAATTGTAATATTGCAAGTCATTATCTGTAAATTTTCACTAACAATTTTAAGGAGATTCAACGATGCTAACAGTGAAAAAACCGCGGATGTCAATCTGGAGATCTAAACATCCATTTCGGTTCATGGTAAACCATTCAAGAGATGGAAGGTAAAGCTAATTGTCTACTTAAGTTCTTCTCAATGTTTCTTAGGTATTAACTGAGAAGAATCAAATATAAAGAATCATCACCACTATGAATGATATGAAACTATTTCTCATCAAGGAAAGTGAAAAGTACGATAGGTGGGCTTCATATAAGTGTCGGCATATCTTCTTAATTTTTAGATCTGATTAATTTTTTATGAATTATTATGACCTTTTTTTGCCGTTACTCTAATGCAAGAAAATTTGGAAAGGCCATTGCAAAGTACGTATGAACCGAGAGGCTGGAGAAAAAAATAGCCAGCTAGTAGATTTTGTCGTTTCCAAATGTGGACAAACAAATCAGTGTAGTAGATCAGCTCAAGACTTCATCATGATTGTGGAGAGCTTAGGTCCGAAGAGAGTTTAAAATTGGAGATACCTTATTGTTTGTGGAATAGAGAAAACTTCCACCTCTTGGAAGAATTTCTAAACACAATGCGCCACAAACAAAAGAAAACCTCTCTTGAAGCTTGATTAATGAAAATACGCATGGAGAAGAAGAAGAGGCCCAAGATGCACTTTTACAAATAGAAGAGTAAGAGAACAAACTCACATCGAGGCTAAATTTACTTACTTCGAAATAAATGGCTATCCTGAAAATCAGCAAAAAACTTCTTTAAAGCCTACGAAAGAAAAAATTCAAGAAAAATAATGGTAAACCTCCCAAGAAAAATAATGGTGAAAATCACCAAGCACAAATCAACAAGTTCAAGAAAAGGACCATGCTTTTGTTTGTGGCAAGGGGGGCAGATTTCTCGATTTTTGCGGATTATGGAAAAGTGGTCCTTAACCTCAGGCAAACGTTACCAAAGAACCTTGGGTTATTGGCGGTGTTACCGCACATAAACATGGTTGAGAAATGTTGATGGATGGTGGGCTGATTCGGTGCAAAAACCGAAATGTCTGTTATGACACAGACTGGTTTAAAAAATTACTCATTTTTCAGGAGCCCAAATTCATCATGCTGGTGATGCTCACCACTATCAAGTGGCTTGGAAAGGGGATGTTGACTTGTTTTTTTTACTTTGGAAGGAATTAACATTGAAAGATGGACTTTATACTCTTTATGAGAAAAAATTTGAGTCTCGTTTTCTTCTAATAAAGCGGCTTTTAAAACAGATTATGAATTGACAATATGTAATAGGTAATGAAAGGTATTTTAGGGGGAAGGGGTTGCAGGTGTGATGGGATGTGAAGTTGAATGTGAAATGAAAAACTTCTACTTTCTGTTATATGTTTTCTTCTACTATTTTTGACATGCTCGTTTTTTTGTGTCATATTAATGATCGTTATGTTGGAATCATGAGTAGTTTAGGATAATCACCCAATTGTTAAGAAATTTTGAAGGTGGAGGCGTCTGTAGTAAAGCCAGATTCCTAAAAGGCCTCATTTTCAGTGAAAGCAGAAAAATGATTTTGTTGATAGCAATTGTCATATAATATTTGGGAACATGGGGGATTTCAACCTGTGGAGTATTGGTAGGTAATAGATATGTATCACTTTCATGATTGATTTTCTAAGTTTACATATGTTTAAGTGATGAAAATAAAGTGAGGCTTTTGAAAATTTCAAAAAACGTATCTCAATGAGTTGAAAAAATCAGTTTTGGAAGAGAAAACAATAAAAGAATTATTAGAAGTGATAGAGGTGTGAATCTGAATCAAATGAGTTAATTTTTTTGTTAGTTCATTGGAATATTTATAAAACTACTCCTCCTTACTCTCCTTCGTCTCTAAGGAGTAGCAGAAAGGAAAAATCGAACGTTGGCTTGAATTGAACTAATGTCATGATAATTGAGCACGCACTTAAATTTTGGGGGTGAAGCATCTTAACTCCTTGTTATGTTGTGATCGTGTGCTCATAAAAAGTCCTAAACTGACACCTTTTGAATTGTGGAAGGAAAGGTTTACAAGCCAAGTTTTGGGCTATCTAAGAGTTTGGGGTGTATGCCTTTGTGAGGCTAACTGGATCCACGATTACAAAGTTGGGTACGAAAGTTACTACTTGTGTTTTTCTGGGTTATGCTTCAAATAGTACAGCCTATAGATTTTTTTATCTTGAACGATATATTGTACTAGAATCTGGTGATGTGATTTTTCATCTAAAAATAAATTTCCTTTTTGATACTAAAAAGAGGGGGGCAAAGGATTGAACAAAATATTTGCACTACCTAGTTCTTCTACTTCAACTTGAAAAAATAAAGAAGTTGTTGATTTTGAGTTAAGAAGAAAGTTAAAAGAGCTAGAGTGAAAAAAATTTTTGGTCCTGAGTTGTTATGGTTTAATGTTGAGAATGGACCTTAACTTTGAAAAGAAGCCTTATCGTTCACATGATTTATTTTTTTGAAAGAGGATGTAAATGATTTGAAATGGAATCTCTAATTTCTAATAAAACTTGGGAGTTAGTGGATTACCACCGGGTTGTAAAACAATCGGTGTAAAGGGGGTCTACGGGAAAAAGTGAAAACCGGACATGGATGGATAAATACAAAGCTAGGCTAGTTGCAAAAGGTTTTAAACAACTAGAAGGCAGAATTAGAATTTTTGATACCTTTTCTCCGTGAACAAGAAGTACATCCAATTAGACCTTTTAGTGGCTTATGGCTGCTGCCAAATTTTTATTTGCAAATTCATCAAATGGATGCTAAAAACTGCTTTTCTAAAGGAAGACCTCAATGAGAAAAGAAAAATTATGGACCAACCGAGTGTTTTGGTGAAGCAGGCCAATAAAGCAAAGTATGTAAATTATCAAAATCCCTATATGCTTGAAACAGGACCAAAGCAATGTATGAAACGTTGAGTCCTGCATGATTGAAATGATTTTAAAACAAATGAGTGTAATAAGTGCATATATCATAAGTTCTGGAATAATCACACATGTGATCATTTTGCTAGATGTTGATGATTTGTTGATCTTTGGATCTAACATGAATGTGATGATGACAGCTAAAATTTTCTAGAAAGCCATTTTGATATGAACGATCTGGTGAGGAAATTTTATTCTTTGGAAATAAAAATACACAGAAAACATGTGAGGGGATTTTCTTGACCAGTCACAGTATGTTGAGAAAATTTGAAACAAATATAACTTTCATGATTGCAAGCATGTTGCACTCTTTGATTCAAGTGTTCACTTATTTCCTGTTGAAAGTGAAACTGAGGTAATAAATCAAAAAAAGGAATATGCTAGTATAATCAGAAGTTTGAGATATGTGACTTGATGCCCCAGCACTGATATTGCATATGGTAGGAGTACCTTGGAGGTTTACAAGCAAGCAGGGTAATGAACATGGCATGCTATAACAAGAGTTATGAGATATTTAATTGGAACGAAAAATGTGGTGGTTCTATAAAAAATATCCTTGCTTACTTGAACGGCTTTTGTGATGCAGATTGGAACATTTGTCAGGGTGATTCCTGTTCTACCACTGGTTATGTCGTTACTTTAGGTGGTGGGCGATGTTTTTGTTGGAGATCAAAAAGCAAAACTATTAATACCAACTCTTACCATGGAGGCGGTGAACTACTTGTTTAGCTTCCAACTAGTGAGGAAGCGAAGTGGTTAAGAGATTTTATGTTTCAAATTTCTTATTGAAAAAACCAATTCCTCCTATTTTAATTCATTTGTGATAGCACCGCTTGCAATTGGTTGGAGTTAAAATCGTTATTACGGGGGTAAATCCAGACCTATAGGAGGAAGGGAAACACAGTAATGTAAGGATCGTTATTTGAACAAATGGTACCATATAATGTTGATTATTGTCAAATCTTGTGATAATCTTGGCAGATCCTCTACGAGCCTTAACAGAGAAAAGTCTGGCTGGGGCACATCGAGGGTGGAATGGGATTGAAGCTAAAAAATCCTTGAGTCATATATGAGGAAACCCAACCCTGGGGACTAGAGATCCTTATAACCAGGGTTCCAAGGGAAAAAAAACTAAGCACGATTTTTTCTCCTCCCTGGCGTGAGTGCATTGGTTCTTGCGTGTTGTAAAGGTTGAGTTGATAACAAATCTTAATGAATAGCTTGTAACATATGCGGTGGAGTGTTAATCTTACAGGAGCACTGCGACAGACTATCCCGGATATGTGAGGTGGGGAAGTAGGTCGCTTCCTATGAGGAATAGGGCTTTTATCTCAAATGCCACTCATGAAATAGGGGAAGCACATGGACCATTAACTGCTGTCTTGTTAAAGCTCATGTCAACACCTTGATTATTATGTGTGAGCAGTGATATTTATTTCCTTACGCAGTCTTAGTTCAAAGTCGAGACAACTCCGACTCTGGGGAACGTTACTGTTTCACTAAGTCGGAGGTCATCGCAGAGCACACCTTCTATGATTAGCTATTTGCCTCAAATGAGTTACTCTCTATCTAGATAATTACAATGGATGGGGGATTTTTAGTTATTGCATTTTTAACTATTAATATTTAACATATTAAATTGCGTTTATTTTGGAGTATAAGAAGGATGAACATTGGAAATGGATGACTTCTACACATCCATTAGCATTGGTTATACATCATGTATTTACATTCTTAATTCCTCCATACCCTTGTAACTATTTAACCTTGTAACTCCCAGTGTAACATTTGACATATGTAACTCCATTGTAACCTATGAAAATCTAAGGCCATTCTTCACTATTACTACCTCCACTATTTCCTTTCATTGCTGGAGATTATTGCTTAGTATAAATAGTGGGTCTCATTCGGTTTTAGAGAGACTACAAAACACAAGAGAAAACAAGGAATGAAAAAGGTTAGTTAGTATAATAAAAGAGGAGTTCTTATTAGTTGAAGGGAGGTGTTCTTTTTTGTTTAGAGCTTTGGCTAAACTCTTGTCCAGAGTGTTGTGTGAGTTATATTTTGTTTGAAGGCTGTTGTATCCTGGGAGGGGACAAGTCCAAAGAGGACTACTGCTGGACACGTGTTGAAAACATTTTGCTGCAGTGGGCTTGAAATCTCCTTAAAGAGAGCGAGATATCCGCGGGCTCAGCTGAAGAGATTATTTCTTCATGTATTTCAATTGTAATCTTGCAAATTTATTATCGTTGTAAGTTTTTCACTAACAGTAGTTGAATTATCAAAGCCAGTAATTCAGCTCCACTCACTCTATAAAGTGCATCAGCTACTTTGTTCTCAATGCCCCTTTTGTACTCAATTGAGTAATCAAATGGTATGAGCTTAGTTAACCACAACAATTGAGAATTAGTATGCAACTTTTGCTCCATAAAAAACTTTAAGGCTTTCTGATCAGTCTTAATAACAAACCTCTGACCTAGTAAGTATTGAGACCACTTAGTAACAGCCTGAACAATTGCCAATAACTCCTTATCATACACTGACAAGGCAGCATGTCGGGGAGACAAAGCTTTACTAATAAAAGCTATCGGATGCCCTTCTTGCATAAGCATCGCCCCTATCCCATAGCCACTAACATCTGTTTCAACAATAAAAGTTTTGCTTGCATCAGGCAAAGACAAAGACAGGTGCTTGAGTTAGTGCCTCTTTTAATTGTACAAAGGCTTGTTGAGCCGTGGAATTCCATTTGAATTTATCTTTCTTTGTAAGATCATTGAGATGTCTACTAATCATCCCAAACCCTTTGATGAACCTTCTACAATAACAGCTAATCCTAAGAACCCTCTCAGATTCTTAAGAGTCGTTGGTACAGGCCAATTTTTAACTGCTTTGATCTTCTAAGGATCAGTAGACACACCCTCCGCTGTGATAAAGTGACAGAGGTATTCAATCCTTTGAACCCCAAAGAAACATTTACTTTTTCTAGTAAATAATTGGTGCTCCACCATCTTCAAAAAGACAGACCTCAAATGTAATACATGATCTTCTATGGTCTTACAATAGATCAATATCATATCACATATTATTATAAGCAGGAAGCTCAAAACTTAAAAGTTGAATTACTATTTTGCCACTCTAATAAATTAAAACTTTTTATAATTTAATGTATATAATCTTTGGTATTCTATCCATAATCTTGACCCTTTAAATTTCTAACACAAATGGAAATAAAAATAAAAAAATGAGTAATATTCCTTTATAGATCAAGAAATTAAAGTGATTCATGTATCTTTGAAAAATGAGAATTTCTCTATAGCTTTTTATTATTTTATGTTTAACAATACTTCATGTGACTTTTCATGTTTCCATAATTTTGTTTTTCACTATAAATTAAACTTTTTCAGAAATTTTTCATAACACTCCTACAAGTCTTGTGGGTAGGAACTCTACACATGTGAAGTACATGGCCACAATTTGAGGTGAAATTTGTGAGATCAATTATGCAGTCAGAGATAGACAAGACTTCAATTACTGAAACATCGGAGCTTGATTGTGTTAGTTCTATACTATGTGTAGAAGAATTTAAAAGACTTTTTTTGTCTCTCTTATATAGTGAATTCTTTGTTTTATTAGAAGGTGCTCTAAATCTCTTGTTTTTTGTATGCTCAAAGGTTCAGTTCCTATAGAGGGACAAAAATAAAAATGAAAATTGCCTAATATCTGCTCATCGTACCTTTTTTTTTTTTTGCTTAGTTACTGATAATTTAAATATACATTAATTTCATCGTTAAGAATGAATGTTGATTAAAAATAGAGGTCACTCTTTTCTTATTGCTTTTTATGGAAAAAAAGTGAAGCGGATATATTAGATTAATGGTGGATAAGGTATGATGAACGAGAAAAAATTAAATTATATAAAAATAGTAGTTATTCATAAATAGTTTGATTTTTCAAAATATAAATTAATAAGACTATTACATGCATAGTTGATTTTAACTATTTAGAGTTAAACTAATTAGTGTAAAGTGTTGTGGATAAAATTAATACAATAATTAAACACATTCATTTTAATTATCAGGAGATCCCACAAAAGGCAAAGTAAAAAAGTTTGAAGGTTTTTTGTTCCTTCAATCAAAGTAATCTTACCTATTTTTCTAACATTATTATACCAATAAACGAAACTATCAGAGAAATCTTAAGTTCGATAGTGTTTTTTCCTTTTTGCTTGCAAAACTGATTTTTGAATTATAAGAAGTTTATTTTATGAAGTTTCATATTATATATCGATGCATTCCTAGGAGGTCAGATAAATTGAGTGTCAAAGTTAGTAGTAAAAAAAGTAATGAAAATTCTCAATTAGAACCTCTTTTAATATTTAGTAATATTATCTTTTAAGAAACGGCACAAGCGCGTGATGGAAACTGTATTATCAAAAAACTACCAATAAATGTTTCAGAGAAATTCTGGAATACAGAATCATTCTGCCGTGAAAGTAGCGGGCATTGCAAACAAAAGGACTAGGACCAATACCGAAATGACCAAAGTGAATCTTGAAAGCAGGTTTAGGACATTCCTCCCTTAGCATTTCGTAGTTGAAATTCCAGACCTTAAGTCTATTTTAGAGAATATCTATGACCCCTCCCCCCCAATCATCACAATAAGTCCTAAACTATAGGAATCGGGAGGAAACTTGTTCTTGATAGTAGACTTATTCCAAGTCCCTATAATCTACACATAAACTCCCATGACAATCTTTTTTCGCCAAAAACTCACAAACAGGCGACGCAAAAGGACTGCAAATAGGTTGTGATTCATCCCTTCATCCAAATTGTTGTAATAGACATCTCAATGAGAGCATCACTTTTTTAACGGAAGGATATCTATAGGGTCTCTGTTCACAGGCGAATCGACACCAGATTGTAGTACAATTCTATGATAAATAGCCCTCTAGAAGGTGGTGGGTAACCAACATGCAGGGATCATCAAAAGCGCGGAAAATCTGATAATACCTCCACTAATGCAGGATTTTCCTTAGCATGTTTGTCATTCCAATAAATGCCTCCTACATTTCACACTCCCTGAGGGAACTACCTGAATCATGCAAAAGCTGGAATTGATTTCTGAGTGTTGGACATATTCCGGCACTAGAAGTAATATTTGACTGTTCCAGTCGCAGGAGTAAATGCTGTTACCCTTTACAAAACTCCATTTGTTAAACGTCGAAGTTCATCTTTATATCACCTAATGTTAACAACACACGAACCCCACAACACAACCCCACAGAACCTAGTGGAAGTAGTAGAAACGTCACGCGAAAAAACTCAGATCCTGTAGCCAACCACAGTGATAGTAGTCATTTTGTCCACCATCATACTTCCTTTAGCTGCAGAAACCACTCTGTGTTAATGGACTTCACCTCACCCCCTAAATTCTTGGACTAAATAAGCATTCTATGAAATTATGCTGCTTAACCAGTGCAATGAGGATTGTAATGCCATTTTAGATGGTCAAACCAGTTACTTACAATGTCAAAAACCAACGACCCATTTTAAAGCATGCATAAAGATCCCATGTGCTCCACGGTTGGCCCAAATCAACTTAGCACTCTGCGATTCTTTTAAAGGATCTTCCATGATACCTACTGAATTTGCAAAACTCATCCCCTTCATCCACTTCCACAAATAAATTTTTAGAAGTTACACTGTGTCCGGCGTGTATTTTCCGAGAAAATAACACAAACCCTTGCATTTTTTCATTCATCTCCTCTAAGCTCACAGTTCTTCTACCGACTCCTTTAGAAAAGCTGGAATTATTGCTACCTAGAGTAGGTAAAATAGGCTTACTAGTAAAATTTCTTTGGTCCAAAAACTTCCTTGTATGATTATAATCAGGTTGTCTCACCGCCTGCAGGTATGCTTCCTGCATTCTTGCACTCCTGTACACCTGAGATAATGAAGTAGGATTGGTGATCTTCACAACAATGTTCAGCTCAGGTTTCAGACCCGCCCAATAAAACAACTAATAGCATTCTCTTGTGACAAATTCACCCTTGTCAAGTTTCTCTCAAACACTGACTGATAATCCTTTACACTGCCAACTTGCTTGATCTTTTTGATTCTCCTTTGAAAATCATCAAAATCAGCACCTGCATCTTCAACCACTCCTCACATCTTTAATCAATTGGGGGATGTTTGTAAGTATGGTCTATATCGCATGAATGACAAATGTCATTGGATGGCCTCCCCTTCCAAATGCAGAGCTGCAACTGTAACTTTCTCGTCATGACCAACATTCTCCATGGAAAAGAATTGATCGATTTTGAACACCCATGACCCAAAATCTTCCCCCCAAAACCTTAAAAACTCCATTCATGACCACCTATTGAAGTTTGATTTGTGATATTAGGAATTATTACATGTGCGAGGACTTCTTTCCCTTTCCCTAGGAACGCCTAAACCACCATTTCCATCAGAAACACCCTCCTCTACCAATGGAACAGTACCCCTGCAATTTTCTGCTGAAATCTGATTTTTCAGTTTCATCATTGCATGATCTAATTTCTCCAAAGATGAGATCTTCCCAGCTAAATTCCCCATCTCTGTTACCAAATTTTGCACCATATCCCGTAAATCCCCAATTTCTGCTACAGAATTGTCATTATTTGTTTCCCCATTTGGCCGACTTCCTTTCGCATCGTTGCCAAGGAACGTTAAGCTCTGATACAAATGTTACTGGATAGTGGTTCGATTGCAGGAATCTTAAAGATTCGAGGATCGAAAGATTGTCCAAGAGAGAACTCGAGGATTCAATCAATGGAGATGAATAGAAGAAGAGAGAAGTAGAGAGAAGAAGAGAGAAAGTGAATATGTATATTTCCTATCTTGTATGGAACTGTATTACACTTTATATAGAATTGAAATACAACTGAAATGGATTCAATTCTAACTAACTCTGTTATTTCGAGTTCTGTGCCTAACTAACTGTAACTACTTCCATCACTAACTAATATATGAAGATCTCTTTTTCATGTAACATTTCCCTTACTTTATTTTTATTTTCACAAGGTCGATTTTCCTTATTTTTCTTCATATCTAGAAGAAAGGCAGATCTAGTTATTCTGGACTAGACGGGGGATGAGAAATCATTATTCGTGTCATTTACTCAATACTTGTCGGACTCGGGCTTTACCCCAAAATGACAGAAAGAAGGATTAGCTCTTTTTTGTCTTTCATGGATTGCTGCTCGATTTTACATGCATCAGTAATAAAGATGTTAGTGTTGCATTGGGCTCATGCCATCTCTCTGAAGATTTGTAGTTTTTATCTCCTTTGTAAATAACTTCCTTCGACTTTTGAGAAGTGCCTAACAATTTCCCAGATCTGCTCCCCAAAAAAAAAAAGGAACATTTGTCATAAATTTGTCTTTTCTACCTGTTAAAGAGCTGCTTCACCTAACATTAGATGCTGAACTTTTAACTCGGACTTCGGGCATGAGGAAAACATATTACGTAAAAAATCTTAGAATCAATTGAAGCACTTGCACAAGAGCTAGACTTTTTCGTCTATGGCACGGAACTGTCATTTTGCTTGCCTACTGTGATTCCATAGCTGTGATGGTTAAGCCAAATCCAGAGTTGTGCTTCCTATTTCTTTTCAAATAATATTTGACTTGTTGGAACTAAGAGTTGTTCCAATAACAAAAAAGATACAAATAAACTCCATTTTCAGATTGTCTTTCGAGAACTAGCTACTTATATAAGTTTGCCTGTCTGTGATTTGCAGCAACATAACACAGAGCTTCTTGTTGGTATGGTGAGACAGCATTTCAAAAAGCAAATGCATGAGACTGATCCGAACAAAATTCAGAAATTGAAGGATGAGTAAGTTTATTCCTTTTTTTTTTTTTTGTGCTTTTTTGTTTTTCAATAAAACACATGTCTTCCAAACTGATGTATATTTTGTGGTGATATTAACTTGGATATTCACTTCATGAACCACCTACTGATTGAATGATTCTTCTACAAATTTCTATCTCATCCAATATGGTTGTTTGATACTCCTCTAGCAGTTGAAAGTTACTTGTAGGACAACTAAAGAAGTTCTTTGACCTACTATTCCTTCTAAACTTTTGATTTACTTCACTGCATCCTGATTTTACCCACTTGATACTGTTCTTTAAAAAAGCTATACATACTTTCTGAAAAATAAATCCATCCTCATCGTCGTCTCTTTAAAAAAATAGTTTTTCTGATGATTGCCTTTCTTTGGTGTTGCAGTGCTGCGAGGGGGCTAATAAATCACATGTTGCATGAATCTGAAAAGATGACTGGCCGGAAATTCAACCAGAATTGTTGAATTTGTCTCTTAGCAAACTGCTACAAGGAATTCCAAGATACCAGTCCCAATCTTGGTTTAGGGTGTACTAAAAGTTTTCGATCAGTACTAAACATTGTACAGGGTTTGGTTTTAAACATTTGGCCGCAGCCAGCAGTTTCATTTATATTACTTTTCCATACCTTAGTGATACAGATGTTGTGTCTAAATTTATGAAGTATTTAGTGATGAATAGTTTTTTCTTTGCAAAGTAGTTAAATGTTCTGAAACTGAATCATATAGTGACAACTTTCAGAAATGGTGAAATTTCTCAGGCAAAGTTATCATTGTCTGGCGCACACAATTTCTTATACTCGATAGTAGTACGTCATGCTTCATATTCTCTATAAGCAAAAGAGCCACCTAAAATGCCAACATGGCGTAAAATAATGCTTCATTCCTTTGATCAATCAGACGATGAAAAAATTGTACAAAAATAACGGTCTAAACTAAATGCGTCTATGAAACAATATTTGGTTATTTTTATACTTGGTACTAGTTTTAGTTGAAACTGTGAGTTTTTGACAGATTTGATCGTCTTGCTTCCCCAGTTCTGGAACCGAAGGATCCTCCTCGACCAAGAGAAGGACTTTCCCCTTTTATTTCACTAACACGAGGACTGTATACCTTGTTAGAAAGCCTTGGGCTTTGGATGCTAACAGAATCTCTGGTTGGTGTCGCATTGCAGCTTGTTACCTTTGAACTGCACATACGTCGAATCTCACCTCGACTTCTTGTCATCATGCCATCCATAATCTCCCCATCATCTCCTCCAAATGAACCTTCATTTTCCTGCTAACATGTTATGAAGATACTGACTTAGTACTAATCACTTCATAGAGACATTTTATGGCATCAAAATTTGTCGCACAAAGAGTTTATATAAATGATTTATACATTTTTTATTTTAACTTCTGTTGAAATATACATAAATGCAGATGGAAAATGGGTGAAGCTTACTCTAGCCATGCTGCATGATGATAACGGTGGTGCTTCTTCATACTCTGCAGCATCTAATTCCTGAAGATGTGCTCCTTTGAAGAACCTAGGTAGTAGGTACTGTCTGACTGGAACTAAAAGCATGATCATAAGTGGGAAGAGAACGCCAGCAATGGGAACCCATGTTATCCCAAAACAGATCAGTAAGTAGATGCTCTGGAAAATGGTGAAGAACGCTACTGTCTTGTAAGGTACAGTTTCAATGAACACAGCATGAAACTCTTCAATTACTCTGTCAAAAGAAAACAAAATGTTCATGAGATCACGATAATAATGTGTGCATTTTCGTTTACTGTCAAATACAAAGTGAAGCACAGCCGGAAAGCAAGTCTAGAAGGATGATAGCGGGAGTTACTTGTATCTTCGGCTAGGAGCTGTGAATAGTAATAGGATCCGTTCCCAGAACTGATTTCCTGGTAAGCTTTCAATGGCCATAAAGCCAAAGTATCCCCAAAGGACTGATGTCGGAATCATTTTGAGAAGAGGCATGGCGGCCACACATCCTCCCACCATGGCGGACTGAAGCAAGTTGCTCAACCTTTGCTCCTTCACTTCAACGGGCAACAAGTCATCTATCTCCTTCTCAACATCAAAGATTTTCTCATCAACAGGTTCATCCCTGTTGCCTATTCTTGAAGCCAATTCAATGGTAGACTCTTTTAACTCTTTTAACCCCTGTTCATGAATTAGATATTAATGGATAGTACTACAATTTGCAAGATCTAGGAAAGGAAAACAGTTGTGTTTAATGAAAGATGTGAAAAGACTAGATCATACCCGAGATGATGGTTCTTGGTGAATCAGTGGACTCTGCATCTGTTGATAGGCTTCTTGCATACTTTCATACACTTCAGCCAAACTCCCATTCTCAGTCATACATTTCCGTGCTTTTGCAACTAATCGATTACGAAGCAACTGCATAACAAAGAAGGTAAGTCAAAGGATAGCTGGTTTTCTTTCCCTCATATATGTTCAAACTGATTTTGACACGCAACTTTCTCTCATCAAATGGGCATACCTGATGCTTCAGTGTGGCCAAACTCTTTGTATGCATTGGAGATTGTGGAATGACTCCATTTGCCGGGGGAATTCCTAGAAGACCACAAATGAGAACCTGGCATAACAACAGCAATAGATCATATAACTTGTTGACATCCAGTGAAGTAAAAGGCCAATTGATGGTAGGGAGAATCTAACTGCACACCATAAATCCCAGTAACAGCAGATCATAATGGTAGGAAGATGGCTTTCTAAGGTTAAACTCTTTTTGCTGAGCAAGTTGAGATGCCACACTGTGATCAAAATAATACAGGACCGCTACCATTGTTGCTGGAATAAAAGCACCAATTATGTGAAGTACTGGGACGTCTAGCATATCCTACAAATTTGAAGAGTAAATAAATTGTCAAGAGATGGAAGATAAGTTTGCTAGATACAGAAAAATTTAAACTGGTAGGCATGCCTTTATCACTGTCCAATTCTCATAGGCACCAGGTGACCATGGATTTGGACTGAAAAGTCGTCTTGGAATCCCGGTTGGAACATTTTTACCAGGAATGTAAGAGACCGCTGTCCAGATTAAAACCATGAGTGGCACTCCGTAATCTGCTATGAAACCCCGAAGCCAGCCTGGAAGAGGGACAAATAGTTCAACATCATGTCTAGAACTAAATGAACATTTTAATCGTGTCCTATTTAAATGAAAGCTATAGTAGTTAGTTTTACAAAAGAACTCACCAGAGCCATATCGCCAAGATCTTGCCTTTCGACTCCTTAGAGCTGTGAGTAGAAGACCAAATGACAAGACCAATGCAAACATACCATTTGCAAACCTCCATGAAGGTTGGAACTCAGGGAGATTTGGATTTTCTCTCTCTGGTACACGAAATTCATATACCAGTCCCTACAATCCACGACAACTCAAATCACTAACAAAATACCATCATACTGTATTATCTAAACCTTGTGCAACTAAGTATGGTTTTTCAACTACCTTATAAATGAACTAACTAACTATATATGTTTTTCTTACTTTGATTGCTTGCTGCATGAAAAGCATTGCAATTAGAAGGCCAAAGAGTTCCCCAGCAATACGTGTAAACCTATTGATAATGGAACAAGCTCCCAGGACAGCCAGAAGGAAAAGCAAAATTGCAGTCCAAATACACACCCTGATGATGGAAATTTACAATGAAAAAAAGGAAATGGAATATGGTATTTGGTGGATAGTTGAAAAAGGAAATTGTACAATACCATGCTGTCCAAGCTAAAAAGAGCTTTGGTCCGAGTTCAGGTCTATCTTTTGCAAAGTTGTACATGAATGTGTACATCAGCACAGTTGGTTCAGCAACTCCAAGAATCAACAGAGGTTGGCCTCCAATGATAGAGTGCATAATCCCACATAATGCAGTTGAAGCAAGAGTCTGAACTGCAGTTATCAATCCATCTGCAACTCTAAACTTGTCAACTGCTCACCAAATGATATTACTGGAATTGCTGAAGCAAAAAATATATAGGTAGTTGGAGCTAAAATCCTACACAAGTCAAACTTGGTCAATAACTAACTGCTCATGTAATATACCACACATTGAGGGGACTCGAACCCAAACCTCTGGTTAAGGATATTTACCCTCCATAGCAACTATCTAGATAATGGCATAAGAAAGAAAGAATTGTACCTGAAGCCTGCGGTAAGACCACTAGTCCAATCTTGTTTAAAGTACATTAATCTCCCTTTGAGGTCATTTTTAATTCCATGAAATGGCACAAAATTATCTTCCATTTTACAAATAAGTGATTCACTTCTTCAATCCAATAGCCTTCACCAGTTCAATTCACTACTTGAGTAAATCTGATAATAATACATTACACACTAGGACTATTATATTGAAGATCCTAAAGCATCCAAGAAAGTAGCAGTAGTATATATATTTACCTTTGTGAGAATAGGATAATTCCGCTTGAAATGGATGAAAAGATCTGATGATAACAAAAGGGTAGAATATACAAAGCACCAAAATGCAGTGTAGGGTGCACACTAGTGTGTCTGGTCAAGACTCTCAAGGCTGCTTTTATTTTGCATGAGAGAGAAAAGAGAAGGGATTGACAGAACATGACAAGCTGGCCTCTTACCGTGTTGTTTTACTCCTTTGTCCTCATTCTCTATGTACGCGTTCACCAACAACAACATTGTTTACCCTTCAACAATCTCTAATTTAGACTCCATACATCCATTAACACTCTTATTGACCTAGGTCCACGGTTGTTATGCAATGAATAGGGAGGATAATAATACTTTATCTATTCCTAATTATTTGTCTATTTTTCATATTTTTTTCAGTTCTCTTTTAATTACTTGTTTATTTTGATAAATTAAAAAAGAATAAATTTTTTACTTATCATTATCCTAATTAATTACTTTAAAAAAAAGTAGAACTTATTGAAAAACTTAAGTTTTTTAATTCATTAACTTCATAATTAATATAAAAAAGGCTAAAAAATACCCCTAAACTATTCAAAATAACTTATATATACCCTTAAACTTTATAATTACCCTTCTCGTCATACTATTGGGTCAAAAGTACCCTTCTTATTAACAGAAATAGTTAAATGCCATGTGGATGCCATATAGATGTCACATTGCATGCCAATAGAATTCTACTGCCACGTAGACTAAATAGAAAGGGTCAAAAGTTACCTTAAACTATCGAAAATAGCTCATATTTACCCTTAAGTATATTTCAGCTCAAAACTACCCTTCCCGTCAAACTATTGGATCAAAAGTACCCTTTTTATTAGCACAGTTGTTAAATGTCATGTGGATGCTAAATTGCATGCCAATTAGGTTTTCGCTGCCATAAGACTAAAATACCCTAATCCTAATTACTTACATCCCCCCCACTTTAACTCCCCCCCCCCCCCTCCCTCATTTCATATTCCAGAAATGATATTTCACTCGTTCCCTCTCCATTTGGGCGGCTAGGGTTGCAATACTTTTCTTTTGTGGCTAAGTTTTTCAAGTGGATATTCATGCTTGTAGGTTTTAATATTTTTTCTTATTTTATATTCTGTTTACGATTTCAAAGCATGATAACTAAATTTTACAACTTTTCCCATAATTCGCAACAAGCTTCGTAGCATTCTTCGGCGCTGCGTTCAAAGTGGATATTTGGTTGTGCTGTTAGTAATATTTTTTGTTTATTTTATTATGTTGGATGATTTCAAAGTATAATAGTTAAAATTTCACACAACTTTGTCGCATTCTCGTGGCCAGGTTCTAACTTATTCAGAGCTGAGTTTCAAAGTGGATTTTTGCAAGAGTGGTTGTAAACACAATAAAATAAGAAAAAGTTAAGTAACCTACACAACACCCACCACACGAAAATCTCACTTGAAAACCAGCGATGAAGAAAACTGTGAAACCCTAGCCACGAAATAGGGGAGAAGGGGTGAAATCTTTTATGAAAAATAATGAAATGAGGGAAAAATGAATAATTAAGATTTATGGATTTAGTCAATGTGGCAATGGGACCCTATTAGCGTGCAATGTGGCATCCAACAACTTCCGCTAATAAGAAGGTCATTTTTGACCCAATAGTTTGATGGGAAGGGTAGTTTTGAGCCGAAATATAGTACAAGGGTAAATATGAGCTATTTCAAATAATTTAAGGATACTTTTGACCCTTTTCCTTTTAGTCTATGTGGCAGTGTGATACGCTCAAACTTACTTCTCAAATAAGAAGTAAAGCGGATCCGAGCAAGTAAAGAACCAACTAATGAGGTTAGGATTTGTTCCCACGAGGAAATAGTCATACTTAACTTCATCTGTTATTACTACTATTTAGTCAATCATTTCCTTGGAAACAAAGACATACAAGGGATTCAATTTATTTACTTCTATTTCTAAATGAATGAAAAATATCGGCTAAATTAACGTAAACAAACTAACAGATTCAAATTTGGAGTTTAATCGGCAGTTAAATAGAAGTAACTAGGGTTACGTGTTTTCCCACGGGTTCCTAACTTGATAATTCTAACTATAACAATTCTTTCCTAGTATCTTTGCACTGCAAAGTGATAAGTTATGTATTTCTAAATCCTTGGTCCGACATCAAGAAAATTTCACTCTGCACCTGGGTCCCGGCTACGTGTGTTGCTATACTACCTTTATACTCTATTAGCATAGTATTCGATATTTTGACTAAGTTATTACCTCGTACCAATCATACTATCCTATTAGATAGTATCACGAAATCTATTTTGATAATTCTTTTCCTATTTATCCTACCTCCGTGGTCCGGGCCAGTAGCATTAAAGGTCGAGTTCTAACATTGGTCACGTTAAAATGAACTTCTAAGCGAAAGAATTATTCAATACATGTAAGACAACTATTCTAGAATTGGTTATTTTAGTTAGGTTTTATCCATTATTCGCCTACGATTTTCCCACAACCTAGTTTGAGTTAGTTACCCATCGCATAATCAATATTCGAATATGTAACTATAATAATTCAATGCACCTTACTTCACTGAGACAGAATAGAATCTAGAAATACCGTGATTAGTTCACCAAATCACCAAAATCAATTACTGAAAGGTAATCGAAGAATAAAGTTCTCCAAAAAGTGTTAATAATCACAAAGTCTAATCCACCAAAGAAGCTAAAATAAACAAGAGTCTAACTATAAGGAGAGTCTAATAACCAAAAAGTCTAACCCACCCAAAAGAGGTTTTTTGAACTATTATAGAACAAAAACCTATTAAAGATGGACCTCTATTTGCTGGAATCTGTCAAAACTAAACGCGGTTGGACTCGACGGACCTCGCGACGGATCGTCGTGGGTCACGACCGGGCCGTCATGGACTCTGCGTCCCATCCTTTGTAAATTCTTCTGTCTGCTCTCTTCTTTATCCTCGACGACAGTATGACGGATTGTCCACAAGCCAACGGTCCGTCGAGGGTCTCCGTTTCCAATAACACTTGAACTCTTGGATTGGGTATTGGACTCCTTCTCTGATCTTCATGAAGAAACCACAGGACAGCCCGTCATGGCTACGACCCGTATGACGGTCCGTCACGCACTCCGTACCCCCCCATTTGGTCAGACGTTCCCCATCTTCCTTCAGCAAGCTTCACTACGGGCCACCTACGGACCGCCGGGCACGACGAGACAGTCACAAGCTCTTGGTGGTAACTTTCTTTTCTGCATTTCTTTTCTTGCTCAAAAACCTCCGCGTTCATCGTTAGACAGATTCCTGCAAATAAAAGAGAAACTTACTAAATTAATAACAAAAGGCTTTTGGACACTGGCACTAAACTTAAGGGAACAACATTAAAAATACCATGAAACCTCGGTATATCACAGTGGAAATCTATTGGCGTGTCATGTGGCATCCACATGGAATTTAACAATTCCCTTTAATTAGAAGGGCACTTTTGACCCAATAGTTTGATGGGAAGGGCAGTTTTGAGCCAAAATATAGTTTAAGCATATATATGAGCTATTTCAGATAGTTCAAGGGTGTTTTTTTACCCTTTTCTGTAATTAATATGATAAACTCAATATGTCAATCATTGTTTCTTTAATAGGTATGTCAATTCAGAAGTGGATAAGTAATTTTAATAGAGAAAGTATATTGCAGATCTTCCGGTAGAAGTTGAGCTTCATCCTCAACCAATTTCGATGTAGTCCAATGTTAAACCTCGTGGCTCCGGAGCTAAACGGGCTTGTGGATGTGACAACAGACTCAAGTGTAATGATTTCAAGATGCCAGAGAGCAAAACTTCTTCCTTTAGTCATGAATGAGGATATGTTTCGTGCCATATCATGATCGAGCTAGACCTAAATACTCACTTTCTCCACTTGTCTTTCCCCGATTCAACCACTAGTTTGAGCTTAGTTTTTACCCCATACAAATAGTCCCCCCACATTTTAGAGACCTCTGTAACCACAAACCAAAAATGAAGTTTAATTTACTTATTCTTGGTGATGTATGTTAAGAAGACTTTTGACGCTATTGATTAGAGGGGCGCTTCCTCACATTTAATACTCTCGACCACATGTCTAATTCTAATTGAGCCTCATTTTGTGGTTTCCTCTTATAATAATGATTCTTTTATTATTTAAATTCATGCAACCCAAGTGAACTTCTATCACTATCTACTCTAAATTCCCTTCTTCTACTTAACTTAGCTCTTCTCTTTGTTAATTAAGTCACATTCAACATGTCTTTATTTTTGAGTCTTTCTTCAGCATCACATACAAACAATTTTTTTACCCTACATTCTGATGAGAATAGATAGTATAGGGCATTCAATTTCTTTATCATCATGAAGGGAAGGCCCATCCGAGCAATTTTTTAGAAGGAGTCAGTGAGGAATCACTTATTGACGATACTTTTCCAAAAGTTATCCTATTCTCTAGAGACTATTATAGTTAGGAGCAGTGTTTTAAAAGGCGGGGGCGTGAGGAGAGACGTTTTATACAGGGGTTGAGACACAAGGCGTAAGTCCCATGGATCTACTGGGCGTAGTTGCATGTATATTCAATTTTATAATTTTATTACTAATAAAGTAAGCAAAAGTAAACTTTCAATGAATTATGATTTTTATGTGAGATAAGTATTAATATTCAATAGTAAAAAAAAGGATTATCATTATTATTTGAGAAATATCATTACATCAAAATAAAAATATGATTTAAAGCAAAAAGAAAATTAAAAAAATAAATTGAAAACGCTCGGGTGTACGTTTTTACGCCTCAAAACTTACATTTTTATGTTCAGTGCTTACACCTCAAATATTAGGACTTACGTCTTATTGGGTCTACATTTTAATTTACGCCCTAGAGCATTTTTGGTACGCCCCGCCCCAAAACTCGCCCCAAAAACGTTCTTGAAAACACTGGTTAGGAGCATGGAAAGGTGGTGTTAAAATATGTGTCTTTAGTGAGGAAGAATGACCTTCTACACATAAGGAAAGAGTAATGTACGGGGAGACAACGTCGATGTTAGTCTTATGATTGAGGGAACCTCGATAACACACCATATTAGTGACTCTTTCATGGTTTATAGTATCATTTCTATATCGCCTTGGAAGTGCCTAACTCAGATAAAAGTTGAAAAGTGCATATATTAGCTGAAGTTTGCAATAGTTAGCTTTTAAAGAAGATGTTTATGAACCCAATAGGGTTGAACGATCAGTAGATGTCACCCGTGAAGAAAACCTTTGAAGTTGGATTGTCAAGATCGGAGTTTACAGATGCTTATATGGTTCGTATAAGTTTTCAAGGACCATAGACCCGTTCATAGACCATCTTCAACAAGTTGCGCTTTTGGTAGACCTAGATGAGAGACTTGTACCGCTCATGGAAAGTTCAATGGAGCATGGATGAGTCCGTAGACCAAGGTTATAAAACATCATAATGCCAAGATTTTCCTAATACCTTTGACGGACAAATAAGACAATCCATACAAATTTCACGGACCATTCCATGGTTCATAAAATGAAAACTATAGAAATTAGGATATCAACTTTTAGGGAAAAGTGCATGTACCGTCCTATGTTCTATGGACCATAGACCGGTTCGTAGAGTGAAACTTCAATCTCAAGGTTTTTCTCTACTTGCTTTAACAGACTATTTCACGGACTGTAGAAGGTAGTACAAATGGTAAATGGTGCTCATAGAATCCATCCGACAAGTCAGGGTAATTTTATTCTTTTACACACATTTAATCTCTATACTATGTCGTTTTGATCTATTCTAAGTGGGTATAATTGATCTTAAGACCCCTAACCACCCGGTTCCCTCTCATACTCTCAAAATTAATTTCTTCATTCATAAGTTTCTTAGTCAAAGGCAAGATCAAGGTTCCAAAGCTTCAAGTCTCCTTCTCCAAATTCAATTAGAATTTCAATCAATGTATGTTGAAATTTCATCAATGGGTTCTTCTTCACCAATTGAATCCTAAAGAAATCTGAATTTCTTTGATATATGATCTTCCTAATAAAATTTAGGATTTCATGACTTCTTATGGGTTATTGTTGAAATTTTTTTCATCTTCTTTTTCATGATTAATCTCATCATATATAAATTGATTATAATTTAATGACTTCAATGATATTTTCATGAACCCATAAAATGAAAGTACTTTCATGATCATAATTATGTTACTTTTACATGCAGGCTTCATGTTATCATATTTTTATAAATAATGTTGCTTTCAAATAAAATATCATTCAATTTATATGATTATCCTGATTTAGAGGCTTTAAGATAAGTGTCTCTCATATTATGTCATGTTATTATGATTTAAGGAGTTATTCAGATTATCAGATTGTTTATAAATGATTTAATACTATCAAATTATTACTTTCTCTAGATTTATGGATGTTTTATGTTGGGAGGATGCTTAACATTGAGTGGACTTAGGGATGGAGACTCACTCGTTAGTAGAAGTGTGAAACCTTTTAGAAGTAATCCCTTTGTCCAACAAATGTGTACCCCTATAGTATTTATCTCATATAGACATTAGCTATTGGATCCACTGTAGCTCATGGTCCTCACCTTGGCAAGTGGAATATTTAACACTGAGTAGACCTAAGGACTTATTCATGTCTTGTTAGAGTTGTTACCACATGCTGAGAGAAGGATGTGTGCTAGACATATATGGGGTAACTATTATGTGAGATAAAGTGGAGAAGAAAGAAGGAAACAATTTTGTAGATGCTCAAAGTCCTCATTTGAAGTCAAATTTAGAGAAGAAGTTCATGCAATATCTAATCTAGGTAAGATGAAATAACAGAGGACTTGTTGCATTACGATCCCAAGAATTGGTCTAGGATTTTTTTCCAAACTCTCTCCAAGTGTGATACTGTAAAAAATCTCTTATTACCATGTTAGAAGATATTAGACATAAAATCAATTGTGCATAAATCAATTATCACCATGTTAGAGGATATTAGGCATAAAATGATGAACAAACATATTGACATGGATACCAGACATAATATACCTATGGAAAGGACAATACTAGAAAGAAACAAGGAGTATTCTAATAACTATAAAGTTCAACGGAATAGAGTGAATGATTTTGTTGTTCACTTAGATAAGAAGCACTGTGATGATAGGTTGTTGATGTTGAGAGGTATTCCCTACCTTTATGTTATTTGTTCTTATTATTACGTGAATCAAGATCCTGATCAACATGAAGAGCACTGATATATGAAAGAAATATTTCTCAAGGTTTACAACTATTTCATCCAACCTATTCCCAATATAAGGATGTGGCATGAAACTACAAATCCATCAATAGAGCCTCGAACACCAAGAAAAATACCAGGTAGACCTGGCAAGAAGAGAAGAAAGAGTAAGGATGATCCAAAAAAATATATAGTGAAATATGCCATATGAAGTTGGGTTGTTCAAATAAAGAAAGTCTAAATTGAATTTTTGAAGGGCATTATGGTCTTTTTTCTGACCCAATTATTTTCTTTCGTTTTTGTGTATTTAATTGGGGTGTAAGCTGATCTTTGTCGGTGTACGCTTTTGGAAAAAGAGAGAGAATTTTTAGAAAAGAGAAAAGAAGAGGAGAAGAAGCAAGAATTGTCAAGATCTTCAAGAATTGCTTGTGAATTTCGTCAAGGGTTGATTCATACGAGGTATGTGAGATTACATAGCATTATTTTAGTTCACCCAGACACCAAAACATGTTTAATTGAGCGTATTTTTGCCCTAAAAATTTGAAATTTGATGTTCTTGAGTGGTATTCTTGAATAAGTTTTATTCTTGAATTTGGAATGAGATTAAGGAGTTCTAGAGAGTTTAATGTTGATTATTACAGTTGCTTTAAGTTAAATTCTTGTGTGTATGTTTTGGGTACTCGAATCTAAAAATATATTGAGAAAAAGAGTCAAATTAATCGAATTAAGGTCATAAAATGAGTCATAGTTTGTTGGGTTTTGCTTGGGAAGGGGCTGGTGCGACGCACTCCCGTAGTGCTAGAATGGATTTGATATACCGTGGTTTCACGTTATAATTAATAATTTTTCCTTAAGTATAGTGTGTCCGAAAAGCCTTTTTATGCTAATTTTTATATAAGTTTCTCTTTGTTTGCAAGAAATCTGTCAAAGATGAATCGGAGATTTTTGAGCACGAAGAAATACAGAAGAGAACCACCACGAGCTTATTACGGTCCGTCATGATGTGATGGTCGTAGGTGGCGCGTATGCAGCTGTGGAGGAAGATGGGAAGTTTGACCAGTATGGATTACGAAGCTTTGTCGTCCGTCGTGGCTATGGCGTTCGTCCTGCAGGTTCCATCGTGAAAAGTTCAGAGAAGTAATCCCCTACCAATTCCAGAGTTTAAGTGTTTATGCGAACGAAGACCCTCGACGGACCGTTGTGCCTAATGACGGTCCGTCATACTTGCGTCGCGGAAAATGAAGACAGTATATGAAGAAATGCATAAAAACAAGTATGGGACGAACGGAGTCCATGACTGTCCGTCATGACCCACGACGGTCCGTCGCGAGGTCCGTCCGACCCAGCCGCGTTTTGGCAGATTTCCGCAATTAGAATCCTTGTTTAATTAGGTTTTTGTTTTTTATAAATAGTTTCGAATAACCTCATTTTGGGTTAGACACCAGATATTTAGACTCTTAGATTGTTAACTTCCTGTATTGGAAAACATTGTAATTGTCGAGATTCTTGATAATCCATTAGAATTTTTGTGAGATTAATTGATTACTTTAAGAATTCTTGCAATGAATTTTCGGTGATTAATCAGCAAACTTCTGGTGGGATTTTATTCTTTCTCATTGAAGTAAGTACATGAACTCTTTATTTAATATTTTGCATATTTTGTTATGGCCATGAGTAACTAAACTCCATAACTAAGGTTGTGGGGAACCAAGGCAAATAATAGATAAACCTAACTAAATACAATTCTAGATGTGGCGTGGTGCAGTTATTCAATTTTTTTTCGCTTTAAAAGCTCTTTTTACGGATGGCCCAACGTTATACTCGCCTTAATGCTACTGCCGGAGTCGAGGAGGTAGATAATAGGAAAACGATTATTAACATAGATTTAGTGTATACTATCTATAGGCTAGTATTGATTGGTACGCGAGTAATAACTATAGTCAAATATCGCATATGATTCTTACTGTGAGGTAAGGATAAGGTTGGGATAAACAACACCGTAGCCGGACCAAGGTGTGCGGAGTGAGATTTTCAAGATGCCGAACTGAAGATTTAAGAAATACTAACTTATCATTTGCATGCAAATAACTAGGAAGAATTGTTATAGTTAGAATTATCAATTAAGAAACCTGTGGGACACTTAACCCTAGTTCTTGATTATTGATTAACCTCCAACATTCAAAGCTGTTAGTCTCTCTTTTCAATTTTGTTCGTTACTGTTCACTCATTTAGAATAAAACCCCCCCTTTTTATTGTTGTTACTTTCCAAGAAGTCATTGAACCAAACAATAGTTAATAAAAATTGAAGTTTTAATCTAGACTATTTTCCTCGTGTGGAACGATCTCCAACCTCACTAGTTGGGTTATTTACTTGACACGACGCTTTACTCTTCTTTATTTGAGAATAGTTTTGAGTGTAATCCACATTTTGGCGCCGCGCACATGGGAATTTTAGCGTTTAGATTAACTTGAACTTATTACTATAGTTTTATTTTCTTTTTCTTGAGTTTACTTTGTTTTATTGTTTTTTTGAATTTCTTTTCAGAACTATCCTCTGTGTATGCCAAATACACGAGAAGGAAGAGAATCCTGTTTCCTACATCACATTTAATACACGCGTACACTGCAACAATATGATCGAACTTGGATACATGATGCGGATCCAAACCAAAGAATCTACCCACGCTCCGGTGATGATTAATGGTCAGATGTTACCCGATGCTCCGTGAACAATCACATAGGGGACAAATCTCTTTCCACACGGCCCATAGCATACACAGAGGCTATGATAACATAGCATATTCGGATGGGCCACTGGATTTGCTCCTCTACCCACAGCACACTTTGTGGGTACTGTAGTCTTGATGCACATCTCACTGCCCATAGGTTTGTATTTCATTCAGGGCACCTTCTGAGAATCCACATGCCATATCGCTAAGGTAATGGCAGTGTGTAAAGTTTGTGTAGGGAGGCCTGAATGATCTAGATGTAATAAGGTCCAGAGTGTTTCCCCATCTCTTCACTAACAGAGAGGCTGGCTATTTAGTTCACTGAGCTCTCATACAATCCATCTTCACTTGGAAATCAACTAAAGGATATCTTTCTTAGCAACGCTACATCTGGGTTCTCAAGAAACTAAAAAAACCACAAAGACAGAGAGTGAATACTTTTGGTGGCACTAACCAGGAGAGTCAGTTAGTATTCTTGGGATAGATTCCACCTCATCTTGAGAATGTTCCAAATCACCGTATAAATGATGAGTCATTGAAGGAATACTTTATCGAGACAGGATGTAACAATAAAGCGTTTGGACACCGTAGCAGGTGGATCTTATGGTAGTGTCCTTATGCTGAGATTGCTAAAAAATTAGCAAAAAATTCTCCGGAATAACAAAGCTTGGAGTGACTAGGAATCTGGATACAGGAATAAAACCTTCGCAGTGCAGTTCCTCCACCCAGCACAGATGAGACATTCGTGAAGAATGGCTAAGATGTAATTGTTAGGGTTGGTACTAAAACTGTCACTGGGTTAAAAAAAGATTATGCAAGTCACTACGTGGCAAAACCACCACCCATAAAAACATGAATGGTTATTATGATTGCGAGGAACTTTGCAGTACATGAGCAGACGGGGGGTTTCCGACCAATCGCCCGAAGGCTCAAATCAGGATAATTGGCCCAAGTCAAGGGAACCAACCAAGTTAAGAACTATGGTAACTACAATCTTGCGGGTCATTATGTCCGAGATGAAAACTACACCGCGACAACAACTTTACACGTGTAACCTAATGCTAATAGAAACGACAGGAATGGGTCCTATGTCACTCCTAAAAATAAAAATCGTGAAGTTACTCCTAGGGATGGGGAGATAGTATGGCGCGAGTTAAGGATATGTTGCACAAAAATGATTAGAAGGTTCGATGCTTGTGATGAGCACATTAAGAGTTAAGGGGTGATTTAGCTAAATTGGGCAAAAGTTGATACCATTCAATTTCGATTAAACAGAGCGAATTGCAAGGGCCCAATTATCTGCGACGTGAACACACCCGACAACCGGGCACTCTTTCCCTATCAACACGTCCAAAAATCCCAAAGAATTATGCGCCTGTATGGCAATACTACTCGTGGTGGTAAGCAAACCAGTGACCCACCTAATGGCCATCTACTAGGAAAATGTGAGCAGGATAATAAAATGTTAAAAGGTGTGGTGAAGCAGAGAAAGTAATGAAAAAGATGCAGGTACCTATCAAGGTATTCCCATGCCTAGGCCACCACCACCTTTCCATCAAGATTAGTGAAGAGACCGATGATGGTAAATACCAGCGTTGCGAAAGTACAATGTTTGAAGAACTTTCTATCAATGTCCCTTTGGTAGAAGCCTCTAGAACAATGCCAATGCCTGCCCGGTTATGGCCAAATTTAATGAAAGATCTGGTCATCAAGACAGATTGGTCACTTTCTTTCGAGATGAGATAGACTGTCAGCTTGTAGTGCTATTGCACAAGATCGCCGGTCGTACAAAAAAAAGAATACCCCGGGTGCGTTCACTATTCCTTGTCCATTTGGGTCATTACATTTTTTTTTGCGAAAGTAATTATGTGATCTTGGGGCAAGCATAAATTTCATGCCCTCTCAATTACAAGAAGTTGGTTAGGGGATCCAAAACCCCTGCGCTTGGCCTGAGGCTGATCGGACAGTGAAACCGGCCTATAAGGATACTTCCATGATGTGCTAGTAAAAGTGGAGTCATTCATCTTTCAAGAAACGACTGATTTGTTATTTTTTACTTGCGAGGTCGATTTGAAGTGCCTATTATTCTTGGGGAGGACCATTCCTTGCTACGTTAGAGCATTGTTTGATATGGAGAATGGACAGATGCATTTCGTTGAATAATGAAGAAGCGACCTTCAACATTTGTAGGACCATGAGGCAGAAGTGGTGATCTCCAATCGGTATCTGCCATATCTCACAGAAAAGATGAAGAAGGAGACTGAACAAAAATCAAAACAAGAGTTTATGGTTGGGGATTTGTCTTGTAGATAGTTCTGGGGTGCCTTGTCTTTCGGGAAAAGCTCATGTCCAAATGGAATGGCCCTTACTTGATTATCCAAGTATTCCCTCCCATGGAGCAGTTGATTAAAAGCCAAGGAGGAGTGGGTTTTTTGAGAGGAATGAGATAGAATAAAACTCTATTTTAGGCATAAAGCATCGGGGAATGAAGTGATAGAGGCATACCATCTTGATGAAGTAATGAGTAATCAAGGGTCCCCATTCGTGCCGCGACATTAAATCAGGCGCTTGTTGGGAGGCACCAATACTTATATCTTTTTAGTAATGGTAGCATTTTCTACTACTGGGTTTTAATTTCAAAGGCATGATCACCAGGAAATCTGCAAAAAATTACTCTGGCGCAGTCACTTGACGGACCCTCGACGGACCGTTTCGCTGTACTGACCTTCGTATGTACCGTCGTACATTACGTTTTTTCTGTTATTTTGCAACTAGGGCACACACGACGTAACCAACGACGGTCGTCACAACTGCACGGAACCGTCTTCGTGGAATCGTCGGCGTGATTAATAGTCATACCCGCCGACCCGTTTGGAGTTTTAATATACACTTTCTATCATTTAAACTCCTAACCCCTTATTTTCACCCCCATTACTTCATTATTGCTTGCTTCCACTCATCCCTCCTCTTTTCAACTTCCACATTCCTCCCTCCCACAGGTCATTGCCCCTAAAATGCTCCAACGCCCTAGATTATCATCTACTATTCTACTAGACTAGTCGGAGCTGCTGCTGTGGTGTCCCTACTTGCCAACTGAGTAATTGTCCATTTGCTTTTTCTCCTTTTTTTTTCTCTCCATTTCTAAGTAATGTTTCTCTAATTTATACCATTTATCTTGCCTTTTGATTACTAGTTTAGTATTTTAGCTTAGGTCTTCCCGTCCGTATGTTGTTTCCTTTATATGATGAATGTCTAAACCTAGGTTCAAAATATTCGAATTTGCCATGTGACAACCCTAGACATAGGTGCTTTTGCATTGCTAGTTTTTTCTAGGTAGTTGGGTAGACAAATGTAGGTCCAAAACCTACAAGACCCATGTGGTGTCATCGGGGATGCAGGGTAACTCACGTTCTGTCACTGTTATTCATAATGAGACACCGATAACGGACGTCGTACCCACGCGACCTTCGTAGGGTCCGTTCCAAATGTCCTAGCACCCGGTCCCAACTGCACCTGTGACGGACCGTCGTCTTCACGACGATCCGTCAGCAAAACCGTTCCGGTTGTAGAGACCCCGTTTTCTAAGGTCTCTCATTTTTTCCTAAGTGTCCCTCAAACGGACACATGTAACGACCGTCATACCCTACGGTCCGTCTCCGGCACGACCTCATGACGTCCGAGACCGTACCTCTGCTAAGGTCCTCCATATTTTTTTAAGTGGTCCTACGAATGACCGTCGTACCTGTGCCGGTCCATCCTGCATATACCGCATGCAGTTAGAGACGCTCCTCAGGGTTCTCTATATATACATGTCTAAGTAAAACAACACGGACCTCTTGACGGTCCCGTCAATAGTTACGGACGATTGTCACCAGGCCCGTCCGTGTGCCACTGTTTCATAGCAATTACCTTACCTATTTTCAATGTTTTGTTAAGTTATGGTTTTCTTGTCTTGTGCACTTACTCATACTAAAATTGATCCTTTACAGTACTATTACTATGGCACCCCAAGCAAACCGCATCGACGCACGCGGCGATCGAAGTCTGTCCGCCCCGTCTGCCTGCATGGTCATCGGCTTCTGATGATGAGCGTGACCCTGATTACGGTGCCCCCAGGCACTTTTGCCCCTTCCCGTGCTGCGCGTGCTCCCAGAGCCACACCCAAAAAGGTGCGTACATCGTAGTCAACGTACTTGCCCTCTCCCAGTCCCTGAAGAGGAGTGCACACTGACCTGCACACCCTCTGGGTCAGCCCCAAATGAGAAGGAGCGTCTGGCTCCTTAGGAGTATCATGGGCCTAGGAGCCTCTGGCTCTGCTGAGGTTTCCCGCCCCAGCCATCACCGCTGCATGCGTCGGCCTCGTCTGATGACTGACAGTTTCGACTCTACATCCGGCTCACCATTCCGTTACCCACCCCAGCCACTGACCCGAGCCCAACCGGGGTGTGTCGAACAGGCAATTTCAAGTTCTAACTACGAACGCCAATTCCTAACTAATAAAGGAGTGAATGACTCTAACACTCACCTGGAGCGACGGGTCCTGACGGGATCCTCCCAGAACGATGCCTAGATCCACAATTCTTCACAAGGCATCGCTTGGGTGGACAGCACGTCCGTTTTTGGGAGATCAACGAAAAAGAAAAATGGTCCGTATTTCTACGCATCCCTACGGAGTGACTCTCCTATCACAGATCGATAGGCAGGCGGCCCCCGCTAAAAAGCCCCCATTGGATCCAGGTCCGAGTCCGGGGCGTACAGGTTGACATTTCCCCTGCCAGCCATCCGCCGGTTTTCTATACGGCGAAGTATTTGATGCCTCTCTTCTCGGACCCCCTCACTGCCGAGTTCGACTAACCCCGCTGGCACATAGTTAAGGATGTCCAGTTCTGCGCTGAGCCATCACTGAAGAGACCACCAAGAGGTGGATGGCCCTACACCTGTCGGTAGATGAGAGGGTGACGATTGGGTGACCTGAGCCGAAGGGGGCCATCAGAAGACCCACCTCACTTTCGCCGCAAAGTTCTTGTGGCTGCTTGTCTCCGTTACGTCTCTCCCCCACAGCGGCGGACAAACATAGTTACCTGGGATCGAGCAGTGTTGATGGCGGCGATGATAGCCGATTCGAGGTGGACTCGCATGGCTGTCGCAGATAGTCATGCACGAGGGCCATTCAAGGTCATCCACCTAACCCTCCGTCCCGTGCATGATCTTTTCCCTCTGCCAGGTCCTCGGTGTGCCCATATGCACATAGATTAGCTTAAGACCCCGCAGGCACTTATCAGAGACAACCAATGATTGGCCCCAACGCAGAGGGCCCCGTCCAGAGTTGCCCGCCTTGCTTGATGATCTTGCTGATACTGTAGCTCAGCTCAAAGCTACACAGGCGTCCACTGACACTACACTACCACCCCGTCGAGTCCTATCCCGGGTAGTAGTCACAGCCCCGAGCTCCTCTCCCGCACAGCCCCTCGAACCGACACTGGGTCCCCGCGAGAGAGTGCCAAGAGGCGTAGGGGGTCACAGTAGGACAGGCGCTAGCAAGGAATGAAAGGAGCGCCGAGAGAATGGAGGCTGCCTGAGAGCCTCACTTCCTGAGGAGCGGCCGCACCAGATTGAGAAGTAATCAGAGTTAGGGCGCTGGGGGTCTAGCTCCCGCACTGTAGATATAGCAGGAGGCACGACTGATGGTGCGGTTGGTGCTGAGGACACCACGGAGGGTGTCCAGATTGCAGAGGATATGGGTTCCGGGAACCCCGGACCCCCATCTTTGCTGATCGACGGCACTATTGCCCCAGGTTTGCTTCCCTACCACTCTAGTATTTAGTTTTTTTAGCATGGGGACAAATTGCAACTGCTTTTTTTGTTTGGGGGGTGGTAAATGGCTAGTTAAGTGTTTGGTGAATCTGAATAACCATTCACTATCCTTCTTTTGGGGTTTTCATTCCTGTGTTCTTTTCCCCCCAAAAGACTGATTACTTTTTCTGTTGAACCGGCAGTTTTTATATCTTTTGTACATAGGTTTAATTCTGGTCCTGATGGGCTAAAATATTGTCCTGATAAAGTGGATATAATGCATAAAGACTAGGCCTATTACTGATCCATTGTGGTGGCTCTAAGCATGAAATAGAGTTACACCCATTGCATTACCTTAAGTCTTAAAAAATTCGAACTAGGGTCTGACAATCTGGTATAGTGATGAGATGTCCAGTGAGTGTGATGAAATTTGAATAGTCACTATTGGTACAGAGCCTAGAACTTGTCTGGTTAGTCCTTCATAAAAGTAAGTTGTAATAGACAATTAGGAAAAATCATGGCCCTTATTGTCAATATAGCCCCATTCTACTAGCCTAAATAAAAGAAACCAATGAAATTTATCCTTCTTTGATCCCAATAATCTTAGCTTAGAATTTAGACCTTTTTTTTTCAACCCCAACTGATCTTTTCTGGGAACAATGTGTTGGCCCTGGTCCCCTCCCCCAAACAACTCCTTGGACATGTGCACCTCAGCTTAATGCCAAAAGCATAAGTTGAGGTTGGCTATGTTATGAACAACCTCATTATCTGACGCCACTTTTTTGGGTAATTGTGTACCTTGACTCAGCAAAGCCATGAGTTGAGGGTGGCTATTAGGAGGAATGCCTAGAAGTGGGTTGAAAACAACAACGGAGAGAAAGATAAAGTAAAGGTGACTCAGAGATTAGTAGTTCAAAGAAAAGTAAAGAAAAGGGAAAAATATACAGAAATACAGCAAGAAAAGAAGAGAGTCACTTACCACAAAGAAGATAGAAAGGAAAATAGCAGGGAAAAGAATACGTAGAAACTGGCGAGATAAATGATAGAAATAGGAAGGGTTTAGCTGATATGATGTCAGGAGGGCAAAAAGTCACTAATTATACCTAAATAATTCCTAACCCCACCAACCCTGACCCTGAGCCTATGTTTACATTACAAGCTAAAAGTCCTATCGTGAATCCTAAGGTTGTATAGCGCACTTAAGGCAGTGAAGATAAGGGCAAGCTTATGGCAATAGATATGAATGAGTGTGACTTTGTTTTTTGAGAGCGAGTTGTTGAAAAGTAATCCTTTATACTCAAACTGAAATCCTTGTGTGAAAAATGAGATTTTGTTCTAATGATGACACTAAGTTGCATTACCGGAATTGTTAGCACCTTGTGACAAATTGAAGAGACAGGCCGTTAATGCACTGGTGAGTCTTTGTCATGTTCTTGATCCCACAAATTCAAGCCTAATATGATAGCATGCCTAATTTTGATAGATTAATCGGGATTGATAGCCAATGATTACAAAAGATAAAACATTGAATACTATTGGTATAACGATTAATGTAGTGAGGTCATAGTGCGTTGCCTTTTGAGGACAAACAATGAATTTAGTTTGAGGGTGTTTATATCGTGGTTTTCACGGTATAATTAAGACTTTTTCCTTAAATTTATTGTGTCCAACAATCCTTTTGTGCTAATTTTAATAAGTTTTCTCTTTGTGTTTGGCAGGAAATCCGTCAAAATCTGCATGCGAGATTTTTGAATGAGAAAAGCAGAGAGACCACCTACGAAGCTTAGAACGGTTCCGCCGTGATTGTGAACGGTCCGTAGGTGGCAGCGTAGTGCAAGTTGCCGAGGAAGATGGGAAAGTCCTTGACCAAGTTGGGTGGGATTACGAAGCTTGTGAAGGTCCTGTCGTGGCTATGACTGTCCGTCTTGCAGGTTCGTCGTGAAGTTTCATAGAATAATCCCACTACCACCCGACCACAGATTCCAAGGGATTTGAAGTGTTTTTGGAATGAATACCCTCGACGGACCGTTTGGGCCTATCGACCGGTCCTCTACTTGCCGTCGAGGGGAAGAAAGAAAGTAGCAGCAGGGAATAGAGATAAATTGCACATTAATTGGGACACGGAGTCCATGACGGCCCGTCATGACCACGACGATCCTTCGACCCAGTCGCGTTTTGGCAGATTTCCAGCAATTAGAATCCGTGTTTAATAGGTTTTTTTTTTTTATAAATAGTTCGAAAAACCTCGTTTTTTGAGGTTTAGACAACCCAGATATTAGACTTCTAGATTGTTAAACTCCGTATTTGGAAAACATTGTATTGCGAGATTCGTGATAATCCTAACGATTTGTGAGATTATTGATTACTTTGAGAATTCTTGCAATGATTTTCAGTGTTAATCAAGCAAACTTTTTGATTTAGTCTTCTCATTGAAGTAAGTACTGAATCTCTATTTTAATATATTTGAATATTGTGGTTTATGGCCATGAGTAACTACAAAACTAAACTCCCCTAACTAGGGTTGTGGGAACCATCGGCAATAATGATATAAACCCTAACTAAAATAACATTCTGAATAGTGTCTGTGCATTTATAATAATTCTTTTGCTTAAAAGTCTTTTTAATTAACGGAGGCCAACGTTAACACTCGCCTTAATGCTACATCCGGACCAACAAGGAGGTAGATAATAGGAAAAGAATTATTAACATAGATTTAGTGTATACTATCTAATAGGCTAGTTGGATTGGGTACGAAGTAATATCTAGTCCAAATTCGAATATGATGCTTACTATGATGTAAGATAAGGGTTAGGAGCAACACACTTAGTCCAGAAGCACCAAGGTGCAGTGAGATTTTCTAGCTGCCGGACCAAGGATTTAGAATCATAACTTAATCACTTTGTCCTGCAAGATACTAGGCAAGAAATGTTATAGTTAGTGAATTATCAAGTTAAAGAACCTGTGTTGGGAACACTACCCTAGTTACTTGATTAATTGATTTAACTCCACCATTTCAAAGCTGTTAAGTGTCCCTCTTTCAATTTCGTTCGTTATTTTTCATCACTCATTTAGAAATAGAAACCCCCCTTTTTATTGTTGTTCTTTCCAAGGAAGTCATTGACCAAACACTCTCTACAAGTTGAAGTTTCAGTCTAGACTATTTTCCCGTGGGACGATCCCAACCTCACTATGGGTTATTTACTTGACACGACCGCTTTACTTCTTATTTGAGAAGTAAGTTTGAGCCTATCAGGCTTGCGCATCGTGCCTGTAGTGCGCCCAAAATAAGCTCTAGAATGTTCGTCGTTTAGTCTATTTAACTTCTTCTAAAGTGTACTAACACTTTCCATTGATTCTAACTGCTCTAAATGACTTGTAAACACCTAGATATCATCCAGAAACATGAATCATGACCTTGAATCCATAAATTCAAATTAAAGAAAAGTTAAGAGTCAAGTCTTGGAAGTTCTTAGAGTCTTTTTAAGAAGTATTATTGAAACACTTTCAACCTTGTTTAAAGACTTAAACTTCAAGTTGAGTAAAGAGTAAATATTGAAGTTCATTTCTTCAAAAATTATATGAGGACTATGTATTCCCAAAAGGTTTAAAATATTTTCACATTTAAATAAGAAAAGAGAACTTTGATTTCCAAGATAGTTTTTGACCTAAGTTTTTGGACAATTATCTTAAATCACATAAAGAAATATGTTTTTAAACATAAGAGCTAGTATTTGGGAATAGTATTGAGTACCAATATAGGAGAGAGTTCGAATAACTCATAACCCTCATAAACTATGTAGCCTTTATGGGTAGAAAAGGGTCATACTTTTTAGATGATTCCTTTAGTTCTTTTTAGCATAGACTAGTGATCCCTAGTAGCCTCATTTTCTTAATACCCCTTGACAAGGTATACTGACGGTCTCCTGTAAAGCGTGATAAAAGACTTGTAATCATCACATACTCTGACTGAATGGTTTGTTGTTTAGAACACAAACTCTCACATAAATAATTATATCCTTATATACACAGTTCATTTGTGTTTTTTTTTACATTATCTTTGCATACACACAGAGTTGACATCTTGTTTTAAACAAATTTTTTTTATATTGCACTTATTTCAAAATGATTTATTATGAAATGAGTTCAATTATGTTGAGTTGAGCCAAGTAAGTTCTTCAGTTCCTTTCAAGTTTATATCTTGTTTTAGAATTTCCCTCGTATGCTCGTACATTCAATGTACTGATGTCATTTGGCCTGCATCTTATTATGATCTAAACACAGATAACTAGGATTCATCTCATTTGTTTAGAGACTTCATAGACAGCCAGATGTTAGTTCTTTAGTCTTTTCATTGTCATTATCTTATGTTGACACTTGAGTTTGCCTTAATGGTCAGTTGAATGTTCTTTTATAGTATTTCAGTTTATTATATAAATTTATCTTTTGTTGAATTAAGTCTTTCTCTAAGTAAGTAAGTCAGGTAAAGGGCTCGCTTGAAGCCATCAATGATTCTCGAGTGTCAGTCTCGTCCAGGGTGTAGGCTTGGGGCATGACATTGATGTGTGAAGCTAACCATAAAAAGAAGACAAGAATTAATAAACTTTTGACATGACTTTAAGGATATTGTGCCGAATGACCAATAAATAGACTAGAGTCTCTTTTAATTTAAAGACACAGATAACCACACAATAAATTAATTGTTCATATTAAATTTAAAGTATGAATACATTCTCAAGTGTATTGCAAATTTTAAATACTTTTAATGAAATAATAGATGTGTTTCTCGACACTGTGATTGAAATGGAAGTGTAGTTTCAATTTGAACTTCATCACTCGAGTATGTTGATTTTCAAAAAGTGCCCAAACAAACTAAATACTTTGTATAATATTTTTCATTTCAAGTATATATAATATGTTGAATTGTTGTCCAATATAATACATTTTCCCTTTAATTTTCCATCTTAATAATTATTTTTGATACATTTAAATGAGGAACTTTAAATGCTATATATAAAGCAAAAGGTAGGGCTAAACTTTAAAATTTGAATATTTGTTTACTATTTCAGTCTTTTAAAAAAAATTATTCCTTTACCAATGATTATTTATTTATTAGAAAATTCAATATATCATGTTGTTTTATTTGATTTTCAAATAATTTCAAATAGTAACACTTCCTTGAAGCAAAATGATGAATTATAAAATAAAATTTAAAATTATTGGTTGAAGGAAAAATGATAAGATATTTGAGTTATCAGTTTCATTTACATTATTAATGTTCGTTACTATGTAATCTCTTATGTAAGATAATACATTATTTTAGTTTTAATATCTGATAAGTTTTAAGTATTATTTTAGAAATTTCGTGATATTAAATTCTCGTGTGAAGCACGAATAATTTTATAAGTTTTTAGTATAATTATCAACTACTCCCTCTATTCCTAATTACTTTCACTTTTAAATTGATATACATATTAAGAATATAATTATTGATATAACGAATTTACTATTTTACTATCTAAACTCAAACAAATAAAACTCATACTCGATTCATCTACGTTTATTTTTTGTTAGAAATCTTTTTTTGATGCGCTTTTAAGATGTCACAAATTTAAACATTAAGTAATTGGGGGTTATGAAGGTATAAAGTTGGAAGTTATAGGTATTATTAATAAGTATTAATTAAGTAAAGAAATTATGAAAGATGAAGGGGTGTGAGTTTATGATAAATATCAAATAAAAATAAATATACAAAAATAAGAGAAAAAGTAAAAAAGAGTTTATATTTTTTTTAATAAACAAAATTGTTTAAGTAAAATTCTCCACCAGTTGGTTATGGTTGGGTCTGATTTTATTATGGCATATTTTCTTTTTACCTCATTTTAGAAATTTCAATTATTACAAATCTCTAAATATGTTTCTACTAATAAACCTTATTTTAGTCATTACTATTATTTTGAATAATATATACTTTTGGTTCTCTTTTCTATATATAAGAGAGAAATCTTTATAGCAATTAATTAGAAATCAAATTTAAAAAGACATAGATAAAAGGTAATCAAAGGAATAGAAAAAAAATAAAATTGTCAAAAAAAAAAAATCTTGCGAATGTTTTAAAATAAAATTAAAAAATAGTTAATTTTTTGTTGATTAAATTCTCAAAATTGTGATACAACTTTTTGGCCTATAAATAATTTCTATATATAAATAATATAATAAATAATATAACGTTAAAATTAGGTATTTTTACCATATCACTATTGTGTGATCGTGAGATATGAAATTGTAAGATGAATCGATTTGTTTGATTCTTAGCTATATAGCATGTTTATATTTAATATTTTTAGTATTTTATTTACTTTATATTGAGATGTGATATATTATTATTTTTTATTACTTATATTTATTACATATTTGTATAAAAATTTTATATCTAGTGAGGAGGAATAAGAAAAAAAATCTCAAAAAATTACAAAAAGAAGCAAAGAGACATTAATAAATTATTTTTCTATAAAAAATCATGATTTGTATAATGCAACCTCGCAAAATAATAAATCAAATGGATAATTACAATCGACTAAAGTGATAATGAGATAATTAGTACCTTCAAATTTTTTACCTCACAAAAGTCATAATATGTCAAAATATTTAACATTTTTTACTTACACATCCCTCTCTTTCAAAAATCAGATCAGTGAAGATAAAAATAATTAACAAATCAAAAAAACAAAGTTGACCAATAAGGACAATAAAATTAAATTACCATCATACATGTCTCAAATGGATTTTATAGGTGTAATTAGTAGTTATATTTTTTTACATCTTACAATACTTTGAACTGTATGATCTGCCAGGTTAGGAGTTATATATATGGTTATATATATATCTCATAATATCTATATATAATCTATCTATATATATCCTTAATGTCTTTTTCTGATTTACTTACAAAGAGATAAATAACTAAACAGCACACCCATGCCGGGCGAGTGATATTTGGGGGGGGGAGGGGGGGGGGGGGGGGCGGGGGGGAGGTGGGGGGGGTAGGATTAAACTAAAGTTGGGATTAACTTACTTTGGTCTGTCTGTCTGTCTAGTAATGGTCGTTCAGTTGGGCAGGTGAAGAAGATCTTAATTGTCCATTAATTAATTCACACATTCCTAAACAACTAAAAACATTACAGTGAGAGATATTTGTCGTTGTCTAAAAAATTTTGACTTCAAAGACCAAAACCGTGTAGACAAGGCATTTAAAATAGGGATGATAAATGTGGGTTCGTGATTCCCGGGATGAGGGGTGGGGCATACTAAAAGATTATATCATGGGGAAAGGGCATAATTAATTTTAAAAAAAGTGTGTGAGACTCCACTGTATTTTTTATCTTCTTTTCTAAATAAAGGACTCTCATTTGCTAATTATTTATCTATTTTTATTTTTTAATTGTTCATAATTATTCGTTTATTTTAATAAATTAAAAAAGAATATATATTTTATTTATTATATTATTAATTGATTTTTTTGGGGAAAAATTTTTTAAAACCCACAGTTACTTTTTAATTTTATCTCTTCCTTACTTAATCACCGATGAATTAGTTGTAAAAGAGCTATAATTAACCACCTTTTTGCTTTTTTCGCTTAAAACAGAAAAAAGTTATTTTGATTTTTAAAATATAAAATCACAACCAAATCAAATTATTTCAGTTTTGTTAACATGTAAAACAAAGCAAAATCAAATAAAAATACATCAAGGTTTTCTTTGATTTTTTAAATTTTTCTTGAACCCCCTTACCTTTATCACTTGTTGAATTATTTTTTATCAACATGGCAATATGATTCCCTTCTTTCTAATTTGAGGGAATATTGAAAGAAACTTCTTATATTTTGTATATTTAACTAAATCTTGAACAACACATTCATTTTCAGAAAAACAAATATGAAAAAGTAAACAAAAGCAGAGAACTACTCCTTTCACAAAAGAATGACCTGGTTTGATTTGATATGAAATTTAAGCATATAAAAAAGATTTCTGAATCTTATGATTTTAAATTAAAGTTATGTCAAATGTATAAAATTGTCCTTTGATCCTATGACCTTAAACATGTAACTGAAAAATTGAAACTAAAATTTTATGCCAAAAAAGAAAGAGATTTCTTTTTTTAAACAAATTAAAAAGGAAAATAATCCTTCTTTTTTAACGGAGGAAATAATATATTATCTATATATATATATTATATATATATATAAATATATATATATATACAAAATGAGAAACTATTCATGATTGAACTTATTTTTTGTTAGGTACAGATTATCAATATGATTATACATATTTAGTATGAGCAATTGAGAGTACGCTTGTAATTATAGATATATATATATATATATATAATATATATATATATTCTAGGTACTCTCAATTGCTTCATAATTAAATAGGTATAAGTCATAATTGATAATCTATACCTACCAAAAATAAGGTTCACTCATGAATAGTTTCTCATTTTCTATTCTGGAACATTGGCAAGAAAAGATAATTACACATTAAACAAATACAATAAATGAGAAAAAGTAAGTTGATAAATTTACTATATAAACATATTTATATTTATTTAACATAATTTATTATGTTTTACATGAATTGTACAAATTCTTTCTCTTTCTTTATTCATTACTTTCATTGAAAAAAAGACAATGAGATTCCTATTTTTATAAAATTATGGAAGTCTTATAGACTTGTGTGGCCTCTTTCATATGAATATAATTCTGTGGTTGGGGCGAATCATGATTTTCAATCATCTATCTTGCTTCGCTCCACATAGATTCACCCTGCTAAGTTGGTATTTCACCAGACTAAAATTCATAAATTATTGTCATATTCTGATACTAATTGAGGAGATTTTAGGCCCTAATCCTCTTATATGTAAATTAAAAAAATTCAAGTTTGATGGATCAAAAGCTTATATTCACTGAAGCACACCGTCTAAGAAATCAATTACAGTCGCCTCGCTGGAATGATTAGAGTAAAACTACCTGTGTGGACGACATTTAGCTAATCCTAGTGCACATGCTCTTGAGAGAACTGAAGGTTAAAACGTTGATACGACTATCGCTCTACATTCTTTATCAGCGTTCCATCGTTCTAGCACAAGTTCAAGGACGAAAGCTAAAGGGTTAAAATGCACTTAGAAAAATAGACGGCTTTCTTTGGAAGGTTTCAAAGACAGAATAGAGATTTGTGTAATTATGTATCTTTATTTTCATCCCAATTGGAAATAGTGGATATATGTTTTTATTTGGAGACACTATTTAGAAAAGTGATGAAATTCACTTTTTTGTTTTTCGAAAAAATCTCAGATTTGCATCACTTTAAGCTTGGATTTTTTATTTTGTTATTACACATTTGCTTGAATTGGAAATTTCCTATGTGGGGATTATCTATATTTCTTTTTTTATGAAGAACGAAATCCTAAAGTAGACTTGGGTCTACTAGATAAGATGTAAATTCCCAAATGAGTAAAGATTAATCACTTCTAAGATAGATTGTATGACATGAACTATTGTTCTCGAGTGGAATGGGAATGGGAGTGGGGATGGTAAGGGAAATGTGGAGAGGGGAGGAGGTGTAGGAAGGGCTTGGAGGGAAGTAATGGGGGGGGGAGGGTTGTGGAAATGGAGGGTACAAGAAGATGTGGGAAGGGAGTAAGAATGGGAAGCTGGGAGGTTTATAGGGGGAGGTGTGACGAAAGGATGCGTGGCGGAACGGGAAGTGATGAGGGGAAGAGTTTGGTTGCGAGCAGTAGGGGGATGGCGTGTGTGTAGAGGGACGGAGGGGGGTGGGGCGGGGTGGTGGCTGAAGGGTAGGAGGGGGCCAGGGTCGGGTGTTGATTTTTACCTAAATCAATGGTTTGCAACATCACAATGAGCTATCTAAAACTGGTTTGCTTGAAAAAGCAATATGAAGTTGGGTAAGACAATCAATACTGAGGACTTGGTGAAATTATTCTATGAGTTTGAGCTAGAGATAAGATAATCCGAGTGATTCCTTAGTAAACGGTATCACCTTAAGACAGTATATCTACTCAAGATATATTTGATATTTTATTCTTAAAGGTCTTGGAGTTTGAGAAAACCTAATAGATATAGGTTTGATTGTTGGAGAGAATAATGAATGTAACATAAATCAAACATTATCTATGTATCAATCAATCTGGTTGCAATCAATTTTTGTCTAGTTGAAGCCAATCATAACGTACATACCCCTAGCCATTTCCAAACTTGATAGATCATATTTGTGTTAATTTCCACACTCACACGCACGCCGCACGCACATAAAGCCACATACGCACCCGCACCCACACACACTAATCTTATAATTTTGTATTGTGTATGGTTTGGTATGTTTGTGTGCTTCTAGTCTTCAGTTTCTTATCTTTTGAAAGTGTATAAAATGAAGCAAATGTCATTCGAGGACGAATGTTGTCCAAGTAGGGGAGATTATCACATCTCTAAAACGACTTAGGTGTAACTAGAGACTAACACTTGTGTCTTGGTGTTTTGAAGTCCTAAAATGATTTAAAATGAGTTTAGGAGGAAGTTTTTAAATTTTCATGAAGTTTGGAGGTCAAATGTCCAAGAACGTCCATGACGTTCGAAAGGTTTGCCTTGAAATGTGCTTATGTGCCTTAGTGTGTTTTATCGAGTTTTACGTGTTTGTTTTGGATGAAATTGATGTGAGAGGCCTTAAACATGCATACAAATATATTCGGTTTGGAAACGTCCGGACAAAATTACCCAAGGACAGACCAAGGGTCCTTGAGGAAGGACCCATGTGTGAGCCAAAAGTTGTCAAACCAGCCCAACCTACGAAAGGCAGTCGACGCCCAGTAGGCTGTTCGACGCCCCGTAGGTGAGGGGTGTAGGTTGATACATAGGCGTGGGATCTTGTGCTCCATTTGGTCCAGCCTCTAACCAACACCGTGGACCAACAGGACGGTTCGTTGGTTAGGTGACGAGGCGTAGGTGAGCTGGCCGCGATGGGCCTGCATTTCACTGTAAAGTTTTGGCCAATGCTAAGGGTAATTAGGTAATTCCCCAGCATTCTAAAAATGAATTGGGGCGGTATCTTAGGGGTATTTTTAAGTTGTTTAATAAGTTTTAAACACTTAGATGAATTCATTATTCTAAATCAAAACCCAAATTCCGAAAGACGCTCTGATTTTCCATGGAGCCAAATCCGCAGAGAGCTTGGATGGAAATTCTTTCGTGATTCTTCATCAATTCGTGGTCTAACCAATTATGGTAAAAATGGGGTTTTATGCCTTGAATTTCTTCTTCAAGGAGCCAATCTCCAAATGATTTCCAAAGTCTTTCAAAATATGAAATTGTCCAACTTTGTATCTAGCCATGGGTTCTTGCATAAAACATCTTGAATCTTTGTATATTTTTAAATTGTGTTAATTTGATTATTTTAACTAAAAAATCTATGACCTGTAGTCCATGGTACCTAGAGTTGGACTACTTCGGGTGAGTTGATTATGTCATTATGCTATTGAATTCTTGTGTAGTTTGATTAGGTGTATTGAATTATGACTGAATCATGCTAGAATTGTTAGTAAGCTGCCTTAAATTTATAAACTCATGTTGTATTATCTTTGATTCATTGTATATTGTAAGTTTTGGATTGAATTGATGATCATAGCCATTGGTAAGGACCTTTGAGTATTGTGTTAGTTGAGTTGACTATGGATTGGAGTGGTGAGGTTGGAATAATGGTATGTTGACCTAACTTTATCTATATTGGTGTAGTATAGCTCTTAGATGATGATGATGATGTTTGGTATGGTCCACTTATGGTGGCGGTGCATATGTATTATACTTGTGAATTATGTGGCCTCGTCGGCATTACTTTATGTATTATGATATTGTTATGTTATAACTAGAATATGTGAATATTATTAATGTCTAGATGACTGATGTGTTTTATGTGGAGTCAAAGTATGAGTTCTTCTTGTTGATGATTTATGTGTCTAGTAAATTATAATGTAGTCATTAGGTGCATTACTTGATGTTGAAGTATGATGTTTCTTGATAGATTATATGATACTTGTGATACTTATATTGATGATACTATAGTAGTGGATAGGGTGACCTATAGATGACATTGGTTACTCCTATGTGCTTCTTGAATGATATGTTATATGTGATATGGTGAAGTATGTGTGCGTCTTGTTTTGGTAGACTTGTGTCCCTTACTGATACATGTACAATGTGAATATGAGCTCTTGACTTAGTATGCTAAATCTTCTCGTCTTTATTGTGATTTACAAGTGTATTTGAACTATTTAAGAAGGTCCTTTATGTAACCTTCAACCTAGTTGCGAGGTTATTATATCTTTAAGATGAAGTCGTAATTGTATCCTTCTTGTGTGAATATGGACTTGAGGTTGATTGGAATGCAACGACATGAAAACATAGGTTTTAAAAGGTCAAGGGAAAAAAAAGGTGGCGGAAGGGTGTTTAGGTTTGGGGGTCCCAATTGGCGTAAGAGGTAAATGCCGCGCGGGGATCTCTCCTCTTCCTCCCTCTCTCTCCTCTATTCTCTCTTTTTTCACGCCCCGTTCCCGCGCCCCCTCTTCTTCTCCTTAATCCTTCTCTTCCCCTTGCTCCTTCTCTACCTCGCTTACCGTCCCCTTCCCACCTCGTGCGCGCTGCCCTTCGTCCCCTCATCTCCCTTTCCTGTTGCCATTTCGCCTTCGCCATCGCACCTCTTCTCTACCTCCCCTCTCTGCCCCTGACGCTCCTTTCCTCCTGCCCTCCCGCGTCTTCATGCCGTCTGTTCATACTTGCTTGCTAGCTCCTCCCTTCTCTCTCCTCCTTCCATCCTCCCCTTCCTTCGCTCGCATCTCTCAGCTCTTGTCGCCCTTCGCTCTGCCGCTCGCTTCCATTGTCTTTCTTCTTCTCTCTCTTCCTCTCCTTCTGCTTCCTCTCCTACGCTCTCTTCTCTCTTCCCTCCCCTTTTCGGTCCTCCCTCTCCCCCTCGCCTTCCTTCCTGCTGCTCTCTTTTCTCTCGTCTCTCTCTCGGCTCCGCTGCTTTCTCTCCTGCTCTCTGCTCGCTTTCCGCCTTGGCCGCCCTTTCTCTCCTGGCCTCCCTCTTGCCTGCCTTCTATCCCACCCTCTCGTCTTTCTCTCGCCCGCTTCCTCTCCCTTTCGCTGTCTATCCTGCCGTCTCTGATCTCTCTTCTCTTTCTCATGCGCTCTATGTCTCCGAACTAGGTCAGTGTAGGATACAGAGTAACTCACGAAAGATCAGGTAGGATTTTTGGTTGTTGGGCAGACGACGGGTGGACAGACGGAGGAATATGAGGGGGTTGCGGATTGGATGGAAGGTGTTGTAGACGGTGGGGGTTATAGGGGGATGGGGTAGTTGGAGATGGTAAGAAGCGCCGGTGTGTGAGTGTTGGAAGGTGGTCTTAGCAGTAGGGGAAGGAAAATGTAAAACGAGTGGGGCGAGCGGGGGGATGGTTTATATGAGAGTGGGAGTGTATTGGCATGTGTTAAGGTGGGAGAACAGTATAGCCGCGATTGGGGGCAGAGGTGGGGTATGTGCTAACGTTGAGTGGTCGGGGGAATGTACTGCTGGGTGTCGGTATTTTCTACGTTAGCGGTGAGTTTATGATAAGTTGGGTGTAGGGGTGTGGAGATATAGAGGAAAGGAGAGATGGGGGTTAGTCCCGGATTGTCGGGTGGGAAAGCGGTAAGTTGTGGGTATGCTGGGGTGCAGCGGTTGGTGGAAAGTGAGGTAGTGAAATGGAAGAAAGTCGCTGTAGTTAATGGTTTTTTGTTGGAGAAGATACAGATAGGGTATAGTTGGTGGAAATTAGTGTAAGAGCTAGCTTTGGTACGATTCGTAATGGGAAGCGACGGAGGCCACTTGGAAAGTCATTGAGCTATCCTCTTGCCATTGTAGGTGGGCCTTGAGTGTACCTTCTTTGGTAAGGTTATGTGATTGGTTGTGAACAGATATGGAACCTCTTATGTACTTTTGTATTGAAATATTCTTGAGGAACCAAAGGCTAGCCCTTAGTGAGTTATGGTTTGGATGAGTGCCTCGAGTTTCAAAGAACCTTCCTAATCCTTACATAGTGCCTACATGGGATGTGTCCTAGTCCTACCATTGGCAAGTAAAACACTCTCCATCAGAGTAGGTTCATGACTCCGGATTCCATGCATAGCTAGTATCGTCTATGGTTATTGCCTATTCTCATTATATGGGATACCTACTAGTGTTGCAGAATTTCTATGAAGTTTAGATGGTATGGGACGCTATCCAGACATTTCACGATTAGACTTTGAAGATGATAGAGAGTGAGCCATTAGGTCTTCTCCAAGACAATTACTTGAATGTCCTTATGTGTTGAATGTCTCTTAATGAAATAGTAAAGATAATGACTTAAGTTGGAAAGATGGTTATGAATACGATACTTCCAGAGTAGTTTAAGGTTGCTTAGTTAAGGTATGAAGGGGGCATAAGATTCACTTTCATGTTTTTACCTAGGAAGTCTTAAGAATAACTCTAGATAGGAAAAGTAAATTGATAAAGTAGACATGATCTAAACTTTGGTAGTCTTAAGGATTATTTAGGTAATCTTGGAGAGGGGTATGGACGTTCTCTTCTTGATTTACTTAAGTAAGTCTTTTGATAACCTTTGGGAGGAAAATGTCATATTATATGTATACTATCTTAGGTATTATAATGGATCTCGTAGGTGTGTGTGAAGGGATTGTATGGGTGGTCTCTTCATAACTCAACTAAGTGAGACTTAGAATAACCTTCGTAGGAGGATCTCATGTTTATGTGTTTTGTAGGTGTTGTTGATGCCATATTGTAAGTTGTGAATTTTATTGGAAGTTACAGTGAAGTTCACTGTAAGCTCATTGTAAGGTATATTAAATTGATATAAATTGCCTATGACTTGTATTGTGTTCTAAATGTGATTTGAGTGCTTAAATGTGGTTCTTATACTTTTAATGTGAAGTTTTTACATTAAAAGCTATGTTTCTCATAAGGGGTGTGCATTTTGTGATTTTATGCATTATGCCATACTTAGTTAGCTGCATTGTTTAATTCATACTTTTTGGTTATATCTAAAGGTGTGGTACAAGGTGAGAAGCGTCTTGAAGCAAAACACGGAAACTAGGATTCTTTCAAGCAAGTTGAAGTATGTCCCCTTGACCCCGAGACATAACTATCTTTAGACTTCTTTATTCCGAAGTATTGTAATAGAGAATCATTCTATATTTCGTATTGTATGGGTCGTGTCCCAAATATTCTTGAGTCTAAGATTGACATATATATGTTAAGACTTAGTATTTTCCTATGATTTTAATATGCAAAATTTTAAGATATTTGGTGTGAAAATTTTTAATTCCGCACTATTTTTCATACATGTATGTAATGAATGATGTCAAAGGGCTTCACACGAATGCACGCACGCATGCCCGCCCCTATGCGCGCGCACACGAAAACTTTAAAGTATTTCTTATTTATGATTACTTTATTTAAAAGATTAACACCATAATTCACTCGTTTTCATTTTAGTAGCTTGCACATCATTCTAAAGGATGGTGAATTAGAAAGACATTTATATTTTCATGAAGTAACATACATTCATCTTAATGCATTAAATGAATTACAATTTTTGATGAACTTTACACGTTGGAATATACACAAATCCACAAATTCTGATAAACTTAATTTAAGATTTTAAGATAAATTTTGGTGTTCCTCCAATTTTATTTATATAAATCATCTTCGTTGTTCCATGAGATCCTTAGGTGTCCTTTTCATTCTATAGTTAAAGTGGTGAAACATTTATATCATTTTTGTTCTTTGATTCATTCTTTAGTTTGACTCGACACAGGAGAATCTTGAATTTTGATTGACTATGATAGAAGGAGTAGACAAGAATTCAAAAATTATGTACTATTTCTGTTTACATCTGTATTGTATAATAAAATCTTAAGAAAGCTGAGTACATTGTATTTTTTTTTTTTTTGTGTGTTTTCAATCTGTTAGGCTTTTTAAATTTAATTTTCTAGGATTTTTTTAATTACTTACTCATTTGTGACTTTGTTGAAAGTTTGCTAACTACTAACCAACATTCAAAACTTACATTTGGCTGCTTAAAAGAACTTGATTTAAAAATTAAAATATACCTAGAAAGGGCCTCTGATGTTCATGCCTTGGCACCCCACTCCAGGTAGTATGCTATAATGTTGTTTGCCTTAGTTTATTTTCGCGCTTTCTTGCTTCTCCTTTCTTCAAATCAATTTCATCTTCCTTGAAAGTTCTTGCATCATCTAATCATGTGCTTCAGTGCACAATCATCACAATTCAAACAAAACAACATCAATAGTCTCAAGATTATTCTAAATATTAATCCCATCATGGGTAATTATTGACAACTTTGACATATAAATATGCCTAAGATAACCACCCCAGACTTAAACCTCTGTTCATCCTTGAACAATCTTTAAACCATCAACTAATTCCTAAACATTAGACTTATCCACTCATCTTTAAGTTAACCAAATACATTTAATCATGCTATTGTAATTCACATTGGATGCAACACTTTAACAATTTAACAATCTCACCATGATACACCTATTTACAACACATGCTCAAGAATGGCTCTTTTAGTATATTTACAGGATAATTCAACCTTAAACAAAGGAGTAACTTAATTATTGACTTAAAAAGTAGTACTTTTTCTCCCCATGTGAAAGTGTGAGGAACTATGTGGTTGACATGCCACATTTTAGTGTTTCCTTTGTAGCAACTTACATTCCGTCTACGCATGGGACAAACTGTGCAGTTCAGTTCTTGATCCACCACTTCCCTACTCCAGGTTAGGGTTGAGATTTAACTTCTTTATCACCCATTATGGTTGGTGTTCTAATTCCGTCGGAAGATAACATGCTTTGCCGAACACCATGTGATAGAGAGAAGTTCGTATGGGTGTTTTATATGCATTTCTATACACCCAACAATGCATCGTCCATCTTCTATGACCAATCCATTCTTTGTGCATTCACTGTATTCTGCAAAATTTACTTTACCTCTCTATTCTATACTTTCTCTTGACCACTTGTTTGAGGGTGGTAAGTTGTAACAACCTTATGTTTAATACCATACTTAGAAAGAAGATTTTTCACTATATGGTTTGTGAAATGCGTACCTCCATCACTTATGATTAACCTTGGAGTTCCAAACCGAGTGAAAATGTTCTTCTTAATGATTTAATCACCACTCTTAATTATTTAAGGAAGAGCTGCCGCCTCAACCTATTTGGACATATAATGAACAACCACCAGAATATATTGGTCTCCACTAGATGGTGGGAAGGAACCCATGAAGTTTATCACACATAAAAATTTCCACCTCAAGAATGTTACTAAGTGTCATCTCACATCTTCTCGATATAGTACCCAATCTTTAGCATTCATCACATCCCTTCACATAAGAAATAGAATCCTTAAATAAAAGGGGCCAAAAGAAACCATAATGTAGTACCTTATGCATTGTGCGATCTCCTCCATGGTGTCCTCTATATGGTATGACATGACAACTTTTGAGTACTTTCTTTACCTCACACTCCAGAATGTATCTTCTTATGACGATATCCATTCCTTGCTTGAATAAGAATGGTTCATCCCATATATAGAACTTAGCATTATGACTTAGATTTTTCTTTTGTTGGGTGGTTGCATTTGGAGGGTATTCTCTACTTACTATAAATTCACTATATTTGTATATCAAGGCACTTGAGAGATATCTAGTTCCATCAAATATCTAGTTTCATCAACTGTTCATCCAGAAACTCTTCCCGGAGTTGTTCCCCTTCATGTACATTAGAAAAATCTTATAACATAGAATGATGAGTTATTTCATTCTCAATACCCTTTATATCTTTCATCTCAAGGTCAAATTCTTGGAGAAGCAACATCCATTGAATCAACCTTGGTTTAACACCCTTCTTGTTGAATAAGTACGTAATATCTTTATGGTCAGTATAAACAATTACCATGGTACCTATCAAATATGATCTGAACTTGTCTAAAGGTGAATACTAGAGACAACATCTCAATCTCAATTGCTTGAAAATAATCAAGGGTCTTGATCGCATAATAGATTAAATAGAACACTTTATCTTTTCTTTGTCCAAATACTGCACCCAATACTACGTTGTTTGCATCACATATGAGTTCAAATGGTAATTCCTAGTTATGAGCAATTAAGATGGGAGCTTATGTTAAGGTCCTCTTCAACATCTCAAAATCTTTCAAACACATCTTATCAAATTCAAATTTCACCTCCTTCTCCAAAAGATTGCACATAGGCCTTGCAATTTTGGAAAAAACCTTAGTGAATCTCCAGTAAAAACCTGTGTGCCCAAGGAAACTTCACACCTTTTTTTTAGAGATAGGAGGGGGGAATTTTTCAATAACTTCCAACTTGCCTTTATCTAATTCTAATCCCGAATTTGATACCTTATGATCATATGTTTTGACCTCTCGATCAAAGAAGTGAACTTCTCCTAGTTTAGAACACAATTGGTGTCTTCCCATCTAGCAAGTACTCTATCAAGAAGACTTCCAAAGATTGAGAAATCACCCATGAACACCTTTAAAAATTCCTCCACCTTATCATGAAAAATGACCATCATGCACCTGTGAAAAGTCGTTGGCGTATTGCAAAGTCCAAATGACATGGTTTTCAAAGCATATGTACCATAAGGACAAGTGAATATGTTCTTTTCCTGATCCTCAAGTACAATCAAATTCTGAATTATATGTGGAATACCCATTTAAGAAACAATAATACTTCTAACCTTCTAGTCAGTCAAGCATTTGATCAATCAAGGGGACATGATAGTGATCTTTTCATATAGCCTCATTTTCTCCTGGTAATTCATGTGAATTCTCCATTAGATTAATATTCTAGTGGGAATTAACTCATTTTTTTGTTCTTCACCACTGTCATACCTCCCTTCTTTGGGACACACTGCACAAGTCTTACCCACTTGCTATCATAAATTAGGTACACAATTTTAGCATCCAACCACTTTATTACTTCCTTTCTCGCCTCTTCTTTCCTCAAGGGATTCAGTCTACGTTGATGTTGCGCACTCGGTTTGTGATCCTCCTCCATATAGATTTTGTGCATACATAATGCCAGACTAATGCCATGAATATCTGTCATCTGCTCCCCAATGACTTTCTTTCTCCGCTTTAAGACTCTCAATGTCGTATCAACCTATGTTTCAAATAATTCTACAGAAAAAATTACAGTTAAGGTTTCATTAGTACCTAAATACGCATATCGTAGGTAAGTAGGCATAGATTTCAATTCCCAACTTAGGTGTTTCTTCAATTGATGGTTTGGGTGAAGGCCCCAATTCTCTATCTAATGACTCCACTCTACTTTTATGTGATCCATGGCTGCTATATTTAAACAAGTCGTTATCTTTTGAGCTTCAATATCTCTACACCATGTCCCACTAGAACTCTTTCTAAGGAATCCTCGGGCATATTGAGTTATGATTCCACTGTAAGACAAATATTCATAGATAGAAGGAAATTTCAAGGCTTGGTAGACATCAAATACTTCAACTTTATCGTGTGACCTCCTAGTCAACTGCCCTGCATACATCACTCAATTCTCTCGCGCCTTGTACTAAAACGGACAGTCCCAAATGAACTAAACTTTCAGATTTAGGCTTTAAGACAGCAAAGTCCACCAAAAAGATCAACAAAGCCACTTGTACCAACACATCCTCTACTATCCCCTTCTAGCCTAGTGATGGACTTATCATCGAGTTAGAGAATAATAGTGGTTGGTCTTGGACTACCCTATCAAATTTTCTTATATAATGATACAAGCATGAGATTAATGCTAGCACCCAAATCACATTACCCCTTGCCCAATCGTAATTTGCATCGTGAAACTACCCAAATCCTTTAACTTTTTTGGGTAGTCTATTTTGAATTCTATAGTTGTACTCCTCATTAAGTGTTATAGTCTCATACTTCGTAAGCCTCCTCTTGTTAGCCGTTATATATTTCACATACTTATCATACTTTTGAGTTCCTTATAAAATGTCAACCAAAGGTAGGATAATGTGTACCTATTTAAGGAGAGAGAAAAACTTACAGAAGCATTAGTCCTCATTATACTTTCTGAGCTTTCGTGTAAATGGAGAGGATGGTTTCATTTGAGGAACGGACTTCTCAACATTGGAGTTCTTACTACCTCTTCTGTTTTCTTTACTTTATTAACCACCTTAGTATCTCTCTTCCTTAGAGATACTTTATCTAGTTGTTACCCACTTCTAGTACTCAGCGCATTCAATGCTTAAGGTTTGGTTTAGTGTCACCGGGAAAACTTCTTTGAGAATGCAAGTTCAGTGAATTTAACTACTTGCGCAACTTTTTTTCTAAATTCAGTTAGAACATTTGGGTTTTTATTATGTACTCATCCTGCTTATCTATCCTAGCATTTATCTTCGTACCAGTTTCTACCATTATCTTACCAGTTTCTTCCATTAGCTTTTGGAGTAACTCTTCATTTGTCATCCCCCCTTTTAGGGCACTCGGATTTACACCCTGAAAAATATTTTGGTATTATTGCCCCATTCCTTATGATCGATATTTGCTAGACCCTTGCGCTTGGTTTTGGTTTCGGTTTCCACCCTATGATAAGTTAAGATAGTTTCTCCAACTAGAGTTATAAGTATCTCCAAATTTTGTTGACCTCCACCTCTTTGTGCATTTCCCACATATTTTATGAAATCTAGATTTGCCTCGCAAAGTTTAATTTCATGTGCTCCACTACCAAAGACTCCACACCAACTTGTTGTCTGATATACAACCTTCACTGGTGTTTGATTTAGTGCAATTTGTTCGAACTGCATGGTTATGTTGTGGTTTATTGCATCTAATGTTGTGTTTATTGTGGTATATTGATCCATATCTAAAATTCTTGTTGCTCTATGTGATGTTCTTCTTGGCATTTCTCTTTCATAAATGAGGTTTCCTTCTTAGAGTCTATCTAAGAGGTCGAATAACTCATGACTTTTTGCTAATGCTTGTCCTCTTACTACTCTATTAAGAAATACTCGTGCATTATAATCCAAATCCTCAAATAAAGTGTGAGAAAGTACCTGATTAGCCTGGTACTGTTGCAGTTTATAATATTTTGAATCGATCCCGTGATTGGTAGATATCATCTCCATTTTTGTGCTTGAATCTCAATATTTCACTCCTCAACCGTGCAGTATTGCCTTAATGGCAAGAACTTCTTTGCTAAATAATCTTATGTAGTGATGGAATATGGTGGCTCTGAATCTAATCATTGTCTGGCGTCTCCCAATAACAAGTGTGGAACTAATGTCAACCTTTCATAGTTGGATGAAACATAGTCAGGATGTACGTATCACTTATCTCTAAAAAGTTCCGAATATGGATTTAAGGATCCTCATGAGGGAGATCGGTGAATTATCCCATAGAATGGATGAGCTGCACCATGTTTATTTAGTTTCAAATCTTCCACCCGATGGTAATTTCCTTATATTAGACACCACATTGGCTGTGAGTGGGACTGCCATGTCACAGACTTGTCTTATCAGTATAATTCGAGGAACTTTAGGTTCTTGGTTATTCATGTTTTCCACTCGGTTACCCTCAGTATTTTCATGGAGGCCCAACCCTAATTCTTGATGACGTCCTTGATTCACCATTTATCTGTGTAACCATAGAGATCTTTCAAGTTCATCGTCTGGTTCGACAAGATCTCCTTTCCAAGCCAGACTTGAAAATCAATTGCCAATAATATACAAAATCTAAGAGCAAGTTATTAATACCTGAGCAATCTGATTGTAGACTTAAGAAAACCAAATAGAAATCAATTTCTAAGTCCCCGACAGTGGTGCCAAAAACATGTTTCTCCCAAATGCACATGCAAGTGTACGCGGTCGCTCAAGTAATATAGTTTCTTTTAGAAACGAGTTTTTCATTCCAAGAACTTATGATCAACTTATATTTAATACTCAATTGCACAACTCGAAAGAACAAACCTTTTAAAAGAGTTTAATGGTTGTTAATTACTACTACGACTTATGCAATCAATAAAATTAACTAATGCGAACGACTTCAAATTAATGTTTCAAGCAAGTAAAAGACAATTCCAAGGCTGCAACATGTTTTAGACTTCATGTATCATATTTCAGGTAATGAACTAATTTCGGTTATCAAGTTACTGATTTACAGGGTTAATTATATGAGTAAGTTCTCTCGGCCTCTAGTCTCCTACTCTAATTAGCTATCTTACTACATCGTTGGCCGGGGATGAGCATTTGCGAGCATTTATAATTCATCCTGTTTCATAACCAAACAAGGTGTTCGTCTGGGCGTCACTCCTAAACACAAATCAACTCAATGGAAGATAAAACTTCCTTTATTCTTTGATCTTTCTTCCTTATCGTCTTTCGATTTTAAAAATAGACAAGAAATTTATCTCTATGACAGCCAGTCAAGAAGTACTAAAATAAGAATATGAAAGTAACTTGATATGATAAGACAAAATTAATTCAAAAAAAACATTTAATACACAACAATCAATCAATAGCTACAGTCTTAGAATAAAGAATCAAAACCTATTAAAAAACTTGAATCTTGCTCTTGTACACCAAAATAAAGTTGAACACCACAAAATAGCCCTAGGGGTCTATTTATATGAATTAGAAAAACTATTTTCTAAATCTAATCCAACAAGGAGTCTTATGTAAATCAATTTCCGTTGGGTACATTGCACATGGGGTACCACGTTGGGCAAGCTTCGCTGAAGAATGGACCTTGGCACCTCGCGCAAGTTTGCACCTGGCAAGGGCCTCTGTAGTTTATGCCTTGGTGCCCCGCGCCAGGCTTAAGTTTGCCTTAGTTTCTTTTCGCGCTTTCTTGCTTATCCTTTCTTCAAATCGACTTCATCTTCCTTGAAAGTTCTTGCAACATCTTAACATGTGTTTTAGTGTAAAATCATAAAAAGTCAAACAAAACAACATCAACAGTCTCAAGATTATTCTTAAATCAAATCATATCGTTGGAATTCATTGGCAACTTCAACATACAAATATGCCTAAGGTCAATATGAGCAACGACTTTGCCGCTGATAAAGTACCCATGGAGTTGTGTGTGCCTGGATAAATTTACTTACCACCAGAGGTTGCGAATGTTGTATTTTAAATAACAAGTCTGACGATTCATCCACTATAGATGAAGGGGTTGTTCGGAGGTCAAGTTTTTAATGAAGCAAATTGACACCTTAACAATTTCTTGATTGTTTGTCTACTTTTTAAGATGCAGGACATTTGCCAAGAGTCACTGTCTCTCTAAAGAGAGAAGCAACCTCATGGATTGCGAAAAATTTTGTTATGGGCTAAGGTTACTTTATTGAGAGATTTTCTCACCCTTACAAATGTTGTAAGGGATGATATAGATACTTGAACAATTTCCAGGAGAAGATATACACAAGGTCTAACTAAGGTTTTAGAAGAAGATGGTTGTATGTTAAGCCATGAATTATCTAACCAAGATTTCTCCAAACTTCTACCACTTATTGGATGAGGTAAATCAAGTGGAGGTTAATAACTTGGCTAGAGGTTCCTTCATGAAAATAACATAACCACAACATCCATTTATCCTGACTAAATGAAAAATACCAATATGGCATGGCTTACTCAAGATAGGGAAAAGTCCGCAGAAATAGTTGCATCAATAATGACAAATGAAATGCTAAATAAAGTAGAGGAGCGAGATGAACAAATGGCCCACTTTATGATGAGTATGGAGATTCATTTGAGACATGTTAGCTTCCAGAGAAACTATTTTGATGTACAATGGGAATGTCATGCCCTGAAGCTACCTCCTAGATGCGGACACGAACCTAGGATCACAAATGATCCCAAGCTAACCATGTTGGCATTACATGAGCATACTACTTAATAAACATAGAAATGGAAGTGATGGGGAATACCTATCCTAGAACTAAACAATGACAAAAATAGGCTTGTATAGACTAGAAATGTTAGGACATAACCCAACTAGATCTAGTAAAACTGAAACTAAAGATAAAAAGCGATAAATATAAACATGTAACTATTCCTGGAAGAATGAGGACGCACCACTGATATTGCTAGACTGTAGATAGGGAACCGATTTTTGCATGGTCTGACCGCTAGGGACCTGAACCTAAATCACGAGAAGATGTAGTGGAGAGTATGCTTCAATACTTGAAAGGTACTGAGCATATATGATAGAGTAAAGTTGAAGCAATATATAACTAAACAGAAGAAATAACATAATCTAAACATGATAAGGATGTTGAAATACTGAACTAAACCGAATACAATGACCAAGTTATAATATGCTAAGTATTAGACTAAATAATGAAACATGGTCAATGCAATAGAGTCTAATTGAACTGTGGGAGCTACTAATAATCGACATAAAACCACATGATCTAAATGTGGAGTCCGATATATACGCCTCATCGAGAGAATATAATATACCTGGCCAAAGGTATAGAGGCATGCTGGCGTGATCACTAAATTGATGCCCATAGAGGGGGGACCTACAACCTACATGGCTCATAGTTCTGGAACTAAATGGGTGATTGATCCTAGTCCAACTTGATATTATGATACTCCAAATAGATTAAATTATTAACAAATTAAAACTAAAATTATGTAATATATTGGATAGTTAAAAACTAACATGCAAACTGAGAATGCAACATTATTAAACATATAATGGCATATTAAAAAACTGAGGCATGTGTATCTAAATACCTAAAATATCTGACTTAGCATGTGTAATTTTAAGAACTAAAGAAATACATAGCTAGGGTTCTGAATTCATGCAAGAAACGAAGTTATAGCATCATATATAATATAATTTCGAACATGTAAATAATTAATTCATGATAATCTGCTGAAGTTCTAGAAATCTTAGGTCTACTTAACAGCAGGGAATCAAGAATCTGACTTAATTCTAGGGACCTAACGGGCGAAAGAAACCTACAAGTGAAATCACACATACCTGGTGATAAATTCTATAGAGACATCTTTCGATTTTGGGTCTGAAACTGATGGAACCTTATTGCATTCTTGAACTGAGTTTTGTTGTCTATTTCTTTCTATAGGTTCTAATTTTCTAAGTTTTGATGAAATATCTAACTTAGGTAAGTTCTAATTATGTGTCTAGGCTAAAACTAACCAAAACCACGAAATTTTAGGTAAAAATGATGAGGTTTAAAGGTCTAACGAAATAGGAAAGGATCAAAATACCCCTAACATAAAGTTGCAGATGGGCTGACCACGGTCGTCTTCATGGACCGTGAAAAGGACCACAGACCATGAATTCGGTCATGGTCTAGACTTGGTACAGGAACTAAGGGCATTTGATTTACAAGCCCTTAACACGACCCATGTAGAGGACCACAGACCGTAAAGTTCCTTGTTATCCTCACTTGGGCTGAGGTCTAAAGCTCAGGTTTGGGAGCTTGATGTTAGCTCAACTGATGCCCCGACCTATTCAGTGACCACAGACGTAGTTTCCCGTGTCTTCACTGTGGGGTGATATGGGTATAAGAAATCGTTCCCGATCTAAGTAGACAGGATTCTACTTGAATAGCTCAAACCCTAAGAACGCCTCCCGTCCCATCTTTAAGATAACCGCCGGACCATAAACAAGTCTCCCATGTTCTTATTTGGGTACTGTCGGGCGAGTTGGGTTTGAGTTACCTACTATGTAGCCTCCACTCCATGATCCTAAACCTCCCCCAGACCGCCTCTACTTCCCAGACCATACTAGCTACCCGTCTTAACATCGATACCGGGATGACGCGCGACGCATAAATCGCGTAGGTTTGCCCAGTTGTTGCCTTTTTTGGGCGAGGGATCCACCTCCGTTGGCAAGGCTGAGTCTACGAGCATGTCAACGGATAGTGGACCCTATAACAATCCATGAACCCTACCGTGGTTCACTAATTCAGGTAAGTTCTGAAACTTTTTCTGGGTATGATTTATGAAGGTTACACTATCTACTCCTTGGGATCATTCTCCCTCGAATGAAGACTAAAATATCTAGAATAGAGGGAAAGAGTTACAACCCTACCACTAAACACTGATTTTTTGACTAAACTTGTAACACCCTGAAACGAACTAAGGTGAACTACAACTTCGTAATTGTTTCTTGAGTTAATTTTAAGTTAAAATGAGTTATATTGATTTTCTTAGGAAGTGCAATGAAAGCTCGTTTGTATTGCGAGCACATTGTTGAGGGTCACGTCCAATATGTTTATTGCTTCCAAGATATGCCTTAGATAATGCTTGTGTGTTCTCATGTGTTTGAATGAGTTTTACGTGTTCGTTCTATTTGAAGTTTGTGTGGGATGTTATTTAGACCTAGAATGCCATGTTTAGGGGTTTAACCTCAGAGTAAGACCTAACCTAGGACCCACAAGGGGCCCTAGAGAAGGAGCCAAGAATGAATTGGACGTGTCCACTAACTAGCGCAAACGACGACCAATGGTCCAACCAACGGCCCATCGACTTGCCCCATCATTTTTAAATGCAAGATTGGATAGCCAGGCTCCAAATGAAGCTAATTATCAACCCACGAAACCCCACCAACGGACCGTTGATGGACAAACGGTCCGTTGGTTGCATCTGTCGTTTAAAGACTATCCAAAAGCTATTTTTTCTGGTGTTTGGTAAACTCACCACAACTCTTTTATGAACCTAGGAAGTCATTTATAGGTCTTTTTAGTTATAATAAGGAGCTCCAAACAATTAGACCTAATTTTAGACTCCATTTCCTAAAACCTAAAACCCCTCTCTCTTAAAAGACTCTCTCAAGTAGCATGGAAGCTAGAAGTCATGAAGGGCTAGAAGGGGCTCTTGGTGTTCAGATTGTCGTCATAAAAAATCCTTGGTTTCTATCTAGGGGTACGTAGGTAATAAGCATCCTTTAACTTCTACCATTCAAGAGTCCTTCTAATGAATTTTCAAACGGAAAAGGGCATAAATACCCTGAAGTGTGAAAATCTACAAAATTACCGCCATTCCCCCTATTGCCTCCAAAATGCCCTTTTCATCCATCTATTGGCTCCAAAATACCCTTGTCATCCACCTTTTGGGGTCAAAATTGACCACTTTTTAATTGTTTTTAAAAACTAAACTCTTTAACTATTTTTTAAAATACAGGGGCGTTCAAATATGGATTATAATTAATTTATTATATAATTTATAAATCAACTCCGTCTACCCACATCATTACTATAACTAAACCTCACCTCACTGAGTAATCCAATTATCAATATCAAAATCGTGCATAACCTACTAAAAACACGATGGAAATTATATATTCTGAAAATGAACATCCAAATATATTCAAAGTCGAATACGACAGAGTTCCCCCCCCAATTAACTTTAGGTTGATCCGCTTATTTAGGAGGACTTTTCTTTCCAAAATGGATTAATAGAAATTATGATTAAGGTAAGATAGTAATGTATACATCTCGAATGAATTCATAGCATTTTTTTTTAATATACATTTTTTATAACTATTTATTATTTTTGTTTTAAAAGCTTTAATAATATTATTTTGTAAAAAAGTGTACTATGAAGTAACATCACATAATTGAACGTAGAATATTAAGATGAACATAGGTCAGACTTTTAGTTATCGTGCTTGTTTATTTAGCCACTTGAATTAAATAATTTTACTCTATAATTTTGAAAAACACTCAATTGGCAGTAGCTTGTATAAAATGTGACGGCTTTTTATTGAAGCGGAATTTAATTAGTAATGGGTGGGTAATGGATGATCTTAAATTAACTAATAAGTTAAATTACACAAATAGTTAGCACCACGTATTTTAAAAAAAATTTTAATAGTTAAATATTAACTGTTAAATAAGTGGTCACTTTTGAACCAAAAGGTGGGATGACAAAGGCTATTATTGGACCCATAGGTGTGTGGGAATGGTCTTTTGGAGCCAATAGGTGGATGGAGGTAAATTGTACCATTTCAATACTTTAAAGGTATTTTTTAAGCACCTTTCCATTTTCAAAAATGGGTGTTTCAAACCCTGGTCTTTGTATTGAAAACCGTTCAATGATTCAAAAATGATGTTTCCTAATTTAGTTGGTGATTTAATGCTAAAACTAACAATGAAACTTATAATCTCTTTTTTATCAAATTTTGTCTTAAGAAATGGGTTAAATGAGCTTAGCTTTACTTGTGTTGTTATTGATGTTTAGCTACTGCTCTAAGGGATAATTTATGATGAATTGTTGATTAAAATGTTATAGGTGATGGAAGCTTGGATTAAAGGGTAAATTGGTTGAATTGTTTAGTTTTAATTATGAAACGCTCTTGAGTGGTATTGTCAACCTTCTTGGTGGTGGTGTTTACTTGAATTGTATGAATGTGTAGTTACTTGTGTGTTGTGAATGAGGTCATGAAGTCATATTATGTGAAGAAAGGTGGAAATGAAGTTATTCTTGTTAATGTGTTTCTTGAAGCTTGCTATGAAAAGTATGCTAAGGATTATGTCTAAATGACTTTATATTATTATGTGAAGCATGTTAATGTGTGTGATGTAATGAAAGAAGGTTAAAGCATGTATAGAATGAAATGAAAATGAAATGATGTTTATGTGCAAGGTGTGTTCACATGTACTCAATCACACTCACACTTGAATGAAAAAATGAAGCTAAGTTAAGTCAAAAGGGAAATTTTGTGGTGAACACTATTCGTGAGTTGAGAAGAAGTGTTTAATAGCAACCTCACTATTCCCAAGAGATTTCTAATTTAGGTTGGAGTATGGATACACTTTGTGAGTTGAGATGTGGTGTCCAAAAGTTATCCTTGACCTTTTGTAGTGAATGTTGAGAATACATGGGGAGTTATTCCTAGCACCGAGAGGATATGAAGAAGAGGTGGTTACACTTCGTGATTTGAGATGTTGTATTCCAATGTATCTCTTGAGATGAGTACTCCTCGTTAGTAGAGAATGAGTTACTTAGTAGCGATCTCCTTATCCTTAATTATGCGCCCGCATAGGTGTAACTATTAGGAAAGCCATGTAAAACTAAGAGAATGACCTTACTCTAGGCAAGTGAGGATCCCTTATCCGATAGGGGTTAATGTATGAATTTTATGTCTAGATCTCATGTTCTATGTCGGTTAATCTAACCCCTACAAAAGTAATGAAAGTGTTGAGTCTTCCAAAAGAGTGTTCTACTTAGGGTAGGTAGTGGAACGAGACGCTATTTATCTATTGCACTAGGTAGGCATTCCAAAAGGGAAGTCTTGGTGAGCTTTATATGATTTGAATAAACTAAGTCTCCTAAAAGAACGTACTACTTATGGTAGGTGGTGGTATGAGATGCTATCCATCCATTTCACTAAGTAGACCTTCCGAAAGGGGAGTCTTGGTGCTAAGCCTTCTAAAAGAGTGTACTACTTAGGGTAGGTGGTGTAATGGGACGTCATCTACTCATTGCATTAAGTAGACATTTCAAAAGAGAAGTCTTGGTGTGTTGCTTGAGTGTTCTTTTAATGTCTTGTCATTGATTGAGGGCCTTGTTCTCCCGAGGTGAGTAAGCCAAAAGGGGGTAGTCTTAAGGATCCCTTTGGTGTGTATTGAAGGAGATGTATGTGTACTTCCTTCATCTCTTACCTTGGTGAGTTTTAGGATAACCTTAGTTAGGGAACTCCTACCAAAATAAATTCACTTCCTCTTTGCTTGGCCTTGGAAGTTCACTATTTGTGGAATAGGGTTAGTTCACTATAAGTCAAAGTGTTCACTATAACATTTTGGTCCCTTTACTGTAAAATGCTCCCTTTTGTTAAAATTACGAAAATTATTCTCTAACTGTTAAATGACGATTCTTATGTTGTTTTACTTCTATATTCATGAATATTTTACTTAATTGGCATGACAATGTGTTTTTATTAAAATGTTCCTTTTTGCATGATTTTGCATATGCCATACTAAGTACATTATTTGTACTAACCCCATGCTTTTCTATACTCTCTAAGTATAGGTTTGGAATCAAGGTTGAAGTCTAGAAGGCAAAGCTTGGAAAAGATTCTCTCTAGACAAAGTATGTCCTTATATATTCGAGGGCATAGTTCTTAATTCTTTTAGTTTTGTATAAGTTCTTTAATGTATTTCTTTCAAATGTAAAGGGTCGTGTCCCTAAGATTTTTATGTCTTATCTTTAAGATAGTTTGTGATAGCGAGACTTTCTTAGTATTTATAAAAGATTTCTTTTTATATTAAATATCGTGAAAATTTTCAATTTCGCACTACTTTTAATGTCTTACGTAATGAACTATAGTTAAGAGGCTTGTGTGATACCCCAAAGGGTCAAGTATACCTTGTCCTGATCCAAGGGTTCTTCCTTACTTCTAGGGGGTACTTGCTGGTCATGACAGACTTGGTATTAGAGCATAAGGTTATGGGAAATAGTTTTGGGTCTAAAAGTCTCACTAGCCACGTCTATTAGAGTATTGGCCATTGGTCTGAGTCGCGACACATCCATGCAAAAGAGTCTATAGGACGATAGAGTTTCACTTTCTTCATTTCTCTTGTATCTTGAAATAGAACTTAACTCCATAAGATCTCTCTCTTCTTCTCCTTTGTCAGGTGGTTTTCTAGGTGTGATTGCTTGGAAAGGGAGATGTTTCTATGTTAAGGGATATAAAGGTGAGTTTTGATGCTTGTAATGGTTTTGTGGCTAGAAGAGTAAAGGTGAAGGTTAGTTTTGAGATTTCCGATGTGAATCCATTTATGGGTATGTATGACTTATGAGGTTGGAAGTATTCTGATGAGAAATTTTATGGTGATGTAGTTCTAAGCATTGGAAGAATTATAATGATTTAATAAAGTCCCTTTGAGAGCAAATGAGTTATCTTGTGATCATGTTCAATGATGGTAGAAATGCTTTAAGGTGTAAATTTGAGGAATGTTGAGAGGATGTGGAGATTTTATAGGAGTAGAGGGCAACCCTCTTGTGTGGATGATGTTTCCTACTTGTTCTTGTGATTTAGTTGAGATTATTGTGTAGGTTCAGTCTAAGGGGGAAATGTGGTATGAATACATGATACGGGAGTTTTGTTCCATGAGATTGAATTAAGTGGTGCCTAAGAGTTGAATGACGATTCTTATGTTGTTTTACTTCTATATTCATAAATGTTTTACTCAATTGGCATGAAAATGTGTTTTTACTAAAATATCACTTTTTGCATGTTTTTTTTTCATATACCATACTTAAGACATTATTTTTACTAACCCCATACTTGCCCAATTCTCTCTAAGTATAGGTTTGGAAGCAAGGTTGAAGTCTAGTAGGCAAAGCTTGGGAAAGATTATCTCAAGACAAAGTATGTCCTCATATATTCGAGGGCATAGTTCTTAATTTTTTTAGTTTTGTATAAGTTCTTATTATGTATTTCTTTCAAATGTAAAGGACCGTGTCCCTAAGATTTTTATGTCGTGTCTTTTAGATGGCTTGTGACGACGAGACTTTCTTAGTATTTATAAAAGATTTTTTTATATTAAAAATGTCGTGAATATTTTTAATTCCTCACTACTTTTCATGTCTTATGTAATGAACGATAGTTAAGAGGCTTGTATGAGATCCCAAAGGGTCAAGTACGCCTTGTCCCGATCTAAGGGTTTTTCCTAACTTCTAGGGGGTACTTGCAGGTCGTGACAAAACTGTGTTCCAAGAACATGCAAACATGCTGGAAATGCAAGTACAAACTGAAGGAACATGATGCTAAATTGATATTACGCATGAATGACTGAAATATTGAAGAGGAAGTATTACCTCAAAATGGAGTGAAATCAAAAGGAAATAGCTGAGATACTTGGCCTTCATGGTTGCTTTTTCTTCCTAAGTTGCTCCCTCTACGGACTTACTCCTCCACAAAACCTTGACTGAAGCGACTTCTTTGTTTCTCAACCTTTTAACCTGACGATCAAGAATCTCAATGGGTGCATCCTTATAAGAAAGACTATGTTTCACAAGCACACTCTATAATAGAACTATGGATTCTAGATCACCCACACACTCCTTCAACAGTGCGATCTTAAAGACTTGATGCACTTCTGCTAATTTTGTTGGCAACTTTAACTCATAAGCCACTTTGCCAATCCTTTTCAAGATACGATAAGAGACTACAAATCTTGGACTGAGTTTCCCATTCTTGCCAAATCTCATCACCCCTTTTACAGGTGACACTTTTAAGAAACCCCAATCATCAACTTGGAACTCTAGTTTACTTCTCCTTACATCTCCATAAGACTTCTGGCGACTCTGGGTTATCTTAAGTCTATCTCTAATTAGTAGCACTTTCTCCATAACATATAGACTGAATCTGGTCCCATCAAAGCTTTCATCTACTTCAAACCAACCAACAACATATCTACATCTACGCCCATACAATGCCTCATAAGGGAACACCCGAATTTGGAAATGGTAGTTGTTATTATAGGCGAACTCTACAAGAGGAAGGTTATCATCTCAACTACCCTAGAAATTGATCACACAAGATCTCAACATTTCCTTTAAGGTCTAAATGGTACACTCTATTTGACCATCCGTCTATGTATGAAATACAGTGCTAAGATTAACCTGAGTACCAAGACCTTTTTTAAATGACTTTCCAGAAATGAGAGGTAAATTGAGGACCTCTATATGATATGATAGACAAAGGAACCACATGCAACATCACAATCTCATTAATGTAAAACTTGTTGTAGTCCTCCGCCGAATCTGTAGTCTTGGCCACCAAAAAGCGAAAGAAGACTTAGTGACCCTGTCAATTATCACCCAAACGGAGTCATGTTGACTGCAAGTACGAGGTGAACTTGTAATGAAATCCATGTTGATCACTTCCCACTTCCAAGTAGGAATATCAATATCTTGTGTCATACCCCTTGGTTTCTGATGTTCTACCTTCACTTTCCGACAATTAGAGCACTTAGACACAAAATCTTCTATATCTCTTTTCACACTATTCCACTAGTAGACTTTCCACAGATCGCAGTACATATTAATGGCGTCTGGATGAATAGAAAATCTGGCGGTATGGGCTTCTGCAAAAATCCCCTGTCTCAACTTACAAACTTTCAGAACACATAATCAACCATGATAGAAAATTACATTATCTCCCCCTTGGGAGAAAGCCTCCACTCTCTGCTAGTGTATTGTACCCTTGAGTTCGAGCAATATTAGATCACTGTCTTGTTTTTCCTTAACCTCCACTATTAATGAATATTTTAATCAATTTTGAACTGCCACACCACCATATGATATGCTCATAAGATGAACTCCAAAACGAGCAAGCATGTGAACATCATTGCTAGCTCTTTTCTTTCTTCTTCAACATGTGCTACATTACCCATACATAGTCGCTAAGGGCATCTGCTACAACATTTTCCTTACCAGTATTATAATGCACACTCATGTCATAATCCTTAAGCAACTCAAGCCATCTTCACTGGTGAATATTCAACTCTTTCTGGGTGAACACATACTGAACGCTCTTATGGTCTCTGAACATATCTACATGAACATCATACAAGTAGCGTCTCCATATCTTGATTGCAAACACCACTGCTGCAAGCTCGAGGTCATGAGTTGGATAGTTCTTCTCATGCACCTTAAACTTTCTGGAAGCATAAACTATAACCTTACTTTGCTAAATCAACATACAACCTAGGCCAATTTTGGAAGCATCACAGTACATAACATAACTATATGGCCCCTCTGGTAGATTCAAAACATTAGTTGTAGTTAACCTAGTTTTCAGTTCTGCGAAGCTCTTCCCATAATCATCTGAATACTGAAACATGACCTTTTTCTGAGTCAACTTAATCAACGGTGAAGATATGGATGAAAATACTTCCACGAACCTTTCTTAATAGCCCGCCAACTCTAAGAAATTTCTTATATCTGAAGGAGATGTAGGTGTGGGCCATTGTTTCAGTGTCTCTCTTTTCTAAGTATCTATTTGAATCCCTTCACCATACATTATATGCCCAAGGAAAGAAATTGAGTGCAACCAAAACTCACACTTATTTAACTTGAAAAATAATTGACAATCTTTGAGTGTTTTCAGGACAACCCTTAAATGACTCGCATGTTTTTCGTTATTTCCAGCGCAAATAATGATATCATCAATAAAGACGATAACAAACAAGTTCAAATATTGTTCATCAAATAAATGAAAGCTGCATGATCATGGGTTAGTACAAATGACATAACCACAAATTCATAATGACCATGTCGAAATTTGAAGGCTATTTTCGTTGACTATCTATAACTCTGACCTGATGATAACCCGATCTGAGGTCTATCATTGAAAAATGACTAGCACCCTGAAGTTGGACAAACAAGTCATCAATACTGGGATTGGTATATTTATTCTTAATTGTGACCTTGTTCAACTACCTATAGTTGATGCACATTTGGAGAGATCCATCTTTCTTCTTCACGAACAATACTGGTGCACCTATGAAAAAATACTAGGTCTATTGAAGCCCTTATCTAGGATGTGTTTCAACTATACTTTTAATTTCTTAAGATCTGTTTGATCCATTCCGCAAGGAGAAATAGAAATAGGTCGGGTATCTAGAAGGAGATCAATTCAGAAATCTATTTTTCTTTAGGGAGAAACTCAAGGAAGATCTTCTGGAAACACTTCTATAAGCTCATTAACCACTGGAACTGACTCAAGAGTTGGGTTTTTGGAGCTTGAATCCTTAACCCAAACAAGATGATAGAGATCATCTTTCTAGCCTTAAGGTAATATATGAATCAATCCATAGGCGCTAACATACTACCCTTCCATTCTAGGATTGGTTCTTCTAGAAACTAAAAACAAACAATCCTAGTTCTACAATCGATTGAGGCGTAACAGGAATGTAACCAATCCATGTCTAAAATGACATCAAATTCTCTCATTCCTAACTCTATAAGATCTGCTAAGGAAACTTTCTGAGAGACTGCGATAGGGCAATTTTTGTATCCATTTTAATCTATAACTGGTCACGCACTTAGAGTACAATGAGAAGATAGAAGAGTTTTCCTGGATACATCAAAATTGACTGCTATATACGGAGTTCCAAAGGAGAGCTTAGCCTCTGGGTCTAACAATTGCAGAAATAAATCAGGTCAAGACTCGTATGTCCAGTGACTACTAAGAATAATCTTGCGGATTTCTTTGTGAGACCTGAAGAGCTTTATCCCTATTCTGGCGCTATCCGCCACCTGTACCAGATAAGTTACTTTGTTGATTCGGGCGGCTTACTGGTGCTTATAAAGTTGTATACTAACTCTACCATTATTTCCTCCTTGACCTTATTTAGAAGGAAAATCCTTCAACCACATCCAAGGCACTCGCCCAAATGGTTCTTACCAAACTTAGGGCAAGTCGGGTGGGTTTCGGTACCTTAAACACTTCCCTAAGACTTAGATCCTGATGCCATACCTTTTTTATCTTGTCTTAACTTGGAGGATGAACATTAGCTGATGAACGTGCTAGAGTTAAGAATTTTGCTGATCAAGCGAGCGATTTCTACCACCCAATTTTTGTTGAGAATACTCATAGTTTCCAGCTTCTTATTTTCCTTGGATTGTTCCCTAAGCTTATCACCTTCAACCAATTTAGCATGAGTCATGAACCTAGATATCTCCATATCTCCTAGCAACATAGCAATCATGAACTATGTCTTCACTAAGTTTGACTCTCCATAAAGAAAATTATTCATTTGAGCCCTGGAATCAACAATCATGTGAGGAGCATACTTGGAGAGTTGGATAAACTTAAGCCCGTACTCTTGGACTGTCATGATACCTTGACTTAAATTCATAAATTCTTGAATTTTTTCCTTTGTTAGCTCCCTTGGTAAGAACTTGTCAAGAAAAGTTTGACTACAACAATCCCAACTGATAAGAGTTGCATCTCTACCCCTTGTAACGCCCCAAAATCAACTAAGGTGAACTAGAGCCTCGTGATGTTTATCTTGAGTTTTAATTTGAACAGTTACCCATGATTACTTTAGGTGGTTCTTCGGAAATTTTTGTGATGTTTGATTAAGTTTGAGGTCAAACGTCCAGAACGTCATGACGGTTCTGAAAGTGTACCTTAGATAGCGCTTGTAAATGATCTTAATGGTTTGAGTGATTTTTTACGTGTTTCGTTTCATCAAATTGATGTGAATGTTCCAAAGACCTAGATGATTATTTTAGGGGTTTAACGTCAGGGGTGAGTCACGACCGACACTATGACCCACCAGGGGCCATAGACTGAGGGCCCAGACTTTGGAGCAAACTACACTGCAAAAAAGCAATGCCCCTCGACGAGCGAATCGACGGCCAAGTCTACGAGGCAAGGGCCCGTCAAGCTTTCGTCCGTCATTGGGATAAGAAAACTGCAAGTTTTTGGGTTTCACCTCCAACCAACGAGAACCTTACCAACGTCCTAAAATCCCTTGATAATGGACCGTTAGGTTTGGTCCCGTCGATGGTGTTGTTCCCAAAATTTGCACGGCTAACTCTTTGTTCAGCTCTTGGGGTGTTTTGTAAATTCACCTCCAATTTTTTTTTATGACCTAGGACTGTTCGTTTTTTAATTGGATTTTAACTTCCAGGTATATAAACAAGTGTTTGCTAAACCATAAGACCGTCATTTTCGGACCCCTCATTCCCTAAAACCCAAACACCCCCCTCCTCAGCTCATTGCTTAGAATCGTCTTCTAGTCCTCCGATGTAAGCTAGAAGTATCAAGAATGCTAGGAGGGCTGTTGATGGTTGTTTACTTCAGAAAACTAATTGGGTATTTTTATGTATGTACGCGAGGTACGTATCCAGGTCCCTGAACTCTCTTTTATAGTTGCAATGAATTCCCCTTCATAATGAATTTTCAAAATGTGGACCTATTTTCTTCGATCCCAAGGCTTTGCTAACTATCTTCAACTCTAAATATGGTCTTGGCATGAAACCGTTTTGAATGCACGCACTTAATTCCTTTTACCCATCCCTGGATATTTATAAGGTATTGGTGGTTCCGATCCCTTAGAGAGTGTAGGCAACCACCCCCTACTGCATCATGACGCAACCCGTGCCATGATAATCTTTTTTCTTACTTGCAATTGTAACGCTTTCGAAGTTAAACTCAGTCAGCTGTTGCTCCGCTCGTAAGAAATGGGTTCAATGAGCATAGCTTCTATTTGTCTTCCCTGCCGCGCATGTCCGCCACATTCGCGAACTGTGTTCGCGCCCGTGCTGTTCTTTTGTCTTGGTTCTCCGCCTTTTAATTGCGTTCCCTTGCCCGTATTGTTGTCTCTCCCCTACTGTCGCTATGCGCATCCGTACTGCCCCTACACCCCAGGGTTCGCTATCACCGCGTGTCGGTTGATGACAAGTAGCTCGGCTACTGCGAACCTACGGGGTCTGAGCCGAGCCTTTGCTTGTCCGGAGTCATACCCGGAGTCTGGGGTCCCCTTCTGCTACCCCTTTTCAACGCCCGTCCTGAGGTTGGTGAGGTAACTTCCCCTGCCGCTAGGTCATTCACTACTGTGACGCTCACCGTACGCGTATCTCCCTAGTCTTCTCTCTCTTATCTTGCTTGCAAATTGGCCTCCCTCCGCGGGCTTGGGATCCTGCCTAGCACCTGGTGCCGTACTCTTGTGTTCCTCGGTCTCGGCGGGATCGACTTCGCACCTGTCTTGGGGCGGTGGGTACTTGAATTGTAATGAATGTAAAGTGTATTTATGATGACGGAGGCCATGAGGCGGTTTATGTGAAAAATAGAAAAGAGGCGATCTTTTAATGTGCCTTAGAAGCTATTATGTGAAATAGGCTAGAGAGTATGCTGCTAAATGAAGATATTCTTGTGTTAAGTATTTTTATGAAGCTTGTTATGAGAATAGGTTAAGGGATTATGTTCAAGATGTGCTATATGATTATGTAAGTATGTTAAAAGTGTGTTGTGATTGTTAGAAATAAGGTCAAGATGTAGGAATGAATTGTAAATGATATGAGGGTTATTGTGGCAAGGTGTGCTCACATGTACACAACAACACTCACCTTAAGGAATTTATGATGCTAATTTGAGTAAAAGGGGAGTTTTGGAGCTGACCCTCTGCGTGAGTTGGAATGACTGCTTGGTAGTACCCCTCTATTCCAATAGCTTTGCCAACGATCAGGCTTGGAGGATAATTCCCTTCATGAGTTTAGATGTAGTATTCCACTAGTTAATCCCTTAACCTATAGATTTAATGTTGAGATCTGTTGGGGAGTTATGCTAGCATCAAGAGGATACGAAGGAGGAATACTTACACTACGTGAGTTGATTAGTGTTGTATTCCCTAAGTACCCTCTTAGATGAGTACTCATTGTTGTAGATAATGATTACTTAGTAACAAATCTCCTTATTACCTAACTATGTGCCCACATAAGTGTAGCTATTGGAAAAGCCACTGTAAAGCTCATAAGTAATGAACCTTATCTAGGCAAGTAATGATCCCTCATCAGATACGGGTTAGTATCGGATTCCATGTCTAGATATCATGGGCTATGTCATTAATCCCACTCCCCAAAAGAATTGATTGAACTAAGTCTTCTAAAAGAACGTACAACTTAGCATAGTGTGGTATGGGAACGCTAATCTATACTCATTGGCACTAGGTAGGCACCTTCTAAGGAAGACTATTGTCAAACTTTCAAGAATGTACCTACTTAGGGTAGGTGGGTAGTATGGGACCTATCTACTCATTGCACTATAATCATTCCGAAGGTTAAGAACTTGGTGGTTTGTTGTGTGGTCTAATGTCTTGTCATTGATTGAGGGCTTGTTTCTCCCGATTGAGTAAGCCGAAAGGGGTATCTTTGAGGATTTGCTTAGGGTGGTATTGAAGTAGGCATATGCATCTTCCTTCATTCATGTCTTACAGTAGTGATGCTTTAAGATAATCCCATCGTGAGGGAAACCTTACGAAAAATGAGTTTTCACTTTCTGTTTCGCTTGGCCTTGAAGTTCACATCATTCGAATTAGGATAGTTCATTTCTAATTGCTCAAGTTGATACTTGTGAATGCTTTAAATAATTTATTGTAATGCTCAAATTGGTTTCATGGTAAATGCATAAGTAGTTCACTGTTATTACAAGTTGAGTTTCACTATAGTTTGAAATGTTACTGTAGATGGTCCCTCTTTTGGGTTAAACTTATGGAAACCTTTTTAAGTGTTGAAAAATGATTGGTTCTTATGATGTTTTGATTCTAAATTCATGAATGTTTATCAATCAATTGGCATGAAATGTTATTTTACTAAATGTCCCTTTTCGCTTGTTTTTTGCATATGCCTACTTATTACATTAATTTGTACTAACCCCATACTTTTCATATACTTAATAGTTATAGGTTGGAATCAGGTTGACGTCTAGAAGGCAAGCCTTGGGAAAGTTCCGCTCAAGAAAAAGTATGTCCTCATATATTCGAGGCAAATGTTGTCTATCTTCTTAGTTTCCTTATGTTAAGACTTATAATGTATTTCATTTCAATGTAAAGAGTCGTGTCCCTAGGTTATTTATATCGTGTCTTTAAGTTTGGCTGGTAAGATACCAACTCAACCTAATCATTTACAGTTACCTGCATCGCTTCAAAGATCTTCTTGACCTCATCAATGAAGTTTTTTGGATCTTCTCCAACTTGCGATCCTAAGAACTTTGGCGGGTTCATCCTAACAAAATCCTGAACTCTAGCTGCAGTTGACCCAATATCAACATTTGCCGGAATTGGAGCCCGCTGATTGTTCTGGTTGGCCACACTCTGAACCAATATTTGAATGACATTCCAGAACTCTGCATTCGAGACTTCTTGGTCAGAGGATAGAGGAGTTGCATTTGTAGTTTTGGCATTCGCATTCCTGGAGTTAGCTTTACGAGGAGGCATGATCTGAAATATTGTAGTGTGAAATTCAAAAACGCCCCCTTTCCCCCCTACCCTAGCCTCTCCTGCCAGCCCCATAGCTCTCCCCCCCCACTTTCCGCGTTCTCACTGGTCCTTCGCCTCCCCTTCTTCCTTGCCCCTCCTACCCCTCCGCCTCCTCCTTTTTCCTCCCCCCCTTTTTCTCCTCTCTTTCTTCCCTGTGGTGAGCACTACACACTCATGAAAAGGACTCTACCTAGTTCGACTTTTCATACATCCTATGACACTTAAACCTAATGCTCTGATATTAAGTTTGTCATGCCCCCAGGCTATCCCCTGGATACGGACACAGGACCTATGTTCACAAGTGACCCTAAGCTAACCCCGTTAGCATTAAATGAGCATACTGAGAATAAGAAGAAGAAGAGAACTAATGCGGAAAAATAAATATCATAGAAATGAAAGTGAATGCGCATCCTAGAACTAAATATATAAAGTTTGGTTGTTTAATACAAAGGAATATCAGAACTCAAGTACTAAGTTAAATCTACAATGTCTGAAATAAGCCTCTACTGACTACAAATGTTAGGATATGCCCCAACTAGATCTAGCAAAACTGAAACTAAAGACTAAAAGTGATAAAAGATAAACATGTCACTAACCACTGATATTGCTGGACTAAAGATCGAGAATTGATATGTGTGTGATCTGGCCGCTGGGGACCTCAACCTACATCACCAGAAGATGTAGCACAGAGTATGTGTTAGTACTTGAGAGTAAATTTGAAACAACATATAACCGAACAAAGAAATAACATGAACTGAACATGTTAAGGATGCTGAAATATTTAACATAACTAAATTGAATGCAACGACCAAGCTATAACATGTTGAGACTTAATACTGAAATTTGGTCAATGTAATAGAGTCTAATTGAACTGTGGGATCTACTAATAATCGGCATAAATCCACATGAATTAAATGTGGAGTCTGATGTATATGCCTCATTGAGAGGACCTAATAAACCCAACCAAAGGTATAGAGGCATGTTGGTGTGATCACTAAACTGATTCCCACAAAGGGACTTACAGCCAATGTGGCTCATAGTTTTGGGACTATATGGGTGATTCCCTAATCCTACTTGGTATTATGCTAATCCGAATGGATTAAATGATTAGCACATTAACACTGGATTTCTTAATATTATGAGTACGTCCAAAGCAAGCGACTTAGTTGGGTAGTAGAGATTGTCACGCGAAGCACAGTGAACCTGTGTAATAATGCTAATTTGAGAATACAACATTATTAAACTAATAATGACACATTCAAAAACTGAGGCATGTGTATCTGGATAGGTAAAATTTCTGACCTAGCATGTGTAACTCAAGAACTAAAGAAATACATAGCTAGTTTTTGAAATTTATGTAAGAAACATAGTAATAACATAATAATCTGATTAGGAAATGTAAATAACTAATTCATGATAATCTACTGAAGTTTTAGAAACCCTGGGTCCAGTTAATAGTAGGGACTCAAGAATTTGACTGAGTTCTAGGGACCTAATGGGTGAAAGGAACCCACTAGTGAAATCCCACATACTAGGTGACTAATTCCATTAGAAAAATATTTTGGTTTCGAGGCTAGAGCTGATGTAATCTTGTTGCGTTCTTGAACTGGGATTTTTTCACCTCTTTCTTCTCTCTAGGTTCTAAATTTCTAAATTTTGATAAAAGATCTGACTTAGGTAGGTTCTAGTTGTGTTTTTATGCTAATAATAACCAAAACCAAGAAATTTTAGGTAAAAATGATGAGGTTTAGGTCTAACAGAATAGGAAAAGACCGAAATACCCCTAACTTAAAGTTGCAGACGGACTAACCACCGCCATCTTCAAGGACTATGAAAGAGGACCAAAGACCGTGAAGTTGGTCAAGGTCTGGACTTGGTCCGGGAAATGATGACCTATGATTCACGAGCCCTTATCATGGACCGTGTGGAGGACCACGGACCGTGAAGGTTCCCGTGGTCCTCACTTGGGCTGAGGTCTAGAGATTAGCTACTTGTTAGACTTTACGGACGCCCCCACGACCCGTGTGAGAGACCACGCACCGTGAAGGTGCCCGTGATCTTCACTTGGGCAAGGGGGCCTGGCTAGGAGAAGTGTACTCTCTCGACCTTACGAATGCCTCCACGGCCCATCTTTAGGACCACAGACCGTGAAGGTACCCATGGTCCTTACTTGGGCGATGGAGGTGCGATGATGGGAGGTGGCCTACTAGTTAGCCTCCCGCGGAATGCCACCACGACCTATTGTGAGGACCACAGACCGTGATGGCCCCCGTAGTCCCTACTTGGGAGAGGGGATCTGCCTCTCTACTAAGAGATAAGTCCACGGGCAGGCCTATCACGATCCGTGAACCCTGACGTGGTTCACTGATTTAGGTAAGTTTTGAAAAAAAAATTGGGGTCTGATTTTCGAGGTGTTACAGGGAACATAATGCATCGTTTCTTGTAAATATGGATGCTTATGCCTCATTCTATAAAGATAGTAAATACTTGACAAATGAAGGGTCAAGTTTTCGACAATGGTACCAAGAAACCAATAATGATCCTTGGCGTCCTCTAGATGAGAAGCAAGGTTGGAAATATTGAGATTATACATGGAGAGATCGAGAAATATAGAGGTGTGGGCAAGATAGATGATAGGTAAAATCAAACATTATGTGCCTCTATAAAAATATGGTGACCCAATTAATTCAAAAATTTAGGAGATATTGAATCGAGTTCTCAAGAGAATTGAGTCAATGAATAATGGAGTTAAAGAGCTCAAGAGAAATGCATTCAATTTAACTCAAATCATTTGCTCCACTCCGCTGCGATCAAAAACTTGGTGACCCAAATGAATCATTTATCATCTCAAATGGATCCAAGAGATAAAGACATACTCCCAAATGACACTCTCTCAAACTCAAAAAAACGATGGTCATTGTATGAAGATAGTCACAAGGAGACAAAAAGTGTTGGAGGATGAAAAAGTTGGTTGGAAGAAGGTTGATTATGGGTCAAGTCCTAGTGCACCCGAATTGTGGTTGATGAGAAATTGTCAAAAGAGGAGAAGATAAGTTTTGATGAAGAAAAGGAGGGCGATCCATCTAAGGTGATGATTGATATTGAGGAAGAAATAAGGTATAAATCGTTTAACGGGCCCAAGTGTGCCCCTCCTTATCCTCAAAGAGTGATCAACAACAAAGAAGATGTTCATATCAAAGTTGTAGATCAGCACAAAAAATTGTCAGTGAATATTCTATTAATTGATGATCTGTTGCAAATGTCGGGTAGTTAAGCCTCACTATTACAATGGTGTGATAGACAACTAATTCGCCACAAATAAAAAATATCTGAGAGATTTCACAATTCCGTGTACCATTAAGGTGCACAAATTTGAAAAAGTGTTATGTGATTTAGGGGAAAATATCAATTTGATGCCTCTTTTAATTTTCAAGAAGTTGGTTCTCAGGTATGCCGATGGATATACTATTTGACGTCTCAGTCAAAGTAGACAAGTTCACTTTCCTGATGAATTTTGTAGTGCTTGATTGCGATATGAACCAAGGTGTGTCTATCTTTTTAGGCCTACTATTTCTCATCACAGGTTGAGCATTTATTGATATATAGCTTGGAGAACTCCAATTTATAGTTGGAGAAGAATTGATGAAGTTTCAATGTGGGCACATCTATAAAACCACCTGATGAGTGTAGAGTAGTATCTGCGAATGGGTCTGTGAATGAGCAAGTGAATAATCAATGGGAGGAGAAAGTGTCATTCGATATAGCATAATCTTGAGGTACTAGCATCGTGCCAAGAGGTTAAATCATAGAGCTTCTTTGTCATGACCCAAAGTATACTATAGACGTGACATGGAGAATAGGCGTAACACCTAATATTTAAAAAGAAGGAAAATCCTTAGGTGGCAAAGTTCAATAATTCTAAAAATATCAAGGCTCCATCAAAGCAATCAAAACAAAATGATGATGCCTATTTAACATTTGTACCCTGCTGAAGCTTGGTGTGTCCTTACTGATCTAATGTTCCATATAAGACATAAATCATATAGAAACATTAGATTTTGCAGCTGCACTGCTTGTCACCCTACTAGTGGTATCACTAATGTCACTAGCTTGTTCCTTCTTCTCCTTTCTTCCTTTATTTGTAAACCTAAGGGAAACATTTGCTTGCTTCATTATTTGATCATAGTTTTATCTATGCCCTCCGTTGGATCCATCAAACCTTTTCCAGCATCATCTTCTTTTCCTTTCAACTGGAATGTGAGCAAATCACATGCAAAATTTTGTTAGCAGATGCTTGTCTATACAATGTAATCTCTGCCACTGAGTCACCTGAAACTTCCCTACTTCTACTTAGACTTATGATTGCTATAGGTTTTGGATTAGCTTCGACTATTGCAAGATTGCTTTGAAGGATTGTCCAACTCAACACTCTTATCATTTGTGTTCTCATACGTCTCCACCTGGCCTTTTTTGTTACTATAACAACTTTGATGGTCTTGGGAAATATTATTTGACTCGTTAGTCTGTTTAAATTCCTTTCTCTTGTCTCTTTATTATTTGTTGAATTTTATCTCTTGCCTAATCTTGTAGAGTTTCTTAGTGTTGTGAATTTACTATCACGCTTTCTTCCTCCTCATCATCTTTGTCTCCCCTTTTTCTGGAAGAAACTTGCTTGTATTGTCCCCCAAAAGCTTGAGTGGCGCATTACTTTGTATTGGAAAGATCTTGATGCCCCCCACCACTGCCTAATCTAGCCTGCCATTCCTTATCTTCTTCTGTTTTCCCCTCCTCATTGACAAGCATGTCAAATTTATTTGTAGAAGTAATGTCTTCTTTGTTGCTAACCCCATCCTTTTGTTTGTTATTAATGTTCTCCTTAACTGTGTTGTCGTTCTTCATATTGATGTTTTGTTCCCATTCTTCCAAGTCACCAACAATACAACCACTGGTAAGCATTTTGGTATCATGATGTGGCCGTCTCCCCCTTTTTTGAGACTTGTCTTGATTTTGCCTCTCATCCTTGGAGTTGGTACTTCTACTGGACACATTGGGAATTGGCCTTAATTAAGAATGCAATACCCTATAGGATGTCGCACAATGACCCTGGAAATTACACTCCCTACAATAGTTCGGCAAATAATTGTATTGTATCATTATTTGCACAAACTTCGGCAAATTGGATATCAAGTCCACTTGAACGTTGATTCTGACACAACTAGGTCGAGGTTTACTAATAGTTTCATGTCTAACTGCAAAGGCTTTTCTACTGATGAAGCAACAGAGAATAGAGTTTCCTTAACAAAATAGGTAGGTAGTAGATTTGGGAAGGATATCCACGCCATAGCTTGTTGTCCACCCTAAAAGTAGAATCATATATTGGAAGTAGCAACTCCAATTTTATCCTTTATGTAATGAGCATTTATGGACGTTAGATTGACAAAGTCTTCAATGAGTTCACATCGAATCAAATGTGACGATTAAGTAAGACCCTGATCCTACAGCAATTCTTTATCCCATATTGAATCGGCAAACCTTTCCTTAAGTCCTCAACATGAGGCCAACCATAAGAAAAATTTCATACTTCAGCATATTTGCAAATCTTATGGGGCATTCGTGCGATCAACTTTTGCTTCCGTCCACTGAATTATCAATATAAAGTGTGTTTGGTATGAAGGAAAATATTATGTTTTGCTTTTTCATAATTTTTTCAACTCAAATTTTTATTTTTAAACTCCCTACTATTCCCCCCTGGCCAGCCCCCCTCCCCACCCCTAACCGAACCCCCCCAAACCCAACCCCACACCCCCCGAAAAATTAAGTTTTTGGCTTTTTAAGATATTATCAACTTCAATTTTTATTTTTCACTCCTACCCGCCCCTCACCTACCACCTACCCCTCCCTCCTGCCCCCGCCTGCATCCCCTCACTATCCCCCTCCCCACCCCCCACCACCCCAAAAAAAATTATTTTAAAAATATTTTCACAATTTCATAAATTATTTTCTACTCGTAGTAAAAATAAAAATGTTCCTCAAATATCTTTTTACATTACATAATCAAATCTAACAATCATTTTCCGAAATATTTTCTACTCACTTTACCAAACATGAGAAAATAAGTCCAAAATCTACTTGCTTTCCAGGAAAACATTTTCTAGAAAAACATTTTCCATGGAAAACATTTTCCTTCGTACCAAACACACCCATAATCTATTGTCTTTGTAGGAAAGGGGACAATTGTCATGGACTTTCAAGAGATTTAGCATCCATAAAGCCCTTAAAAATCTGGGGGTTTACTAGGAGTTTGGGGTAATTTTTTTAGAGGGTAATGCAGGGAACTGAACTTGGTCAACAGTATTCTCAGTCATCATCCCGGCAAAGAGATCATCGTAGAATTCGCTCTATTTTCATCAAATCACCAAAACTGTAACTCCATTCATACGTAATTAGTCTAGCACTACAAAATGTAGATCTTCAAGATGATTCATTCTATCGACTTCTTCCTCTATCCATTTGATCTGTGGACTATGGTAATTACTTTATGAAGGAGATTGAATAAACATAATCAGTAAGAAATCCCTTTGGGCAGACTAGGTTCAAGACATTAGGATTATTCATGTAATTACAAGACAGGAGGGAAATTTGAAGCGGACAAGTGTAGACCACTAATGATTGGGTTCATAGGCTAGGTTATGTATGCATGTTTAGGAGAGAGAAGAAGAGCAGTGTACGGACGTACCGTAGACATGTCATTTCTCCTTTAGAACAGTCAAACCCCAAAAACTCGAATAGAAATTTATTTAGATATATTTTAATCAATTATACAACTACAATTACAAAAGCTACAATTCTTGTATTAGAAAATGTCTATGCAACAAAGAAATGCACATACGACCAAGGCAATTATCGAACGAGATGCACAGGTTCTCATGCACTTCCATCCTTGAAACTAGTCTAGATTTCCATGACCAAGAAAGAGAATTAAAAATGAAAATGTGAAACAACAGCTAAAATTTCCGAATTGTCTCCAGTTTAAAATTGATAAACTCGATTGAGTTGATATTTAGGGGTATTAGCAATTGTGACAACAATTAAGTATATGATCATCTAAACCAGGCATGATTCTACCCTCATCCACTCCAAAAGAAAACTTTAATGGCAAGTCCTCACTGAAAATAGTCTAGAGAAGTGAGTGAGCAGAAGGTTTTATAGAGAGCATCAACATCTCTGTCCACCATTAGCATTCCTCCCCCTGAAAAATAGCATATACCAGGTCCCTTGCACATGCATATGGCTGCAGCAAAATATCAATTTCACAATTGAACTCGACACTCTATCTACTGTCGTCTCTATGCATGCTTACTACCCAGCAGCTCCCTCCCCTAATGTTGTAGAAATGCATGAATAGCACGAGTGGAGCCCAATTCAATGGTTCTGCTCTATGACCTCAGATCCTGGCAACCCATTTCCTCGAGTTCCTGGAGACATAGGTGACATGCCAGATTCTGGGGCTATCTCCATACTTGGTTTCGATTCCACTGGCGCAGCTCCAGAAAATCCATCAACTGGTGCACCTATAGCCAATGGAGGCATCACAGATGGAGGAGCAACCTGAATGCTTGACATTCCTGGATCTGGATCCATCTGATCGAACTTACTTTGGCGAGGCCTCCTTTGATATCTATCACGACTACGACTACGACTACGACTGCGGCTGCGGCTGCGCCTGGGGCTGTAGCTGCGGCTACGGCTTCGGCTGTAACTCCTACTATAACTCCTGCTTCTGCTGCTACTCCTGCTTCTGCTTCTACTACCCCATGTTCGAACTCTCTCTGGACTAGGACTATAACTTCTTCCTCGACTCCGACTTGGCATGTCTCTTCTATTGTCAAAACGTCCACGCCCGCGACCTCTCCCACGTCCTCGCACATCTGAACTGTCATACCGATCACTCCTGTCCCAAGCACTTTGAGCACCACCCCTGCCACCACGGCCACCAAAATTGTTGTCCCTCATCCCAACACGGCCACCAAAGTGACCATCCCTTCCACCGCGGCCACCAAAGTTGCTCTCCCTTCCACCACGACCACCAAACCCACCATCTCTCATCCCACCAGGGCCACCAAACCCACCATCTCTCATCCCACCAGGACCACCAAACCCACCTTCTCTCATCCCACCAGGACCACCAAACCCACCATCCCTCATACCACCACGGCCACCAAACCCACCATCCCTCATTCCGCCACGGCCACCAAATGCACCATCCCTCATCCCACCACGGCCACCAGAATCCCAACGTGTGCGGCCACCATCACCATCGACAAGATCAGAACGGTTCATGCCACCTCTATCCCTGCCACCAGCACGTAAAGCCATCTCCCTAACATCCGGCGGTACTTGCTGATTTGCGCCTTCCAGAACTTTAACAAGATCAGGAGCATATTTCCAGTCCTGATCAGATAAAAAGGTGTATAACACCCGTTGTGCACCACCCACTCAGTTTTTTCCAATTCGGATGAACATAATCCTCATCCATCGAAAATCAAGTTGATCACACTCTCCAGCATAGTGAAACTTAAATATCTAAAGGGGTCCTACTACTATTCAAATTAAAAAAAAACAAGGGCATATTATTAGCAGTACACATTGATAGTTTTTTTTTAAATTCCGAAGAACACATCGAACACACTCAGATACCAAATGAAAAGGAGGTCCTCACCTTATATCAGGTATGTCCAGTCCTCTAGCAGCAACATCCGTTGCTACTAAAATTGGGGTCTTGCCAGCGCGAAATTGGTTGAGAACCCAGTCTCTCTCACCCTGGGACTTGTCTCCATGAATAGCTGCAGCTCCAAAGTTTCGACCAATACTTCGTGCAAGTTGGTCGCACAACTTCTTTGTGGAACAGAATATAATAGCTTTAGAACCCCTTTCTTGGGATCTAAGAATCTGCTCCAACCGTCTCTGCTTCTCCATTTGCGGGACTACTTCAATGTACTGCACAAGTATTTGACATTTGGAATAACCACGTCGGTATTTAAAATAGGAGAATGCTAGTTTCACAGCAGAGGGAGCTTGGTTTAAGCAAGCAACACTTCCATTGCTAATTAGTTACACTCCAGATCGATGCAGGAGCTAAAACCCTCAACAGTACTCACTTGTTCAGACTACCAAAATATTTAAACTTAGTTTCCACATAAAGCATGAAGAAACAAAAAGTTAGATGGATAAATCATGTTTGGGTATCTGCATTAGTGTCATGTGTCAATGTTTCAAATTGATAACCATCTGGGATGCAATCGCCGTATTATGTTGTCAAAAACCAAGAAGCACAAACTCAAACAACAAATAAGAGGGTAATACAATTAAGTAATAATGAGAATACAGTGTCATTGCCTTTTTATCATGCATCATATTCAGATTTTACAAAATTGGAAGATCAATAACCGAAGGACACATCTCAAACCCAAAAAATATCACTTTTTAAGTAGGTAGACCATGGCAGCCTAAAATCAGTAACTAATTGCTGGGAAACATTGCTGCAGAGAAATACACAAGGGAAATCTGATGATAATATATTAGCTGGTTACTTAACATGGATATTCCAGGCATTGCACACAAGTGTGGAAATAAACTAATTCACATTACCTGTGTGATAGACTTGTTTGCTGCAAGCTGATCAACGTTACCAATATTAACCTGGACAGGATTTCGAAGAAGATCACCGGCTATTTTTCGCACTTCTTTGGGCCAAGTTGCTGTGTACATAAGTGTTTGTCTTTGTGGGGGTATCTCATTTACAATCTTGCGGATCTGAGGTTCAAAACCCATGTCAAGCATACGATCAGCCTCATCTAGCACGAGAAGAGAAACCTGTCTAAAGTCAATTCTTTTCATTTCAAGGATGTCATTAAGCCGACCAGGAGTTGCAACAACAATATCTGTTCCGCGCTCTAGTTCTTTCAACTGGTGAACTTTGGGTGCACCTCCATACAAGCACTGAAATGAAATAGTTGATCGATATCTTCTTCAAGAATCAACAGAGTTCAAATGAGAAATGTTTATATATCAACTCACCGTGCAAGAAACCCTTGCAGATCGACCAAACTTCAGCGCTTCATCTTGTATTTGTGTGGCAAGCTCTCGCGTTGGAGATAAAACCACCACTGTCGGGCCATTTTGAGGATTGTTGCGCCGCCGTTTAAGGTGGACAAATGCAGGAATTAGATAGCCCAATGTTTTGCCAGAACCTGTCTTGGCAATGGCCACTATATCCCTATTTTGCAACGCTATGGGCCATGTTTGTGCCTGAATGGGAGTGGGTGAAGTGAATCCCGCAAACTGAATCTGCAATATATGACCCCTAATGAATAGAGAGGATAACTGTGAACACATCTACACACACTTAAGAATTTCAAGCACAATACTAAAGCAAGTAGCATGAAAACTAAAATTCTTTAAAGAAGAAAAGGGTAAGACAGAAAAATGGAGGAATCCTAAAGAAACGCATGGGATGCAGTTGCTTACTGAAGCAACTCGAAGCAACAAAAGGGAGCAACTAAAACAGAAGACCCGGAGCAATAAGCTAGAAACCCCAGTCATCTAGTGGAATTTGTCTTAAGGGCCAACCACCCTTCATGAGCTATGCAACAGAGGCTCCAATTTCCATTTTGCAGCCTCAAAAACTCAGAACAGTTGTTGCCAAATTATGAGGATAGCATTACAGCGTACGACATGTGCTCCTCCTGCGGAGCAGATATCGCACCTGCGACAAGCGACAATCAATAAGCTTGTGGCATGTTCTTAAAATAAAAATGGAAATGAGACGAAGCAGATCCTAAAATCCTTCAAATAACCAACAAGTGATCAAATTTGAGAAGAACACTTACCTCTCTTAGTAATTTCTGTTGTCTGGCGGACGCAGTAATCTTTCAAATTTCATGAATGGAGTCAGTGGCAAAAACATCACCCACCCGTGACCAATTAATTAAACCAACAAACTTCAGAATAACCAATGAAACCCCCTGGATAGCAAATGAAACGCCGACAAGTTTACTCCAGACTATATAAACCACAAAGCTTATACCAACGACTGACAACAACAAAATAACATCAAACGCAAAGAATTCTATGATAAACCTCAAATGGATCTCGGAACACTAGAAGCATAATAGTCAACACAAGGCCCCAAAAAATTATGACTTGTACTACACACTAGAACTTCAATTGCAGATACACCAGTCATCTGCTAACATACCCCCAAAAAGATGATGAACAAAAGCTAACATGAACACAAAGATAGAGGAATTTGAACCCCTAAACACCAACAATCTAGCTATTCAGAGTAACTTGTGAAAAGATTGAGTAAAGAGGTTCAAGCAGAAAAAAGAAATGACAGGATTCAAAATAGCATGGCATATACAATGATTTAACGCAATCCAAGCAATAGGTAACGATAGCACGGGCATCTAACTCGTTCTTCAGAAACTTCAAAAAGTTTCAAAAGCGTTTGTCATGGCTGCTGCTGCCTCTTCTTGCTTTAATGTTTATCAGTTTTGTTTTGTGTCGGTGAAGGCAACCATATTTTTTTGAGAATGTTTTAAATTGTTCTAGGACTGAAAAATTCTAATTGACAAAGAAAAGCCTCTTTGACACTAACATTTTGCGTTTGCGTTGTAAGTAAAGCAAGTATAGACTTGGATGGGCACAAGTTCTGTATATTCTAGTAAATATTTTGTGCCACTTAACTTCAATCAATTTGTACTGAAATTAAAGCAAGTTCCAACTTCTGCCCCCCCCCCTAAAGGTTTTTTTCCGGTCATGCTTCTCTTCCACTATATACATATGAGAGGATGAAGTACCCATCCAACAAGAACCAATATAAAAGTTAAGTGGCATTAAGTTCCCTGCCAAAAGATTTGACCCAACAATGAAGAAGAAAATCAAAAGAAAAAAGGAAAAACGAGGATTAAAAGTAATGAACCCTAATCCACCACTCCCTTGCTTGATGCCAAAAAAAGGAATCAGTAAAATTAACAGCATTCTCAAACTGCTTTTTAAAAATAAACTTAGGAGATAAGATGAGCTAAGGCAGCAATAATGCCGTCACAACAAAAAGTTATCCTACTAGTCAGATGGCCCTCGGTGTAACACTTTTAGTTGTGCTTCGACATATACAATGTCACCACCATCACATAAATTGCTAGAAATATTCCCAAAGCAATCAACTAAAGCATGTATTAAAAAAATACTATAGCATAATGAGCCCCCCTCAAATCCCCTTCTCTCTTCTCAGATAGTTGAGTTCAATCATGAGTTCATCCTATTCAGGGGGGGAATACACATAATGCTTCGTTGATTTATTTACTTGAAACTTTCAGTCTATATGTAAGCAACAACAGTGTTCACATATTCCTACACAATATTTTATACACCATTACCTAACATAATGCTAGTTCTACTCCATAACTATATGGCAACCACTGATCGATCAAAAAAAGGCTATAAGGCAAGTAACTGGATTTCAAATGATAACGTTGCGCAAAGGTGCTAATTTAGAACATTACAGAAAGAACATGAAATATCCAAGAGCTCAAAACAAGCCAGACCGACTGATAAGCATAAACAGGTGCCATTCCTTTAGTTGAAGGGAAAATTGGATCAAAGCACAGATGATAATGATGGGATACATACCGTTGCAGTTACTTCATGCTTCTGAAGGTAAACCTCAACGGATGATGGATGCATCGATCCTGGAGGTCCAGTGAGTGCTCCAGGTGGCCGCATGAGGCTAGAATTTGAAAATGGAGGTCCACCAGCTGCTTGACCATAGATATTTTGCATCGGAGGACCACCCATGCTATTGAACCCACTAGGAAGAGTTGGTACTGGATTTTGAAGCGGAGGATCACCCATTCTCATTTCCTAATGAACAATTGCAACAAAAAATGTCTACATTTAGCATCGCATTGGTTAGAAAATTTTACAAGCAATGCAAATGCCATCCCAAAACATTCACAATTGGAAAAATATTAACTGTAAAGTATCTTAAAACTGCCTAGTAATATATAGCATATTTAGCACAAAACTTCCCTATTTCAAAACAAGTATAAAGTAAAACTTTCCTATTTCAAAATAAGTATAAAGCAAAACTGCTTCACAATGGAGTTGACTGGTTCTGGCAACATGTCATATAAAGTTATTAACACAGACAAAATGCATTGTGCATAGAAAATGATGATATAAATGGACCTGGAAAGTTGCATCTAATAGAAACAGCAACAAATGATATGGAAGTAACATACATGCTGATTTCTTGCTACAGGTATAGCTGCAAGCTTGGGTTGCTGAGGCGGAGGCCTAATTCGACTATCCATATTACTGTTGTAATAATAGTCATTTCCTCCTCTTCCGGGTGGTTTCCCCTCAGAACCCTTGGATCCATACTGGGGTATATCAACCTCTGCCATGTCCGTACTGACCCATCTGGACCGTGAAAGCGAGACCATTGCGGCCTCTGCCCTGAAATAGTTTGTATTTTGCTGCCATTGACCCAAAGATGATGGTTGTTGGACATTTACAGAAGAACCGCCAAACTGCAAAGCTTGAGCAGGCTGAGCAGACATCTGAGGTCTGATAACAGAACCAGTCCCCACTTGCGGATTCTGAGCAGATGATGCACCAGTTTGCTGAACTTGTTGTGGCGAAAACCTAACTTGTTTACCTTGGGGGAAATCAACATCTTCCCTTTGCTGAAATCCCACCTTATGCTCTTGTTGATGGGAAAACTGTTGATTCTGCGGAACGTGCTGATTTTGCTGCTGTGGAATTAGCTGTCCCTGTGGAGGCAAATTATGTGGATACGCAACATGCTGTGCCTGCTGATGAGAAAATTGATAACCATGTGGTTGTCCCATTTGTACACTTGGAAATGCTTGTGCTTGGGAGCCTAGTTGTTGTGGCATCATTTGTTGTGCTGCTGGTTGAGAAACATGTGGCCCTGGCTGATTAGGAGTTTGTCCCATTTGCGATGGCATCTGATGAACAGGTTGCTGGATCATTTGAGACCGAAGTTGTGGCATAAAGGACACCTGTTGCATGGCAGGACCAGCTGGTGATCCTTGTTGCTGCCCTGCTGAAACACCTTGTGATCCATGTGGTACCTGTTGAGCTACTTGTGGATGTTGTGACATGTGTGTCATTTGGCCTTGTTGAGCAAACGCCTGTTGGTTCTGTTGACCTTGACTATCATATTGTTGCACTGTGCTAGCTCCTGGTATAGGAGCCAACTTAGGAGCAGAAGCTTCCGGAGGTGGACCAGGCGGCAGTGGAGGAGGTAAAGCTGATGGCCTCTCGTACTGAGTAACATTAGTTTCTGGATTCCAGAAGTACAATAACCCAGTACTACCATCAATTAAGCCCTTCCAAGGTTGGGGTAAATTTGGATCATCAGGTGCATAGCGAGGTCCTAAGGAAGCCGTAGCTGCCTCAGGAGTTGTCATACTTGAGCTACCTAAGGCAATCCATGGAATAGGTCATATATAATTGACTAGATATCATGACAACTAAAGGGTATTGTAGTACATACTAAACGTGAATATGTTAACAAGAATACAACCATCAAGTAAATCAGACAATCCAAAGTCCTAATTAGATTAGTGTTCTCGAGCAGAAAAGGCACAAATGACAGTTCTAGCATTCTCAACCCCATTTCAGCTGTGAATAGTGAACATGAGTAGATAAACTTAAGGATTGGTCAATCAACTTATCAGACAATCCCCTCGTTTTGGTGCAAACAACTCAAAAAACAAAATAGCAAACGGCGCAAACTCATCAGCATAAACACCAAAACCAAAACGAAAAAAAAAAAGATAATTTTTGTAAGAATTTCAGAGATTGCAAACCGTTCAAGCTAAAATCAAACCGTGCAAACTTGATTGGAAGGACAACATGAAAGAGAATAAACTAGATTTGCTGTTTGTAGATACTCAAAACCTAAAAACATAACCAAAACGCACCACTTCAAGCCCAAAAAAAAAACACGTTAATGGACCATCAGAACTAGGAAATTCAAACTAGTTCATGCATGTAGGAATCTTACTTCATCGCACAACCCAAAAAAAAAACAGGCAGATAGTAGCTGATGAGAACAACAAAATTGATGAACGGAATCAAAACCGTCAAACATTAACTTCAGGAAGCTTTTTTTTAGCGGGCTAGCTCCGGTGCCGAGTTCGACGGAAAGATGTAACGCTAATTTGAAGTTTAGGGTTCAGGTCTTTCAAGAAGAGAATTGTCTGCTTGTTGGACTATATTCTTTCTTTAAATATGGACCTGTTGGGTTGGGTTGGGTTGGCTGGGCTCCTCTTTCTTCTTAACAATAACTTGAAAATATCATTGCAAGACTAGAAAAATAAAAATAAAAATAAAAATCAAACACTAATAATCCTTTTCCTTTCATAATTCAACTAGTCAATTGTAACCATTCTTTTGTGTGATGAAAAAGGAAATTTACATTGAAAAATAAATAATTGAATGCATAGTCATTCAAAGAACTTGTTTGGGTCATTTTCTCGTGCTCTTTTTTAACACATTTTGATTGTTGAACGTATTTGATGAAATATTCATAACTGATAATTATTTGATTCATTGTCGATTAACAGTTATTTGATTTATTCTAACATATACTTGAATCTATTAAAATTTATTTAATTTTGAAAATTAAATGTATGTCTTCTAAACCATTTGTGGACTGTCGAATGCTCTGTTTTAAAATTTCAAATTTTTACTGTTTGCGGAATTTTAAACAAAAAGATATAAAAGATGTTTAGATAGTAGAATCTAGTTTGTCACACTGTTGTTGAAATTTAACCGGTCTTTATACTAGTTATTTTTTCAAAGCTTAGAACTCAAGATAAGTTATTGAAATTAGGATCTATAACTCAGTGGACTGTGTCTTGACTGTCATCAATGGACTGTGTCTTGTTTCTCAGACAAACAAAAAAATGATTAAATATATAATCATTCGATTGAACTTGCTTGGGTTGTCTCTCTGATGCTCTGTTTTAAACATATTTTGACTGTCGATAATATTTTATATTCATAGGTGGCAATCATTTGATTTACTGTCGGTTAACAATCATCTGATTTGTTCTAAAATAATAATTGATTCTTGATTTTAAAAATTAAATGTGTTTTTTCTAAACCATATATGGTTTGTCAAATGTTCTGTTCTAAAATTTCGGACTTTTATCTATAGAATTTAAAAGAGGATAGAAAAGATGTTTAGATAGAAGAATATAGGTTGTTATGACGTTGTTAAAGTTAAATCGGTCCTTGCACCATGGTTATTTTTTCATGAAAAACTTAAAACTCAAGATAAGTTGTTGAAATTAGGGATATAACTCAATGAGCTATGTTTTGTCAATCAAACAAACGAGAAAATAATTGAATGCATAGTCATTCGATAGAATTTTCTTAGGTGGGTTTCTCATGCTCTTTTTAAAATATATTTTAATTGTCAATTGCATTTTATATTCATAGTTGACAATCATTTGATTCATTGTTGGTCAATAGTTATCTAATTTGTTCAAACATAATAATTGAATTTGTTCACTATTTACTTGATTTTAAAAATTAATGTATTTTTTCTAAATCATATATCGTCTGTTAGATGCTCTGTTTTAAAATTTCAAATTTTTGTTGTCTGCAAAAAATTAAAAGGGGATATGGAATATGTTTAGGTATGAGAATCTAGTTTGTTATAATGTGGTTAAATTTAAACCGATCTTTACACCATGATTATTTTTTCATAGAAAACTTCGAACTCAAGATAAGTTGTTGAAATTAGGGATTTAAGTCAATGGACTGTGCTTATCTGTCGAACAAATGATAAATTGACTAAATGCATGGTAATTCGATAGAACTTGCTTGGATGGTCTTTCCCATGCTTTTTTTAAAACATGTTTTGATTGTCAATCGTATTTTATATTCATAATAGGCAATTATTTAATTCATTGTCGGTCAACAATTATCAGATTTGTTGTGTCATAATAATTAAATTTTTTAGTATTTACGTGATTTTAAAAATTAAATGTATTTCTTCTAAACCATATATGGTTTGTTAAATGCTCTATTCTAAAATTTTATAATGCAGAATTTTAAAATGGGATACATAAGAAATTTAGGTAGAAGAATCTAGTTTGTTACCGTATTGTTAAAGTTCAACGATTTTTACACTATGATTATTTTTCATGAAAAACTTAGAAGTCAAGATAAGTTGTTGAAATTAGGCATATAACTAAACTAATTGTGTCTTGTCTGTCAAAAAAACGAGAATATTAATTGAATGCATAATCATTCGGTAGACCTTGCTTGGGTGATCTTTATCGTGCTCTTCCTTAAACATATTTTGATAGTCAATAGTATTTTATATTGATAGGTGACAGTTATTTGATTCATTCCGTCAACAGTTATCTAATTTATGCTAACAGGATAATTGAATTTGTTGGTATTTATTGGTTTTTAAACTTAAATGTGTTTCTTCTATTCCAATATGGTCCATTAGATGCTTTGTTCTAAAATTTTAGATTTTTGTTGTTTGCAATAACTTTATAAATAGATATATAAAATGTTTCGGTAGAAGAATATAGTTTGTTGTAGTGTTTTTGAAGTTAAATCGGTCTTTACACTTTTATTATTTCTCCATAAAAAATTTAGACTCAAGATAACTTATTGAAAGTAGGTATATAACCTACTGAACTATGCCTTATTTGTCAAACAAATAAGAAATTGATGATCGTCTTTTCTTCGTGCATCCCTTTGCAAGAGATATTTGTCAGGTGTTTCTAAATTGAATGTATGGACAACATACAATTCATATATGAGATATAAAAAATTTATCAGCTCGAAAACTTTAAACAAAGGGCACTATCATGAAGATTGGACTTGGTGTAGTGACTTATATTTGTACTGAAAATTTCATAGTACAAGTCACCTAAAGAAGTTATTTTGCATAATCTAAAGACAAGAATATGCACTAGACTTAAATAATGAATTTTGTTTTTGGTTTTTCTCCTACTATTTTATTTATGATATTTGACCTTATGTGTATTGATTTTTTTGTACACATGCTTACACTTTAGTTCATGAAACTTTTTATAAATCAGTTTAATACAAAATATTTATGAAAACATGAGTGTAATAAGTAATAAAATACAAGAATAACAAAAAATATGTAAAAGTGTGACAAGAAACACAATAATTCATATCTTGATTTCTCTACTACTGAATACATATGTTTAATTATATATATTCTTTTACACTTGAATGTTGAAACTTAGTATTTTATATATCAATTAAGTTAAATAAGATAAAAAATTAATTTTTAAATACTTAGGTGTAACAACCTTTTTTCGTCAGTACAGAAGTCAACAGGGGAAAATTTGGGGCCGAAATTTTTTTCATAGCATTTGAATTTTCCCAACATATCTTATATTTGAATGAAATCAGAGTCCTTAAGGTGTAGAAAAATCTAATAGCAATCGGGTGATTTAATTTTGAATTTGATTACATGAGGTATTAGATAACTCGTTAAGGAACTCGTACGACTTTTAAAGATTAAGTAGTAGGGCTTAGTGAACTCTCGAGTCGCTATTAGAGTAAGGGTATTTTTTTAGTGGAGTTGTTGGTTAAGATGTGTGGAAATGGGAAAGTTTAATTCAAAATGTTTCTGGCTCGAAAGTGCGCCTTGGGGATGAGGGAATTTGAGCCACTGTTGCAGGGGTGGTTGGTAATATTCCAGTAAAATGTTACTTGTCTAGTGCAGGGTCTTATGAGGTTTTAACAATTTCTATAATGAAGATATACTTGATGTTTTCAAATGCTCCCATCCAACGCTTGTTTAGGACTATTTTACTGCCAACTGAAGGCTAAGCTAAAATTTATTGATTCATATAACACATATCAGGTATGAGGCATCAAGTGTCAAGACTATGTACATGCGCACATGTCATTTAAAATGACATGAGATTGAGCGTGCCCAGGGGTCATAGGAAGGTCCTTGGACCAAAAATGTGCGCAATCATGATGCAGTCATATATATATAAACGGACCAATGCGGGACCAAGCCCCCATCGAATGCGATGAGGCGGTTAGGGGCAGGCGTGCGTACGGTAAAGCCACGTGGGCCATAGCTTCCTAAACCATCTAGGCATCTAAAATAACTTACTAACTACCTAACTACACCTAGAACTAACTCAAAATAACGCTACTAGTGTGCTCCGAAATTCAAGACCTATCCGTGACATTAGGCTGAGTTACTAACTAAAGAAACATCCTAATAGTTACCTAGGTGGTCCCAACGGGTGGTTATGGTCCGGTAACGAAGGGTTACATTTAGTAAGTACCCTAGGTCACGTAATTAATTAAATCAACATTAATTAAATTAATTAAAAAATCATGGGTTACCCGAACGCTTACCAATAACTTTTAGAATTTGGCTAAGTCAAAGGCTCTCCTATTTTAGTAATTTAAGGAGGGGCGTTTTCCGTTTTAGTAATTAAGCTAATGCTTATTTTACTTAAGTTCTTAATTGAAGTGGCATTAGTTCCATATCAGTTTCTAAGACTTAGACCACAATTCAATCAGGAGAAAATCACGATTGAAAAAACAAGTGAACAAAGTAAAGAAAATAGATTGCGTTCTCCTCAGGCCAGATTCAGGGGGTTCGTTCAAGATTTTCGTGCAAGTACAGGCGATATTCGTAGATTCAATTCTACTGGTAAGGTAGAGTTTTTCTCTTGAATTCCTTTTCCCAAGGAGTTTTTCAAAAGTTTTGAATTCAAAAAATCGAATAGGGTGTTCATAGTGTTAAATTTTTGAATCATCTTTCATACTACCCTATTTCCAATTCTAGTGGTATGTATATGCAAATCTCGAGCATGGTGTTGGTATGTGTGAACTGATCATTCTGTGTAGGTTCTATATTCGATAATTCGAATGAGACCTATAGTTTAGACCGGTATGGATTATTAATGCTAATTTGTGTCCAAGCGCTTAAATGTTATAAGTGTTATGAAATTTAGTTTCCTGTTGAAAGGAATGAGGTTTTCAGTATTTTGGTTTTACAGGTATATATGTTTGTAAGTCTTTGGAATGCAATGTTTCCAAGAAAAAATAAGAGAGAAATCAAAGAGAGTTAACGAATCATCAATTGCCCAAAATTAACTTGATGGTTTGGCAATAGAACATAATTGTTCTTATGATTACTCACAAACAAATGTTTAAACGTGGGCTTGATCTAAAAATGATGAGATGACTATAGTATTACATGAGTTAATGGACGCTTGTCTAGTAATTAAATCATGAGAAGTGTTAGTAAAAGTTTGGTTTATTGGCAATAAAAAATTGGCTAGCAATATATTTCAGAAATGAATAACTGTTGGCTAATGACTAAGTCAAACAAATCATATAGGACCCCATGTAACTTATGATGTTCTTGTAAAGACAAGAATGTTAAAGATTGACTTGATGGTTATTATAACTCAATGAACTCCTGAACTAGGCAACATGACCAATTATTGGGGACAAGTTCCCCAACATACTCCTATCTAATGAACTTGTGAACATCGTAGAACATGATAAGTCCTTACACAACTTCCTAAAGAAATGGTACAGCGATCTACTAATGTTGAACAAGAGAATGTGAGTAACGAATAATAACATAAAAGCTTTATGAGTCATGAAAATGACATAGAATGGGGTGTTAAAGTAATGAGGACAAGTCTCACTTGCACCTAAACAATTATGTTAAAGATACTCACAAAGAGGGTGGTAGAAATCGTGAGACAAGTCTCATGCACACCATAATGATAATGTTAACATTTAAGTTCATATTCATCAAGTCAAAGAAAGGATGACAAGTCATTCATTGAGCTAAGCATAACATAGACTAAAGCAAGCTCCAAATGTAGAGTTCAACTCTAAAGTTGTAAAGTATGATAATTGAACAAGCACCTATAGACTAGCCATGAGCGTGTGCAAGCACTTGTAAGCCATCATGAGATGAGACTACCACAAGGTGGATTAAGGGTCTCAAAATTCTCCTAGTATTTGAACTATTTTGCCAACATAGGTTACTAGCTAGTGGATCCACCTAAGAAAGCTAGGCAAGTATGCGGTTTCACTTGCCGGTGAACCACCTCTTTTCAGTGTGGAGAAGACAATGCATTTTCGTGTAGCTCACATGATCTATGTAGGGTAATTAAGATTTCTTGAGAAAAGAAAGTAAGAAAGAAAAAGAGAAAGTATGTTCAAAGAGAACCATGAGATCAAAGAGAATGAAAAGTAATAAGTTCAAGTGAAATAGTAAGCAAAAGCAGTATATCAAAATTATCAATATTTAGCTAATGGAATGAAGTTTAGGTTGTAACAATTATGAACTTATGCAACAAAGAGAGGGCAAATGATCAAATAATGGGCCATTAGCCAATAAATATATGCCCCAGCATCTTTATATTATGCCAAATGATCAAATAATGCATTAGCGATAAAGATTGGCTTATAAGGACTTCATGCCGAATTTAACAAGAATGAACGAATAACTTTGTAAGTAGGGTAGTCAAATCATTTCTTATTCTTTTGTGAGTTGCTTACTTGATTCATTGTAGAAATGGGACTACAATGAATCATTGCCTTCGTTCGTAATGTAAAAAAATAGGACAAAGGAGATCATTGAATACCACCATAAAAAGAACAAAAAAATTGAAAATAAATTAAGTCTGGGGAGCGGAGCTCTCGACCTAAGGGGAGCCCCACCCCCACCAGAAAATACGCTAATTTTTGTCTCGACCAGCCTTGTTCTCCCAAATTATGTTCATGCTCCTCAAAGGTCTTATGTGCATACTAGAAACATGAATCACCGTCGTGCTTTTAGATACATGAAAATATTCATACTCTGGCATGATTCAAAAATAAGAATATATAAGGAAAGTAAAGTGACTTAAATTTCAAAAAATGACAGGTGCTTGGCTAAGAAGAACGTTCCTTGATCATGCATAGTCCTATGTGTTTATGTGCATACACCCATACTGAGTACAAGTGTGTAAAACCCATATTTACAATACTTGCTTATTAAGGTTCATTGTAAGAAGATTGAGATCAGTTGAGCCATGTCTGTGTGGATCTAGTACCTCCGAATTTGGTAGGTCCTCTGGGTCGAGAATGTCTAAGCTTATATTCGGCTTAGTAGATAAGACATAGCTAGTGGATGTTTCGTCCTAGCGTATCCTTTCAAACCATGTGTTAAGCTGCATATTCAGGCGGTTGGCAACTATTAATGATATTAGGAATTTTCATTCAATTATCAACTGTTATTATAGATTGTCTATTTTGAGCTATTAGTATATCACTCTTATGCAGAAATTATATGAAGTCTAAGTACACTTCAGTAAATTTAAAAACTTTCAAATGTTTCCTAAATTTAACTGTTTGATTGTGATGAAAGCTAAGAAGAGGCTTGTCTGCGACCTTTCAGAGGTTAACGATGTCGGTCTCATCTAGGGTATAGGACCCGTGTGTGACAGTGGTGCCCGCTGTGGCAGGCTAGACGCGACTTAATGTCGTTAATAAATTCTTATGACCTCATTATGCAATTTTTACTTTTAGATCTAAGGAACGACCCCTAGGCGACTCTTACTCATTTTTCACTATTCTTCAGGCTAAAAGTAAGCTTTTCCCTTCCCAAATTCATCTTTCAATCTGTAGAACGTAATAGAATGAGTGAATATTTATGGGGGAGAGTTTTATTATAGATTCTATTGTGGGAACAATCCTAATTTGGATAGTTGGGATCATGGGTTTGATCTAGGGTTCATAGAATTGTTACTAATCCAGGTAATTAGTGATTATTGATTCTCGTATTATGTTGATTATTTGTAGATCAAGAACAGGCGGAACGAATTCGAAAAGGAAAAGATCAAGTTCCTTAGGATTTCAAGCTTGTTTCGAGGTAAGCAGTGGTTCTGATTCTATGATTGTGTGATAGATGTTTGTTCTTGCTTCATTATGATACTTGTATATAAATGAATGTTGCAATGTTGATCACACTTGTTGTAAATTAGATGGATGAATTATCATTGCCATTAAATCATGACGTAATTGTATGCTCTAGAAGATTTACTTGTGATTGTGGTGTTGATTGGGATCGATTGCCACGTTCCAGCATAACTAACTTGGATCTGATTGCAACGTTTCGACATAAATATGGGATCAGTTTATACATTCCGACACAATATGGGATAGGTTGCCACGTCTCGGCATGCTAACTGCTAAGGTTTGGATTCCGTGAGAGGATCAATGATGTGATATAAAATGTAAAGTTGTTGGTTGTTCATAAATATTGATGATATTGTATATGTTGATATATATGCATGTGATTATATTATTGTCTTGACTTGTTTATGTTACACTAATGGGATAGCCGCGTGATCCTACTAGTACACTGTGGTTGTGTACTGATTATGCACTTGCCCTTATTTTTACTGAGTACAGGACATCTTTAAGCGGCTACTGACAGATCTCACTTAGACAATCTGCGTGATCGTCGTTCAAATTCAAGGGTGAGCCAATTCTTCCGGGCTGCCATGAGATTCTCTTTCGTCTATGTCCACCATTTCCAGAAATAGACATTCGTTATAGTTAGTTAATTAGTTCATTAGTTTGGAGATTGTATCCCTTCTTGTTTATAATTATGGACTAATTTAGATGTTTTGATACATGGACTTTCAATTTCTAGGTTAATTTTTCCACATTTTTTAGTTTATTGTTGGACTATTGTTAGAGTTTATGAAAACTCTATTTTCTTTCCTTAATATTTGACTTATATGCCTTAGTTTTTAAATTATTTGCTTGGTTTGGCTAGTTATAGTGGTTCTCCCACCGGAGTGTTAGTGTGAATGCCACTCACGATAGTCTGATCGTGACATTACGATATGATTATGAAAATGCACACAAAGATATTTAAGTGAAATAAAATGAATGTTTTATTTTTAAGAATCTTATATATATACAAAAGCAAACCCTCAACCCAGTGATGTGGTGCACTCCAAGGAAAGAATGAATAATTTCACTTTTATATTATATATATAGATATTATATATATAGATTATAATATATATATATCTAAACCTTGATGACATGGCACAATAAAAAAAAGAAATGTATTTTTTATGAATCAAAGTTTTACCCTTTTTTATTGTTAAAATAATGAAAATACATATTTTACTATGCCAAAATTTTTATTCAGGATTATCAAAATGTAAAATTAAAAAAAACACAACCTAGCTTCAACTTGATTTCTATATACAATGTAATTTTTTTTATCCTTCACTACTTTTCGCTGCTTTACATTATACAGATAAAAAATAAAGAATAACAGTTCCAATTCCAACCTATTCTTTCCTTCACTAAATATTCAATCTCTCAACTTCATATCACTCTTTTTTGTACAAATAGAGAATAAGAAGAAGAAAAACTGAGAGAGAGAAGAGAAGATTGATTTTCTTGATGAATTAATTAGAAGGAAGAGGGCACTATATCTATAGAAGAAAATCTACCTTGGCCCCCTAAGTAGGACTAGTTACCCATATCCTAAAAAGGACTCCCACATGATAGATCATCTAACTAGTATACAACCTACTTTTATAACACTCCCCCTGAATGTCTAATTCATAGATGATGTGCCGCGTCAAAAACTACTAAAAAACTTTAAGAAGACGAAACACCTAGTAAGGAAAAAAGAGTGCACTATCTATTAAAAACGCATCTCGGACTGCCTCATTAATTAAAAACATTAAAAGGGAAAATCAGTAGGACAAAAAAACTCGTAGGAAAAAAGAGTACAACGCGTTCTTAAACTCCCCCTAATGGAACATCAATCTAGAGAACTGGAATCTGCATTCCAGCTTTGACCATCTTCTGAACGTTGCAGTGGTGTAGAGACTTGTGAATATGATCAGCCACATGTGTCACTTGAACGAATTGTTGCACATTTATATCACATTTCTTTTGAAGGTTCTGTGTAAGAAAAGTTTCGTGTGAATAGTTCTTTGTTTCGTATCTCCTTTTATGAATCATTGTCCCTCCTTAAGTTGTGCTATGCAGGTGCTTATCTATAAAAGTCTGGTGGGTACTTTATCACATTCAAACACATTTTTCTCGATGAGATTGTAATCATAGTACCTAAACCACAAACATTCTCTACTTGCTTATGAAGCATTATTTCAGAATGATTAGATGAAGTGGCTACGATTGGAGGCTTTGTAGATTCCAAGCATATGGGCAGTCCCCCCACATATAAACAATAGCTGTTGGGATCGAGCTTGGTATGGATTAGAAAATATCTGTGTGCATCAGCATAACCAACCAAGATTTGGGCTACAATTAATAGAAAAAATAAGCCCATATCAGTGTCTTTAAGATATCGCAAAAAAGTGTTATCTCATTCCCAATGTTCCTAGAGGAGCAGAAATTTATACTTGCTAACAGGTAACAGAAAAAAGTATATCAGTGCCCGTTGTAGTATTAGCAAGATTCATGGTTGCCACCAATTGCACTAAGATATGGTAACTCAGAACAGATTTCTTCATCTTTTTTGAGGCGGAATTGATCCTTTATTCCATTTCAAGTGAACGAACAACCATCAGAGTCTTAATGGAGCGCTTCATCATCTACATAATCTTTATCACAATTTTTCTGTGTGAAGATTGATGAACAAAAATTACCATTTGTCAAAGCTCAATTTGCAAACCAAGAACAATTTGTATTCCCAGATCTTTCATCTCAAATTATTCTTTAAATATCAATTGCCTTTTGAAATTCTTCTATTGGAGTTCCGCAAAGATTTATGTCATCAACATTAATAGCAAGTAGAACAAATTCCGATTATCGTTTTCTTTATAAAGACACATAGACAAATTGCTCATTGTACTAAACTTCCTTAATTTAAATACTCACTAAGACTGGTGTTATACCACATGTGCCCAGAGTTGCTTCAAACCATATAATGACTTTCGCAATTTAATTGAAGACATTTCTAGAGGATTTTGACATTACTGATTTAGGCATTGCAAATCCTCAGACATGAAATTTTCCTGTATATCTCTATTATTCAAGTGATCAATAAGTTAGGCTGTAACACAGCCATCAAATTGCATTTAAACGTTGCGCAGGCATGTGAAACTAATGGAGATTAACGCAATGTTATGGCATCCATAAAGGGTGAGTAGTCTCTCATAGTCCAACGCCAGACCTTGAGAAAAATCCTTGTGACACAAGGCGTGCTTTATTACCTTGTATTTCCTTTTCTCATTCTTTTTCGCACAAAAATCAATTGTACCAACAAGTTAATACCATTAGGTGTTTGAATATAGGTCCAAAAAATTCACGCTGCAATGAATTCAACTCTTGTTGAAGTGCTTCTTGTCATTTTGGCCAAACTCATTTTCGTTGTAGAGATTCCTAGAACAGATGGAGGATTCATGATCTCATATCTTGCATGATATTTGTTGCAACATTATATGCAAGACATAATCAACCACTAATTTCTGATCGATTATATAGTTTCAATCTCTTTAAATTATGGATAGTTCATTATTTCTTGAGTTGCAAGTCATTGATTTCTTTCATGAATATCAGCTTATTCACATTTTGGGGAACTTCCATATTAGATTCTCTCATAGTTCATCTTGGACATGTTAATCTTTCTTTTTCTAGATTTTGTCCTTAGACCACATGGTCTTACAACGTTTTAAGTGTTATGTTTTGGACTCATTAGGAGGACACTAGGGATGGTCTTTAGGGACATCAATTGAATTGGGACATTATTGCAGGGAATATGTCGTGATTTAGTTACTCCTTTTCAATCTGTAAAGAGTGTGGCATGCATTTGTTTGTAATTTTCTGCAGATTAATAATCGATTTGGTCGTTCTTGTTCGCAAGTAGAAAATAGATCAGATGAGACAAATGATAAATTTTCACAACAATTTCTCATTTTATTTCACATTATCCCTATAATTTTGGGGAAATACTGGTCCATCAAACCGACAATCTACAATCTAGCAGTAAACAGGTCTCCAGTCAAATGCGGTTCAAGATAGCGAGTAATTGAGGTTGACTCAAACCAACATATATTCCTAACTTCTTGAGAGAGCCCATCTTAGTTAGTGCGGTTTGGTGGGTGCCACAGGCAGCATGTACAACACTTCCAAAAATTCTTAGATGGGATAATTAAGTCTTGACCCAAACCATTGCAATGGAAGAAACTTATGATAACTTGTCCGGTATGATGAGGCGAAATAACGTGTTGCGCATGCAAAAATTGATGTTACCTACACAAGCAGACGTAGGATTAGTGCATAAGCAATGGTCTTGCTATTAATGCAAACGTTTAATTAAGACTACGCGAGACCATGCTGAGTATGAAAATGAGCAACGGAGTGTTCATCTTCTTATCAATTGTTAAAACAATAATCATTAAATGAGTGAGATGAAAAAATTTTGCAGGCATTTATCAAGACGAAGGACTTCTTAATTGATTTCAGAAATAGTTGCCCTTAACTTATTATTTGGGCAAAATTTTACAAATGTCAAGTTACGACATGACACTAGGCACAAATGAGACCATCTAGAAGAAACATTCTATTCAGAACACATAAAATATAAATTGACCACTAGGGTTGGTGAATAGGCACACATATCCCCATGTATCCGTGTCAAGAACGCAGGGGACTCAATTTAACTTTATTGGGGAGGATCTCACAATAAACATTGCTGATAACAAGCAGTACAAGAAAATTCACATGAAAGAACTTTACTCTTGAAGGTTTTTAGTGGATGTCCATTCGAATTTTATTAATTCGTCTCATCATTATTGCCCAGGGATGTCCTGACGACATGCCAGAGTAACAAGGATTGGAATCAGTAAACTTCTTATTATCGATAATGTGCCTCCAATTGCACTAATTTTTGTCAATGACAAGCCAGAAGTAAGGCCAGAGAACTTTTCTATAACACATGTCTCTGCCCAGAGACATTCTGGTTGATTACCCAAGAGGTTCAAGATTTATTTTATCCATGATTGGATATGTGTTAACCATTCACGGATTATCTTTAAAATCAACAGTTTTTTAGATTTTTGGAGAACAAAAACGGGAGAAAAAACATAGATTATTAATGATGAGTTAGTACTTGGGCACAAATTACAATGGCTCTTCAAGCTCAAATGTATTAGCACTACCCAAAAAAAATTGGTGTATATTTATTTACTCATACTAAAATGAGAAAAATCTTCCTATTTTTGAATATCGTATGTGTTGTACCATACTCAATCAAACACAAATATCGTCATACTTCGATAAGATGTTCTTAGAATTCTCCATATCTTTACATGAAAGACACTAACATAAAATAAATAGATATAAATATTAGTTGTTGTTCACAAGGGTTACAATATATTCAAAGAATAAATAATAATTAAATATTAGAAATTGAGCCTTATTTATTGTTTTCCCTACAGTCAAAAAATGAGTTGTTAGGAAAAATAATAAAACATATTTAATCCTAGTTAATAACAGACTGCTGTTTTAACATTTAGATCAAATTAAAGACCTAATAGTAAGCAAACACATGATAAATCCTAGGTAATATCAGAATTAAGTTTTAACATTAGACAAGTAAAGACTACCTATAATACAAACAGTGTGATAAATTTAGTCTGACAACTATATCATAGTAAAATATATAAATTAAATCAAAAAAATATATGAGTTTAATATTACGAATTAGGAACTAAAAGTAATGAACGACGAAACTAATTTTAAAATCTAATACTCATGCAAACAACTATCATTACATGAATTTATTCATTAAAAATTATACCAAAAAAAGTATCACTCTTCCGATGTTCACAGAACCATCACCAATAAGTGATCTATTTTTTCTTCAGGATGTGTGCGAAGAAATCTGCTAATCCAAGGCGTGATGGTTTCCAATTGATTTTCAGAGATAAATTTGCCTTCAGGTTTTTTCTTCTTCTTTGGTTATGATAAAAGCTCAACCAAGTGTTGGGAGGAGACAATCACGTGCATAATGTTCTTCCACCACATCGGCAAAAACAACCTTCCCTAGTTGCTTCACGTTCTCATACTTCCTTTTTCCTTTTTATGGGAAATGATGAATGAATGATTAATGCCAGGAATAGAATTACGTCTTGACCATAATCACGAACAACGCCCCACCACGACCTATCGATTCGGACCCGCGACCTTTTTCGCATAGCATGAGTGGGCGTATTACGCACTCATTCACTTCAGGAAGTTGGTTCAGATCCAGTTGGAGGTCGAGTCTCATGATTTCAATTAATAATATTATTTTGCTCGGCCACAAGAAGATGAGAACTTAGTTCAGAATACTTTGTTTGAAACCTTTCTCCGATATGTTGCTGCAAGAGCAATTCGAGGATGGAAAGTGGAGAACGTCTTTTCCATCATATCAATCTCACTAACCGTTTCTCCAACATAATTTAAAGTGAGGAAAGAAGGGTGATTGCTGAAATGGCCAGATTGTACTCAGGTATAGACTTAAAGTTTTGTAGCCTAGATCCATCCACTCATATCGTGCCTTGGATGTTGACCATCTTCAAGTGGGTCAAATTTTCTTAGGTGTCTTCCACAAAACAAGTGGATCCTGAACTGTCAGATATTTCGATTTTCAGAATCTAGTCAAGATGATTGAAGCAAGAATATCATTGCTACGCTGCACAGTTTGGATTTGATACTTATTTTCTTCTTTTATGGTGTCTCCAAGACCCCATCTGCATCAAGGTGGATTTCAGCCATCCAAAACACCATGAGGACCGGTAGTCTCCTGCCCGAATTTGAAGGGGCGTGAACTAAGAGTTGGTAAAGATTGACCATTAACAATTAAAACAAAAGAATAACTAATCCTTTATTACTTCTTCAAATCTAACTTCCAACTTTTGAAAAAATTAGAGCTATTGCTGATAACGTGTTATAAAACTATAGATCAAGAAGAAGAAACTCTAGAGAGAAAAAGAAGAGAAGACTTGTTTATTTTCTCTATTTAAGTTAATTATAATGAAGAGAAGCACTCTATTTATAGGAGAAGACATATAAATTGAGTCCTCAAGTAGGATTTGTTAACCTAGGTTTATCCTCACAAAGGGACTCCAACTGAGGACAGTCACTATATACAAATACTGTTTATAACAGTTTCTTTGTATAACTCGATCTTTGGTTAAAAAAAAATCAACTAACACCATTTTGTTCATTTTCTTGCGATCGCATGTGTTCACTTGGTTGGTTCATTTGTGTTTATATTCTTTTCTTTTTTCTTCTTCCATCTTATGTATGCCAGTTACTTTTGTGTTTTTTAAAAAAAAAATAAAAAATTCAATCCCACTTACATCATTGTTAAATGGTTTCTGATAATGAAATAATTTTGTTCTTTTTGGAAGGGAAAACAGAATACATGGGCATCATGAAGCATTTAAAGTATTTTTTAACAAAAAGGAATTCCAGTGTCTATTGTGGATATATTGTTAAATCAGTTAAATATAGAATAATTAAATTTTTGGTAATGAATAATACTCCCTTAAGAGTGAACTTCTTGATTTCTTCATATTAAAGATAAATATTTGTCGATGATTACTTAATATCATAATTGACGTATAAAAAAATTTAAGATGAATTAAATTCTCTAAAGTATTTTCACATATTTATAATTATTTCAATATTTCTATTTTTGTGATTTTCCTGTAGCTAAAGAAATAAAGTTATTGAGCTTTTTAAAATAAAATTTATAGTACACTAATAATTAAGTTTAAGGTTGAGTTTATTGGCTAGACATTTCAGTCCATACTCATTATGTGAAAAAAAATAAACTATTTCGAAATGTTATTGTAGAAAAGACAAAGGATTGGAGTTCGAAAGTGTTTGGTAAGATATTTCAATCGGATTAGATAATTAGATGTAGGTAAAAGAAAGTCATCGCATACATATGTCAAAGAAGAAAAGAATGGTAATTTTTCTCAAATTTTGTGATTTGTTTATCTTTTTAATTATGATCATGTTTGGTACGGCATAGCGGTATGTTGAATCATTCTTGCTTCTAATCTTGTGAATTGTGATATGTTTATCTATTCTAATATTTGATTAACCATGAATTTTGTTTGTTTGATCATGAATTAAGAATATTTGGATAAAAATAAAACCTAATCGTTATTTGTAAGTTAATCTCTCGACTTGCATTTTTTTTATACTTTCAACTTTTTCAATTGTTGGAGAGAAAAAAACAAAAATCATTCCCTGGCTCAATATCGATGTAAATCATGATTATTGAACTGGGGAAGTTTACTACTATACGAAACCCCAAATTGTGCTTATGACCTCTTTAATTTCTACCGATTATGGTTATAGCTGCATATTAAAGTGTATGACCATATTATTTCATAAAAAAAAATAGTTTTTAGATAAAATATATTTTTATTTACTTAATTATATTTTTAGACAAATTTACTGTGTTTTAAGCAAGTTTTAGAGGGAAAACATTAGAGGTCCAGGGATTTTCAGCTCTACACGAATTGGTGGCATCTTTCGTTAAGGTATGTTTACTTGATTACTTATACAACTGAGTTTGATGGCTTTGATTTGAATAGAGTGTCTGCTAAAATATTGAGGGTTATTCCAACAGAACTCCTTGCCAAAAAACACTATTTGGGGTAGGCCTATTTAAGAAAGGAAACGATTATAGTGTATATTAGTACTCCATTGATAATCGTATTCCATTTTTACTATTTTGAGCTATGTAAGAATCATTGATTACCTTATAAAATTAAGAGATAATTTTATACTTAGTTCATAATTTACCCTTATCATTAATTAAAATCATTTGTCAATTACATTATTTAAAGAAATTGTATTTATTATATTTAAATGATAATATATAAGAATTAACATCTACTTACAATTTCTTAAGAAGTGTGCAAATTCAATAATAGACAAGTATTGTTGAACAGAGAGAGTATATAAAATGGATGATTCTAAAGGATTGTACATATAACTAGGCATACACGTGCAACAATGTGCTGAGAAACTAGTACTACTAAAAGAGTAAACAAAAAAGATGAAAGTTGAAATACCAAAATCATATGTATATATCATCATCATAATAAATTCTCCCTTGAACTCATATCGAACAGTAACTTACACGCTTAAGCTATCATGATGACCTATTACACACCTTTACTATTTAAATTGAATTTAGTATCACCCTGAGATGTAACACCACTCTCACAGGGTGTGGTGTAATACACTCCCCGCCTTATTAGCGCTACGTCAGCGTCATGTCAGAAATTATGATTTTTTATAAACTTTTTTGTTTTGTTTTCTTTATTAATTACTTTTCTTTTGTTAACAATATTTTACACTAATTAATCTCCAATTAATTTATTAAAATTCTCTAATAATTATACCTTCTTCATCACAAAATTTCACCCACTCCATCTCTTATCTCATGAAAAAAAATCACATTCGACTACCTTATTCACTATTTATTCTTTGTACTTCACCACTGCCATATCACCTTCAATTCTTCTTCTTCTTTGTAATCCACCACTAAATATCACAATCACAATTTCTAATATAATTTTTCTTCTTCTTTACCTTCTTCAATTTTCAATTTTTTTTCTCCAAAATCATTACTAGCGCCACCACACTCATAAAGTTGTCATCTTCATCAAATTCAAAAATTGATTAATCCTCTTCACCACTTTCAATTTCCTCTTCTTTTTTTTCACTCATTATCTAAACCACCATACCCATAAAGTTACAATTAGAATCAAATTCTAGAATTGATTAACAACCAAAAGTCAAAAATAAAAAAGATAGAAACAATCAATCAAAATAACATAAACATAACTTAAGGATTTATTTATTTGGGTTTATCCAAAATTCTTTTTAGATTCTTTCTCTAGTAAAAATTATCACAAAATACAATTATTCACGAATTGTCATAAACATATTTGTATTATAGTGAATGTATAATTATGTGGAGTTCTTTTAGGATATGGTTAAGAATCCTACTTGAGGAAAAAGTTAGATTTCCCCTATAAATAAAGGTGTTTTCCTTCATTGTAATGAAGATCCTTGAATCCTGAATATCGAATAAGAAGTCTTTTACTTCTCCCTACTTCTTTCTTCTCATTTATATTATGTCATAACACTTTATCAGCACGAGCCAATGATCGAGCTTTGAGCTTGTCAAGTATAGGCTTTAAGCCATAAACATATAGAGTGTGTAATCATGCAGAAACCTTAAGTAACGGGTTTGGTAAGTATTTGTGAAATTCTTTTGTGTGCGCATAAAAACATACACATGGTGTATGCAATTATTATTTTTCTTCAAATTGCATGTTCTTTAATTCTTTTCTGACTGTTATAAGACTTACTGAAATACTTTTTAAAGATGTGCTAATTTTATTTTTCAACTCAAAGATTGAATTTTATGTATTTTGACTTATTATTTGATAAGTTAAGGGTAAGATGATATATTCATGTCCAATCATCAAAAAAGGATAAGACAATGAGTCATGTCTTATTGCACTAAAAGGGTAAGATATCATGTTTAAGCCTTGTTGTACCGTGATAAAGTAAAGATATTGAGTTCAAGTCTCATGATTTGTGGCTTTAAATCCCTTTATATGGATAAGACGTTCAGATTGAGTCTCGATGCACTATATTGATAATATAATGACGACTAAAGCAAAACAATAAGTTTTTTGATGAATATTAGTCATGAAACCCTATTCAATTGAAACGACTCCATTCCCGAAAGTGAATATGGTAGTCGTGCATATTATGTCTCAAAGAAGACAAGTGATTGGATAATGCACATGAATATGGAATGAGATACTAAAGTTATCATAATTTGATATGCTCACATGTTTGTGTTTAATTCATTAAGAATGAGAACTTTTGATAAATGCTAAAATCTAGATCCATTCTTTAAAGTGAATGCGACGTAAACCACTATGTTAGGCGTGGAAAAGATTGAGACTTTTGATTGTAGATGTGGTATATATCACCAAAAATGTCTCTGGGTAGACACATGTTGAAGAAAAGTTTCATACTTTATTTTTTATTTTTATTTAATAACAATTAGTGTAATTGAGTCACTTTTTATAATAAATAAGAAGTTTACTAATTTCAATACTTCCCTAATTCAACATGTTCTTCTTGGACATCATGGGTCTATAATGATGAGATGAATTATAGAAAATACAATGGACATCCTATTAAGAACCTAAAAAAACTTTTAAATGATAAATTTTCTTGTACTGCTAGTTAGAAAGGCAAGTTAATTGTGAGTCTATTACAAACGGAAGTTGAGATTAAGTCCTTTACGTTCTAGGAACGTATACATGAGGATATTTGTGGACCTATTCACCCATTTAGTGGGTTGTTTAGATTCTTCATGGTCTTAATAGATGATCCTTTTATATGGTCTTATGTGCGACTGTTGTCATCTGGCAACTTGGTGTTTGTAAACGGTATTGGCACAAATAATAGGATTACTACACAAATTTTTCTGATCAATAATCCATTCGCCTTGTAATAATGTTAGAGTTTCTCATCCTAAACATTTAATGATTACTGCCTTATCAAATTGGGGATTGCAACACGCAATACTAAAAGTGAATGTGATAGTGAAAACAATAAAGTTCATTAATACAGATAATGATTTATTTTTATGGGATCACGTTTTCACCTTAAAAAAAGTAGAGAAAATTGAGAAGAAATAATCTGAAAATTAAGTCCTTCGGAGTAGTAAAATGAAATTTTCTCATATAATAGTAAGAAGAAATTTTAACTAAATCACAAAAGGCACATGACCGAGTACTTTGAGTTTACAAAGTCCTATAATATATTTAGTTGACAATGAATAATTTTGGTCATCTCCCAAAGATGTGCATACTAAGTTATTAACATACATTGAAGAACTAGAATATTCTTCAAGAATTATTTTTTATTTCTTGTTTTGGATCAACTAATGCTGAGACTAAATAAATTCTTAAATTCTGAAAAATAAAAAAGGTATATTTGGGCCCGTTCACCTATCATGTGATATGATAACGAGATGCATCTATAATATAATCACATGTTCGTTTATTGTAAACTTGCAGTTTGACATTCACAAAATTGTTTGTGCAAGATAATTAAGTTAAGCGCAAAACTTTCAGAATATGAAATCAAGATAATTCATCTTGATAATTTGATAAAGAACCAAGCTGATGTGACTTTAAATTCCTCAAATAAATAGTCAATCATTGCTTATGAGAATAAAGTTTCACGGTCTGAAATATAATGTCGTTGTATGCATCAGACCAATAAATTATGATCAAATTTTATTTCAATTGATTTATGGTCAGGGACTAGATATTTTTCATCTGATTTTTTTGATTTGTAGTATATAATAAATGAATATGAAATGATGCACACACATAGATTCTCCAAAAGATTGAGATATATGTTAGTTTGTTTAACGTAAGGGGGAGATTAGAAGCAACACAAGATTTGTAAATACTCCTATTAAATGTTCCTTAAGAATGGAGTCTACGAGTTGCATGAAGCATGATAGACTAATCGAATTTGAGTGAAATAATCTTTGAAAAAGGGGGAATATCAAAGAATCAAAATGATCATAATAAGGAGAAAATGTGCTCTTGGAGAACCTACGACATAACACTTTGTGAAAACTCGTGAGAATGGTAGCTACCTAAAAATAATAAAGTGATGAGATCTCAATAAATTATCTCGTATTGTGAATTGACACAAAATGATATATCGTTGACGATATCTTTGATACAATAGCGCGCAATATTATAAAAGATTATGATGATATAAATTCTACGACTATTAAAGCATGTTGGTGTAGAGATAATTATCAAGTGAAAAATGAAATGATGCATCTTGATTAGCGTAAAGCTTATTTGAATTGCAATCTAGGCATTAAAAGATGTCATACATTTAATATTGAATGTTTTCACTTGACAAAATTGATATGAAAATATCTGTTGGTTCAAAATCTAAAGCATATACAAGATTTTGAAAAACTTGTTTATTATCTTCATATGGTAAATAGATTTTAAAATGCATAGAACATATACAAGTATTGTTATGCAAGTTGATGAGTAGAATTGAAAGTGTTGAAGCGTTTCAAAAGGCAATAAATTATTTGCTTAAAGAAGTTAAAGTAAGGAACATGCAAAAATCTTTGATCTTGAAGGGAAGATTCATAAAAGAAGATAGAATGAAGCATATTTCATCAAAGTTTTTCTACACTCGTGAGCTCCCAAAAATGGTGATGTCAACATGCAACAGGTTTGTTCAAGTAATACTATAGTTGATTTATTCATCAAATCACTACCAACTACAACTTTCAAGAAGATGGTGCACAAGCTTGGAAAACAAAGGTTCAAGTCTCTAGATTGATGTTCTCATTAGGGAGAGTTAATACGTGATGTACTTATTTTCCTTCACAAGGTTTTGTCCCATTGACTTTTCCCTGTAAGGTTTTTTAATGAAACATCCATAATGTGTATTATTAGATATGTGTGCTCTTTTTCATTCAATCCCACTAAATTTTATCTAGTAAGATTTTAACAAGGCACATAAGTACCGACATTCAAGGGGGAGTGTTATAAACATATTTGTATTATAGTAAATGTCTAATTATGTGGAGTCCTTTTAGGATATGATTGGTGGAATCCTACTTGGGGACAAGTGAGGTTTTTCCCCTAATAAATAAATGTTTTTTCCTTCATGTAAAGACGATGCATGGAATCATAAGTAATATTTTCAAGAGGATCTAAAGAATCTTTCCTTCTTCTCACTACTTTTTCTTTTCTTCTCATTATCAAAAGAAAAATTTTGGCTTGAGATTGTGATGTATAAGAATTAAGAAGATGAATGTAAAAAAGAAGAATAGGGTGTGAAGAAATGAGTGTGGTGGGTAGGGGTGGGTAGATGAGGTTTTTTGGGGGGGGGGGTTTTAAAATGTTTGATTCTAATTATAATTTTTTATCTTTTGATTCTAACTGACGCGTTTATTTTTTTATTTTTATTTATTTCTTGGCCACATCAATTTAGGAGTAAATAATTTTCACGTTTGACTGTAAGGTGTGTAATTAAAGGAATTTTTCCAAAATCATTATAGTTTAAGCATGTAAGTGACTTTTCAATATAAGTTCAGGATGAAATTTATGTCTTTTCTCATACAAATACTATAAATATTAAAAAAACTAATATATAAGTAATATTTATGAATAAAAATATAAATACTCATAAATTATAACTCTTCTTTTAAATTAAATTTATATTCCATTAAATAATAACCAAATGTATAAATTAATTGATTGAATAATTGAGAAATGAAACTCTCACTATTTTAGAGAAGTTATACAAATTTCATTTATTACTGCACATTTTATGCATCACATGTCAATTGAAATAACATCTCTTAGAAATTATTCTAATAAATGCAAAGTGAGATTATTATTTAATTCCTATACTAAATTAAAATATTATAAATATTTTAATTAACTAAATATTAAATAATAATCATATCTTGTTATATTAAAATACTAAATGTGGAAAAATGATAAGTCAAAAGTTGAAAGAGGAAAATTAGTTAGTTACATTAAAAACTCTTTTGTTATTATTTTCATTTCTCTCCTTTAATATACTAACACAATTTATATATATCAAAATGATGCGACACCTTTTTAAGAGAGTTTTTTTTTTTTTTTTTTTTTTGGAGGGGAGGGTTAAACAATTTTGCCTTTCCCCTTCCCCTTGCTCTGGCGGCTTTTTTGCCCTTTTCCTCCTCCACCTGCCCTCGCCCCTTCTTCTTCCTCCTCAGTTTGAGAAGGCTCACCATAGGGTGCGAGCAAAAATTTGGGGGGGGGGGAAATCAAGGCAACATAGTTGTGATGTCGTCCCAAGATTAACGTATATGTTTGTTTTCTTCTCCTTGTTGCTTATGTTTAATCTTCGTTGCAGAGTGCCACAAGGTTGCAATGAAAAACAAAAAAAAAAGCCAGTTTGACACATATTTTCTCTATTTCATTCATTTATCTTTCTTTTTTATTTGTTTTAACATTCACCTTCGTAACTCCTATTTAATTATCTATTAAATTGCGTGGTTTTTTTTCAATATTCATCCCTTTTCCTGTTTTCATATCATAACCTTCCAAATATTGAATTGTGAAAACTTTTTATTAAATTCTTGTTGGAGTTAATATCTCAAAAAATCACTCAATTTAAGAAATTTATCTAGCAAAGTCATTAAATTTTATTTTGTGTCACTAAAATCAGTCCACTTATGTTTTTGTATCAATAGAATCACTCAACTAAATTTATCATTAATTAAATATATAGAATTACTTTTACCAATTTACATGTAATTAGACCCAAATTTATTCACAACTAGTAAACTTAGCCGCGCTATGCACGGTGTCCTAAAAGTTTTCATTTTTATTTAATTTTTCAATCTAAATAGATCGTTAATAAATTTTATCATTTAAGCTTTCTTTGGTATTTCAAACTCATTCAATGGAATTTAATTTTTAGCAAAACAGGAAATAACCGGAAAAGGACAGGACGGGTCAAAGACCATACTATTTTTTGGTGAAGAGTACCTAGGCCTTTTTATTTTAGTTAATAATATATAATTAAGAATTTATGACTGGCATTATCCATGTGAATGAGTTGTCCAAAATTAAATAGGGGTTAACTTTTGATGTTTTTGTTGAAAAATTTAAGTGAGATTTTTTAGTCTTTTTTTAATTATTTAAAGAAAAATTATCAAAAATTAAATAGTAAATAAATTCAAAAACAGGCTTTAGAATATGAAAAATTATTCGTAATAGATAAGCTATCAGTACTTTGCCAAAGACTTAAAAATCTTGTTCAATATTTTATATTAAAATTAAGTTTCTCTCTATATATTGAATTCTTGGAAGAAATATGTGATACATTATTTTAAGTCGGTACAATATTTTTAGTGATATAAAATTAACATAAATTAAATTATATTATTGTTCAAATTCATACTAAAATAAGTAATAATTGGAACAATTATAATGAAATGATAAAGGTTTTATGTTAAGATTAAAAAAAAAACTTATAATCTACTAAAAAAAAACTTAAATTAAGACTCTTGAATTTTTTCTAATAATTAAAACATAAAAAAATGTTCACAAATAATATGAAGAATTTATAATTACTTAAACGATAATATATTTTCTTATAATTAAAGTGTAGGAGGAAAAGATAAGTCAATTTTTGAATCATTTATAACGGAGAATGACTGGGTAAGTTAATAAGTAGAATGTGAAATGATTATCTGTGTTAATTTTTTTCCTTGAATAAATTCTCTTCTATAATTACTAAGTTTTTTTAAAAATTTAATTTCCACTCTATCTTTTAGTCTCCTCCTTTTTTTTTTCTTTTTTAATTTTTTAGTCCTTTGCTTATTTAATTCCTAATTAAATAATACAAACAACAATTAGCCATCGTAAATTAAGAAAATGAAGTTTGCTCGTCTTTAGTTATTTTTAATAATTTATATATACATTTGTAAAAATAACATTAGCATCGTAATCTTAACATAATTAAGTTAGCTTTTCTTTAGTTTTTATTAATTTAAGCAAAATGTTTAAATGGGGGGGGAATTCTCTTATAATTTTTATTAGATTTTTCATGATTTCTTTTTTACTTAAAATTTAAAATAACTTCATAATAATTTTTTGATTATCTCCCCTGCTAATCTTATCTACAAATACCTTTTAATATTTTCACGAATTGTTTTTGTCTACTTTTAGTAATGATCTTGCTCTTAAATTTCATGCAAAAAAAAACAAATCAATTCTTCTCTTTTATAGATCTTTATTCTGTAGCATTCTTCTTAGAAGAAAATAATTACACAAGCAGTCCTCTTCGATAATTTTTTTTTGCCTTAACAACATTAAAGTAGAGACGATTAAAGAGCTAAACATAATATATTTGGTTAGTAAATATTTTTTTTATTCTTTTAAGATGTCACAAATTTAAACATTAAGTATTTGAGCTTATGAAATGTAAAATTGGAAAGTTAGAGGTATTAACTAATAAGGTCCCTTAATTATTTAAGTTTTTATGAAAGATGAAAGGTTTTGAGTTTATGAAAAATTAAATAAAATAAATCTTATATAAAATAAGAGAAAAAGGTAAAAAAAATGTTACATATTTTTTTTAAATAAACAAAAATATGTTTAAAGTAAAAAATTTCTCCACCATTTTTTATGATTTATTTTATTACTGACTCTTTTCTTTTTCAATCATTTTAGAATTTCAAATTATTAAAAAAGTCCCTTCAAATATGCTTTCTACTACTAAAAATTATTTTTGAGTAATTCCTATTATTTTTGAACAATATCTACTTTTCTCCTTATGTTCATTATAGGAGAGATACATCATTATGAACTCACCCTTCATTCCAACTAACTTTACCCAAAGGGACATAGAATTAAAAGTTAATCAAGAATAGAAATAATTTTTGGCCCTTCTCCACACACCACCCAACCACCTACGCGTCTGCGCTGTTTCCCACATCCCTTTCCCCTCCTTTCCTTTTTTGTTGCTTCACTTCCTCACAAAATTGGTGGAAACATTTGGGGGCCTATCAATAATTTCTATATATACCTCATATAATAAATATTGCAACGTTAACAATTATTATTTTTTAATCATATATCATTGTTTTAATGTGATTGGTGAGATTAACGAACTTACTAAGAGTAATCAATTTATTAACTCTTAGCTATATACTTAATTTGTAATTTAATATTTAGTATTTTATTTACTTTATATTAAGATGTGATATATTATTTTTTTTTTATCAACTTATATTTATTTATATAGTTTATAAGGCATTTTTATAGCTAGTGAGGAGGCAAGATATTGTTTAGAAGAAATTAGAAATAAATATATTGGCATTTTTTTCAATTAAGCTAAGTAATCTGATACGGAAATCACTCAACTCTTTATGGCATCGGAGGTTTTTAACCGGGAACTATTAAACAATCCTTACAATAATACCAATTAACATACATAAAATTATTAACTAAGCAATAAATAATATTTAAAATATTTAGTTATATTGATTTGAAGGGTAAAGAAAAGGTCCCATTCTCAACAAAAAAAAAATTACCACCTTAACAATAATAAACACCAAAAGACATAAAGTATAGTTAATAACTCAAGCAAAAATATTTTACAAATATTTAGTTATATATTATTTGAAGAGAAAATAAGGATTATGATCTCACAACATAACATAATTCCGATTCTTCAAATTTAACAAAGTGAATAAATAAGACAATCGTGGCCTATAGAAACTACAAAAATAAGAAAAAAAAAAATCTCAAAAACACATACAAAGAGAAGCAAAAAAGAAAATCACAAATTAATTTTTTTTTCTATAAAATATCATGATTTGTATCATCAAAAATCCAACCTAATATATCAAATATATATGTAAATTACAAAAGAATAAAGTGGATAATGGATAATTTGACTTTCAAATCATTTTACCTCACAAAATCAAATATGCAAATATTTAACATTTTTCATTATACAATATCCCTCTCCTGCAAAAAATCAGATGCAAGAAGACAAAGAAATTAACAATCAAAGAAACAACAATGAAGAATAAGAAAAATAAAAATAAAAATTACCATCATGCAATGTCTCAAAGTGGGTTTGTATAGGTGTAATATTTAGGAGTTTATATGTTATATTAAATATTTTGAAGGTTATGAATATGAAAGGGTTAGAATTAATATTATTATATCAAGGTTAGGTGTTATACATTTATTAAATTTTAGAAGGTGTAATGCTCATTAAGTACACTTATTAATAGCAATATATCTATACACATAATATTATTGGTAAAAAAAATTTATCTAAAAGTCTATTTTTTTTTTTTAAAAAAATATATATATTTTTCTCATCATTAAGGCATGCCACATAGGCGGATTGAAGATCCTCATTTATATATATATATATATATATATTGATTCTATCATAGACCCAATAAAAAGAACCCAACACTTCTTCGTCTTCATGCGATCTCCTTGTACAATTTGAGTCTAGTTTTAATTATTTCTGAAGAAGTCCCAATTCCAGAATTTTTTGCATAATTAAGCTGGCAATACAGATGAACCATTTCGAAGTGACACATACAATAACGAGAACATGTTGCATAATTTGTTACCAGAACAAATTGACAGTTATCTATACTAATGAATAAGAACCATCAATTTATATTTCAAGATTTTGGATTCTACTACTGAAAAGTTTACAATTTTTCGTAAAATCAGAAGATGAATAAAATATGAATGTGAATTTATTTGTTTCAAAAGAGGGGAAATTTGTGTTGAAGTGAAAAAATTATGGAGTAATCATATGGGAGAGGAAAAATGGGACAAATTCGAATTTGGTTTTAATTATTGCTGAAGAAGTGTGGTGGTTTTTAATTTGGGTTAATGGGTAGAATTATGAATGAATTTGAGTCTAATTGAATGTGGATCAAAAAAAATAATAGTATATATTTATAAATGAACAATAAATTTAGTTGAGTGATTTTATTGATGCCAAAACATAAGTTGAGTGATTTTATTGATATAAAACAAAGTTAAATGACTTTACTAAATAAATTCTCAAAGTTGAATGACATTTTGAGATATTAAGTCATATCTTTTGATATTCCAACATTTTTATTTCTATAGATTCATTTTTTAGTTTCATGAGACCCCAACACAAGGTCATCCTTTTCATTCTATAATCAAAGCAAAGAAGCACTTACATCATTCTTGTAGTACATGATTAATAATTTAGTTTGAATCGATGAAGAAGATTCTTCTATTTAATTAGTTATGAAAGAAATTGTTGACAAGAATTTGAAAAATTATGTATTTTTTTCCTCTATATTGTTATGCTTAAAGTCTTAAAAATAATGTTCATGTTATATTTTTCTTCTTCCATGATTAGTTTATAAGACTACTCTATAAAATCAAATTTAAAAACACTACTCTGTTCAAATTATAAAACTCTTCTGTTCAATATTGAACCCTCTTAAAGCAATGAAACATAGAGAAGTAATTGTTGAATGTTGAGTATGAACTATTGAGGGAAAAAGGTTTTCTCAAGAAAAAAAAAGAGAACAGAAAATAAAAAGGTTCCCCAATAAAATAAAAAATAAAACTTCATTCCATTCTAATTTGTATAGCACCCTGACCACCCGTTTAGCTATGAAAATTGTGAAATTTGTAATAAAAAACAATTTCAAAGTAAAAAGTGGTGTTTGAAAATCGGATAAGTTTGAAATTAGGGAGAAGCAACACTCTTTGTCACTCTAGTTCATTCTTAAAGACAAGTAGAGAAATTGATTTTTTACTTCACTTTTGCTTGTTTTCTCTATTAAATGATTCTCTATGGAGAGAAGTGGACTTGTACTACTTGACTTACATTTTGCCTTAAGAAAATGTCTATTATATCTAGATAATCATATACATAATTTAGTGCATGTACCATCACTTAATTCTATTCTTTCCTATTTTTCTTAGAGATATATTAGACCATACATGTATCCTCAAGCTCCAAGTGACCAACAACAAGGAGATGACATCCTTCCCATTCCGAATTAGCATAATCGATAAAACAGGTTCCAGATGGTTTCCATTCCTCCTTCAAAATGTGACCTACCCAGCCTAGAAGGTCTGAAACCTAAGGTATGACTTCAAAAATGTAAGAGATATTTTGACTTGTATAGAACAATTGAGAATGAAAAATTAGAGGCCAATGCTCTTTACTTGAATGGTTTAGTTGAGACATGGTACCATTCATTAGATTGAGTAGGGGTGTGGTGACTTGGACCGCATTCAAAGAGGAGTTTTAAATTCATCGGAACCTTTAGATGATTAATGGGATGAATTTTAAATGCTCGAACAGAAATTTGTGGATGGTGTTTCCTGTGCAAATTTGAAGATCTTTAGGCCAAATGGTTGGTGGAAATCACCCTCTTGTTAGTCCTCTTTTGTTTCGAGTTTATTGGGGGTTTTAAAACAGAAAATATAGGTTGGTGTAAAAGATTGTTTAGTCCCCATTTTAAAAATTTTCTATTGAGCAAGCTAGAATGCTAGAGAGGGCTATTGAAGCTATCCTCTAGTACCTTCAAATTTGTTGGAAATGCAGTTGTTGTTAAGAGCAATAGTATCGTGACAACTAGGCCTACTACTTACAAGTTGAATCTTGAGATTTATGAATATAGGAAGAACAATCACTTGTTTTTAGATTGACTTGTCCATTAGTGGAAACAATTGAACTGTCGAATAGGTGAACTTGAACCTAATCAGGTAGTAGAAGAGGCTAATGTAGAGGTTGAGGATATCACTTTGTATATAATTATTGAAGGTGATATAGAACAAAGGATACAAGTAGTTGTGTGTCTAAGTGAACCCTTAGGCATCCATATAAGGGTAAACACTATTTTGGTCAAGCAACCGTGAAGAATAGGAACCTGCCAAACTCATAGACTCTGAAAGCACATAAAAATCCATTGATGAGGATAATATTAAGGAGACTGGTCATAAAGTGAGCTATTGTCCTTCGGTAAGAGTGATAGTTGCTGACAAAAAATATGTCATGTGCACTTCACATTGCCAAGAGTTTTGTTGGAAGATAAAGGACAGACCCAGTGAGGAATTGTGAATTATTCCTTTGGGAGGATCTGACGTACTTGGTAATGATTGATTTACCAACTCACAATCGTTAATAAGAAAAGTATAAGTAAATATGGATTGTAAAAAAAATCTTAACTTATTAAACACTCTGGTTAAATATATTGTTAATAACAAATTTGAAATCACACTTTCTTTCGAGACATAATTGAGTTGTATAAATCCACTAGAACGCTTCTATTTTGGTATAAGATAAAGAAAAGAAAATTTTAATGCTTCAATTAATACATCGTAAACACAGAGGCATTCCTGCTGTATCAAGCTCCCAGAAGCCTCGCAAGCTTCCATCTCTCTCTTCTGTCAGGCGAAAAGCAGGAATTCGATGAGAAAATCTGAGATGCTCCGATACACATATTTTCACTACTTTGTCAGCCTCTTCTTCTTCCACTCGAGCCTTGTAGACAGACTTAAAGCCTTTTACCCACTCTAAGAATTTCACATCTACATAATTATCGGAAACATCCACTATTTCAACAATCTCATATTCAAAATATTCTAGAGTATTACCTTTCATCAGCTGAGGACTCCAGTTTTTGTATACTGCCCAAACTTCACCTGTTTTTGGGAAGATCTTGTATAAACCTTTCTTCAAAGGTTCTGCAACTACTACATGTGAAAATTTGTTGGTTACAGTATATTTATTTAGCTTACTGTTTAAAAACTTAAACAATCCACAACCAATTGGCATTGTTTTATCATGCCATTGTATTGTACTTTTAGGGAGCGGACACGCATAAAACCATGCCACATGCAACACAAACTGAGGGAGAGTATCTATCTTTTTTATCAGCCCATAGTACCGGGGCAAGGCATCTTCATCGCTGTATAATGCCCAACATTGACCAATTTGAAAATTCTCTTGTGATCTCTCTACAGCAAATTTGTAAAACTCAGGTTCAAAAACCTGATTAGGTATTGGTGGAACCCAATTTTCAGCAGAATTTACGAAGTCCATGAAATTAGCTATCACACTTTTGTTTATGGATGAAGCAGAAACATCTAACTGGTCAATAGGTATGGAGGTAGGGTCTAGTTCAAAGGATCCTTCAGGAACATCATCCCTCTCCATCCCTGTCATCTTCACAGAAGGAATTCGATGAGAGAATCTAAACATACCCTTTGTTGGAACTAGAAATGGGTCTCCCACCCTATGGAAAAGACAAGTGAAGCCTTTTGTTTTATCCAGGTACGCAACATCTACACCAATAGTTTCATCATAATTAGACAAAACCTCAACAAATTCATAGTTGAGATTTTTACTGCCCCAATCTTTTAGGAGGGCCCAAGTTTCTCCTTTCAATGGAAATATATTTATTAAATCATTGTTGATTCCATTTGTTACACATACTAAATGTGACAACATATGATGATCTTCAATGTGTTCTAAGTTTCCTATTCTGAACCTACCACAAGAAGCTAGAAAGCCCTCGTATAGCCATTTGGTTTCATTCAGCGGCTCTGGCTCTAACCATGTTATGCGCAGCTTGAATTCCGGAGACAAAATCTCCCTAATGACGCCATAAAATCTAGGCATGCCATCCAAGGTATCATAAACAGCCCATACTTGGCCAACCTTAAAGCAGGACTCATCCTTGTCCTTGTCAAAATTACTAAAATCTGGATCTGGATATTCAAGTGATTTTGACTCGGTCACTGTACAAAGCCCTACATCATGAACACTTTCATTTAAAGTTTCAATTTCCATCTCTGTGCTCTGGAAGCTCTCTACATTAGACAAACAATGTTCTATTTTCTTTCTCTCTCCATTAGGAGTTGTTGCACAAGACAAATGTTGCATCTCAGGCTCCTTAGTAGGAGATGGATATCCAAACTCCTTAAATCTCTTAGAAAAATCTTCTTCATCATCATCACTTAGATTATCACGGTAATTGATACGATGTCTACGCCGCATAGATCTAAGCCGATTTTCCTTGTTGAAACACTGGAGATTCTGCCCAGGCAGATGATCAGATACTGCCCAATTTTCACTTGATTTTGTTGATTCCCTCTTTCTATTATTTTCCATCATTTCATCAGCAACGCCTTTAGCCTTGATAGCCTTTTCTTTGTTGCACTCCATCACTAGTCTAGACAATCTCTCAATTAATTTTTGATTTCTTTAGAAAAAAAAGACAGAGAGGATTGGAAGAAAAGGGAGAGTGAATAAATTTTCATATATTGGAAAATTTTCAAGATTATGGTAATAGATTTTCTCGTGATGAGTAGGATCCAGGAGGACACGTAATTTCTCTTAATTTCTTATAACATTTTATTTAATTTAACTTGATGAGTAGGAGTCAGAGGATAAATTCTAAACTTTATTTGGTTTAATTTAATGATAAGGAGTCAAAATGATAAATATCAAATTTTATTTCTTGCGGTATTTTCTTAAGCATTTAATTTGATTAGTAGGAGCTAAGAAAGTAAAATTTATATTTTATTTAATTTACTTTTATGAGTAGGATCAAAGAGAGTCAATTTTGAATTTTAGTTCTTTTTTCCCCTCAAGCATTTAATTTGATGAGAAGGAGTAGGGTTGGTATGTTTGAACATCCTCTCTTTCCACAAAAAAATATGATTTACATGTATGAAATTACTTTCACCACATTGGACTTACCCGAATGATATAGAATGGTTACATCATAGTCCTTCAACAACTCAAGCCATCTATGCTACCTTATGTTCAAATCCCTATGAGTGAAGATGTACTGAAGACTCCGATGATAAATGAAGATCTCCCAATGCACCCCATACAACTAGTGATTGCATAACTTAAGTGTAAAGATCAAGACCACCAACTCTAAATCATGAGTAGGGTAGTTCTTCTCATGTGTCTTCAACTTCCTAGAAGAATAAGCAATCATCTTTCCCTTCTGCATCAATACACCACCCAACCCGAATCCTGAAGCATTAAAGTATATAGTAAATTCACTACATCAAAAAGGATCATTAGCACAATTAATTCATAATTGCCGCTAAATATGTATTTTTAGCGGCAATTTTTCCCCCCCCCCCCCCCAATACTCTTTTTTATATGTCCCTCTACAGCCTTTAGAGACATTGGTTTCTAAGTCACGTAAACTAAAACCGGTAAAATACTTTTAACACTCTTTATTTATGTCAAATATGTTAATTGCCGCTAAAATTATTTTTTGTTTTTATTAATTACACACCTTCCTCTGGTAGAGTCAATATAGGAGCCGAAGTTAACAAAGTCTTGATCTTTTGAAAGATCTCCTTACACTCATCAGACCACTGGAAACCTATACCCTATCGAGTTAATATGGTGAATGAAGGTTTAATAGTACAGAAACTCTGAACAAATCATCGGTATTAACCTGCCAATCCTACAAAACTTTGAATTTATGTTAGAGAAATAGGTCGCGTCCAACCTCTAACTACCTTGATCTTGGATGGATATACTCTAATACCCTTCTTACACACCACGTGTCCCAAGAATTCCTTAGAAATAAGACAAAATACATTTAGAGAACTTGGCGTACTTGTATTCCCTTTTCTGAAGTACAATGCTGAAGTGTAAAACATGGTCCTCCTCAGTCTTGAAGTAAACCAAAATATCATTGATGGAGATGATCAATGTCATCAAAGACGTTTCATCTAATACTGAGCATCGACAATCATTAGTCAGTATATAATCCAAGCAAGGGTTGTGATCAATACCACAAGGAGTGGTTTTGAGAATTAATAGAAAAATAAAATTTTGTTCTAATTAGTAATAACTATAAATATTATCGAAAATAAATATAATAAATCTAAAGGGGTGACGCAAGCGTTAATTATCAATTGGGGTTTTGTAATCAAAATAAATAGCTAAAAAATAATAAAAACAATAAGAGAGACTAATGGGAAATGAGATTCTTGGAATGTGATAGGAATACGAGATAAACTAAACTATTGGGTACATGATTTTGATAGTGAATTTGTTTAATATTTGTGACTAGGCTAGACTATAATGGGGGTAAGCTTTTTCTCGAACAACTCACCCCAAATCAAATGGGTGCCTCTCGGATACCCACTTGCCTTATGAAGAACAACCTCCGCCTTAGTCCACTCACTCTCTTGAGCTGAGTCTGTGGGATAAGGACTAGGGTTCACTCTCTTAAGCTGAACATCATGTCGACCCAATCCCATCGACCATCAATTTAGTAGTCTTAGTTTTACGACCTCTCTCTTCTCTTCTCTCTCCTCGCAAGCGAAAACAACAAATGTGAATTGTATTTGCAACTACATGTCAATTCGTTTCCCAACACAACTACAACAAAATTCATATTTAAATAAACGCTTAAAACTAATCATCAAGCGAGACCCAACAATTAATTTAACCCATATTCATAAAATCAAACCACAAGATTTGGGGTTTTAGCTAGACATAATGAAAAGCAAAAAAATAATACCAAATCGAAAACATCAACTGGGTATGATTTATTTATGCTTCAATCAAGTCTAGAATCATGAATTGCCACCCACGTTACATTTTTCTAATATAGCTCTCAAAACTCACAATTGATCTCATTTCGTAAAATTTATATCAACACTATGACCTCTCGTTCTCTCCCCCAAGAATAAAAAAAAATTTTTTTTTTTACCAAGTAAATTTATATATTTTTCAAAAAGATGAGCTACGAAGGAACACTCCGCACAGTTAGTCGGAATCGCCGATCAACTCAGCGATCCGCCCTTTCGTATCTTCTACGCCTTCTTGTGTTATACTATAACATGTTCGTGTTTTGGATCATTCGGCGAGGTAGTACTGCTTCACAGATTTTTTCATCGACACACAATCTACTCCTTTTCACCGCCGATTTGATCCTTTACTTCGGGGCTCAACTCACTGGAACAAAAGGCGAGGATGGAACCTTTTGGCGACATGATGAATGGGTTCGGCAATCCTCAGGTCTTCACTTCTTCAATTTTTCAGCTGCCTTTGTTCCTTTTAGTTCGATTGTGTCTATGCTTTGTCTCCAAGTGTATATACCTAAATCTCAAGGTACTATATCAGTTTTCGAAATAAAATGTGCATTTGAGAACACTTAAACTATCAAATATAGCCCTAAATGAGTCCAAATCATGGACTCATTAACACCCCCAACTTAAACATTTGCTTGTCCTCAAGAAAAACTCAAGTTCAACAATTCAAAAAGGATGTCTCAAACAATGCTACACAAGAATCGATCATGAATGTACACAACAAGACTCAACTCACTCATGTAAGAATCAAACATGCACTCAAAGACTCAAGCTGTGACATACCATTATAAAATATTTTCAAGCTCACGATAAGTTTCTTCAAATGCAAGTTTAAGCTCAACAAAAGTGACCAAATGCCCTCACATAAAGGATGATTCATATTGGTTTAATTATTTAATGTTTCGGAATCAAATGCAACACTCATTGTCACAAAGAAGAACACTATGCATGCTTTCACCCATATGTTTGCCCATATTTTTCAATCAACATATGTTTCAGCTCACTTGAGATCAAAAAGGTATTTTCAAGGTTTGTAATGGGCTGCGTGCAAAGGTATGTTCATTTAAAGCTTTGGGTGACACTTTAAAATAATCCGTCATGAACTGTGGGGTGCGCATAACACTTCTTTTTGTTCCTTCTCTCAATCATCTTATTACTGGACTGGTTTGGGGGGGGGGGGGAAACCCTAGTTCTTTTGTACTTTATTGCGCAACTTTCTTTTTCATCCTATTCTTCTCTTTTACTCTTTTTTTTTGTATAAAGGGGTTCTATTTTTCTCAACATCATGGGTTAATGGAGACTCTTCCTGCACTTTTTGACTTGCCTTCTCTTTTCTCCACACCCCCAACTTAGGCTTTTGGCCTAAGTCGACTATTCAATCAACCACAAATCAAGAGGATTATGGGTAGAGGATTAAGAGAGGTCAAGAGGATTATCGGCAGAGGGTTAAGAGAGCTCATTTTTTCATCAAGTTTCATCCAAAGAAAGCTAAGGCTTTAGGGGTGTTCAAAAGAGGTCACACACTCACAAGGTAGGCCACAAACAAGGTATATGAAATTAGCTCACACTCTTCTCATTTTGCTAATATCATATCAAGAGATATCTTTACTAAGTCGATCGGACCAATGGGGCAAATTCTAGGTGTTATCATACATGGTTCAAAGTAGGCTCATCACTCAAGGCATCGACACTAAACTCAAAACGACTCCACACTTTTGCAAGTGTGAAATGTTCATTGCAAGAAACTCAATTTGATAATTGGCTAATCACAATGAGATGCATAGAGTTTACATATTGTCTATGCAACTTCATTTGGCCTCCTTGTAGCTGCACATTCATGTTCGTACAATTGAAAGCACTACTGAAGTTATTGGTATTGATCAAAGTGAGACTCAAATTTGCCTAAGAACAACCACATTCAAGTACATGGAAGAGGTGGCGGAAAGATGAAAATATTTTTGACGGGTCCAAAATATTTGCAATTTAAACAAAAGGAGCCACAAGCTCAAACATTCGTAAAAAACAATATAAAACACAATTCAAGATAGAAAAACCCAAATATATACAAAAAAACACAAGTCACAATAACACACAAAAGGTGAGCCTCACTCCACCACAAATAAAAAGACATTTGTCCTCAAATGCAAATGAACAATAGATGCAAATGTTTTGGAAAACCAACCTCGTTTGCCAATTTAAATAAAACTATAATGTAGGTGGCAAAGTCACCCAGCTCCGAGCACAATCAACACTAAGAATATTCTAAGATTGCAAAAATATAGGTACTAACATACAAGTGTCAGTTTGAGAGGAAAAATAAATGAGGAAAGGTTTGAAATCTTTAAACTTGTGACTTTTCAGCAGTTCATTCTTGCCCATTTGACGACATTAGTTATGGTCGCCAATTTATTTGGCGACTCACTGAGTGATATCCCTTCCCAAGTTATACCAAACTCCCAGTTGATTTTGGGATTAAACGATATACAAATCGTGATCGATCGATTCAGTGATTCACCAATAACTTCATATGCTCGGTGAGTTTACAAAATCCAAACTCAAATTGGGTTGAGCTAAACGACAAAATAAGTTTAGTCGCGGATCGGTTTGGATTATCGCCAACCAAACTCTTCTTTCATGAAACTTTCCACTTTGTAGTCAAACCTTAGACGGTGAGGTCTTAGGACAATCACTAACTATTTCGGTGATATGCCGAATGAGTGAGCTCTGGGTCTAAAGTTCCAGCGATGGCCTCTCAACAAAGAGTTAATATGCGACGTAGTTTGACGACACACCGATGAGCTATGGAACACCGCCTAATATTTCAGAACTACGTCTTAATTTTTCTTTCAATTCTAACGACGAACTAGGTCAAGATCGCCAAAAAGCTTCAACGATAAGCCAAAAGTTCTTTCTCATATTTTTCAACACTTGCAACATTAATACACTGATTATTGAAAATACTACCACTTGGGTTGCCTTCCAAGTAACACCTTTTTTAACGTCGCGACACTATGTGGAGATTGCCCTTGTCACGACCCAAAAATAGACATGGTGACACTCGTCCTATCTTACCAAAACAAGTCAGCCTAAAACGCGACCATTACAGTAAAATATGGAACTTATTATAATATACTAAAAAATACCCCCAAAATCTGGTTGTCATGTGTACAATCCTTTAAAGTATTACAACTAAATCAAAAGAAAATACAAGTCTCATATGACATTGTTTCTAGAGTAGAACAAGATCATAAACAGGAGTAAGAAGGTATTCTTAGATGACAAACAGTTACCTCACAAATCCCCAAGAAGCCTCGGAAAAGAAAAGAATATATCACAAAGTCTAGTAACCTACAAAAAATTGTAGAAGCAAAGGTTTAGTACCAAACTATACGGTACTCAGCAACTAAACGTCTAAACACGAGTTAAAAAGATAGAATAAGGGTACTCCTTACACCCCAATAGAACTTCCACAATTACAACCTATATAAAATAAGCCCAACCTTATATTTCACAATTTACAGACACATAATTCAACAACAATTTTTTTACAATCATATATTCTTAACCACACTGCCTAAAAATTCACAATTACCACTCTCACAACTTATAACTTGTATAGAACAGTTTGTGGACGGGCGGAGAGGGACAACAGGCGACAAGGGCCTACTCGCCACGCGGCGAGGCGAGCGAGAGGTGCTTGCCTTTTTGATAAGGCGCCAATTCATACCAAAAATTTTAAAAATATTTAATTGCATATTTTCTATCCAAAATCTTAATGGGGAGGAAATGAGGGAGAATGTTACAAATAACACATTTAGCAATATTCATTCAAAAACCAATAGTCAGATATACTAAAGTCACAACTTTAGTAAGACCAAATCCTCCAATGTCCCTTCATTTGCTAGCAGCCGCCATTGGTGGGATAAATTCCAATTAATTCACTGTTTAGGATATTGGAATAAATAATTAAAAAAAAAAAAAAAAAAAAGGGAAAATGGAAAGATTTTTTTTTTAATTGACTGCCTATAATTTTAAAAAAAAATCACACAAAGCAGTAAGCACTGCTTACACAAAAAAAAACAGAACTGAAAAAAAACTGAAGAAGAAGAAGAGAGAAAACGACATACCTGGAGAACAGAGAGTCGCGAGGGAACAGAATCGTGAGGCGGCGGCCGGCGAGGGAGAACAAAATCCGACAGCGAGGGAGAACTGGAGAAGAGACGCGAGGGAGAAGACGAGAAGAGAGTCAATCGAGAGAGAGAGAGAGAGTCGCGATGGAGAAAACAGAAATTCAAAAGTATAAAAAAAAAACCCCTATTTTGACTAATATTGCTAAATCAAATATTTTTAATTAAAAAGGCGGCGCCTTTTCTGTCGCCATTGTATCGCCACACCTCGCCATTTTGATATCGCCTCGCCTCGGTAGAGAATGGCGAGGACCCATTGCCTCACCTCGCCTCTCTCAAAGGCGAGGAGGCCTCGCCTTTTGTAACACTGGTATAAAATAAGCCCAACCAAACAGTTCACAATTTACAAAGCATATAGCTCAACAACCACACTCTAACAATTTCATATAATCATCAACAACACTCTAACAGTTTCATATCCTCAACAACAACACTCTAACAATTGCATATCTTCAACAACTTGCTCAATATTCCTCAGTCACAAGTGCCATAAAAAGACACTCACAAAATCAACAACACACAAGATCAAAGTTCACCAATAATAATGAATTGCAATGCAATGTCAAATATGGTGATGCATGTCTGACCTAATCATTCACACCTGCTGTCTCTCAGTCCAGGACCCATGGGGGACATATCTGTTCATACATCAATCGCGGCGTTCGATACGACCCTCGATAATAGTAACCATCTCGGCGCATGATACATCCCTCAAAATATAGTATCCATCATGATTCTCGATACGTCCCTTGAAATATAATATCCATTACGGTGCACGATACGTCCCTCGAAATGGTACATCCTCTTTTCAAATAACACTTATCACAACCATGTGTCAGAACCACTGCAAATGACATGTTCATACAAATAGTGAGGAGATGACCATTTTAATATCGATGCACAATTCATAGCAATACAATTATGATACAACATCTACAATTAAACATAAGTCATTCAAATCATTCTCAAACATCACACACCAACAATTAATCAAATCACCTTTTTATTACCCTTTTCCATAATTAGAATTATATAACATGGACAAGTTAACCCATCACCAATTCTCATTACTCCCAAACATATACCACAAGGAAATACACGAATTCCATACGCTTAACAAGGGTTTAAAAACCCACTTGCCTCAATCAATCAAGAATTCACTCTGAAACTTGAACCTTCCCCTTTTGATGAACTTCCAACTCAAAGCAATCTATTCAAATGAATGAACACAATAAGATTTCAAGACTAGCAAAACCCATATTACTATGTGTTTAGCTTTACCCCAAAAATTCTTTCAAATTTATAGTCAAGTTCTTAAGCTCGATATCAATTAACACATGTCAACTCTCATATTTCTCAAATTCAAGTCTAGGGTTAAGTCATAATTTCTCCAAACACTACAACCTTAATAACTTTAATATAATATAATACGCCAAATATTTAATTAAATATTTCAATATATCAAACTTGGTCTATAATGTGGTACACTAAAAAAATTAAAAAGGATTCGTCGACCAGTAAGCAAAATTCCAAATTACAATGTATTATCTGTTCCGATACACTGTTAATGGTAATTAACGGAGGCCCACCAACATTCTATTAACATTCATTACCAAGAAATGATTACCCTACCAAATTGTTCCTATCAATTCGCAAAACAACACATTGCAACGATAAAAAAGATAAATCCAATTCCCTCCATACCACCATATAATAATAGTTTTAAAAGGATAAAGGCATAACAACTTTCTATTACCTGAATGTAGATTTTCCAACTTCTATGTCGACCGCCACAAGGAGCTTTCTTTTATATTTTTTTTTGGAATTAAATATATATTAAAAGTGAAAATCTTACTAACATATTTCAATGTATATATGGTCAAGATAATAGACTTAGCCCATTATCCACAAATTAAAATTAACTATTTAAAATCAACCATCAACTAAACCATCATAATTAACAAATTGCTCAAAAAATATAATTTTTCGGGTCATTACATTATCAACCACTAAAAATCATGTTCGTCCTTGAACATAAGAAGAAAATGGAAGAATAGGCGACGTTACCAAAAGTCTATGTTATGGTCTACCAGTTGTTGTTTATCTTTCTAAGTGATCTCATATTTAATACCATTGCATTAAGAACAACTACTACAAAGTGAAGTTCCGAATCAAAACTTGATAGATCTACAAATCAAGAGTTGGTTATCAAGCCATAGAATTATCCATGATCTCAATCTAGATAGAAGCTCATTATACTTAACACAATCATCATGGAGAATCTTTTCTCATTGACAAAGACAACATTCTAAATCAATACCCACTACAACCAGAAGTGAACCTGAACCAATCACCACGTACTCATAATGCACAAACCATCATATATCTTATCAAGATTTCCTTGTCAAAACATAAATTTTTCATGAGCTTAGAGTATTGAAATCTGATCTTTAGATGTAAGTACTAATCTAAGGGAGAATCAAACTTATCTATCCTAAAGAAGAATAAGACCAGGTACACACCCAACAAACGATATACTTCAAAATATAAAAAACCTCTAAGAACACTCTTAGACAATTGTAACTTTTCATAGAAGCCCCTATATAAGTTCTCACAAACAAGGTTATGCGTGTAGAACTATTGGTATACTTAAACCATCCCAAACAATACCAAACTGAAATGACAAACTTTGTCCAAGGATGACACCCTATGAGAAGGACAATCACAGGATCAGTACACATGATCCACCACTAGGAAGTATCCCATAACTGCTGAAATGAACATAACATAAGTAATGAATCATACTCCAAATATTATGTGGTACGAAGAAGGTGGTTACATAAAAATATACTTAAGAAAGGTTATATAACACAAGATACTCCTTCCATAGTGCTGATATAAATAAAATTCCAATTGTATGACTCCATCTCTCGATTTTTAGCCACCCATAATCAACCAATCTGATCCTTTTTACAATATTACAACTACTCAATTTATCAAACCTCACATATTTCTCACAATACTCCATTTAAGACAACACTCTTAATACCAACATGCATCATAACCAGACCGTCCATTTACCTTACTCTCAAACTGCCACTAGTATCAAAGTCTTTTCAGCAAACACATCGTCGCCTCCAAAAATTCCGAACTATGGCTCCCTCTCTTTCCATTTAAGAATCTCACAATATTGGTTCCATCCAAGGGCATATATCAGTAATTTAAAATCTAAAATTACTTTCCTATTAATATAAAGTTATCGAATCACGTACAATGTCAAATCCATGTAATCTTTTAGATACCAAATTTCAACTAATATTAAAAACCATCATATACCTCATTCCAACACTTAAGAAATATTCTTGGCCACTTCATTGATTCAGTATTCTATAACCTCATAGCATCTACTCACCATCAAATAATTATGTAATACATTCTAATAGTCTATATCGTCCCACGACAAAGTAGTTTCAATTCCCTCAAATCCTCATTAATTAGGTAAAATTGTAGGTCCACACCGTTGAATATCACTAAGTTACCTATCATAATTTGAACAATCTAACTCTACATAACCACCTAGAATCTTCCACACATAGTTTCTTGTCACCCAGCAAAACGTAATCTTTAGAATAGTCGATGATAACTTCCTAGTAAGTCTGCACCGAACTAGTTCAAATCCACAGTCATATATAAACTCATAAGAAAATATCAATAAATCCTTTAACTACCAACCAAGGGTTTATACAAGAGGTCTTATTCCTTCGCTTTTCTTAATTCTTCCCATGACACAAAATTCTAAATATCTTAAACTCTACAATACACCAGATTCTTGTTCCTTATGTTGACTCGCTCACCAATCTTATCCTTTGGTTAAAAACCCATGATATTTTTACCTTATCCTCTAAATCAAAACATTATATGAAACTAATCCTTAGGTCCTTTGATAATTAAAATAACAAAGTTTATGACTCAAACTATGTACAAGTCTTTCCAAGTTCCAAATGCTCAATATTTAATGTGATCAATCACTTTCTACATTACCAATTCATACCTTGACAAAACATACTAGCACGAACATAATTCACCATGAAGAACTTAAATTTTGAGTCCAATCGTGTAACACAATTCCATTATCTATCAATATTAGCCCATACATTAAAGATCTTTATGAATTCAAGTATCTTATCCTATAAGTAATTGCTTCCCCATCGATCTTATCATATTCTTCGTTAAAAATCTATTGTACCAGTTATCAAACTCAAAATTATAAAAGAACTTATCACCACACTTGAATCAAACATGTGTAGAATTAATTCTCAAATCTTATTAAACAACTTTTAATGTCGTGTAACACTATTACAATAATCTAGGCAAAACAAGTTGAACCACATGTTTTTGAATCAAAATAATCTACTCTTTTGAAGGCATATCTTTGTCCCACTAATCCTTTTAATTTATGACTCTAATTCGTTTCAGTTCTATTCGAGTAGTGTCTCAACACCTCCTATAACTTTCCATGCAGACAAGTTACTCATCAAATAGTAGAAAACCATAACATTAGATACTCACAAGTCGTCATTACCATGAAAAATCCGTTTAACAGACAATCTTTATCAATAATTGCATTCTAATCACAATCCATCACGAACTCTTATTACTATCATGCTCAGTTAGGTCTAGTCATCACCACGAAGTCAACCTTTTTATTAGTATGACACCTTCAATGCAGTTATACGAACCAAAATTAAAGGACTAACCTACTTTTATATGCACATTTTACTAAAAGTTTCAATTACCTTCACACAATTATACTCTTTGGGACTTCTTCACCCATAATCTTGTCATTCTGGTATCTATCCATTCCTTTGGACCTTAAGATTAAATCACCAGTCTTCATTTAGAACTTATGGGATACACTTCTCAACTTTACTTTCGCAGATCACGTCAATAGTATGAGTAACACACTCCATAAGTCTAATTAAGTAAGCATATGTATCGTTATAGTAGTTGTATCATGATCCTATTGATAGACACTTAATCTATAAAAGATTTTAACGTCAATTGGTGCAACATCATTCTCATAAATTTGCTAAGCAATCCATATATGTTATAACAACTATACCAACTGTATTTTTCAAGTTACATTGTTCATTATCTATCCAACCCTTTAATTATTTCACTTCCAACTGGCAAATCACTCTATATATCGTATATACGACAAAAGTATTGATCCCACTACTAGATGACTAGCCTAAAAAAATATAATACGCCCATGAATTCCCTTAACCACTGTTCAACCTAATCATTTATTTATCCTTTAAAGTGCATCATTAAACCATAATCTCACACAATTTCTTCGAATTACTGAACATTCTAAATCTGGTCACACATCATCTACATAAATATATCACTTCAACCTTGATACCATATCTAATATCCAATCCATACACAATATACCAACTATTCACATAAAGAACTACACACAAGTCATCACTATATGTAAGAGAAATAGGATGAAGCGATAAGAATCAGAACAAACAATTGATGCCTGTTAGAGATTCAAGAAGTGAAGATTTTTTCTGAAAGTCACTATAGCATCTCGAAGATAAGTACAAACGTTTCTGTACTGATTTTCAAAACTCTACTAAGACTCGGCTTGTATAAACATGAGACCTATGAAACTAGGGCTCGATACCATTTTGTCACGACCCAAAAATACACATGATGACACTCGTCTTATTCCACCAAGAAAAGTCAATCTAAAACTCAACCATTACGATAAAAATGGAAATTTTTAGAATAAACTCAAAAATAGCTATAAATCTGGTTGTCATGTGTCCAAGCCTCTAAAGTATTACAATTAAATCAAAGAAAATACAAGTCTAATATGACATTGTTTCTAGAGTAGAACAATACCATAAACAAGAGTAAGAAGGTCTGCTGAGATGAAAAACAACTACATCATAAATCTCCAAGAATTTTTGGAAAAGAAGAGAATATATCACAAATTTGTGGGCTAGTAACCTACAAAAAGTTGTAGAAGCGGGGTGAGTACCAAAGCACACGGTACTCATCAAGTAAACCACTAAACACGAGTTAAAAGGATAGAATACGGATACTCCTTACACACCAAACAAACCTCCATAACTACAACCTGTATAAAATGATCCCAACCTAACAATTCACAATTTACAAACACATTACTCAACAACAACTTTTAACAATCATATATTCTTAACAACAAGATCAATATTCATCAATTTACCCATCATAAACTAGTACCTTGTATAAATAGCCCAATCTAACAGTCACCAGTGTACAAGCACTATCCTAACAACCGCATTCTAAAAATTTCATATAGTGAACAACAACACTCTAATAGTTTCATATCCTCAAAAACAACAATCTAACAATTGCATATCTTCAACAATAGGCTCAATATTCTTCAGTCACAAGTTCCACAAAAAGGCACTCACAAAATAAACAACACACAAGATCAAATTCACCAATAATAAAGAACTACAATGCAATGTCAAGTATAGTGATGCATGTCTCATCTAATGATATACACCCGTTGTCTCTTTGTATGCGACCCATGGGGAACATATATGTCTACTCATCTATCGCAGTGTGTGATACGATCGAGACTAGTAACCATCGCGATGCGTGATACATACCTCAAAATATAGCATTTATTGTGACACACGATACTTCCCTTGAAATATAGTATCCATCGCGGCGCGCGATACGTCCCTCAAAATGGTACATCTTGTTATCACATAACACTTTTTTTTCTCAGAACTATGTGTCACAACCAATTCAAATGACATGTTCATACAAATAATGAGGAGATGACCATTTTAATATTAATGCACAATTCACAACAATACAACTGTGATACAACATCTACTATTAAATAATAAGTTTTTCAAATCATTCTAAAATTTCACACACCAACAATTAATCACATAACCTTTTTATTACCCTTTTTCCATAATTAGAATCATTCAACATGGACAAGTCAACCCATCACCAAATCTCATTACTCCCAAACATATACCACAAGGAAATACCAAATTTTTTACGCTTAACAAGAGTTTAGAAATTCACTTGCCTCAATCAATAAAGAATTCACTCTGAAACTTAAGTCTTCCCCTTTCGTTTGACTTCCAACTCAAAGCAATCTATATAACTAAATGACCACAATAATATTTCAAGACTAACAAATACCATATTACTATGTGTTTAGCTTTGACCCAAAAATTCATCCAGGTTTATAGTCAAGTTCTTAAACTCGATGTTGTTTAACATGCCAGCTCTCATATTTCTCGAGTTCAAGTCTAGGCTTAAGTCATAATTTCGCCAAGCGCTACAACCCTAATAACTTTCATATAATATAATACACCCAATATTTAGTTACATATTTTCATATATCAAACTTGGTTAATAATGCGGTACCCTAAAAAAATTAAAAACATCAATACTAAAAAGGAGCCGTCCACCAGTAAGCAAAATTGAAAACTACAATGTATTATCTACTCCGATATACTGTTAATGGTAATTAATGGTGGCCCACTAACATTCTGTTAACATTTATTATCAAGCAATAATTACTATCTACCAAATTGTGCACATTAATTCACAGAACAACACATTGCAACGATCAATAAGATAAATCCAATTCACTTCATACAACCATATAATAATAATTTTAAAAAAGAAAAAGGCATAACAACTTTCTATTATATGAATGTAGATTTTCCAACTTCTACGTCGACCGCCACATGCAATTTTCTGTTCTCTTCTTTTATCTTTTTTTTTTGAATTAGATTTATATTAAAAGTGAAAATTTTACTAACATATTTCAATGTATATATGGGCTAGATTATAGACTTATCCCATTAGCCATCATTTAAAATAACACGTCAACTAAACAATTGTAATTAACAAATAATTAAAAATTTTACGAATATGATTTTTCGGGATCATTACAACCCACAAGCCTCCTCCAAGTACACCACCTGAATCAGGGATATTCTCGGGTCACCAGGTGTTTTGTGTTCCAAAGATTACCCATTCACTTAAAAGCAAGGCTCTTCAGGGCACTTCCATTGCGATGGCCCCCATTAGTGGACCACCGCATCATTAAATGCGTATTAACATTTGACTTAGTGTTAAGGAAAAAGTCAAAATTAGAGCTATGTAATAGCACCTAATCTCCTACTTTAAATTCTTTCTTGAGTATTTTAGAATCATTCATCTTTTCATCTTTTGCTTGTAAAACATTGAATTTTTGTAAGCGTTAAATTTGAATTCATCCAACTCGTTCAGTTGATCCACTCTATCTTTTGAGTTCTTCACCCAATCCACGTTCAATACTTTTAATGCCCACATGATTTGTATTCCAATTTGACTGGTAGATGACAAGAATTTCCAAAGACTAATTGATATGGAGACATACTTGTTGGAATGTGTGCATCCACTACTAGTCAATGGACCAGGTCCCTTGACACAGCAAAAACAGTTCAAAAGATTAAACAATATGAAGAACACAACAACAAGCGTTTACGTGGAAAACCTCCTGCTCAAGGGAGTAAAACCAACAACCTTGTTTGCAAGGGATTTACAAACCGTCTTCACTAATCTTCTCCAGCAAAAAGTGAACTCCGGTACAATCAATGTGAAGGGAAAGAAAAAAGTTATAATCTCCGAATCAAGTAATCTACCTATACTTGAAGAGCCTAAGCGGATACCACACCGCCCACTAAACCCACCTCCTAATCTAGAAATGCTTAGAATTTGATAAGCACAAAACAATGTTTGCCCACTTACTAAAATCAGTTAACCCTAACTGATTTAGACTTTTACAAACCCCAAAAACAAATATCTGGAATGCCTTTATAGCTTAGGAAAACAGATTACAATGTAAGTACATAGACACAAAGATCAAATACAACAAAGATTCTTCTTAGTCTATTCAGGTCCTTCTGTTGAGTTGAGCAATGTTTCTTCCTTGAAGATGGCCTTCTGTGTCAAAAAAAAAAAAAGCTTGTTTTTTTTTTTTTCTTTTTTTTTTAATTTTCAGAGAAATCCAATTTAAGTTGCCAAGTCTACAATTGTGTTTTGTGGAAAGAGATAAATAAATTCCCAACAAATTGTGAAGTCACCCATGGGCTGAAGGCCTGACTGTTGGAAAAAGTGTGCCCCTCCGCATCAGAGATGGAAAGCTTTCTGACAGCTGTTTCGTCCTTTTCATGTCACAGTCTTGCGGGTACAGGCGCCCTTGCATGGAAACCAGGTCCCTTGAAAACTCATATGAGTCTTGAAAGACTTGGGGGCTGACTTCCTTCTTGGATGAATGAATATAAATATGTGCTTGTCATGCTTTAAAAGATCAAACATAAAGAGTTATGATCCGTTGGACAAAACACCCTCCTCCATTCTGTTGGTGTATTACACTGACGCATTACCAACCTCTGACAGACGCTTTACAGCTGTAAACCAAGTAATGTACTGATGAGGGAAACTCTGCTGTACCATGGTCCCTGCCATTAGTGAGATACTGAAAGCCTACACATTGTCCCTCTTTTATTGATGTAGGAGACTGAACTTTTCACCTACCCACCTGACCATGACAACTTTTATGACGTACCCCATTTGTTCTGGACGAGGGCCACGCTGCCAGGACCGGGTCCATGCAGTTCGTGGAGGATCATCAAAACACCTAGATAGAAACATTTTCCCCCTTATTGTGATAGCACACAAATAAACCTCACACTGAGTTTATACTTCATCTTTTGTCAGCAGTTCAATAACAAGGATTGGAGTTCCTTGTTAGATCGCGAATAAGTTGGTTAAATCATCAAAACTTCATATCAGTTCGAGCTATCATCTTAACTCAGCTTTGAACTAACATTTTCCCCTTTGTTGATTAACAACTATTCACCAGTCCCCCATCAAAAAGATTCTTAGGGTAACTGAGTTCACCATCCAAAGTTTGTCAACTCCCCCCCCCCCCCCCATCAAATATCAATAGAGCATTTTCCTCCTTTTTGCTGATGAATACTATTAATCAGTTCCCCGGTATCAAAAAGAATTCTGTTTTTTCTTTTTAGGGTAACTGGAGTTTAATCATCTCTAAAGTTTGTCAAATCATAAAACATTCACATATCATCTTTCCCCCTTTTTGTGATTGACAAACATCTTCTTCCTTATCGACAGGACCAGGTCCTCGTCAGGGTAGCAAGCATTTATTCCCCCTATAGCAGACCATATCTCTTCAACGTAGCTACATTGTTCCTCCTTCGATGTGGACCTGTTTCTTCAAGCAGTTATAACCACTATTGATTATACCTACCTTAACCAACTTCCCCCTTTGACATCGTAAAAAAGGGTTAAAAGTGTAAACCAAGTGGAGTTGACGGAAATATAGTTCTTGCAAATTCTATGGCCACTTGGGCAAACACAGAGCATGAGCAAAAAGGCATAAAGAAGTAAGAGACAATAAGTAGAAACAAGACATTTAACATCCATAAAAAAAAGATCAGTCATCAAAGCATTGATTTATGATACAGATGAAAACCAAACAATGCCCAAGAGATAAATGAGACGTGACATAGAAGAGGTAGGAGGAAGGATGATTTAGAGGCAGGGATTGAAAGAATAGAATTAGTAGAGTATATCCCTTCTTAGCATGAGATTTCAGAATCTTCTCTTAACGTTCAGCATTTTGTTCAGCCCAACCGGTATGTTTAATCACACCTGTCAGGGTGTTGCCAAATTTTTATTCTTTTTTTTAATTTTAATTTTTTTTTGGTTGCACCTGGTCCTCTGATAGTATTGTTAGAAGCTAAACTTAGAAAAACCATTTCAGTATTCAGTTAACACGAAGCAATGTTCATAGCTTTCCAACCACCAGCCTGAGTTTCTCAGAAAAGACAAAGATTGGTAACACAAAACAAACTCAAGGCCTCCGAGATGAATGGATCACAATTGAGGAACCAAGAAGATATTTTTTATTTTAGGTTTTTTACACCTTCTCTTCAAAAAACTTGTATTTCTAAAATATTCAAAACTTCCCCCTTTTGAGCATTATCTTTCATTTTTCCTTTTTCATTTTTCATGGAGGACCAGATCCTCTTCAGATTGAACATTTACCACCTTCATCTTCAAAAAAACTTGATTTCTTAGAATATCAACTTCCCCCTTTTTGACATTATCTTTTTCACTTTTCATTTTCATGGAGGACCAGATCCCTCTTCATAGTGAAACATTTTCATCAGAGAATCTCTACCAAGAATTAACGGGGTTAACAATTGAAAGTGTGTTGAAAAGAAGAGAAAAGAAAATTTTGAAGCCACCTTGATATTTGGAAGGCAACGCAATTTTTTCTGGGGGAATTAGAAAGTAGAAAGAAATATGGAATATATAAAAGGAAAAGAGAAATAAAGGGTATCATTTTGGCACTCAAAAGCTTGAGACAACAGTCAAATTCTGGCAAGGACAGAACATGTGCAATTTCAATGATTCTCATGCATAATTCAAAAGCAATGTTAAGATTGCTAACTTCAGAAAGAACCAGGTCCCTCTCTGTAGTTTGAATGTATTGCTAGTCTATCTCACTACTTTTTCTTCACCCCTTCCATGTGGTGTATACCTTAAAAGGTATGAAAGAATTTGCTATAAAACATACTAACCGAAAAAGCAAGGAACATGCTCCCTTTTTCATAGTCATTTAAGAGTTGATTGCTTCAGGGAGGTCCATTCAAGAAGGTTTTAGCATTTCATCACATCTTGATAATTCAGCCGAGATTTTAGAGCTTCAAGATGTTCCTGATCCACAGAGTTGAACCCATCAAGTGCACTAGCTACATTATTGCCTCAGTGATGAAAGAGCAATGAATTTCCTTTTAACAAAGCTTCTCTTACACAAACACCTCAAGATTGCCTCAACGATGACATAATATATGTACTGAATGATCAGCAGTTCCTTGCCATATTGATATCAAAGGAAGAGTTTTGACATTTTTTTTAACTCTCTTGATACCATTGTTGAGGAGCAATTGGACAACCGATCAGTTGTTGGGGAACCTACTATCAAGGGTTTGCTTCTTTCAACTGAGCTTGATTAGCGTCTTCATTCTCACCTTCAAAGTTCATTAGCAGTTTGAACTTCATCATCTTTGTTCAGAACTGCTAGAGAACCAGTCCTCATCAGGTTCATTCATGCATCATCTTCTGAGATTGTTGGATTCTGAAGGGATGTTCTTCAGCAAAAACTCACTATTTAAACCATCTCTCTGATTTTTGAAGGCAACTCTTCTATATCAACAACTTTCTTTCTTGCAACTTCTAAATACTTCTAGACTAATCAATAAACACATGACCTGTTTAGTATACCCCTGATAAGCCTTGCCTGGAGGAAGAGGACCACAGTTATTCTTTCTCAATATTGAGATCACTTCTCAATATATCATTTTGTTCGACACAACATGTAGTATTACCAATTCAGTCGAAAGTCTTGGAAGATTAAAAGTATGCATGTTCACCTGAAAGAATAGGTCTGATCTGCTTCTTTCTTAACATCAGTCAACCGTTGTCTCGGCAAAATCCTTTCATGATACTGGAGCACATTCCCCGATGAAAAAGGTTTGTGAAGCAAGCCAACACCACACATGAGAAACGTCTATCTGTCATACCTCAACTTCTACTTTTCTTCCCATCACCAAATACACCAGCTTCCACCTTGAGTGCTTGAGAGAGAGGAAGTACAGTGCTTTTAGCATCCACCATTCATGATCGACACTGGTTGTTGCGACTTCTCTTCACAAGAATGTCATATCAGGTTGCCTTGGAACCCACTTTAGTTGAGGTCCCAGTAAAGAGTTAAAAGAGTGTAAGAGAATTATTTGTCCAGTGGGGCAAATTGATCTTTTTCAACTTAGGAACGAAGCCGACCAGGTCCTTTGCTGCAAGCTCCTTCTGTTTACCAGGTCCATTATTCTGCAAGTTCTTGTGTGACCAGGGTTCTTGTTCTGCTTGGCTTTGTTTGGACCAGGGTCGCTCCTTTTCTTGTTCCTCTTCAGAAGATTTTGCGATGGTTGGTTATTGATTCCTTTTACAAGGTGGACAATCCTTCTTCAAGGACCCCACGACCCAACAATGATAAGCACAAAAAATTGTCATGACAGAACATTTTGTTTTGGAGATTGTAACAAGGACCTTTTGCTTGAATTTCCGTAACACCTTTCCTATACATTTTTGACCTGATTGGGATGATGGCAAGACAGTTTTGAAGATGTGGACCATTGAGAGATTTGTTAATTCTTCTTTGACGCGGACCAGGTCCCTCTCCAAGGCCATAGCAAGTTTTGGTTCAAGCAGTGTTAAGACTAGCTCTAGCTCCATTTCTACTATTCCTCTCTTTTCCGTGCCAAGATGTCCCTCAACATTTCAATCTCTCTTAAGTTCTTAGATTTTTAGCTTCCAGAACTATCACATTTTCGTTCAAAACAGACATTTGGTCAACAAAGCTATCTATTCTTCATGAAGATATCAGGATATTGTTCATTCATTTCTGTTTTCAGTTGTTGACTCAATGATTAGAGTCAATCAAACAGAGCTAGAATTCTCAAATTCTTAACACAGTAACATGCAAGTTTTGTTTAAGATCGAAAGGGTACCTCTTCTTTCATACTTCTAATGCATCAGATTTTGCCATCCAAAGCAAAGGTGTCATCAAACACATCTTTATCACCTGTGACTGCAAGCAAACCTGGGTACATCTACATGAATTCTAATTATCCTGACTCAATTGAGGAGTCTCACCATACATCAAAAGGCTTTTTCATGATGTAGCCAGCACCAACTTTTCTTACTTTCTGGCAGGGATCGTTCCCTTCTGAAAAAACACCCTTTTTCTCTCCTACCAGGTTCTTGGTAAGTTTTGAACTCAACCTTATGAATTAGGGCCAATCTCTGAGGAAATGCCCTGTATTTCAGCACTTGTGGCCACAGGTGTGGTTTGCATTTACAACTCTGTTTGAGTTTTTATGCCTTTGTAAGCATCTTGTTTCGTTTCCCATTTTGATCCCTTATCGTTGATGGCGTCATTCCTATTTCTTACAAAATTTCACCAAATATCATCTTGAGAGCTAGAGACTTCTATTTCTTCAAACGCCTTCTTTGAGTGGTTCTTGATTTCGTTGAGTGGAGCAACCTCTTCCACAGGAATCTCTCTTGGTGTTAACCATTTAGAGAGCACCCGCTGGATATGTTGGAATGGGGGCATTCCACTACTAGTAAGGACCAGGTCCCTTGACACAGCAAAAACAGTTCCAAAAGATTTAAACAATAGAAGAACACAACGCAAGCAGTTACGTGAAAACCTCCTTGCTCAAGGGAAGTAAAACCACGACTGTTGCAGAAAGGATTACAACCGTCTTCACTAATCTCTCAGCAAAAGTGGAAACCGGTTACAGCATGTGAGGACAAGTAATTAATCTCACGATCAAGTAATCTACTATTACTTGAAAGAGCCCTAGCGGATACCACACCCGCCCACTAACCACCGAACTCAGATATGACTTAGAATTTGACCTAAGCAACAAAACAATGTGGCCCACTAAATCAGTTAACTTAATGATTTTAGACTTACAAACCAAAACAAATATTGAATACTTTATAGATTAGGAACGAGGTACAATGTAAGTAACATAGGACACAAGCTCTAAAAGACAAACAAGATTCTTTCTTACTCTATCAGGTCCTTGGTTGGTGAGCAAGTTCTTCCTGAGATGGCCCTTCTGTTCAAAGCTTGTGAATTTTCAGAGGAAAATCCAAATGTATTTGCCAAGAGTCTCAAATTGTGTTGTTGGAAAGAGATAATTATAAATTCCACAAATTCGTTGAATCAATGCCCATTGGCTGAAGGGCCTGCCCTTTGGAAAAGCTGTTCACCTACCGCATCAGAGATGGGGGGGGGGGGACAGCTTTGCTGGAAGCTGTCTTTTCGTCCTTTTCACGTCACAGTTCTTGCGGGGGGGGGGTACCAGGTCCTTGCAAACTTCTATATTGAGTTCTTGAAAAGATTGAAAAAGATTGGGGGCTGACTTTCCTCTATGGATGAATGAATATATATGGTGTTATGTCATGCTAAAAGTATCAAACATAAAGAGTTATATCCGTTGGGACAACACACACTCCTCCATTATGAGTGGTTGTAGTACAATGACGCCTTACCAAACCTCTGGACGGACAGCTTACGTTGTACCAATTATGTATCTGATGAGGAACTTCGTGGTACCAGGGTCCTGATTAGTGAGATACTGAAAACTACAATCTCGTCCACTTCTTATTATTGATGTGGATACTGCACTTTTCACCTGACCACCTTGACATGAAGCTTTTATAACTGTACCCATTTGTATCTGGACGAGAGCACTCTTCCAGGAACCGGGTCCTTGCATTTGTGAGGATCATCAAAACACCTAGAATATAACAATACTGATGAGAGTCTTGTATGTAGTATGATCTGCCTAGAGGGCATCGTCAAGATTTCTAGACCAATCATTTCTCTTGGCGTTCATTGTCTTGGATAAGATGCTCTTAATTTCCCGGTTGGACACTTTAACCTAACCACTTGTTTGTGGGTGATATGGAGTTGCCACCTTGTGTTTTACCCCATATTTTCTCAATGCAACGAATAACCATCTGTTACAAAAATAGGATCTACCATCGCTAATGATTGCTCGAGGTGTACTAAATCTAGCAAAAATGTAGTATTTCAGGAACTGGACTACACTTTTGCCTTCATTATTAGGCAAAACAACAATTACCACTTGCTCAACAAATCCTACAACTGCTCCTTAGACTCTTTCAACTATATTATAGTCATACATAACGAGTAATAGAAATGGGTTTAGTACCGACTCCAAATCAATAGTAAAATCAATATCTCTACCGGGAGGAAAACTTAGAAGATAAGAAGGGAATATGTCGAGAAACTCCCAAACCACTGGAACAATATCCATGGCGGTGGTTCTATACTAATGTCTCGAATGATGTCTAAATAAGAAAAAAAACCCTGCTCCACCAATTTCAGAGCACATATGAAGGAAACAACCTTGTTAGTATAAGAACCACTAAACCATTCTACTTAAACCTCAGAACCATTCATCGCTAAAGACACATTCTTAGCATTAAAATCATGAATAACGTGATTGGGAAAAAGTAATTCATACCCAAGATAACATAAAAGTATATCATCCCCAAAAGTATTTAAGTCTACCCAAGTTTCACACCTTACATAAGAAACAAGACAAGACCGATGATCGATCCACCACTAATGTATCACCCACAGGTGTAGAAACATGAATAAGTACATGCCTCCACCTTAGCTCATGCACTCTCTCGAGCTGAGTGTGTGGGAGAAAGAATAGGGTTCACTCTCTTGAGCTGAATCTCATTTCGACTCAATCCCATTGCAATCAATTTAGTAGTTTTAGTTTTACGACTTCTCTCTCGAGCAAGCTGAAAACATAAAGGTGAAATCGTATTCACAACTATAATTTCATTAAGTTCCAACACAACTACTAAAAGAGATCACATTTAAAAAATGATTAAACTATCAACAAGCAAGACCCAACAACTAATTTAATTGATATTCGTAAAATCACACATCAAGAATTGTTGTTTTAACTAGACATAAAGAAAAACGAAAAAATGACACCAAATCAAAGTAACATCAAATGGATATGATTTATCAATCAAATGTAGGATTAACCAACGCGCACTTTGAATTTCTCCAAGATGAGAATCTTCAAATCTCTATGGTTAAAGAGCACAGTTTCCCAAAAGCTCTTAAAAATTAAAAATAGAAGCTAAGTCTAAAATTTACTGTTCAATACTATGAAAATCTCTCCCAAATCTAGAAACATTAACAAGTATTTTTAGTTTTCAAAAAGTTATGTTATGAAGGACCACTCAGCGCAGTTAGTCGGATCACCGATCAACTCGGCGATCCTTCCTTTGGTAAGTTCTACGCCTTCTTGCATTAGCCCACATCTTTGTGTTTTGGACCATTCGGTGACGTAGTACTGCTTCACAGAACTTCTCGGTGACACGCTAACTGCTCCCTTCTCACTGCCAATTTGATCCTTGCTTTCAGGGCTCAACTCACTAGAACAAAAGGCGAGGATACGATTTTTTGGTGACACGCCAAATGGGTTCGGCAATCTTCAAGTCTTCTCTTCTTTAACATTTCAGCTGCCTTTGTTCCTTTTATCTTGTTTGTGTCTATGCTTTGTCTCCAAGTGTATATACCTGAAACTCAAGGTATTTTATCAGCTTTCAAGACAAAATATGCATTTGAAGACACTAAAACTATCAAAATATGGCCCCTAATGAGTCCAAATGGTGGACTCATCAAAATATAATAAAAAAAGATTCAAGGTATGGTCGAAACACGTATTCATTAACTCCATGAATGTTGTAGCGGTGTTACTCAACCCCATGGACATCACTACGAACTCATAATGACCATATCGGTTCCGAACAACATTCTTAGGGATATATGATGCCTTAATCTTCAACTTATGATACCTGGACCTCATATCAATCTTAGAGAAAAACAATGTTCCTTGTAGCTGATCAAGTAACCCATGAATACACGAAAGAAGGTACTTTTTTTTTACTGTTACCTTGTTCAAATATCTATAATCAATACACATCCTCATAGTCCAGCTAGGGTGAATAAACCCCTTACTTAAAAAATCCTTTAATTGGTCCTTCGACTCTTTCAACTCTGTTGGAGTCATAAGGCAAAAATTAATAGAAATGGGTTTAGTACCTGACTACAAATCAATAGTAAAATCAATATCTCTACCAGGAGGAAAACCTAGAAGATATAAGAAGGGAATACATCGAGAAACTCCTAAACCACGGGAACAGTATCCATAAATGGTGGTTCTATACTAGTGCCCCGAATGAAGTCCAAGTAAGAAAAATAACCTCTTTCCAACAATTTTTGAGCACGTATGAAGGAAGATGGCCTTTCTAGTATAAGAACTACTAGAACCATTCTATTCAAAGCTCGGACACCAGTCATCGCTAAGGACACAATCTTAGAATTAAAATCATGAATAACGTGATTAGTGGAAATTATTTCATACTTAAGGTAACATAAAAGTCTACCATCTGCAAAATGATTAAGTCTACCCAGTTCCATACCTTGCCAAGAAACAAGACAAGATCAATAATATTGATACACCAATAAGTTATCACACACAGGTGTAGAAACATCAATTGGTAATTGCCTCCGCCTTAGCTCACTCCCTCTCTCGAGATGAGTGTGTGGGAGAATAACTAGGGTTTACTTTCTCGACGATCCAATTCCACTGGCCATCAATTTAGTAGTCTTAGTTTTACGACGTCTCACTTGAGCAAGCCGAAAACACAAAGGTGAAATCGTATTTGCAACTACAGTTTTATTAAGTTCCAACACAACTACTAAACAAGATCACATTTAAACAACGATTAAATTATCAACAAGTATGACCCAACAACTAATTTAAATCATATTCATAAAATCACACCTCAAGAATTAGGGTTTTAAGTAGACATGAAGAAAAGCAAGAAAATGATACCAAATCGAAGTAACATCAACTGGTATGATTTACCTTTGCTTCAATCATGTTATCACAGTTTCTCAAAGGCTCTTAAAAACTAAAAATAGAAGCTAAGTCTAAAATTTTGTTGTTCAATACTATGAAAATGTCTACCCAAGCAAGAAACATTGATAAGTATTTATAGTTTTCAAATAGTTATGCTTTGAAGTACCATTCGGCGCAGCTAGTCGTGATCACTGATCCGCCCTTTGGTATGTTCGACGCCTTCTTGCGTTTAGCCTATAACATCTTTGTGTTTTGGATTATTGGGCAACTTAGTACTACTTCACGAAACCACTCGGTGACATGTCGACTGCTCCTTTTCACTGTTGGTTTGATCATTTCTTTCAAGGCTCAGCTCATCGGAACAAAAGGCGAGGATAGGGCCTTTCGGCGACACGTTAAATGGGTTCAGCAATCGTTAGGTCTTCACTTCTTCAATCTTTTCGCTACCTATGTTCCTTTTAGATCGATTGTGTCTATACTTTGTCTCCAAGTGTATATACCTAAAACTCAAGGTATTGTATTAGTTTTTGAGACAAAATATGCATTTGAGAACACTTAAACTATCAAAATATATTCCTAAATGACTCTAAATTGTGGACTAATCATAACACAATCACAAAAAGAATCAAGGTATGGTCGAAACACCACGTTCATCAACTCCATGAATGTTGTAGTGGCATTAGTCAACCCGTAGGACATCAGTAGGAATTCATAATGACCATACCGAGTTCAAAAAACTATCATAGGAATTTATTATTCCCTAATCTTTAGTTGTTGATACCTGAACCTCAAATCAATCTTAGAGAACAATGATGCTCCTTGTAGCCGATCAAATAAGTCATCAAATACGAAAGAGGATTCTTCTTTTTTACTGTTACCTTGTTCAAATATCTTAAATCAATACATATCCTCATAATACTGTCCTTCTTCTTTAAAAACAATACTGGTACCTCAAAGGGATACACTAGAGTGAATAAACCCTTTACTCAACAAATCCTACAACTAGTCATTTGACTATTTCAACTTTGTTGGAGTGATAAGGTAAAAAGTAATAGAATATGTTTAGTACCTAACTTCAAATAAATAGAAAAATCAATATCCTTACAAGGATGAAAACCTAGATGATAAGAAGTGAATACATCGAGAAACTTCCAGACCACGGAACGAAATCCAGGCTAGTGGTTCTATACTAGTGTTCCCAATAAAGTCTAAGCAAGACAAAGAGCCTCTCTCCACTAATTCCTGAGCACATATGAAGGAGACGAACTTTCTAGTATAAGAACCACTAGAACCATTCTACTTAAACCTCGGAACACAAGACATCGCTAAGGACACATTCTTAAAATTACAATCATGAATAGTGTGATTAGGGGAAAGTAATTCATACCCAAGATAACATCAAAGTCTACCATCCCAGAATTATGGCTGTACAAACAAAACCATAAAGTCAAACCAAATCAATGAACCAAGTAAAACTGAGAAAAAAATGACTTATGGTTTGGTTTGATTGGTTTGGCGTTGAAAAAGAAAAATCGACCATTCTTGATTTGGTTTGGTACTAATAAAAAAAAATTCAAACCGAATCTAAACCAAACCGACATAATACATATATAATTTTAACTTTTTATACATAAAAAAATTTATATAATCTATTTTATAAATTATTTAAAATAGTTTAATCATTTTCAATAGGTATAAAATAGATAAAAAAACACTCACACACATTTAAGAGTGTTAAAATCAAGTTATGAAAACAAACTCAATTAAAAACTACTTATAGCATATTATTTCAAGTGATGAGCTATTAAGAAAAGAATATATATATGATATTTAATTTTTTAAATATAATTAATTATTTTAATAATTCAATACCATATTTAAACCAATGAAGTTAATTACACTTATTATTTTAAGTTACCTTTTAAAACAAAACTCTAATTGAAGTTATTGAAAAGTAAATATTATTTAGTTACATTTTTAAGATAACTACAAAATATTGGGTTTTTTTACAAAATTTAAAAATTAAGTTTTAAAACTGGAAACACAATCTAAAAAAAAAAATTATATTACCCAAAATTTTTGTTTTCCCCATTTATTTTCAAAATCATACATCGCATTGCCACTTCTCAAAACCTTTCAACCATTGTTCACACGCTTCACCATCTTAGCACGCCCTAATTCCTATCTTAAAATTCCATCTCTCTTAAACACTATTCTTCAAGAATTCTCTTATGTTCCATTCAAATCTTAATTGCTTAGCACTCAAATACTGTGAAAGCTTGCAATAAACAAACCGCTACAAATGTCTAAAAGAAGCAACGAAACCCCAAAGAAAAAGTAGAAGATGAATGAAGAGAACCAAGTCAGAAGATTTTTCATGCTCCATCTTTCAAAATTTTATCACAAACAAAAATCCGAAGGAAATGAGAGAAGAGAAAAGGGAAAAAGAAACAAGAAGAAAAATAAGAAGATGAATCCGAGAAACGGACTCAAACCTAAAGGAAAGAGGAAAGAAAAGAAAGGAACAAGAAATCAAGGACAATCAACTGAGTCTGAATCTATTTTCTTTAGGGCGAAGAGTTGTAAATTCAAAATCCAAAAACCAAGAGCAGAAGAGAAGAAACTGATATAAACCCAAAAAAAAAAGTTCAACGGTTAGTAAAAGTAATTTTTAAATATTTTTTATATTCAGTTTTTTTTTCTTTATTGGCCTATAAAAAGTTAAAATTACAATTTGTGTGTAAATAAATAATTGAATAATTGTTTATGATTCCATATATGAAATTTCTGTTTAAATAACTATTTTTTTTATGTATGATCACCGTATGATGTGTATGATAAATGTATAAATTGTGTATGATTCACTATCTGAATTTTGTATGATTACTATTGCTTCACGGATGATTCACTATATATATAACAGGTGGAGAATTTGGTTTTATCAAGTTTGGTACTGTTTTCATATATTTATATATTTTTTCATTATATTAGGAATAAGGGAAAATTATATAGGTTAATTTTTATGATAATTGTTATGAATGGGTTATGATTCACTAGTGTATGATTTTGTATGTTTCACTGTATGAATTTTGTATGATTCACTTATATATAAAATGTGTATTAAATTGGGTATGATTAATGTTGAATTTTGATATGATTCACTGATGAATTTGTGTGTGATTCACTGTATGTTCCAATGTATATATAAAATGTGTATGAATTTTTTTTTTTGCAAGTTTTGGGACTGTTAATAGTAATTATTCATAATTAGTTATACGTTATATTTTGATTATGTTTTGTATACTATGGTTATATGAATAGTTTGTATTACATGTGTTATGAATATGTGTATGATTAATGTATTTAATTTTTACAGTTTTTAGGAGAAGACGACACAAAACAGATCATCGTCTTCATGTATTAACATGAAATGGGTTTGCGTTTTATTGACCTTTTTTAGGTCAAGATAAGTTTCAACAATTCATAGATGAAAACACCTTTTGGATTTTTTATATTTGCCCATCACATTAAAATCAATGTCAATTGTTGAGGCACTTTTATAATGGGGAATGAAAATGTAGGGATGACATGTTTGTCATTAAAGTAAAATGGTAAGGAATTTACAGGAACAGTTGCTAGCAAGAAGGGTGGACCGCGACTCATGAAAGAACCAGTGTATGGACACCACAATATCCATCCAAAATTCCGTATAGGAAAGTGAAATCTTCATGGCACATAGTAGATTAAGTTATTTTTGAAAGACTTTTTTTAACTTATGAACAATTATGTATTTTCCCAGTTTTTTTTATTATGAATACTTTGATGGTTTTATATAAATTTTACTGATTATTACTAAATGTGTCTCACTTATATTAATTATATTGCGGTGGTAGATACTGTATGAAAATGTATGAACTATAATTATACAATTATACATTATAAATGTTTGTATCACCACTTACAACATTATACGATTATGAATGTCATATTAAAATTGATATATTAGTACATAGTATGAATTATATTGCTGGTATGAAGCGTATGCAAAAAATGTAGAATTATACATACAATTATAAATTAATTATATTATTCATACAGCTAAATAATACAATTTGTTCTGTTTTTATTTTAAATTTGACTACTGCATGGTTGATTTTATAAATTATATGTTATTAATAAATGTGTCTCACTTAACTATATGAAACGGTATGAATCATGTATGAAAATTATAATGAATATGAATGTCTATTAAAATTTGATAGAAGTACCATAGAATATTATGAAAAATATATGGAATTTATAACCAATTAATAAAATATATTTTTCAAATACAAACACAACCAAATGGATGTACATTATGTATGAATTGTATGAAAAATGTAATGAATACTGTATGACATTTGTATGAAATTAATATGATCAATATAAAAAAAAATTTTATAACAATGTAAGCCTCAATACACAGATTTACACATACGACATCATGTTTTGTACAGAAATTTGAACAAGTCTTTTTCCTATTGTGTCCAAACCTGATGGCATACCTACTGAATGTGCTTTTGTCTTCTTAATTTCACATCTGCGAATACCTTCCACCCGTTCAAGTTTGGGTCTTTCCTGCTGCTTTTTTTTGGACAATGGCGGACAATTTAGGATCGAAATATAAAGTGGTATATCCCATGTTACTCTCGCACGGGTAGGGGCTCGACAGGAATGGCCATAGCATTCTTTGAAATTCTTGCGGCTATAAAAGCTCAGAACAGAAAATATGCTTTCATGTAACTTCCTGCTACCGGAGAGGAGAACAGCATGCATGACCACATGGTTATTCTAATGTTGAAATCTTCCGCAACTACACATAATAAAATGAAAAATTTATTCATAAACAATTAACAAAGATTTCATACACAATTGAGATACAAGTAACTGTTTAGACACCAATGCAACAATAATACAAAAAAATAATACATAAGGGCATGACACCAATGGAGACGCAAGGAAGAACTAGGGAGACCACGGGGAAGGGACGAAACAAGGATTACAGGATTTTATTACACACTTAAGACACCCAGTGTGAGACAAATAATACACAATCAGATCAATGTTTACCACACATTTTACAGTTTGTACAAAAAATACACACTTTATACATATTTTAATACCAATTACCACACTATTTATACACTATTTAATTTAAACACATTAATACATGTTAATACAATTTAATACACAAATGACACAGATTTATATACAAGACACTTGTATATACAATAACCAAAAATTTAAATCAATATAAAATTTAAAAAAAAACAATTTTTCATACATACTTGCATAATAAAACAACTAACTAACTACATTCAATCTAAAATAAATTTCAAGTCATTTATTTACAATTTAATATAAAAAATAATATAAAGTTAATCAATTTCATACCAATTGATTTTGTATATATTGTTCATACTTTTATAATATACATTAAAAATAAAAATGATACAGGGTTAATATAAAAATTTCAGAAATGTTCTAAGGGTTCTCAAAAACAAAAAATTTGCTAAATTATCAAGAAAATTTTAAAATTAAAATTAACAGTAGTAATCACATTACCACCACTCTTCGTTTTAATTTACACAGAAAATAAGTTAACACAAATTTTTATTAGATAGAAACACTGAATAATGTTGTAAAAATAAAAAATATCCATTTTAACAATGCAATATAACACAGGAAAAAAAAAACGACCAACATTAACTAAAATATTAAAAAAACTAACTGTATGAAATCCATGGCCACAGGTTTAATTAAAATTGACACAAATTTCTCCATCAAATCAAATCTTAAACTGTTTCAAACCTTCATTTTGATGTTTCTATTGAATTACAGTCAAATTTCGGAAAAAAAAATTTAAAACAACGTTTATGGAAAGAAAGATAACAGACAGAATAGAATTTTAGATGAAAAATAAAAAAAAATTCCCATAAAAACGGATTTCGCCTAATTAAGGTTCAATCTTAATTAATATATTTAAATTCCCCTTAAAAAAGTGCCAAATGTGGTTTATCAGTTTAAAACAGTAACTACTTAACTGGTAGTTATCCAATGTTTTATTACTAATTTTTACATTTTTTTTCTTTCTGGATTTAACTGAATAAATATTTAATATATTTTAATTTAAAGAAATGCTATAAGTTGATATATATAGTTATTGAATGAAAATCCAAATCTTGTGCCATAACTTGATAATATGCCTCTAATATGCTATATACCTAATTACACATAAATAGATATATGATATATATATATATATATTCCCCAAGATATGGGCTATATAAAACTTGTAAGTTATGATAAAATAATGTCAGCAGTGATGAATGATCCAAGCCCAATATAAACTAAGTTAAAACCCTAGACTAGTCATAGTCTCACTTTTCCACTTTCCACTTTCCACTTTCCAATCTTTGGACTTTCCAGAAAACAACTCAATCTTGCTATTCTATTCTTCTTAGTCAATAGATTCATCTATTTGGTGATAATTATGTATGTTTTCCTTTTTGCTTTTCTTGCAAATGTAAATTTATAAATGAAAATCATCACTTACAAGTTACAATGGTTGTTGCTACCACAAATCTTAATTTTTTGTGTTTCAATTTCTTAGATGAAGACTACGACTGGAACTGATGTTGAAATGATTATCGACATTCCTCCAGTTGTGTCAATACCTCAAAAGAAAGGTAAAAACACTCTTCATTTCTAAACTCATAAAAAGCAAAAAAGAACACACCAATATATTCCAATCCTACAAATGGTAATACAGGGAGAGAAAAGTCACAAATTTGGGATCACTTTGCTAAATTTATTGCTAAATGAGGTAAACAAAGAGCAAAAAATTTAACTATTATATAAAATAGTTTGCTGCTGAGACAAAAAATGGAACTTCTGTATTGTGGTCACAATTAAATGACAAATGTGTCAAATATCTTTTAAATTTGTTGATAGAAGGCAAACAACCTTGAAATTTGTACAAATCAAAGTAAGGGGACAATAAAATGGAACAAGTTCTATATAAAAAGTTGTGTACAATGTGGAGGATATCAGGAGGGCCATTGCCGAATTTGAACAACCATTTAGAGTTGTTGAAGGAGAAGGTTTTAAAAAATTGATGGCCAAAAGCTTTGCCTGATTTTGAATTACCTTCACGAGTTCTTTGAAGATCTATCGAGAAGAGAAAGATAAGCTTAAAAAACTTGTCAAGAATCAACTTATATGTGTTACAAGTGATACATGGACATCACTTCAAAATTTGACTTATATGGTCGTGACTGCTCATTGGATTGATGATGAATGGAACTTACAAAAAAAGATTCTTAATTTTTTTCAACTCCAGATCACAAGGGTAAGACTATAGTTAAAGGTATTGAAGCATGTTTGTCGGATTGGAAAATTGAGAACTTATTTATATTGACACTGGATAATGCATCTGCCAATGATGGTGCCATTAAGCATTTTGAAGGCACGTATTGATGATTGGAAAGGGGTCATATTGAGAAACGAGTTTTTACATATTGGATGTATGGTCATATTTGAATATAATTGTAAAAGAAAGATTAGATGAACAAATCGAGCCAATTTCTCACATAAGGAATGCAGTGAAATATGTCAAGTCTTATGCTTCTAGATTTGCCTCTTTCAAGTCATATGTTGATAAGACTAAGCTAGACACTCATGGTATCTTAAGTCTTGATGTTGAAACTAGGTGGAATTCTACATATACGAGTTAAAAATTGTTGTAAATTTGAAAAGGGCTTTTGCAAGAATGTACGTTGATGATCATAATTATTGAAAGTATTGTCTTCAAAGACAATTGAAAGGACATCATACTACACATGATTGGAATATTGTGAAGGTTTTATAAAGTTCCTCAAAATCTTCTATCATTCTACTTTAAAATTTCTAGGGAACTTATATGTTACTTGTAATCTATTCTTCCATGAATTTCTTAGAGTTTTTTGAAGTTCTATACTGAAGTAATCTTATAGTGAAGATCTGATTTTGATTGATATGGCTAGAAGGATGAAGCTAAAGTTTGATAAATATTGGGAGAATATTGAGAAACCTGAAAATTTGAATATGTTGTTTTGTTTATTGCTATTGAGTTGGATCCTAGGTATATGATGCGATATGTCAATATTGTTCTTGGCAAAGCATAGGGATCCTTACTGGGAAAATTAAAGTCAGATATGTGGAAGGTGTCTTGAAACATTTGTATAATCACTATAATCATTCTTCAACTGGAAATTTTACAGATAACATTGGAGGTGAGACTAACATGATGGGTGTAGTTGATGATATATTGCATTCTGAATGGGACAAACATTTAGAAGATGAGGAAAATGTTGAAAAAAATATCTGAGCTTGATCAATATTTGATGGATAATGTAGAGAACCCAAACGATTTTAATATCTTGACTTGGTGGAAAGCTTCATCGAATCGATATCCAACTATTCTATTCAAAAAATGTGCAGGGAGGTTCTTTCATTTCCCGATCCATGTTGCATATGAAAAACCTTCAGTACCAGGTGGGTCATTCTTGATTCATACGGAGTTCGTTATCACCAAAGACAGTAGAAGAAACTCTTATTTGCAATCAACAATGGATACGATCACTTCTAAAGAGTATGGCGTGATTAGGTTCAAGATTATTTGGAGGGGAGTTCAAAAAAATTTTTTTGAAGAAAAGTTGAAAAAGGTTAAAATTGTAATAATTAAGTCTAATTCTTTTTGGCTATTTAATTTGGACTACTTTGCAAAATTTATGCTAGGTTCTATATAACAAAGTTGAGTGGAGGTGACAGTGATCAATGTCTCATTACTCATTATGTCTAAGAATTTTTCCTTTCAGAATTATACAGGTGACCTTTTGGAGTATCGATAGTAATGAGTAGCTTTTTGCACAATTCTTTTGATATATAGGTATTTCCTTTTCCTTTATTGAGATAGCGTTTTACAGTTCTAGTTAGTGGTTCTTGTCCTGATAATTTCTTTTTTTTCAAAATGTATGTCTAGGTGACCTTTTGAGTATATAATAGTTTGGATGAAGAAAATATGCAGCTACATCTTCGTGGTTGAAGAATGAAGATTATTGGAGTCACTTTGTAGTTCTTTTGTTGGGTTTTTAAGAGGATATTTTACTAACATAATGTGAAGTATTATTTTTTTAATTTTCAATGTTAAATAAACTTATTTTTTATAAAGTATTTGCTCCTGCTGATCATGTGAGGATCTTGATAATCAAAACTTGTTGAAATAAGATTGAAATGAAATGGTTATTGAGCAATTGTCAGTATATTGGGTTATTGAGAAATTGTCATGTGGTGTTTCTCTTCATATCTTCTTCTATCTCGATGTGTTGTATGTTATAAAATCCTCATTATGTGGTCGTTTGCTTTGGTTTCCTGTTGGGTTTATGATGTCTATGTATGATGGGTATTGTTTCTTAATCGTTCTTAGTTGTTTCCTTGAGTTGGCATAATAACGAGTTAGAAACTTTGAAGATTCATGGTCTGTTGGCATTTTGTAGTTTTGCAGTCGTTCTTGCTGTTCTTAGTCGTTTCCTTAGTTCTTAGTCGTTTTCTTAATCATTATTGCTTTGTTTCTCCCTTTCCCGGATCTGCTGCTTGATTTTTGTGATACAGTCTAGTCGAAGCTTGTGGCTTTGCAGCTGGTGTTGGTATTTCTTTGGCTACTCTTTTGAGTTCTTTTTGTTGTTCCCCTTCTTGAATCGTCTACCTGATATTTGTTGAGTTGTGCTATTTCATTGCAAACCCAGGAGAATTCAGTGTGAATTTTAAAGTCTGATACTGTTTAATTTTTTTTAAGTTGTCATTTTAGGTTAGACTTCCAAGATCAACTTATATATCTAAGCATTTATAGTGTATCCACATTCTTATTCCAATAGTTTTGTTTTATCCATATCTCGAATATCTTTGTGGTCTTATGGCCTAATATGGTTTCCTTTAATCAAGTTTTGCCTTCTAAAATACTTACAATTACCAATCAAGTTGGTCTGAATCTGGAAAGTTTCTTGTATTACTATTCAAGTCGTTGATATTGAAGTTTGATCTTTGAGATTATTTGAACTGGGACATTTTTTTACAGAATGTTAATTCGCTATAATTTTTCATGTATTACTAAATGTTCAACAAGACTTAATTTAGTCTCCTTATGTTGATTCCCTGTAATTTTTTATGATTTAACTAGTGCATCAATTAGATGAAGCTGTATGCTAACTTGAATGTTGTTGAAGTGATTTCTTTATGATCTCACTGGGCTATGCATTATAAGGACTAAGTAGGTACCAGATCAAAAATTTGTATGCTAACTTGAATTTTCTAGATAATTTTGACATTGGTGTGCTATAAAAGTCTGGTAGTTTAGAACGAAACTGATCAAACTGCTTCTGCCTAAAAATTATCTACACACAACGCTTGACAAAACGAAAGAGTGAGACAACAAATTATCTGCAATATAGAAATATTGGCTTCTATTATTGTAAAACTTAAGCACTCTTTAGAAAACCGATAAAACTAAAAGAACCGAAACCGAATAAAACCAAAACCAAAAAAACCGATTTATATTGGTTTATAAACTTAATAAACCGATATAATTGGTTTGACTTTTTTTTGTTGATAAAAATCAAACCAACCCGACATATGTACACCCCTACCCAAAATGATTAAGTCTACCTAAGTGTCATACATTGCCAAAGAAATAAGACAAGATCAATACAATCAATCCACCACTAAGGTATCACCCATGGATGTAGAAATATGAATAGTTACATGCATGATATCACACATCATATCAAACTCAGCAGAAAAATAGGTTGTCACATAAGAGAATTTAAATGTCGGATCTAATAATACAAACCAAATCGATGGTATACTGAGATGATACCTATAATATAATAACATCAGAAGTCTTTGCCTTGGGTGTCCCTAGTTAAGCAAATAATGTCCCCTTATGCCACCTCTAGCCTGGGTGGTACATCTACCCCCACTTTACTGAGCCGCAGTACTACTACCATAATCTCTACACCTCTACCTAATTGAAATCTCTATGTGGTACCACTGGTCTAGTCTGAAATAAAGAAGTAGGTTAGAGTCCTTCACGCCTCCTTAGAAATGTACACTGTCACATTACATCTTACTCCGGAACTGCTGTGCAGATCCTGAAGACCCACTATACTTGCGTCGCCTAGTAGATCACTACTTTAAACTGTATATTCCTTGGCCAGCGTTACAAGAATATTGAGGTATCTAACCACCGTTGAATGTCAGCATGCATTCAAGAATGGATCCCCGAAGCTGAAAGGAATCACTGCATCTGTGTGATTCCCTTACTCAAGACGAGGCACCATGAAACTAAACTAATGTATGTGCCTTCTTAAGGACCCCAAACTCATCTACCTCCATAAATTCTCCCTCTTTGTCACCATTCCAATGGACTGGAAGGAAGCCCCCTCTCGATATGCCCTAAACACAGTTGATCTGATAGAGAAAGTTATCCCCTCACAAATCTACGGATCCTCTCGATCTTTTCTGGAATAATGGCTAAAGCATACCTTGACAACTAGCAAAACTTGGGCCTCATATTCTATAATGGATAGGTTATTCTGTCTCGGATTCTCAAACCTAAGACTTTCCTCTCTCATTGTCCATGGGATGAAGGGGTCATGAAAGGCACTATAAATTATCTCCATGTCAGTGGAGGAGATCCAATTGTCAAAGACCCTGAATGATCTCTCAACCATTCTCTCGTTGGCCCACGAAGTTGAAGGGTAACATACTGAAGCCCATGTGACTTAGATAACCCAACCAAATCTAGAAACTCTCAACATATAGTCATAAACTCATTAGCATACTCCATATTTCCATCCCAAAATTGAGGTAGGTCTACCATTCAAAATTTCTTATACCAGTGGTTCTCATGCTCTGTAAGAAGAACTGACGATGCAACTTGACCCCTAACTGCTGGTGCAAGATCATTCCTAACCATGGGATCCACTGATGGCTGCCTCAGTGGGTCCTGAATAACTAGGGCTTCTTGTTGCTTTTGGGTCTGAGTCCCCACTATAGTCTTAGAGTTATTGTGTGACAGTTACACCACAACCCTTAGAAAAGATATCGAGCACAGTTAAAACCCTTTATTAAGGTTTCTTGAATAAAAGGTGTGGATGCGGGCTCTGGAGGAACCTGGTCCTCTTTGTCATCGATATGAGGCTCTATAGAGACCTAACTAGTATAACCCATTGCATTTGTGATGTACCATGGATTCACGCTACTTTCAATACTTTTTTCTTAAGATTGGTGTGTGGCTAGAGCCTTATTGTAGTGGTTTAACATGCTTTTATCTTTGTTTGTAGGAAAGGTGTCCAAAACCAAAACGCTGAAGGCAACTGAGATTTAGTGTAGAGGTGACCCACGAAGGACATCAACAGCCCATCGTTCCATTGACGGACCGTAGATGGTGACCGTCAACTAAAAGTTCGGGCATCTGGAGAAACTTGAGAAATTTGACCAAGTGTGGGGCTACGGAAGGATCAACATCGATGGACTATCATGTTTGAAGAAAGTCTAAGTATGGAACAAAGGAAGGCATCGACGGATAGTAGACGCATCAACGGACCGTGTTGTTGGGCCCTCAATTGAATCAGAGAAGATGCCAGTTGAAGGATGAAAATAATTTTCTATGCTAGATCATTTAGATAAGTTTTATTGATCCTAAACCTTCATTTTCCATTGATTAATTAAGAGTTTTAATATCCAAATGTGATAATAAGGTAGTACAATGGCAAGGTTTCAAGAACCCAAGTTCTTAGCTTAAATGGCGATTTTGAAGTAGTTTTGATCTCTTTTTCGAAATAATTTTCTCTAATGAGTTTATAAAGCGTTGAACATCATTTCAAGTATTAATTTCAAATTCAAACATTGATATTTGAATGGGGGTTTGAGTTAATTAACCCACCTTTCAAGAGGATTGATGTGGATATTGTTATTTTCGGAAAGTTATTTGAATACTTGGTTGTGCATAGATTGTGTGGCTTTAGAAGTGTTCGGAAGTTGAAGACTCAACTATTGGAGTCATTTTTGATTGGTTTAAGGCAAATGACTTCCTTAACCTTGTATTCTAGTGGAAGTTGAAGACTCAACTATTGGAGTCATTTTTGATTGGTTTAAGGCAAATGACTTCCTTAACCTTGTATTCTAGTTGATTCGTATGCTTTCTATGTTGATTGTGTGTTGGGAGTAATGGGGCTGAGATGAAGGGTTTAAATTGTCCACTTGATACATCTAAATAATAATAAAAATTGAACTAAAAAAGAAAATTTATCGATCATGATGATGTGAATTTTCTTAAACAGTTATTTATTGATTGATGAAAGACTTGAAAGTATGAACGTGGACTTGATCCGCATGATCTCTCTCTCTTTCTTTGATCTCGAGGTTTGTCAAGGACTTGAAGAGGTAGCTTCTTATCAATTGGTGGGCCCTATTTTTCCTTTTCTTACACTTTGTTCTATTTGAGATACAAACATTCAGACTTGTATTTATATTTTAATTCCATATATGTATTTAGGAGCTTGTAGTAGTGACAACCAGATTTTATTGGTTTTAATAAAAGAATAAGTTTTCTACTTTATCTTGTTCTTAAATTTTACTATTTTCCGCATTTCTTTCGTTTTTTGTTGGGTTGAGACTGATTTTTCTTGGTGGAAAAAAAATAAGTGTTATTACGTCCATTTTTGGGTCATGACAGAATATGATTAGCAGCTCCAAAATAGTATACAAGAGTTGAACGAGGGGCATGCCGAATATGTAATATTATCTCAACAAGCAAGAGTCTTTGTTGAAGAAATTCTAGGATGAAATGGTATGAAGATGGTGACAGTAACAGAAAGTACTTCCACTCTATGATAAGATACATGAAGAGAAGGTTGAGCCTAAGTATAATAACATTCAAGAAAGGGAAATGAATTATTCAAGATGTAAAAATTGCAAAAGCTGCATGCAAACATTATGAACAAATTTTTAATCTACAGCAGCACTGGGTTGATCCTATTATTTTACACTGTATAACCGAATGCATCACCCACGGAGGTAATCTCAGAATTATCAATTGTTAGTGTGGACATTTTAATATTATAAAATCCATATTGCTTTGCCACATTGACAATGCTTTTATTGTGACCATTTGCCACTAAGGCAGAATGGTGGAGTAAAATGTATTGTCTTTTTACTCTTACTTTTTGGTGCATTACTTTGCACATTGAATTGTGCTAACAGTTCGTCCGTTTAAGAATGCATCAATTACATTTGAACGTTGGGTTTCTTGGCAGAATGAGTGGTGGTCAACTATGATCATTACATCTCCATATTATTTCTCCATTATCTAATTCTTTAATTCTTTATTATTTTTTGTAACATATGTAACTTTTAGGCTATTCATCTTCACTATTTACTACACCATTATCTTCCTATTCATTATTAGGAAGACTTCTTCTAATATAAATAGTGGTGGTCTTCATTTGGTTAGATACACAATATACAAGAAAAATATAGAACGAAGAAATAGTCAAAAAGAGAATTCTTATTAGTTGAAGGGAGGTGTTCTTATTCGTGGAGCTTTGGACTTAACTTTTTTCTAGAGTGATTGAGTATACTTTGTGAAGGTTGTTCTATCCTGGAGGGGACAAGTCAAAGAGGACTACTGCTGGACCGGTAAAAACATCTGCTTCAATGGTCTTGAATCTCCTTAAAAAGACCGAGATATCGCGCCTCAACCTGTAAAGATTTATTTCTTCATTTTATTTTCAATTGTAATCTTGTTCTTTTGTTATATTTTAAGTTTTTCATGAACATCAAGTGCCCTCGAGTAGATGAATCAAATAGCCATCTTTGAGATGAAATTAGTCAGTGCTGCTGGCCCTGATTGGTTCTCAAGTAAATTTTATTAATCATCTATGTATGCGGATGGCATTCTGATATTACTAGTGGGAATATTTAATCCATCAGGATGATTATGAAGCAAATTCACTGGTATGAGAATGTTCAGGCCAAAAATTAACAAATATAATTGTTTTTACCTTACTTCTCCACGTACGATTAACTAAATTAGAGTTGTACTGAATTTCTTAACAAGGATGTCCTATCTAATTTGGGAAGAAAAGGAATGAATATTTTGAGAAGTTGTTGTCGGAAGTTATCAAAAGGCACAATGGTTGGCAAAGCAGCATGCTTTCCTACAGAGGCAAAAACATTCTCATTAAACATGTCCTCCAATCATTGCCTATGCTCAATATCAAGAAAGACATTTATGATATCCTCAACATCAAGAAGTGTTGTGTCCAAGATGTGTTGCAGGGGTGGCTGGTTCAGCATATCATTTATACTAAAATTAGAAGGCTACTAGTGATGTTGTCTATTCAAATAACTTAGCTTGGAATTGCATAAGGGAAGCTAGAGTGTCAGGTCATATATGGAATAACATTTGGCATTCAAAATGACTTTCTCGTCTTTATTGATGTTACTAATTTTCGAGCACCGCTGCGCTTTGCGCGTTTCTTAAAAGATCAATATTACTAATAAGAAAATAGGTCTAATTGGAGATTTTCTTTCTTACTTTGTTTTTTAACCCTATTATTATGAAACTCCAATTTCTTATCTTAGCCAAAAAAAAGAAGGACCCCTCCTATGAATGCATCGAGATAATAAGATGGAGAATTAATAAAATAAACTTGTTTATAATTCCACAATAAGTTTCAAAGCAAAAGGAAAAATAAAAACTATCTAACTTAATTTCTCGTAGTTTCCCGTTGTTATATTGTAGAATAATGTTTAGAAGAAAGAGGTTAAAGATTACCTTTTGAGTGAAAGAAAACAAAACCTTCAACTTTTTATCTTTGATTTTGGATCTCCTGATAATTCTAATGAATGTGGTTTTAAAGTATTGTATTAATTTTTCCCAAACAACTTTAAACTAATTATTTTTAACTATAATATTTAAGCTATGATTTAAAATGTGGTTAGTCTTATTTTTATATTTTGGAAAATCAAAATATTATGAAACTACTATTTTTATAATAAAAGTTAATTTTCCGCTTCATACAAATTAATCCACAATTTAATCTAATATTAATATTTTTCACTTTTTTTTTCCATAAAAGAAAAGAAAGAGTAAATATCCTATTTATCACATCCTTCTTAAAGATTAATGCATATGTAGAATTATAAGTACGCAAGCCAAAAAAAAACGTACAGAGGTAACAGATAATTAAGACATTTCATTTTATTTTTTGTCTCTATAGTTAAACTGAACATTTGATCATCACAAAATGGGCAAATATGAATTTAGAGCAACTACTAATAAAACAGACAAGAATTACTATATGAAGAGAGACAAAAAAGTCTTATTAATAATTCTTACTACAGTGTCGGGAGTCATAGAACTTAGACACATCAAGCTCCGATGCTTCAATACATTGAATTCTGTCTATTCCTCGTGACTGCAGAAGGGAATCGCACACTTTCACCAGTCAAATTGTGACCATTATTTCACAATGTTTAGAGTTCCTACACACAAAGAATTGTAGGAGTGGTAAATAAAAAAAATTTCTTGAAAAAGTTAATTTATAAAACCAACTTATGGAAACATGACAAGTCACATGAATTATTGTTAAAATAAATATACAAGATCGAGATGAAATTTTTATTTTAAAGATACATGAAATCTACTTTATTTCTTGTTTAATAAGAATAATTACCATTTTTATTTTTTTAAATTGTGGGTTAGAAATTTTAAAGGTCAAGATTATGACATAAGAATAAGAAGATTATAATGAAATTATAAAGTTTTTATTTATTAGGTGTCAAAATAGTAATTTAATTTTTAAGGTTTTGAGTTCCTGCTAATAATAATATATGATATGATTTATATGCAGGTTTGGGAAGGAAAGCTCTCCTGATAGCCTCTGTTTTGGTCAACCTTTGAGAGTCAAGCAAGCAAGTTAAAGGACTCCTTCAAGACTGCAATACACAGAATGATGTTTAAGAATATTCCAATATTAATTAATTTATGGGAGTTTCAGATATGGTAGGAAAACAAGTTTTTATTTAGAGGAATGGAGCAAGAAATAAGTTGGAACATCAAAGCTGCTATGGACACAGTTTTCCCATTTCAGAAAACGGATATCCACTGGAATCAACTATGTCAAGTGGTTGAAAACTTGAGACCAAGGATTAATCGTAAGATTATGGTGTGGAACAGACCACAACAAGGGATGATTAAACTTAACATGGATGGATGTTTTCTGGAGCATTATGTAAAGGCTCGAAGAGGAGGCATGGGTTGGGATATCACTGGAAAGTTCATCTTTGTGTTTGCTATTCCCATTTTCTGTAAGCTAATCTATATAGTCTCTAGCTTAATTATTCTCCTTTTTTGAAAGATTGCTTGACAATTGCTGATGTATATTGAGGTTTAAGGTGAAGTCCCCTCCCTATCCCCTTTGTTTTTCTTGTACATGATTTATATGCACATCACCAGGATTGCAATTCTGGATTTTTTTTAAAAAAAAAATACACATGGAATTATAAGGATCTAATCCAGAGGAAATCTTGAAAATGAATGAGATCTTAGATCTAGGAGGCACAATAACGAAGGAGGAAGCTAGAGATTGTGGGCCATGACAACAAAGACATAATTAAGGATTTCATTTGTCGATGAAACGTGTTTGTAAGCTTATGAAAGGCATAAAATATTTGGCTCTTTAACATAAAGACGAAGGATTATGATATATATACATAGGGGGACCCACATGTATAGGTGGGGTGCACGTGAACTCGTTAATTGTGGGAAAAAATCATGTATATTGCCCTCTTATTTGTTGAAGTTTTCTCAGCATAAGGTAGTATTATTTTTTTGTCTTTCAACAAGTTCAGTTTTGTCACGATCCAAACCGCCTTGATTGGCACCCACACTAACCCTCGGGTGGGAGAACCATTACTACAACTCAACTACAAAATACTAACCAAAAGACAAACATTTAAAGATGTGGAAACAAGTTTAAATAATTGATTTAAGTTGAGTTCCCATAAACTAAGTTACCAAACACAAACATAAACAAATAGAAATTCAACTCATAGAACCTGAAAGCTATTGTACCAAAACTTCTAACTAAACGGTCTTAGATAAGGGGATGCAACCTCAAAACAAATAATTATATATAAGGGTATGGAAGGTCTAAGTTTGATGGAAATTGACTAAGATTCTAGATGAATCCATGATAGTCTAAAAGAAACACTTACCCTTGAACTCGAAAAGTTAGTGATATCCTATGTGAGGTCTCTAAACAGCCGCCAGAACATTTCCTCTACTCAAAAAAGAAAGAACAAGTGCAGTATTAGTACACAAACAACACTGTGCTGGTAGAATCAAATGGTTATTCCAATAAGTGAGATATACACACTTAACTCAACATAGAAACCCACACATATACAGAGGAAAAAAATTTACTAGTTTTTGCTCAATGTATCAGTTTAACAATATCAATCTCAAATGCACCAGTCAATTATGATCCTCTCATGGAGCACACACTCAAACTGTTAGTGTGTCGGAGTGACACCCGATCCAATAATTTATCAGAACTTGATACCCAATCCAATATATGTCGGAACATAACACGCAATTCAATACGAGTCGGAACGTGACACCCGATCTAATCAACCACAATCACAAATACAATCAGCACCACTATGAATGATTTATACATTCGTATCGTACATTCAGATAATAGGTTCATTGCATGCTACAGAATCACAATCAGTCATTTCATTTCATTTTTTCCTATTTGCATACATGCATGAATACAATGGAGTAGGTTGCATCTATATAAAACATATACAGGAAATGAAAGCATCAGCTACCTCGAAACCAAGCTTGGACACTCTTAAGGAACTTGAGTTTTCCTTTTCTAGAGTCTCTCCGATTTTTCTTGATCTAAGACAAGTACATTATGCAAAGGATCAATATTAGAGGCCCATTTTACCCATATTATATCCAAATACTAACCCTTGGCCAATCCCATGATCCTAACACCCAACTAGGGCTTTTCAACAATTAAATAAGCCAAAACCCTTCCCCAAGGACAAATATCAAGGATTCTAAGTTCTAGGAATCTATTTACAAAATAGGGGAGTAATTGACTTACCTTTAGCATGATTATTATTAAAAACCACAAGAATTGTCCTAGGTTGTCCTTTTTCTCTCCAAGAATGAAGTCTGCAGAAAAATAACATTTTTGGGACTTCCCCTTTTACTAGCGATTGGCCCTCCACAGCGAGCCAATTCCCAACATAGAGGCCCCGCCATGGCGGGAATAATCCCGCCATGGTGGGTTGCATTGATACAAAGACTCAGAATTGGTGTTCCAAATCTTAATTTGACAACACATCCTCGAACCTTGATGTTCTAAAACTACTATTTCAAGTTAAGATCAGTTACAGGGTTCTACCCTTCCGAATTCAATTCGCAAAGTCGTACATCCTCCTCATTGTCTTGGATATCCACGAAATCCTTAAATTCTTAATCAAATTTCCAATCCATTACCATATTACCCTAGATCTACGTGACTCAAATTTCGTCCAAGTGTGGCGTCGATTGAAATTTTCAAGTTACTACTCAGAAGTTTTTTAGCAAAAATTCCTTACTCATTGGCTTATCAATATATGGGAAAGGGTAAAGTGATGGGTATCGAAGTAAAGGATGCTCAGGATAAGATGAGGGGTATCCAAGTAAAGATTCTAGCTACTCATAGTCGATAGAAAGAGTACATTAGAAGGGCTGAGTCACGTAGTACACAAGAGTGCCATGTCAATGCTGGAGTGATAGTTATTATTGTAGGAAAACTGACACAAAGGTAGGAATTTATCCCAATGCCCCGCCCAAGTCATACACAAGCCCTTACCAGTTTCCCAACATCTTGAATATCATGTGACAGCCCTCTAGTCTGATGAAAAGTTGTGATGAAAGTGAGTTGAGTGCCCAACTCTTCATGCAACTTCCCTCAAAACATCGATGTGAATGGCATACTGCGACCTGAGATGATAGAAAGGAGCAAACTATGCAACCTTACTATCTCTATAACATAAATCTTTGCCAACTGCTGGGAATTATAGTCTATTCTGAAAGGAATAAAGTGGGATGACTTAGTCAGTCAGTCTACTACAACCCAAATGGAGTCAAACTTTCCCATGGACACTAGGACAATACGAAGATGGTTTGCATTCTCTTCCTTAATCTTCAAGTAAACCAAAATGTTATCAATAAAAACAATTACAAGGAAATTAAGAAATGGGTTGAGTACACCATTCATCAAACTCATGAAGGTTGCGGGTGCATAAGTCAACCCAAACGCCATCACCAAAAGCTCATAATGGCCAAACTGAGTCCTGAATGTTGTCTTAGGTGAATCCACGGGCCTAATCCTTAACTGATGATACCCAAACTTTAAATCAATTTTAGAGAATATTATGCACCCTGCAACTGGTCAAAGAGGAGTGAACCTACATTATAAAACACACTAGATCAATTGCCTAGTGCAATTAAAGGAGTTTATTTGATAGACAAGATGTAAGTACCTAGTATAACCATAAGATATGACAAAGCCTATTTTTTGTAAGATAATATATACAGTCTCTAGATATGCAGGAATACAAAGCTGTGACATGCTCAATAATTCCCCTCTTTGTGAGGATTGCTTGGCAATCACTGAATTATATTTGGGGTTAAAGTGAAGTCCCCCCACCTTTTGTTGTGCTTCTACATGATTTGTATATAAAGGATTGTAATCCTGGACTTTTAAAAGAAAAGCCACTCATAGAACTATAAGGATTTGATCCAGATTTTTTTTTTGAAAATGAATGAAATGCCAGGTCCAGGAGGAGATGCAATAATGAAGGAGGAAGATTGAGATTGTGGGACAGGAAAATAAAAACATATAATTAGAAACTTCATTTGTTGATGAGACGGGTTTCTAAGGTTATGAAAGGCCTAACATCTGTGGTTACTGTAAAACAAAAAGATTCGGTACTTAACAAAAAGAGAAGGTAGGAGGAGAGAAGAGAGCGTCTCTCGCTCGCGCGCTCGAGGATATGATAGAGATGGAGTTAGATAGATATATGATATATAGAGCTAGTATATATATATATATATAGATATAGATTATATATATAATATAAGAGAAAGAAGAGGAGGGACCCACGTGTATTGGTGGGGTACGCGTGCACCCGTTAACTTTGGAATAAATCATGTATATATATTGTCTTTCTTGAGAAACTAGCAGAATTTAAATATAATAAATAGTGCTCTCATGGAAAGCATAGGATGACACTTGGTACTGCTGGTACTGGCCATCTATGTTGCTCGGGCTCTCCAAAATTGTTGTTGTACCCATGTCCATCATCCAAAAATGCATTACTTTTGGAGGATCTAACGCACACCCATCGATGTTTCTGAACAGACCGAGCAACATAGTTGGCCAGTGCATCCGCCCACCCGACATACGTTCGAGCCCAGTCAAAGCTGATATTTTATCATTTTTATTTTATGGTTTGAACTTAAAGAGGTCTTATTTATAACTATAAGATTACTAAATAAAGGATTCAAATTCATAATCATTCAATAGAACAAACCCACCTTGATAATTGAATGTTTCGCTGACTAAGACTTATTTATTTTCATTAAGATTAAGAGGTCTGAATCTAAATGCACATCTGAATATTAAAATTAACATTAAGATTAAGATGTCACGATCAGAATACTTATCTGAATATTAAGATGTAGTTTCTAGGTCAAAATCATTAAGATTGCTTGTTTTCAACATTTGAATGTACATGATATTTTTTAAAATTAGAAATTAAACACTACATCAATAAAAGTTATAATCCAAACAAAGAATACTTCTTCGAAACAATTGTTTCAACAATAAATTATAACTCACCCTAGAAAAAAGATAATTTATTGTTTCGCTATCAAGTTTATCTCAAGAAACATGATATAAACTTCTTCACCCAAAGAAAGTTTTGACAACAAACGAATTTGACAAGACAGTGTTTCTTAATATCAATTACCCAAGAATATTTGATATTTTATACTGTACAATATTATGAAACTTAACTTATTTTTCTCTTTTTTTTTTTTTGTTTGTTTTCTTTTCAAAAGAAAAACAAAATGGCACACTGTTTGGAAAAGAAGATTGAAGAACTATGAAACTTGCGAGAAAGAAGAGAAGGAAGGAAGAAGAGAATTTGTTTATGAAAAGAACGCTTATTATTTTAATAGAGTCTGAATGGTATTAAGACTCAGTTATAGATCTGATTCAATCAGACTCATTAAGACCCATTAAGAGGGAGGCTTTTTGTTGCAAAAAGAAACAAATAGACATAATAGAGAATCTTAATGATTAAGATTCAAACCTAAAAATCAAACACACTTAATGGGTTGAATCTGAATGATTAAGATTCAAACCCATTAAGTGCAAACAAATGAGGCCTAAATCATATCAGCATAATTACTGCTTGCAATTTAAGCCCACTTTTCAACCACCCAAATAGCCCATTGAATATGGGTTGAAAGAGTGATTTTAAATATGGGTAATATTTGGGCTTATACCCATATTTTACCCATTAAAATATGGGTAAACTACGGGTCAAATAAGGGTATTTCAAGTTTTCTCTAACTTTAGAAGCAATTTTTCGAAACTTTCATATATGAGTTCCTATTAATATTTCAACTATCGACCCCCCACCCCGCTCAAAAAGAAAACTAAAATTTAGTTTTAAAAACTACTTCGAACTTTAAAATTTTATTTTTCATCCCTACCATCGTCCCCCCATCAGCCCTCCACCCCCATCCCCCTACCAACACCCAAACCCCACCCAAAAAAAGTTAAGTTTGTTTTTTTAAAAAAACCCACACCATACAAGCCCCCTACCCCCAACCAACTCCCACCCTTCAAAAATATTAACCCACCCCATACCAGCCCCCTACCCCAACCAACTCCAACCCTTCAAAAATATTAAGTTTGTTTTTAAAAAATATTTTTAACTTCAAATATTTATTTTTTCACCCTACCCTAGAGCACCCCCAACACCCTATCAACCCCCCACTCCCACCCCAAAACCGAATTTTTTTAAAAGTTTTTTTTTTTTAACTTTTATAATAAAATAAAACTAAATGAAGTATTTTCAACAGATTTCATCTAAAATAAAACTAAAATATTTTCTCCATATTGAATTTTTAAGTAAAGAATTATTTTTTCATGAAATATGGGTAAATTAGTGTGTTGCCCAATCCATTTTTACCCATATCAAATATGGACGAGTTGAACGATTACCCAATTTATGTTTATCCATTTTAAATCCGTCCACATTTGACCCGACCCGCCCATTTGTCACCACTAATCATAATCACCATATATTACTAAAAGTTAAAACAGAAAAACTTGAAAGTGTATTAATACCAAAAGACCCGAGAAAGGTGTTGAGGTCAATACATAGTAAGACCAGGAACTGCATGGGTGAGAAAGGATAAGTACCACTAAATAGAAATATTATAAAATAACTACTAACTAAAGATTAAAAACACTAATATTATAACTAATATTTATGGATAAAAATACAAATACTCATTAATCATAGTTCACTTCAAAAATCAAATTTACATCCCATCTATATCTATATCTATATAATATAAAGGAGAATCATAGATAAGGTAATGTGTCACCTCTCCATGACCTCTATTTATATTTATATTTATATTTTTTCTCTTTTTTTTGAGATTTTTTTCTTAATTGTTTGAATTAAATATTCTTTTTATTAAAAAAAAATTCAATCATATTTATTATTCTAATTATACGTAATGAGTAAGACTGGTCAACAGAACGGGATCATACCGGGTACTGTTCCGGTTCGTTCCCATTTCGGTTTGCCTACGGGAGGGACGGGAATAGTCTGAACGGTACACGAAAGGTGGACGAAACAGTGATTTAGTACCGGCTGTACCAGTACCGGTTATTCGATTCCGGTCCGTTTCACATAAAAATATAATTTTTTTATATTGTATATTTAGTTTTTTATAAATTATATTTATAAATTTCAATATATGAAAATTAATACCAATACATACCCCACACCCTCCCCGCCCCCCCCCATGGCCCCCACAGTCTGCCACTCTGCAGCTTTATCAAAAGCTGCACTGCTGCCAGAACCCCCCTTTGCCCCGATTTTGGCCTTCCCTTTCCCCAAGTTCCAACGGTCATGTTTTTAAAACGAAAAAAATTAAACGACCTATTTTTTTGGTTTATAAATCAGAATTGATTCTAAAAAATTATATATACCAAAAGTTACCAACTTACAAACATAAGTTTGAGCGAATCTAATTGCCATTCAATTTATAAGATTGAGCCGATTTACGGATTTTATAAAATTCTAAAATTTCAAATTTAAAATATTCAATTCAGTTTAATTTCTTATATCATGGGTCATTTGGGTATTTCGGAGGAGGAATCTTCTTCAATTTCAAGTTCGACACATTATTTTAAGTTTCATTATAAGCGTTTGTTTTACACAAACGTTTGGTTAACTTCGTTCCACTCTCTAATCTTATTTATTTTTGTATTTATTATTTGGAACTTGTAAGTGTTTCTTATTATATTATTATTCTGGTAAGTTTGTATTTTGTAATTTATAATTTTATATCATGGAGTTTTCTAAAAGTGGAAGTAAAAAAGGTCTAGTAGAATCAGTAAAAAATGTAGTTAAAAAAAAAAAAAGGTGTGTAGTTCTTTAAATCTAAAATTCTTCTCTTGTTAGAATGAATACAGATGAATTTACGCTATGAATGAAGCTAGTTTTTCCCGTCCCCATCCTATAAATATTTAATTCGGATTACTCCTATGATTCCCCCATGAACTATATGAAAGACATTATCGGTATTAATCAGAAATGAGAGTGGAAATGGAATGAACAATTAAATTAGAGAAGAAGTAGATTAGATGATTACACAGACTCAGCCCCGACCTCAATAGTATAGGCTGAAGCTCCACCTCGGTTGCGAACGCATTGTCCCCATATTCTTCAACTAGAGATAAAGACAAGGTACAACGTTCTTAAAATCACATGTGTGGAAATTTTGTTATTTGAATGAAGGAAAGAAAAAAACCTTTAGATATTGTAGATTTGTGAAACAACATTTTTAAATATACATCTGGTGGGACTGGAGGTTCAACGGGGGGATTATTAAAAAAAACATTTGATTAACAAGCATAGTAAAGAGTGGTTTGCATATATGTCTTCTCTTGAAGTTGTTGAAAATCCCTGTAATGTTGAAGCATCGGCTGAGAAGATCAAAATATGGTTCAAGTGAATTTAAATACTTGAACCCAAAAGCGGTCCTCTTACACATCGAACCGTATAACAAGGATCCGTGTGATAGTGAAAACTTTGCTAAAATGGTTGTCGTATTGTGGTTGTTTACCTTTTAGTTTGGAGAACATCCGAGTTTTATGCATTATATTGTGAAACATATATAATCCTAAGTTATAAAGGTTTATCAAGAAGCATGGTAAAAAAGATATTTTTGGATTCAAGAAAAACATTGTCAATATTTACGTCCTATTTTGAACTAATGACTTGTAGAGTTGCTATACACTGATATGGGTCGTAAGTCCTACTGGTTTTGAGTTTTTAAAGTTATTGCGCATTGGCTCAATTATAATGAAATATTCAAAAAGATTATGGTTAGAAAATTTGTCAAAAAAAAAAAACCAGAATTTATATTGCTACTATTGTGTTGGAAATTTAGATTTTTTGGTCTTTGTGATCAAGTCGGTAGTATTACTTTAGGATAATGCTCTGCTAATTTAAATGTTATTAATAGCTAGAACCTAGACTTTGACCATTAGTAAATTGCTTTCATGTAGATGTGACGCGCATAAATTGAATTTGTGTAGTGCGGTGTGAAATTTATTTGAAAATATTTGTGATAACATTGATAATGCTGTTTTTACATTTGCATATGAATAGTAGTAGTTCGAATTAATCAATTAAAGAAATTTGTAATGCATTTAACTTCCGTTTAGAAACGTTCCCGCCAGCAAGTAAAAACTAGATGGAAATTCCTTTTATGATATGTTTGAAGTTCTTATGCATATAGCAACTATTACACGCTATTTAATAATCATAATGCTATCCTGAATAAAACTTAATGATATGAATTGGGATGAAGAAATGAACTTAGAATATTTTTGAAATCATTTAGGATGCAACTAACATTTTATGGAAATATTATCCTCTATTTCTGAAAATGTTAATACAAATATGTGAGATTTCATCTATTTTTTCTGATTATAAAACAAATTACTTTATTATCTATGCTATTGAAGTTATGATTACAAATTTAAGAAATATTTTTTTCTATTCCTCAAATTATTTAATTGCTTGCCCCCCCCCCCCCAATTTCTTTTCAACACCGAATATAAAGAATATGGTGCAAAAATGTTAGTTGAATGCATTTCTCAGAATTTAGATATCAACCAGAAGAAAGAACTAATCTGGTACATGTCACAATAGTATAAAATTCATTGCTAAAGAAATGTATGATAAATATTCATTCTTATATAATGGTGAAAATCCTCAAACGTCTATGAATCAAGTAGGTGCTCAATGGACGATGTGAAACATAATTGGCGTCTTGAATTTCGAATCAATGTGAATTGGTTAAATTGCTTGAATAGGGCACGGCGACATTACAACGTTGAAGGTAGACAGGAAAAACTATTGACACTGGTGGAGAAAATCGTGGTGGAAATCAATTTCAAACTTAGTAGGATGGAAGGATACCTGAGCTTGCAATTCAAGGATCATCAGTAGCGTCAGAGGCAGCTTTCAGCGTGACAAGCATTTCAAAATTTGAGACAACAGATATTTCGTTAGAGAAGAACAACTTGGAGAGAAGCATGTTATTTAGAGACTGGATAAATGATGAGCGTACCAACTCAAGGGACTTCCAAAGTTTAGATAGTCAATTTGAACTTTTCATAGATTAAACTATTGGATGTGGTAGTGTAGTGATGCGATCGCATCAACTTCAAGATCTCAAAGAGCTTTACGAAGCAGAAGTTGATTACAATCAATCCATATCTGAGTTAGAAAGAGGATTTCGAGGACTATACAACATTAGTATACATTCGAGACTTAGTTGAAACAGAACCCTTCCTAGAGGTGGCTGGTGTAAGCTATGTTACTCTACTAATAGTTGTAAATTGAAATTGTAATTTAGTAAAAAATTTATATAAATTAAATGATATTTTTTAGTTTTGTAATGTTGTATCCTTATTTTTAATTTAATTTTTTAAAATTACAAATTTTATTTATTAATATTTACAATATACAAGTTATACATATAACTGATAAAATTAATAAAATAATGAATATTAAGTAATAACTTATAAAGTATTAAATTCAAAAGATTTAAATTTCTGAAAACTTTATCTAGACTTTAATTGCCAAGCTTAACAACAAACAAAAAAATTAATAAAATATATTTAAAATTAAACTTAAGTAAATAATTATTGTATAAATTTAAAAATTATTAATTTATACTTAGAAAAATAAAAAAGATAATCATATTTTCGTAATTCCAAAAAATATCGCCCCGTTTATCCCGTCCCGTTTATCCCGTCCCATTCCATCCTGGTCCGTTCTGGTTCATTTCGGTTTCATCCCGGTATATAGTGAAACGGGACGAAATCGATTAATCATCCCAGTAATTCCGATCCGGTTCATCTCGGTACCGGTCAACAGGTTCCATTCCGGTACCGGTTCATTCCGGTCCAGTGAACCGATTCCAATCCGTTGACCAGTCTTAGTAATGAGTTACAAAAAAATCCGTCATCTATTCATATTCTCAACTTAAATAACATGACTATTCAACTCCGTTCTAACTATATGTTCTTATGGATTATCAAATCTATAAATAACAATCAACATCATTTTTGCATTTTCTCATTAGTTTAGTACAAATTCATTGAAATGAAGAAGGAAGCTTCATTATGTTGAAAGATTCATCGATAATCATAGAAGTATAAAATTTGAATGTTTTCAATATTTTAAATATTCATTAATGTATAATTTTGATTTCAATATTCTAAATTTTTTGCATGGTTGAAAGGTATATTATTTATGGTCCATTTCTCATAGTTATTGGATATTGTTGTGCTTAAAATCTATATATAATATAAGCTAAAGTTAGAAAATTCAAGTTACACCTTTCTTTGGCCAAGGATTCTATTTATTCCGTTCCTCAATGTTTTGACAATTTTTTCAATTAATATATCATTTTTGTTTCAGAATTCTAAAATTTTGCATGATTGAAAGGTATATATATATATATATAATACATCTCTCATCGGCATTAGATATTGTTTGGCTTTCGGAATTAATTAAGCTAGATGTTGAAAACGAAGTTTGCACTACTTTGGACAAGGCCAAGGATTCTATTATCTTTTACATCAGTTTTATTGTGGGAAACTTTCATATCTAGCAAATAAAAAAATCATATTTGTTATGATAACAAAGTTTGCAATAATTGCGCTGCATAGCAAACATTAGAAACTGTATATAATTCGTTTTACATATACCGTTGAAGACGAATTGTATAAAACGAGTGTATAAAATTAAAACGAGAAAGGAAATACATTGGGCAGATAATGGTATAAACCAAAGTGTAGAAATACGAAATTGTATGATTATAAGTGTATAGAACGATTATATACAATTTGAATTTGTAGAGAAACTGAGAACGAGAAAGATAAAGAGACTTGAAAGGAATATCATCAATTGAAGCGAATTGTACATAACAATGAGAAAGAGATGAAGAAAGAGAGAAATTAGATACAATTTGAATTGTATAAAACGAGGGAAAGGAGAGAAGACAAAAGAAATCTGGGCAGGAGAGTATTTTAGTGTATAATTATAAGTGTATGGGTATGAAACTATATGTATTGCAGTGTATATAAATTTTCTCACGCTTTATACAAACAAAAACACAATTTATACATTTCGCTTCTGTTTGTATAAGTGAGGAAGGTGAGGGTTGCGAGCGAGTTCTGGAAGAGGGGAGAAAGGGGAACAAAAATATATGTATTTATACAATTTTCTCTGTTTTATACAAATAGAGACATTTTCTAAACACTTGTATTTGCATAAAAAGTGAGGAAGCGAGCGAGAATGGAAGAGTGGCGAGCGAGATTTCTAAACACTTGTATTTGCACAAATTTTGGCAAACGTTTGGTATGGATCACAATTAAATCAAACCCTAACTACTCCATTTATTTTAAGTTATTAGTTTTCTATTATATACAATTATCCCTTTTATTTTAGATAATTTTTCATATTTTTTACTTTATTATTATTGTACAAAAATTTAATATATCAATTACTATTTGTCTATTTATTTTTATACTTAGAAGTCTCAAAAAAAAATTATTACAGCAATCATTTTTCTCCTATTACAAATATTAAAGGTCTCACTTTACTTATTCAAATCTTTTAATGATTGTCTTCTTTTTTTGAGTTAAACTTTGGTACCCAACAAATGTTAGATAGTTCATGAGTTTTTTATTTTTTGGTCTTCATTATTTCTATTTTTTCTTGTTTTATTTATATTAAATTTTTTGTCTCAATAACTTATAACGATTGAACTTTTACTTTAATTAATATTATTAACTCATTTGTTATAAAATCAAGTTATAAGAATATAATCATAAAGAGAAGAAGACAAGAGAAGAAGATGAATTTTCTTATTATTCAAGTCTATAGAATGGTGAATGATATCTCTATTTATAGGGTTGAGATATCTATAGTCAAAGGCACCTTGAAATTATACATAGTTAGCAGCAAGGTTCATATCACCTTGGAATCTATCACATTGAAACATTAATACATGAATCAAATTAATTGTTGATAAACTATATGCGAACATCCACATAACCACAATAGAGTTAAACATCCCCTTGAATGGCCATAGATAATGTGCGCTCGTTAAAACCTTACTAGGAAAAACCCTGGGGCAAAAAATTCTATTGAAGGAAAAAGAGTACACATATCTTTGATACGCACTATGTGTTACCTCTATTAAAAAACATGCCAGGAAATCAAGTCGACAGGAAAAAACCTCGGCAAGGGGAAAAAGAGTTGCAACCGCGTTATTATACTCTCCTGATTAAAACATCACTAATTTCTGTGATGTTGTCTCCAATATTCGTACATTTTGTTTTGTGGTATATTCTTTTCAAAGAAGAAAATCACACATTTCTTGAATATGGTGTGTCATTTATCTCACCAAACGCACTTCGACTTGTATTCACTTGTGGGGACTTTGACGTTCGGCATAGCAACCATTTGCTTTATTGATCGCAAGGATATTCTTGTGCACCTCACCGGAAAACACATAGCCGTGCTGAGATAGCTTTCTTATGACGATCAGATAAATATTGTGAATCGGTGTAACCAATCATTTTGTCATTGGATTCCTCGGGACTAGACTAACTCATAACTATGGTCCTTCGAGGATTCAATCCCATGTGCTAAACACCAGTCAATGTCCTTGTATCGGGAGAGAAACTGATCCTGCCAGTAAATTTAAGGTGCAAAATAACATATCTGGTAACTATTGGTAGTACGATGCGATTAGTGCCTGATTGCACCAAGATTAGAGTTTCATCACCACATGAGAAACCTTCACATCCTTCTTTTGAGATCAAAACTGAATCATCATTTATCTAAATGATATCATAATAAATCATTGGGGTCTCAATGAATGCAATCTTATCCATATAATTACCATCAACAGCGTTTCGTGTACGTGCATTGTTAGACAAAATTTCGTGTCTCAAATTATCATCTGTATAGGTACAAGACAAATTGTCTACCAAGATCTTTTCATACAAAAACCAAGGACCAATTAGGGTCATTACTTTTGTACCTTTTTCTTCCTTGACCTATTTCCAATCCATATTAAGGATCTTGAAGCCTTTATTGGAAAAGTTCTTTCAAGACTACTTATACTGCGATTAAGACACCTCCGATGTTTTCAGGATTGTCCATCATAACTTCATGTCTAGACTAGACACCTTAAAATTAAGTCATTACATGCATTCAAGTTTGCATATGTTGCCAGATCAAAAAAAAGCTCATTGCATCCACCCAAAGGAGAAACATCTCCAAAAATGTCAAGATTTTTGCGATTAACCTTTATGCCCCCAGGCAACAAAATCGCATTTGATATCTTACGGGTATACTATGCGCATAAAAATTTATTTGAACCCCACTGACAATTATACCTTGATTTATTGGACTACCAGTACCAAAAATCTCACTTCTAAGTTAAACAAAATAGACTTGATTATGGGCATTTTACTTGGCCAATCCATATTACTCATCCACACTATATCGACGATTTGAATTCCAAGATCTTCGTCACACATTTATGTCATTGAGCGACGCCCCTCATATCAAAACGTTAACGCGACAGCTTATTTCATATCGATCCAACAAGACATAACTTATAAAATCTCTTCCACTCTTTTCATATTTCAGGTACCTGAACCTTTTTCAAGGATTTTATGAAGTGTTATGTCTTAAGCCAGTGCCTCTTCTTATCAGCACTGCCTACATTATCATGATCCATATTGATCATCTGCGCTATCGTCTTAAAGAATTTTATATTAGGGCAAATCGATGGTATATTACGCTTCCGGCAGACTTAATCATAGACATTGTCCTTCAGACTTCACACTGGAGCATTTGCAGTGAATTATTATACATAGGGTCAGTGCATTCATTCTGGCAACTGATTTGCAAATTATGCAACTGAAGTTCCTGAACGTTAAGTTCACATATTTATTTACGACGGATCTAGATCATTCATTAATTAACTCACACATAATTTTCACTGTCAACTCATTCTCCCCCTCATAACTGTTAGAACTCTAACATTCATTCCAACCGTATTTGAAAGTTCTCTTCTGCTGGAGCAATTAATATCATAACCGCACATTCAACATTGTTAGATGAAAATTAGTACAGTTCCTGACCCCTCTGAACCAATTTGTTAATGAGGAATACCTATGTAGCCTAGGTTTGATGCATACCTGGTTGCTACATGCTTAAAATTAAATTTCTACATACGCCAAATATTATTTGGCGAGTTTTATTTCATAATCATGATTTAGCTATATTGGATATTTTCTGAATAAATCAAGTCTACGCATTATCATTATTAATTCATAGTTTGCGAAACTGATGTTCTAATTTTAACACCATTTGAGGCAAAATAACATTCAAAAACCCCAATTTGTAAGTTGACAAGCAAAATACATGGTGACCATCGCATAGATGCATCAATCATATAGTTGATAATGATCAACATGACAGTGTGAACGGGCCCCTATTCACCCTTTATAGGTCTCCAAAACTGTTTAGGGGAGGCTTAAATCCCCAAACCTTTTAGATGGTACAATGATCATTTTCTCAAGAGAACAAGCAACACTATAGAGAATTCTTGAAGACATCTTTATGCTATTCATATATAATAAATCATCTGAATTCTCAAGCCGTTTGCATCCATTTCACATCGGAAATGGTTCAACAGTCATTGGCCAATTGATCTTTAATTTGAGTACACTTATAATTTAATTTTCATCATGTGATTTCATCAGATCATGTATCATGTTTGCTATGCACCCCAAACAGAGAAAAAGGGGGGTAAGTGGTTTACCTCACACGATTTATAACTCTCTTCGATTGTAGTGATTATAGTCTCAATATTATTTCCAATTCCTCCGAAACTTCACAGTTTCTTTGAGACTTACTACAACCCCAATTTATTCCTATGATATAGCACAACTCGTTATGAGCTTGCAATTATTATGTGTACTATCACATTTTCATGACACCATCAATGGTTGAGCATCTCCGCCAAGGAGGAAATTAGATTATTATTTTCATGCGAAATTCATTACGAGAAGAATATTTCTTGCTTTACTTTTGTTCTGGACCATAGGGTACACAACTCAATGACAAATTTGGATTGCCAACAATAATGACCACAATCATTATGGGCAAGAACTCTTTTTGTTTCTTTTCCCTTTCGGTAGTTCCCTAAACATACCATAGTGACGTATAAACGTAAGTCACAATTAGTCATTTCTGCAAATAAATTTATTTCCTCTCAAATTTTCCCTAGAGATGAGATTAGTTTAGTAACATTATCTCATTTTTTTCTCAAAACCTTCATAGAGGTAAGTTGTAGGCATTATCCAACCTTATAATGATTTATCACATCTGGATCATTCTCTTTATAGAATGGTCGAGCCGTTCACGAATTCATCACAGTCCATCTCGCAAGGGAATGGACTAATTATTATGACTTCATATAATTGCATTATACCCACATTGTTCATGCTTTACAAATTCATCATATTCCATGACACATTCAACATTCACTTTTTGAAAGATAAAACGTGTATCATAACTATATTCTTATCTTGATGGAGGATTTATTAAATTGTCCAAACTTATTGGGTTGACAACATTCACAAGTCCAATGTCCTTTCCTACACTTTTGCTAATGAAACATGCCTTCACATTTTTCGAAGGACTATTTTGGAGAACCCATTAGTTGGTCTTCCTTTCTATAATTTACCACAATGATCGACTATTATAATTTAGTCCCCTCATGCCCTTTTTTCATATCGTTAATTATTAGTCATCTTTCAACTTAATTATTATGCTACCCATATTCATACGAAGATTGAGACGAAGGGAGCAAGTCTTAAACATGATTTCAAGTTATCATCATGTTGCTATCAATTTCTTTTCAGAAATGGACAAATTCAATAGGACGACTTTCCAAGGCTTCACTAAAGTCTTATGGATTTGTGCCCTCAATCATCATTTTATCCCCAGTAGATGGGCATTGAGGCTCAAACTCATGTCTATCATAACAAGAACTTAGCATAATTCTATGGGAACTTGAACCCAATACTATCATTCACGGGAATCAAAACTTCAAATTGCTGTCTTACCCTTTTGAGTGCGATCGAACTTGAAGTTCTATCGTCTCTTACTAATTTTTTTTCCATTTGGATGCCTTCGGACTCTTAACCGATTGTCTTACCCGTATTTGTGCGATGAGAAACTTGCCAATCGTCTGGATCACTCTTAAACCATTACGGTTATAATAAGCCCAAAAGTACGACCAGACTCACCCTGAGTCTTCCAAACAATCAAAATACTATTCAAACTCAACTATTAAAATTTTATACTTCTTCTATTAAAGAAAGTTAGTTACGAGCTTGTCATATTCAACACAACATACCGTGCGCGCATCTTGTCACAGCTCCCCGGTTTCCTGATCCTTGTTAGTGAACTGAATACTAATCTTTTATCCCTCAATCATAAAGATTTTTAGAAACTACACATACCCTTTTGATTTTATGCAAAATAATACCTTTATTCTCAATAACGAGATCAACCAAAACATAGTTGAAAGAAAACTAAAACTCACTTTCAATTGGCTAGAGACTCGTTGCTGATAAGGGTATTAAATCAAGTTATAAGAATATAATCATACAGCGCAGAAGACAGAGAAGTAGATAGAAGAAGACCTGTCGACACCACAACTCTCCTCATTAATTCAAGTATATACGGAATGGGATAATCTGATATCTCTATTTATTGAGTGTTGTGAGATATCATAGTCCCCCCCCCCCCACTCCCCCACGGTAACCTTGGATGGTAAATTATACATCGTTATCATCAAGGTATTATCACTTGGGAATCTTATCACAATTGGAAACATTAATACATCGCATCCATATAAGGGTTGATAACCTCTAAGGGTCATGCACATAAAAAATAGATTTAAACATTCTTTAACATTTTTTTAATTCATAATTCCCCAATTATTTAACTTTCAAAAATTTAAAGATTACCTATGATTTGTACTAATCCTTTTGTCAATCATATAAATTCCACATATTTTAGTTTCATAAGATTCAAATCAAGATTATTATTTTAATTTTCATTATTTCCAAATAGTGAATTTTTATTTTTCATTGGTAATTCATCAGACTTATACTTTGTTTGACTCTCATATAACATCGTCGCTTGATTATGGATAGAAAGGGAAACGGAAAAACCTCCAAAAAAATATGTGCATTGATGTAACTTTTTCATCTTTGTTTTTGTGATTACCAACTTAACAAAAAATGTGTTATTTATATATTTTTAAAAAAAATTAGGTTCTTAGAAATTTCTTAATCATAATAAATTACATTTTCATTTAGGCTAAAATTAGTTATTTGTAACTTTGACAGAAATAACTATCTGCGCTTAGAGACACTCAAAATTTGCTACTCATGGTTATCAATGAAAATGTATCATTAAAATATTGGAAATACACCCTTTTCTTACTTACTGGTTGAAGAACTCTTTACATGTTCTTTAAATTTTTTCAGCTCTTCATACTGTAAAGAATACCAAAAGATCCAAACCTATCCCCCCATAAGACTATAACAAAAAAATAGTAACATCACGTGTTATTTACATGATCATGAACTTGACAAATTTCGAAAAATATTTGTTTAGAAGATGATGAAAAATAAGAAATCAATTGCAAATACTTAAGAAATTTCACTTGATCAATATTACTCTTTTTCTCCTAATTTCAGTTCATAAAGAAAAAAATTTCATATAAAAAAGACAGATTCATCAGAAGTCTAAATTTTTACATTTACAAAAACAAGCAAAAAAAATAAAGTTCTAAAATTTATTGGACCATTATATGCATTAATATCATAATATATGGTTTTTTTTTCTTTATTAGTTCGCCTTTTAATTTTGAAAAAATTTTGTATCGTGATTTTATCATTTTCTTATTTCTACAGTTAATGTTTTATGTTTCGAGTAATAGAGATTTTATTTCATAAAAAACTTTCAGATATATTCTAAATGGATATTTTAGACTATTCATAACTATAATTATAAAATTAATGGGGTAGTTTTCATAAATTATTTAGTTGGTGGTTAAATAAAATAATATTAAAATTAATAGTGCGTCATTATTGGCGATTAGTCTTTTAATAGGATATTAAAATATGGCTGTAGGTTAACTGATGTTAAATCTTAACAATATGGGAGAGAGGCAAAGGAACAGGAGGATCGCCGCACAAGAAAATACTGGTGCCCTTGGAATACATTCCTTGTAATGCGAACCTGATTGCTTACACGATGAGTAGTATACCCTTCTCATGATTATCATAAAACCTATTAAAGACAAAGGGATATGAGGAGTGGGCCGCCACGGAATTGACCACCCTCAAGGATTAATAATATTTTAATATCATATCGTCAGAATGAATGGGATAGAATTTTTGTTTATTACGTTAGAAATTGGGTGGAAAAAAACGAAGAAGTGGGGGAATCGATATTTATGTTCCTTTTGGGACCTTTTGGGGCCCTTACATACCTCAACATGGCTACTTATGCCCATCTGTTAGACCCTGGCTATTTATACTTACCTATGCATGCAACAAGAGAAAATAATAATGTACTGGTTCATTCATTTCTTTTTCAAATATTTCTTATTTTAAATATATAATTATCCTAACTTGATTAATAAATGTAATTAAGTTTACGGATAGCAAGATTTAGTTGCTACATTTATGTGGGTTTGCATATTGGTATAATTAATGGCAAATATATTTAGTATGTAAAGTTCGTGATTGGAGTATGGTGTAGGGTTGACTGCCACTGGTTTAGTAATCAGTGCCTTCAAACATTTAATATCAATATTGTGGTCTCGTATTATAAGTTATATTTCGATATACTGAGATAGGTAATTACATAAGGTTTATTATATTAATTTAATATCATTAATGTTATTCAATATTGAGAATTAATAAAACTATGCTTAGTTTGAACTGTAGCACATTATTAATGAATTTAGGTGAATTTTTGGTCTTAAGGATAGCAAATGATAATACGAGTGTTCCATAGGATTGTTAAGTTCCAAACATCTGCCATAGCCACTTGTGTTTAAGGTTCAGAAGGCATTCAAGAAAGGAAAAGGCAGGGAGAATAGTTTGGTTGACTTCGGTTTCTTCGGTTGAGGTAGGTTATGATTTCGCTATTTAATAGTAAATCTTAATATTGATGATATGCATTGAATGATATTGTTAAGTTCTTTATGTACTGATGTGTTGATTGGTGGCTTTGGTTGTGTGTCCTTTCTTTGGTCCTGAAATCCTGAGACAGTGGAATTAACATTCTGAATCCATCCCTTTTATCGAATGATGCCGTGGATAAAGAGGTTTTGATGAAATATTATCATGAATTGAAATGTGAATAATAAATGATAACTTAATGACATTATTGGATCGGAGTGTCACGTTCCAACACGGTATAATTGGATCAGAGTGTCACGTTCTGACACGGTATAATTAGATTAAAGTGTCACGTTCCAACACGGTATATATGGATCGGAGTGTCACGTTCCGACATAGTAATATTAAAGGAAAAGGATATTAAATTAATTTAATTTACGCAATATCAAAGAACCAATTTCCCAACGAACGTAGTGTGGAGGCATGAGTCCTCGTGTGTTCTTGATAATGTGATTGATTACATACTTGCTTCAGTTGTCACTTGTTCATGTTGTTTGTTGATTATCATGTATTAAGTACTATAGTTGATTCTGTACTATTAGCTTTGTCTATTAGTTACTATTTGGGTTGGACGATGATACTTACTCAGTATATGTTTCCTCGTACTAAGTCCTACTTGTATATTTTCTTTATTTTCCTTATATGGAGTGCAGCAAGTGTACCGACGAATTTGAATCACCCTCAGCTCTATGAAGTCTTGGCATATCAGTTTCAAGGGTGAGCTATTCATGTCAGCTTGGGTTGGATTCTCTCAGTCATTACCTGATGTCCTAAGTTTCCGGACACAAATTACTTTATTTCATTTATTTTGGTGTCTTTGATACTCTTACTTAGTAATTGGACATTAGATGTCCTTGTTGTGATGACTTTCAGGTTTTGGGAAAAGATATTTAGTAAGTTTTTGAGCTTCCGCATTATTATTTTTTTTGTTATTTGTAATTGAATTATTGGCATATATTGGAGCTTGAATTCCTTGGTTCGCCCCACTTACGAGTTAAGTTAGGTGTCCCTCATTAAAACTCATTTTGGATCGTGACAAACTTGGTATCAGAGTGTTAGGGTTTAGTGGATCTTCAATCACACACAGGACAGTCTAAGAGAGTCTTGAAGACGCTATGGGGACGGCCTTTACTTTTCTTCGAGAGAGCTATACAGACTTTAGGATTAACTTCAATTCCTTCTTTCTTTTCGTGCTACTACTTGAGTTCGCATTGGTATCTAGCGTGATACAAATTGGTATCTGCTCTTATTCAACTCTATTTTGCATATGATTAGTACAAAGTAGTATCATTGGAAACAACCAACATCAGGCAGAGAATGTATGCTGTGGGGGTGGTCCATCAAAATAAATATGATTCACGATTTACTATGGACCTGTATTAGAGTGACTAGTATAGTGTTTTTATGAGGTTCTTCAATGTTGAAACTCCTATTCTTTAATGGGGATTGAAGTGAAGATGCTTATGATTTCCTTTTGTTTGTCACAAATGGTTGTCTTCATAAGATGGATATGATATATGATTGGACGTTGGTTTTCTTCTGACTTCTAATTTAGGGAAGATGCAAAAAATGTGATGGCAGTCTCATGTTGAGTCCTGGCCGTTACTGACACTACCTATGAGATTGGGTAGCCTTTTTTGGTTCTTCCTAAGAAGTATTTCTGGACTTAAGAATTAAGCGTTCATTATGGATTGAAGCAAGATGAACTTTTCAAGGTGCATACATTCCGAAAGTTCGTAAGGGTACTAGATAATGAATATCATTACTTTGTTAAAATTACGTTTAGTAGTGCTCATCATATATGAATAGGTTGCTTAGTCAATGTGGATTTTTTTGAGTCCAATTGATGGTAGAGATCTCTACTACAATTTTCTAGATTGAGTGTATAAAGAAATTTGTCATATAAGACTACTATAAATATCAATGTTTAACGTTGGTTAAAGTTAGGAGGTGTGGTTATTTTGTCATCGACCCTGATCTATAATGAATTTTATAATATTTGGGATTTATTCCAAAGTCTGAATATGTTGCTAACTGGTGTACGATCTCTTTGGTAGGTGTAGATGTATTCTAGTGAGGCTTATACGAACCTTTTAAAAGGGTGTGGTAATAGTGTTATATGAAAATGATTACATCAATTCTCAAGTGTGAATACTAACTGCTTAAAGAGTTATTAGTGGTATGTCGTGTTTAGATAATTAGATTCGGTGTTGCTTTTACATTTCAAAATAAACTAGTTTATTACTACGCGCGCTTGGACTGAGCATTATTTATTATTTATTCATTTTAGAAAATTCTAGTGATGGATCTTTGGTACAAATATTTAACACATTTAGGCTGTGAAATGTATCTTGAGGGTTCTGAATGAGGACTGGTGATTTATCTTAAGATTCAAAGGGTAGATTGATACTAGCATGACAGATTTATAGGGAAAGAAATCCTAGTGAGTAACTTTGGTGAGTAAATGAGATTTTTCGTAGAAAGTGGCATATAAAAATTGGGTAGTCCCTTGAATTTTTGATTGGTATATACCCACGAGTTTTAAGGTCTCAGGTATAAAAAGGTTCAGTTCGTGGTGATAACTAGGACTAACTGAGTATGATGGGTGACAAGAGTTCGTGAGGGTTGTGATTGACCATGAAACTATATAATAAAAATTTTGTTGGGTTAAATGTTTTTTTTTATGGAATAAAGACTTTAATCATCTAAAGTTGTGAATGTCCTACTATCTAGTGAATGTCTAATGTGATTGTAGGAAAGTTTTAGGAGATATTTGTGCACCGCTTGTATGAACTTAAAAAGCTAGAGGTCATAATTAAATAAGTGAATTTATGGGATGTGTAGCTTTCAGAAATTAGGTGAAGCAAGGATTTTTGTTTGGTTTGCATTGACTAACATGTATCTTCGAAAGGATTGATAATCGGTTCAGAGTGCGTTGATTTATGCTCTCCTTTTGTTTTGGTAAGGCAATAACGTACCAGTTTTCATCAAATTGGTTAAAAGTTTGTTTGATAAATCTTAAGACAGGAGTGACAAATGTTTCATCTTGAGTGGGATATAAGTTTTGGGTTGTAGTGTTGAATATAGTAAATTATATGGGTAGATTTTTTAGTGTAGGATATGGTAAGGTTTATGATAAGTAGATACATTAATTCATAAAATCTTCAAATTATAAGCAAATGTAGATATATAAAGGGCATTGTGTTCACAGTTGTACTTACAATCAATTTTTCTTTTGTTATAAGTTCTGTATTTTATGGTGATATATTTTGTCAAGGTATGAATTAAGTAGATCAAAATGATTGTTGCATCGTATTGAGCATGTGAAAGGAGTTTATGCATGGTTTTTGGGACCATCAAGTTTGTTTACTTTTGCTTGTTTAAAAAAAGATCTAAAGCGTGGTTAACCCCAGAGTTTTGGATTAGGGTGTGAAGTAAATTTCATGGGTTTTGGTAAACAATGAGATCGCTAGGCAGCTAGAGAAACAAGTGATTTTGATATATTGAAGATCGAGAATTAGCATTTTTTGCACCATGAAAGAATTTGAGAAAGTGAAGATAAGACCCGCTTGCATAAACGCATTGGGGGGGGGTGTAGTTTGAAATGGTTGTTATTGATTTTTCGTATGAGTTTAGTTGAGCTTTGAGATGTGTAACTATTCAGTTACAAACTTACTAGGATTTATCATCGACTTTTTAAATGAGGTATGAAAAGTTTAAGTTTTACGTGGGGTTAGATTGCTCAAATTAATATAATGACTTACGATGATGCCACAAGGTGCGCATAATTTTTACATGGTCCCAAAAAAACGTGGGTTTAAATAACTCTAATGATGAACTACATAGAATTTTATGATGTGGTTTACATAGGCATTTGATATAAATAGAGGTTCTGTTGCTCATAGTATATAAACTAATGGTCGTGACTGAAAATTTTTTTGAAGTGTTGGTATGAGTTAAGAATGATTGAATGGAGTATAAATGAGGTATATGAAATATTTAGAGCCGCCATTGTGTGTGACTTAATAACTCTACTTCGAAGTGAGATACTATTACTTTTTGAGTGTAATATCTAATCAGCCGTGGGTGAGGCCCGTATCTATTATGCGATATTTAAATTAAAGAGAAGAGCTATAGTTTGAAATGTTTTCGAGCGACAAGTGTTTTCTAGAAGACTAGAGCGATGACAATTTGAGCGTAAGTCAAATGAAGGGTTTAGTGATGCTTTTTTGTTGTCTTCCAAGAGTGTGGAGTTAATAGAGTATTATGAGACAATATGTAGGAGTTTTGCTAAATCAAATCTTGTAATTCTTGTAACAAGGGACCCAATGAGTATTGTAACAGGACGCAAACTGATTGATTGTTGGTGGCTAAAAATCAAGAACATAAAATCTGATGAATATAATTGTTTGATGTAACCACTATTTAAGGAGTATCTTGAGTTATTCGATCATTATTCTGAACATTCTTATATGACCACCTATTTAAACTGGGCACGATTTGGAGTATGATTCACTAATTATTCTCATGCATCTATTCATTTCTATGAATGAGATATTAGTAGTGGATCGGGTGTATCAATTTTGTGGTAAAATGACATTTTTTGATAGACTTACTCATTTCAATTATGAAAGATTCGGTGTTGTTTGAAATAGTTGAGAATACTAGTGACTCTACATATACACCTTTACTTATGAGAATTTGTAGGATAGCTACCATGAAAATTTAAAGTTGTTTGATAGACTTAAGATTTATTTTATCATCGGTATCGTGTTTTAGTTGTGTGAAATTGAATGTGAGGACCATTGAGTCTAGTTTTGTCATTCTTAAGGGTTGGTTATAATAACTACCAATCTAGCATTTCGACAATGTTGTTAGAGGTGTATGCTTGGGTGTATCGCTCGATGTGTGGTTACTTGATCATCCCCCCCCCCCCCCCCCTTATTTCTTGGGGGGTTAGATAAGTTTTTGGTTTTCTCCCTTTAGGATCCCCCTCCTGGTTAAAGATATTAATTTTTTATAATTAATCTCGTGAAAATTTTATATTGTGAGAAGACAATATTGATAAGATCTATGATGGTGTATGCGCTATGAGTCTATGATGGTTGTTTCAAGTTCACTACTGATTATAGCCCGTATTAGTTTTGAGATTTTATCACGGTTATGTGAGAAAAGATTCCACCAAATGGTTGTGACAAGGTCCTTGATAACATGTTGAGGATGTGAATACAATCAACTTAGGTGGTTATTGAAATTAGTTTTGTTGTTAGTCGAGTTTACATACAATAATAGTTATCATTCAACTATTGAGATGACCCCATTTGATACATAGTATGGGAGGAGGTGTAGATCTCCAATTCGTTGGTTTGATACTTTTGATATAAGACCTTGGGTACTAATTTTTTGAAGGAATTGTTGGTACAACTATACTTTCTTACCCTTACCTTTTTTTGATCGTTCGAGGACGAACGATAGGTAAATTGGTATCTAATGTCACGACCCATTTGGTTATTTCAAATAATAGATATTTTTTCATAAATACTTTCTATATATCCTAAACGGATATTTTGGACTATTCTAACCTATATTTATAGAATTAATGGGGTAATTTTAATAAATTATTTAGTTGGTGATTAAATAAAATAATATTAAAATTAATAGTGGCTCATTATTGCCACTTTAATAATTAGTCTTTAATAAGATATTAAAATATGTCTGTGGGTTTAAACTGTTAATCTAACAATAGTGGATATAGCAAGGGCAAAAGGATCGCCGGCCACAAGAAAGTACTGTGTGCTTCAAGGTAAACAACTCTTGTAAAATTCAATGTTGCTAAGATGAGTTAGTATCCTTATTATATATACATATTAAAAAAGGAAATTGAGAGGCGGGCACCATCGAGATGAAACCTCAAGGTAAGAATTAATCAATATATAAATAATCATATAATTAGATTGAAAATGGGATAAAATAGTTTTGTACTTAGTTCAAGAATTGGTTTGAAAAAAAAGAAGAAGTGGGAATCGATATTTTAATGTTCATGTTCTGAAATTTTTTGACAATTACATACTCATCATTGGATACTTATGGCCATTGATTGAGGCCAATTTAATACTTCCACCTATTCATGCAACAAGAGAAAATATATGTATGATTCATCATGCATTTCTTTTTACGAATTTCTGATTTTCATATATAATTATTCTAACTTATTAATAATTGGTAATTAAGTTTACGGTAGCAAGATTTATTTGCTACATTTATGTAGGTTCATATTTGGTATAATTAATGGCAAATAATTTTAGTAAGTAAATTTCTGATTGTGAGTATGTGTAGGGTTGGCTGCCACTGTTTGTAACACTTGCTTCAAATGTTTCATATCAATATTGCGGTCTTGTATTATAATTATATTTCGATATACTAAGAATAGGTAATTAAATGTAGGTGTTTATGATTAATTTTAACATCATTAAGTTTATTCATATGAGAGGAATTAATACTATCCTTATGTTTTTGAATTTAGAAATTAATTACAGATTAGGTGAGTTTTTGGGCAGAGGCTAACATATAATAATAAAGTGGTTTATAGGATTGTTAACTTACAATCATTCATATTAACTTGATAGATTAGAAGTTTCGAAGCATTGAGGAAAGGAAAAACATTAGAGAATTAGTTGGTTTACTTCGTTCTCGTTAGTGTGGTTATGGTTTTACCGCGAATTTGAAATTATTAAACTCTTAATATTGATGATGTGCATTGTGAATGATATTTAAAGTTCCTCTTATGTACTTGCTTGGTGTAATTGGTGGCTTGTTGTGTGTTTGTGATTGTGTCCTGAAATCCTGAGACAATATAATTTAATATTTTGAATCTTTCTAATCAAAGTGATGCCTTGAATAAGCAAGACTTGATTAAAATAATATAAGATAATTGAAAGTGGTGATAATAAATGATAAATTATGACATTACTGGATCGGAGTGTCAGCTTTCTGAAGGACAGTTAGTAATAGGATCTGTAGTTGTTCACGGTTTCGTAACAGGGAGAAGAAAAACCCTGGAGGAAGAACAATTGAGGAAGTGGAAGGATAAGAGACGTGCAGGGATAAGGGGTTTACGAACTTAGCGGGGGGGGAGGGGCTGTGGCGTGTTCGGCTTTGTTTCTGACGGATGTTCTATGTTGAATATTTCTTTTCGCGCGGGTAGTTACGTGCATGGCACCCCAATTCCTACCAGGCGTTCCCGGCCCCCGCTCTTGCCATTCCTTATCACTCTCCTTCCTCTCCCCGGCCCCTCTTCCTCGTGGCCCCCTGTGTTTGGCCGGCATTCCGAATCGCAGACCTCGGGTGTTTTATTGTGCTTTTCTCTTGCTGGTGCTTACCTCTTCCGTTGCGCACTTCAGTTCCTGAGACTCGACTGTTTATCTCGTTTTTTGTTCCTCCGCCCGTCAGCGAGGGGAAGATGGTCGGGGCAACTAGTTGTACTTGTTGATTATCATCTATTAAGTCTATGGTTTTGATTTCTATACTATGTATTCTTTTATATGTCTCTTCCTCGCTTTTGGGTTGGCGCACGGCCCTCCTCCTCTTTCCCCTCCAGTCCCATTTCTTTCCAAACACTGCATAATCAAGGGGCACTGGTCATTTGCACTCACCACACGAAGCAACACTAGATCAAAAGCACCTACTGACCCTTACCCTCCTTTTCGCTCAAGATGGCGGGTTCATCATAAGTTGTATTTTGGATTTCGCTTATATGGAGTGCATCAAGGTGTAACCCGCTATTTTAAATCAGTCCCTTCTTCTATCCAAGCTCCGGCTTTTACGCTATGCTCGCTTGTGGTTCAAGGCCACACGGGTGGGGAAATTTTTTACCTCTTCCTGTATGGAAAAGGGGAAGGTGATGAGATTGCACGGGTGTGGAGGCTTGATGGTTTTGTTTTCTTCGACTGATATCCTGTCTTAGCCAGAGATGGGATTCTTAGGTTCGTAGCTTCGTTTGTGGTCCTAAGCACTAAAGAGTTTGGAACGGGTAGGAGAAGTTGGTAGTCCCATTATTCCGTCGCGAGTACTAGGATCTGGACCTGGGCGTTCATGCGTATTGGTGGGGATCCTGTTCGATCTTTGTTTGTTTCAGAGTGTTTGGTCGCTCCGTTTACGAATGTACAGTGGCGGGCTATTCGTCGTCTTGCCTTCTGTAGAGGAAGGGAGAATGATAAGCGGGTGCGGTGTTCTTGGGTGCTGTGTTCTGGTTGTTTTGATGACTTTCGAGTTTTGGGCAAAGATATTTAGTAAGTTTTTTTACTTCCGTTTAGCCGCCTTACTATTTGTTTTTTTTATTTTGTAATTGACTTATTGGCATATATATTTGAATTTGAATTCCGTTTATTCACAGCCCCTTAGGGGTTAGTGGTGGGTAAAGCCACTCACTACTCCTTTTGATCGGTTTCAATATATCGTAATTGATTTTAAACATAAATTTAACTGTTACATTTTTTATAATTTGCACGAACCGCATCCCCCTAATGTCTCTATTTAAACAATAAATCAATTATACTACATTAAAACGGATAATTGAGAAAACGGAATTGTTTTTTCACGTTTTTATAGAATTATATAAATTTCAGTTACTACTTGCAAAAGGCCTTAATGCCATTACAAAATAATTTTCCTCTCCACTTACAAATAAAGTCCCTTAAAATTTGGCGGAGGTTTTGCAAACGTATCACAAAAAAGTTGTCCTTTGTTTATAAAACTATAGAATAAGAAGAAGACACTAAAGAAAAAAAGAGAAGACATAGTATATAATTTCTTCTTGATGAATGAATTTACCAATGAAGAGGAGCACTCTATTTATAGGAGAAATCTAACTTGGTCCCCAAGTAGGAAGGACATTCTTTAATCATATCTACAAAGGACTCCACATGATAGACATTCCTATATACAAAAATTTTAGTAACACTCCCCCTGAATTTCTAAGTTCATAGATGATGTGCCTTCGTTCAAAACCTTACTAAAAAAAACACTTTAAGAGAAGAAAAACTCTATTTAAGGAAAAGAGTACACATATATCTTAATACACATCTAGGCTGCCTCATAAAAACCGACAAGGAACACTCAGTGGGACAAACTTCGTAAGGGAAACGAGTTACATCGCGTATGTCACTGAAGAATCCCGCTCTGACTCTAACCTTAATCCCGAGACTTTGAAATCTCGGCATTCCTCCAGCTTGTTGGGCATCTTCATTGAAAGTTACAGTGGTAAGAGTACCTTGGTGGGAAGAGATCAGCCCCGACATTGTCACTTGAACTAATTGTTGCACATGTAATATCAGCACACCATGGATCTTGTCTTTGTGAGCTTACATGTGTATAGAAAAGCCTTCGGTGAATCTTTGTTCTAATCTCCTTTTATGTATCCTCCCTTACGTTTGTGCTAAATGCAAATGCTGCATTATCTTCATCTAAACTGGTTTGCGTACTTTAATCAATTTCAAACCAAATTTTTCTCCGCATCGAATGGTTGTAAATCCTAGAACCTTAACCACCACACATGTCCTCTTACTTGCTTTCATGAATAGCTAGTATTTCAGCATGATTAGATGAAGTGGCGGACGATGAAACTGCTTTTGTAGATCTCCAAGATAATGGCAGTCCCCCCAATATATGCACATAGCCTGTTTGGGAATCGAACTTTTGTGGATCAGAATAATATCCTTCAGTCATCATAACCAACAATATTGGCTAACATTAACCAAAATAAAATAATCCCATATCAGTTGTCGCCTTTAAGATATCGCAAAATGTGTTTGATGCCCATTCCAGGTTTCCCTAGTAGGAGAAAACTACTACCTGAGCTACACAAGTTTACACAAACAGCCCAAGCTATATCACAGCGCCTTGTAGTAATTAGACACGATACATAGTGCACCATTGCACTAAATATGGTACTTCAGGACCAAGAATTTTCTTCATCCTTTTCTTGAGGTCGGAATGGATCCTTTTCAACGATCAATGAACTAACAACCTCGAGTATTACTTAATGGATGCGCTCAATCCATACAGAATCTTTTCAAGAACACTTTCCTTCTGTTTAGGGCAGATTTACTTGAACAAAATAAACCATTTGTCAAATTGCTCATTTTCAAACCAAGACATAATTTTGTCCTTGCCAGATCTTTTCAAATCTCAAATTCATTCTTTAAATAAATCAAATTGCATTTTTTAATCTCTATTGGTGTTTCCAATAAGATGTATTTCATCAACATAAATAGCAAGTACACACAAATTTTGATAATTGTTTTCTTTATAAAGCACATGACAAATGCATGCATTTTGATAACCTTCCTTAATTAAATTACTCACTAGCGTTATAAGCACCAACCTTCACTCCAGATTTCTTCCCAAAACCATATAATTATCTTTTTCCTTATTTAATACAGTTTCTCGGATTTTAATTAACATGATTTAGGCATCGCAAATCCTTCAGGAATTTCATGGTATATCTCATTATCAAGTATCCTAAGGTAGATGTACACATCCACATCAATGCCTTTCAGAGTTGCTCCATGGACTGTGAAACTAATAGATAACGCAATGTTATTTGCATCCATACCGGTGAGTATGTCTCTTCAATAGTCTACTCCAGGCCTTTGAGAAATCCTGGGTGGGGTGTGTGGTCTCGGGGGGGGGTGGGGGCTACAGGGGGGCTCGGGCTGCTTTATTTATACCTTTGTATTTTCATTTTTCTCATTTCTTTTGTTTTCGCACAAAATCCATTTGTAACCAACAGGTTTATACCATTAGGTTTTTTGACCTTAGGGGGGGGGGGGGGGGGTGTGGGGGCCAAAAGACTTTGGGTGGCTTCATGCGGCTGGCGTAGTTGGGGGGGGGGGTGGGCTGGGGGTGGGTGGTGGCAAGTGAATTGGGGGCGTGGGATCGGGGGGCTCTGATTGAAATTGCTTCTTGCCATTTTGGCCATCATCTTCGTTGTCATCCATCTCTAACAGATTGGAAGAGTTCATTATACCTCGCTATATCTTTCCTTCTATTTTTTCACCCTTCTTTGCAACTACACATAATCACACCACTCTTATCTTTCTTGACCGATTCATATTAGTCTCAACATCTCTTAAATTTCATGGATAGTTCACCTGTATTTTTCTTTTTGAGTTTTCAGTTCAAGTGATTCGTTCTTGCAAGATTATATTACCGACTTATTCAAAATTTTGAACGTCGATATGAATTCTTTCATAGTGTGATCTTTGACATTTTGACTCTTTCTTTTTTCTAGATTTTGAATCGTTAGACCCCATGGTCTATACCCAGCAACGCTTTAGGTGTGTTTTTGACTCATTAGCTATGACCTAGGTGGGATGGTCCTTTAGGGACATCAAATTCGAATTGGGACATCTCTGCAAGAGAATATGTGATTTAGTAATCCTTTTCAAATCTTAAATGCATTAGATTTGTATTTGTAATGTCTGCAGATGAATAATCTTTTTGTACTTCTTGTTCCAATAGAAGAATATGGATCAATTGAGACAATGATAAATTTTTCCCACCAAAAATTTCTCGTTTTATTTCAACTATTCTCTCATCGCCCCTAATTTTGGAAAAACTGTCTCCCAATCAAACCGCCATCTTCCTGCAAATCTAGCAGTAAATATGTCTCCAGTCAATTTTCAAGATAGCAATAAATTGAGGGTGACTCAAAAAAACCCCAACAATTTCCTAATCCTTCTTTGAGAGCCCATCTTAAGTGCGGTTTTGGTGGTGCCACATTCACACTATACAAAAAAGCACTTCCAAACGTTCTAGATGGGATAATTAGGTTCTTGCCCATAACCAATTGCAATTGAGAAACCTTATTCTAACTTGTCGGTCTGAGACGAATAAGTGTTGCCATGCACAATTGGTGTCCCCACACCGGTGGGACAACTGATTTTCAGAATCATAGTTTTGCTATTTTAATTGCAAAACGTTTAATAATGATTTCAGCGCGACCATTTCTGATTATGAACATTAGCAAGACGGAGTGTTCAACTTTTATAATCCCAATCGCTAAACAATAATCATTAAATGATTGGAGAACACTCTGGGCAGCTTATCAGACGAAATGGACTTAATCTGATTATCAGAAAGTGGGCCCTTACCTTATTATTTGTGCCAATAATGTTTTGCAAATGCCAAGTTAGAGATGACCATAGGCACAACATGAGACACTAGAAGAACGTCCTATTAGAACTCCATAAAATATCTAAATGGACGCCAACTAGGTGGGTGAATAGGGTCCACAAATATTCCCCAATGTATAAAGTTCCCAAGACACGCAGGGGACTCAATCTTACTTTCATTGGTGATGGTCTCAACAATTAACGTCCTTGATAACAAGCAGTCCAGAAAATCACCATTAAAAGAAACTTTTGGTCTTTAGTAAATGTCCATCTCGAATTTTTCTATAATCGTCTCATCATTCTTGACCCAAGATGTCCTGACGATCATGGATCGCCAACGTACCATATGTATTGAAACTCAGTAAACTTATCTTATTTTCTATAAAATGTGCCTCAATGCAACTATTTTTTCTTCTCCATACAAGCCAGAAGATAGCAGGAACTTTTCTTAACACACACATGTATGCCCCAGAGCATCCTGGTAATACCAAGATCATTCAAGATTTATTTCATCCTTGATTGCGATTGATAACCATTTTCACACGGATTCTTTAAAACGCAACAAGTATTTCTCTTAGATTTTGTAGAAAACCTAGCATTATTAATGAGAGTTTATTCCCTTGGCAAATTCAATGGCTCTCCAAACCCTCATTCATATTTAAACTACTACCAAAATTGTAGTAACATTTATTTTTACCCTCACTATAAATGAGAACAAATATTTCTTATTTTTGGAATATCATATTTGTTGTACCAGAATCATCAAACAAATACTGCATTTTTCTAATATGTTCTTAGAATTTCCATATCTTCACATGAATGACATACATAAAAATAAATATAATATTAATTATTAGTGTTTGTACAAAAAGGTACAATATATTCAAAGGAATAAATTCATAGTTAAATATTAGAATTGAGTCCGTAATTTATTGTTTCCTCCTCTAAGCAAAACGAGTTGTTTAGTACAATAAAATAAAATCTTGTTTAAGAAAATTCCTAGTTTAATAACAAGACTGCATGTTTTAACAATTAGATCAAGTTAAAAACAGAACCTAATATAATAACAAACCCGTGTAAATTTTAGTATTTGACTAACTCTATCATATTAGAATCATATAAGTAACTCAATGAAAATAATTTTTTTATTAAGATTTAAGGCCAAGCTAATTAACGACTAAACTACCATTTAAATACTAATATTCATCGCAACAACTTATCATTACATGAAATTTATTCAATAAATACCTACCAAAAAAAAAACATATCACTCTTTCATTTCACAGAACCATCACACCAATTAAGTGATCTGATTTTTCCTTCAGGATTGTGCAAAGAAATCCTGCTAGCTCCAAGTGCGTGATGTCACTTGATTTTCAAGATAACATTGCCTCGGGATTTTCTCTTTATTCTTTAGTGCTTCTTGATAAAGCTCAGCCAAGTGTTTGGGAGTACGACAACACGTGCATAATGACCTTTAACCAACCACCACACTCGAAAACAAACTTTCTTTAGTTCTTCACGTTTCCTTCATCCTTATCTTTTTTTTTCCTTTCCTTTTTAATTTGATGAACTGATTAATTCCCCAACGATAGAATTACGTTCTTGACCATAATCGACGACCAGTCCGACCAACATTAGGACCGACGCGCCTTTTTCCACGCCTAGCATGGTGGGCGTACGCCTCATTCACTTCAGACGTGGTTCAGAGTCCATTAGGAGGAGGAGTCGATTCTCATGATTTTTCAATAATAAATCACTTATTTTTGACGGCGGCCACAAGAAGATAGAAGGAATTAGTTTAAAATACTTTTTGAAACCTTGTCCTCTCGATATTGTTGCTGCAAGAGCCCATTCAGGCATGAAAGTGGAGAACGTCTTTTTCCATCATTCAATCTCACTAGCCGTTTCTTCTCCACATAATTTTCAGATTGAGAAGTGATTTCTGACATGGGCAAGAATTACTCATGTGAAACTTAAAGTCTTGTAGCTTATATCCTCCAATCATATCGTGTCCTCTGATGTACTGACCATCTTCAAGTGATCCAATCTTCTTTTAGGTTTTTCCACAAAACAAGTGGATCCTTACTGTCAAAGATATGCGATTTTCAGAATTCTTCAAGATGATGACGGCAAGAATATATTGCTCGTTGCACAGTTTTGAATTTGTGCCTATTTTTTATTTTATGGTGTCCTCCGAAGACCCATTGCATCAAGGTGGATTTTCAGCATCACACCCATTGAGAGGTAGTTCCTGCCCGAACTTTGAAGGGCAGTGAACTCTAAGTTTTTGTAAGATTGTCCATTAAAATTAAAAACCAGAAAGAATAAATAATACCTCTATCTTCCAAATCTACCTTCACTTTTGAGAATTAGAGTCTCGTCTGATAACGTGTTAATAAAACTATATAATAGAGAAGAAGAACGAGAGAGAAAAGAAGAGAAGACTTGTTATTTCTCTTGATGAATGAATTTTACAAATAGAGGAGCACACATACTTGTTATTGCTCTTGATGACTGAATTACAATGAAGAGGAGCACTCTATTTATAAGGAGAAATCTAACTTGGTCCCCGTATAGGACTCTTTAAAATCATATCCTAACAAGAACTCTACATGATAGACATCCCGATAATAACAAATACTTTATAAAACAGTTTCTTTTTATTTACATCTCTAATAAATGCAAAGTTGAATTGTCATTTTATTCTATGCTAAATTAAAAAATTTAAAAATATTTAATTAACTTAATATTAAATAGTACTCTTATGTTATTATATTAAAATACTAAATGTGGAAAGATAATAAATCAAAAGTTGAGAGAGGAAAATATCTGTAGGCAGTTACTAGACCTTTTTACCCTTTTAATAAATTGGTTATATATTTTTTTAAAAAAAATTGTTATTATTTTCATTCCTCTCTATTAATATAACTAATATATCAAAGTTAGGGGCGGACCCAGTAAGTGAACGCGGGTACTCGAGCACGCCATTGATTTCTTCTGAACTTTTTTGTATATATATAATATAAAATATTGATACATAGTTATTACAATTTAAAAGATCCTCATAGAAAGACTGCAGTTATGTGGGTGAGTTTGGTTTTAAGAAACACCTCTCTGCAATAAGAGTGCGCGAAGCCATTGGTGAGTGTTTCGAATCTCACCACCTTGGCATTTCCTTCTTTTGTAAATTTTTTTCAAGCGAATTTTACAAGAACCTGTTTTTTTTTATTAAAAACTCCTTTTTTTTTCTAATAGGTCTTTTTAACTCTTCTTTTTTTTAAAAAAAATAATTTCAATGAATTTTTTACGGACTTTTTTTTTACATTTTTATTTTTCCTGTTTTCTAATTAGGGCTTATTTAACCCCCAATTTTATACTTGTTTTGGAACTTTTCCTATTCCTTTACTTGTTTTGACTTTTCCTATTCTTATTGTTTAGGTAGCATAATTTTATTTTATAAATTTTATTTTTAACTTTTCCTATGGCTTTTAAAAACACTTTTTCCACCATGCCCCACATTTTATGGATTTTTCTCTTAGCACACTACGTAATTCATTCATTCTTCTTCTTCCTTTCTTCTTCCTGCTAAATTCAATTATCAGTCAGATCTACATCAACTGGGCTACTTGTTTATTTGCTTATCAGTTGACTCTCATTCTTCCTCTTCTCGTTTGGCTACTACTACTTGCTATGGAACGAGCTATTTCTCATCCATGGAAGTACTTTAAAAATGAACTATCCGTAATAAAATTGGTGAGGAATTTTGAATGGTTGTTTATTTTGCTATGTAGATCCGTAAGATATCTGCAAATGTAAGTAAGAATTCAATTATTTATCGTTTTCAACATATGAAAGTCGTCGAGCGCAATTATACTTGACCTTTAGTAGTAGGTATTGTGCTTTTAAGTAGAGTGTTATTTTTTTTATCGTGATCAATTTATCTTTGTTTTATTTTTTTTTACTTTTTTTATTAAAGAGTTTGAGTTAGTATCATTTACCTTTTTTTTATACAGAGTTTGCGTTAGTATATTTTAACCGGTTTGTATTTCTACAAGTTTATGTAAAGGAAGTGAGCACCCACACCTTTAAATTCTGGATCCCGCCAACTGATCAAAGCGGACGTGACAAGATCCTATTAAGATAGTCTTTTTTTTTTTCTCATTTAAAAATTAATTTGATATGTATTAGAATAGTCCCTCTCTTAATTCCCTTAAATATTTTAATTACACCCTCCCCACATTTATGAGAGTTCTGCTGAATGGCATTATAATTGCACGTAAGTTATCTCTAACTAGTTATTGTGCTAAAGAAAAAAAATGAAGAGTTATTATAACTTATAAGAGTATAAATGAAGAGCCCAATGTTGGAATTAATAATAACATTTTATATGCTTGACAGGGATCGGTTTGCCCTACCGGGCTGAGTACGTTTTCGTAGTATTGTGCATATTTTGTGTTGTTTGATTTATTTAGAAAGTATTTTTGTGCGTAAATGTTGTTTCTTGTTATATTTTTGTTATGCTGTCCTTTTCCGTGCTATGTTCACTAATATGCCAGAAATTAATAGATTAGAAGGTATTAAAATTGTCAAATCAAAGGTAGTGTTGACTTTTGTAAGTATTTTAAATATATTCAAGAATTGTTACAGAAGAAAAAATAAAAATAATGGAGAAGGTATGACTGTATATTCCGTAGAAGCCGATCGGAATGAGGTTATGTTGATTATTTAGGGAACTAAACTTTAAGCCAAAGATTTTTAAAATTTTCCCTTTTTTTATTGGTTTATGTTGTTATTCTTTTCAGATTAAACAAGTTCTTATACTGAAACAAAAAAAGAAATATTTTGACTGATCTTTTTCTTCTTTCATTTATTTGTTATTATTTTTTAAAAAAAACATTTACCTGATTCATATCTAATTGAAAATGATTGCGCTTCGCACGGGATTGTGAGAGATCTCATTAGATTTACAAAGTAATTTCTATATGTTAAAATTGAAAAAATATTCAATCTTAACCCTTTCATTCAATTTATTTAGTATTTTAGTTATTTTATAATTTCATTTAAAATTTCATCACTTAAAACTTGGTTTGCGGAAAATCTTTATAACAGTATAGATAGAAATAGAAGAGGTGGGGTCACCGGCTTTACTATTTATAATTTTGTCAATATTCCGGTGGCCTTATTATCTCTTTTTTTTTCAATACAAATCAAATAAATTCATGAGAAAAAAAAATCCAATGCAAGCACAATATTAGTATGTATTAATTACGTTGGTAAATGATTTCAAGTTCACTAAATTTAAGAAAATATTACCATATAAATTTATTTCGATAAAAAATATTTCATAATTCTACTTACAAAATTAATATGAAAATTTTGAATAACTTTCTATTTTCATGTACCGTTTTTTGTATCGAACAGCAGCCCAAATGGGACAGTCAGTACATCAGATAATTAGGATGGTTGTGAAACCACCCATTGGCCAAGGAAATATTTAGTTCACAGAGCCGGTTTTAGAGCACTTGTGTTGTATCACCACTGGTGCTAACATAGACTATTTTGGAGTGTCTTCAAAATATCAAAGCTATGTGTCAAATGAATGTCTAGAATGCATTCTTGCAAGGAGATTTGTTTGAAGAAGTATACAAACTTAGAGCCAATTTACGCACTGTCCAAAAAAATCTCACATGGAAGCAGCCTCCAAATTGGTTAAGTATGCACCAGGGCTCGGTATATTGTTGTCTTCAAATGGTGATGATCTCTTAAAAATTTACTGTGATGCTGACTGGGGGGATTGCATTAATAGCAGAAAGTCCATTACAGGTAGAAGTGGTGTGGATGATTAGCCTGTTCAATAGTTGTTAATCCTGTCTTAAAGAAAATGGATGTTTTTTTTATGGAAATTAAGAATCAGTTTTGTTTATAGATATTTTAATATCCCTATAATTAAGGATTGCAAGAAAATGGTTGGTTTCTTTTCTGAAAATCTGTAACAGTAAGAATTTTCAGGAAAAAATTGAAATTTCCATTATCTCTATAATTAATGAGTTGTCTTAACCTTGAACTTTCTTTTAACACATAATAGTTATTCTGATATCAATGGTTTAAATTGATTTTTTGAATTAAATGTGTTCAAGAGAAATACTACAAGTAGAAAATAATGATATAATGAAAATATTCAAGACATAAAAAGACTTGATTCTTTTTCAAATACACAGATTGTTTATAGGATAATATTAACAATTTTGTAATTGTTGTCTCAATCGATTCTTTTCAAAATTAAAATTGATTATCTCTTCTTTAAGGTCAACGATGTCTCGAAGATAAATTGAATGAATTAGTTTTATCATCATTTGAAAAACTTATTAAAACAAATTGATTATAGAACAGTACTTAATGATTTTGCATCTAAAATAGCAAGAAAATTAAATTTTAATTAAAAGTACATAGGATGAAAAAAGATAAATTAGGGCCCCTCTCTTAAGTTTTCCTTTAGGCCCCCAATTTTGTTGAGTCGTCTCTACATCTAACGCATAAGTAATCGCTCTTATTTGTCTCTGGTGTCCAATTACTTCCACAACCTTCAGAAACTTTTCTGGGAATCTTTGTAATCCATCATTATCTTCATATAAATTATTTTGAAATGTATCAAATTGATGTCCTCGAGAAATGCATCCTTGGAGATGATTGTGAGAGAGATTTAAGAATGAAAGAAATGTAAGACAACAAGTTGTTGTGGTATCTCTCCTGAAAGCTGGTTGAACGAAAGATCCAATGATTCGACTAAAGATAAACTTTCAAGTGATGGTGGTATATTACCTTGCAATCTCTTATGAGACAAATTTAGCACCCGAAGTGCAATGAGATCTCCCAAATTACTTGGAATATGTCCTTCAAATTTGTTACTTGAAACATCAATAGTCTTGAAAATTATCGAAATTCTATCCGGTTCGTCTATTTCTTTCGTTGAAATTGTTACAGAATCATTGTACTCTCTCTCTACAAATTTACCAAGATATGTTAACTTTGTTGTTTAATCAATTGTCCTCATGGCTTTCAATTTGAAACAGACTAGTCGACAAGTTTCTTATGAAAGCATTGTAAGAGAATTTTATGATTCGAAGCTGAAAAAATATGTTTTCATTACTTGATGCTCTAACTGGACCATGTAACTTGTTTGATCTCAAGCTTAAAACTTTCAGATTTGGTAAAGTTTCAAACCATATTGGGAATGTGCCTGAAATCTGATTTGTGTGCAAGTCAAGATAGACAAGATTAGTGAGATTACTAATTTCAGGTGGGATAATTTCTGAGAGATTAATTTACACTAAGATCAACTTATTCAAAAAAAAAATGAGAGTCAAAAATGGAAAATTATAGAGTGTACCGATGACACAACCATCTTAAATATCAAACTTCCTTACCCTACCATTTAGGCACATAACTCCTAACAATCCTCACATGCATTCGAACTCTGTGTCCATGAATCCAACAAGGAATTAGTCTTGTTTTTGAAAGTTGCTTTCCATTTTAGGAGGGCTATTTCTTTCTCCTTGGAAGCAAAAGCAACTGTAAAGAGATATAAAGGAATGAGAAATTAAACTATTTTGGGAACCATCATCAAATATATTGATTATATGCTATTTTCGTGGATTTTTTTCTTTTGATGAACTTGTGCAACGTACACATTTATTTATATTGTAGAGATCATTTTTAAGGTATTGCTAGTCAGTGGCAAGACATTATTATCATTATTATTATTATTATTATTAAAAGAAAATTATCCTGTTGGTCAATAGTTCGTTTAGTCCATAAATGAATAGGGAAATATAAGGATTCTCAAATTAGTCCAACGTCATAAATACGATAGAGTATAATGACTTTTTTTGTAAAATAATATTCCGGTAACATTTAAGTTTTATTTTTACACATAACATGCTTAAGATAATAAGATTAACGAGGTAATTTGGTCCGTTTTGAACATAAGTTAATTTGTAAGGAGTAAATTTCCTTGGATGTTCCCATGTTTTGACAAATTACTAGATATGACAGACAAATAATTCCCAACTTTACATATTTTCCTCAAAATATACTTGACGTAAAAAACACATTATGCTCTCTCCTATTGAGATAGAGAAGATACAAAAAAAATAAAATTAACTTGACATCAAAACTTACTTTTGCACTTAAACTGAACAAATGTTTAAATACTCCCTAAATAACTTTCGAGTGAATTAATTACCCTTAAGGGGTGATGTGGTAGAGAGAATGAATCAACTCTCCTAAAAGCGAGTTAAAAATGAAAAAATTGAATTATAAAATTGTTCGCATGTCATTCTTTTACTGGCTAGTATATAAATAATATTTTAAATATTTTTTATAAATCAAATTTTTAAGAAAGTGTGAAATTTCTAATTTAGAGATAAAAAATAAATTGCGGGCCACATTTTTAAAAAACTATATTTATTTATTTATTTTCTCTGTTTATTTTGTTGTCTTCCTCAAATACTTTTTCTCCATTGAAGCATTCTTATACCTTTTTTTCACTCATATTAGTCATTTCTTTTTTCATCTTTATCACCCACCTCTACATTCTATTTTCATTCCATCAGTCTTTTATAGCCACAAGATTCAACCCTAACATTATATTTTTTACTTTGATTTCAATATAACTTTGTTGTTTGAGTGATCCATTCTGTCAAAAAAAAATTACTTTCAAAAGATTCATTCTCCCAATGGTAGATTTGTGGGAGTGGGTGGTGAGAGAGAGTCCCAAAAAAATTAATATGTTATTTTTATTTAAGAAAATGGTGAATTGTAAGAAGTAAAAAATAACCATTAAAGATTGAAAATGGAAGAGACCTTTTCAATGAGGACCAGTAATAATGAACAAAAAAGAAAGGAAGAGGCGTAGAAGAGGAGGAATTTTAGCAGCGAGGCCCACTTGTTAAAAATATTTAAATTAGTAAAAATGGGTTCAACATTTTAATCTTTGATTTTAGAAAATAATTCTTTTAGTTAAGAAATTAATTTGCATCGAAGAGAAATTATTTAAATGATGGGGGACACTTGTTAAAACAACTTAAAATTAATGAAAATTGCTCAACATTTTGAATTTTGATTTAAGAAAATGCAATTTTATAATAAATTAATTGATTATGTTATGTATTCTAAAAAGTGTTTAAGGAAAAAGGTGAATGTTAAAAAAAATTAATGATATGGTACTTACATGATTATGATGTGGCGGGTGAGAGTGTATTATACTCTCAGAGTGGTATTTAATTCACTCAAAAGTTATTAATTAAGGGGGGTGTTTAAACGTCCATAAAGTGTAAATGCTAAAGTAAGTTTTACTCCCAATTTCAGAGTTTCTTTTTTTTTATTATTATTTTTCTCTTTAAAAAGTTAACTTTTTAAAATAACTCATATGTTATATTCAGATTAAAAATTAAAAATTAAAAAAGAATTCTTGATTATTTATCAATTTTTAGTTTTTTACTTTAGCATATTAAGAGATATGTTTTAAAATTATATAAATTTAGAAGAATAATAAAGTAGGGAGAAGAGAATAAACCTCTTATTCATCTTGAAGTACATTCAAGATTCACAAATCTTATTTACATTGAAAGAAAACTCTTTTATTTATAGGAGAAACTTAACTTGGTCCCTAAGTAAGTTTCCTAATCATATCCTAAAAAGGACTCCGCATAATTAGACATTTATTATAATACTAATATGTTTATAAACTCCCCCTTTAATGTCAGTAGATTATGTGCTTCGTTAAAACCTTTCTAGATAAAATCTAGAGGGAGAAAAATCTAGTGAAGAAAAAAGTGTACATATATCTAATAATACGCATTATGGATGCCTCATTAAAAATCTTACAAGGAAAACTCAATGGGACAAAACTTTATGCGGAAAAAGAGTATATCTCGTATTAACTCCCTCTAATGAGAACATCAATCCAGAGACTTGAATCTTCGTTTTCCAAGCTTATGTACCATCTTCTTGAAAGTTGTAGTTGATAGAGACTTGGTAGAGTAAATGAACTATACTATTACTTAAACAAACATGTTGCATGTTGATATCACTATTTCTGGGAGCTTATGAGTGTAGAAATTTTTTGACTAAATATGTTTCCTTAAATCTTCTTCTATGAATCTTCCCTTCGGTGTCAAAGATTTAATGTAGTTCTACTTCAACGTCCTTTACGCAAATCATCTATTTGTCTTTTGAAAAACTCTTCAGTGTTCGGTTCTAGTCGTCAACTTTGCATAACAATATGTATATGCTTATGGTATTTTGAATCTAGTTTAATCCTTATTGAAAAAAAAAAAAAGGAAAAAAAAAATTATAATAATGTTTACAAAATTGTATATACCTCTAAGATTTTGAACCAATCGGATATTTTCATCATATCATTTTTGTCACAAGGGACAACATTCAATATGAATGTTGACCATCTCTTTCTTCTTTAAGTGCTAGATTGCAATTTAAATAAGTTTTAATTTACGCTTATTAAGATGCAATCCATTCACCTTTTCACTTGAATACTTATTTCTAATGCCAACATGCTTTAGAGTCGTAAAATTTATCTTCCTCCATAATCTTTTATAATTTTACGCGCTATTTGTAGCAAAGATATCGTCGACGCCTATCCATTTTGTATTGATTCACTAATATGACATACTTAGTGAGATCTCAACCCACTTTTATATTTTTCAGGCTACTCTCTTCATTAGTTTTCATAAGTGTTACAACCGTAGGATCTTCAACCACGAGCACATTGTCTCTTTATTATGAAGTCATTTTGATTCTTTGATCCGTCCTCCCTTTTTCAAGATTATTTTATTTAGAATTAAAATTTGTCCTAATCGCCTCATCATGTCATGACTCTTTCCTAAGGAACATTCACTAGGAAATTATTTACAACTCGTATGTTGCTTCTATCTCTCCCTTATGTGAAACAACTATATATATCTCATTTTCGGAAGAATCTATCCTTGGCATCATTGTATATTCCTTGATTAACATACACATATCAAAATAACAGATGAAAATATATTTAGTCTCTGACCATAAATCAAATGGAAAGAAAATTTTTACCATAATTTATTGGTCCCCCCCCCCCCCCCCCCCCCCCCCCCCCCCCCCCCCCACACCCCCCCCCCCCTGAGCATACAATTAACTTTTTGTATGCGGTATCATATTTCATATCATTACATGGAGCTTTTATTTTCTCAAGCAAACGAGTTCACACCACCTCAACATTTAAATGGTCTCAATATCTTGAGTATTTATAAATATTATCAGATAAATTGTCTTGATTATATATTCTGAAAATTGTGCTCTTTACACAATTATCTTGTACAAATAATTTTGCAAATGTCATACTACCGGTTGACAACAAATGCTCATGTGATTATCTTATAGATGTATCTTTTAATCATGTCACATGATAGGTTAACATGTCCATATTCACCTTTAATATTTCAGAATTTAAGGATTTAGTCTCAACTTTAGTTGATCCAATAAACTTATCATGAAAATAAGCAACAAATTAAATTTGTTTTTGAAATTTCAATGTATGTTCATTACTCAGTTGCACATCTTTGGGAATGACCAAATTATTCATGCCAATTAATAAATTATTAGTACTCGTAAACTCAAAGTTTACTATGGCATATGTCTTTTTGCTTTAGTAAATTTCCAATTTTTTACTATTATATGAAAAAATTTCAACTTTAATACTCCGAGAGTAAATTTCAGATTTATTTTTTCTCAATTGCTCTACCTCTTCTAAAGGTAAGTCTGATTCCATTACTGAATAGACGAATCTGATTATCAGAAAATTGTATTTGTAATCATATTATATATGTCAATACTTTTACAAACATCAAGTTGCAAGATAACAATATGCATACATGAGACCATCTAGAAGAAATATTTTTTAGGACCGTTAAGTATCTAAACAATCCACTAGGTGGATGAATAGGTCTATTAAAATTTGTATATGTTCCTAAAATGCAGGGGATTCAATCTCAACTTTCGTTTATGATGGTTTCTCAATTAACTTGTCTTATTAACAAGCAGTACAAGAAAGTTCACCATTTAAAAAAATTCTTTTAGGTTCTTCCATGAATGTCCATTTTAATTTTCCATAATTCGTCTAAACATTATAGACTAATGATGTCCCAGACAATCATGTCAAATTAAGAAAGTATTGGAATTAGAAAAGAATGTGTCTCAATTGCATTAATTATTATTCAATAAAAGTCAAAGATAAAGTAAGAAATTTTTCTTTAACATATGTCTGCCCAGAGACATTCTTGGTGATACCACATCTACAACCAAATATCGCGATCGTTTCACGCCTAGCATGGTGACTTACACTTTATTCACTTTAGAGAATGAATATATATCTTTAATATTTATCAAAAGTTCTCATTCTTCCACTATTAAAGAAACAGTGGAAGAATCGACTTTCCAGCTTAGGCCGGAAAAATCTTGATCGCTATTCCATTCCGACCTCTGAAAATCGATATTTACTAACCTCTCGAGGCCAATTTCAATTTAAGTTGGTAAATTCATTATTTCATTTTCCGACTTTCGGAGGTCACTTTTATATATTTTTATATTTTTTTATTTTTTTATTTCCATTTCCTGGAGATCAGAAAAAGTAATTCTCAAATTTTGGAATACCAACCTTCGGAGGTCGACATTTTTATTTCTTATTTTTGAAATTGCAACATTCGAAAGTTGGTATTTTTATTTATTATTTTTGAGATTTCGACCTCCGGAGATCAATATTTTCATTTATTTCTTTAAAAATTCTGACCTCGGAGGTCGGTATTTTTATTTCTTATTTTTTAGATTCCGACCTCCTGAAGCTGGTATTTTTATTTCTTTTATTGTTGAGATTCCGACCTCCGGAGGTCGATATTTTTATTTCTTATCTTTTAGATTCCCACCTCCAGAGGTCGGTATTTTTATTTTCTTATTTTGAGATTTCGACCTCTGGAGGTTGACATTTTTATTTCTTATTTTTGAGATTCCGACCTCCGGAGGTCGGTATTTTTGTTATGGCAGCATTGAGCTGCAATTTTAGTATCCCACCTGCATATTTATATCAAAACAACCCAATGAGTTCCAAATAAGCTATAAGCTATTTCAAAATAATCTTCATCCAACCCAAAGAATGCCAAATGAGCTTTTTTAAAATAAACTTCATCCAACCAAAACAACACAATTTTCAACATATACACTAAACTATTTCAAAATAAACTTCATCCAACTTCAAAATAAACTAAAATACGATCAAAAATTCTAAAAATATAGAAGTCTAAAATGTCAAACCAATACAACTACTATGTATCATCCTCACTCTCCTTATACCCTTATCATTCTCATCATCAGCTCCATCACCACTGCTTTCCGGACATGGATGAAGAATATTTCCTGATTCAAAAAGAAAAGTCAGTTGGGCTTGAAGCGCTGCATACCTCTTATTCTCTGCTTTCTTTAACTTAATTCCAACACTATATTAACCAACTAAGTACATTATTTTATTTGAAGAACTTAACACCGTTTTTAAGGTCAATTAGTTTAGTTTTTTTAACTAATTCCAACAGTATATTAACCAACCAAATCACATTAACTTTTTGAAGAACTTAACAACTTCTAAGTCTAATCAGTTTTAGTTTTTAACTAATTCCACCGTATATTACAAACTAAATCACACATTACTTATTTGAGAACTTAACAATTTTCGTAAGTCCTATTAAGTTTGTTTTACTTAATTCCACACTGTATTAACCAACTAAATGATATTTTAACTTATTTGAAGACTTAACAACTTTCTAAGTCTAATTAGTTTTAGTTTAAACTTATTCTCAACCATATTAACAAACTAAATCACATTAGCTATATTTTGACAGAACTTAACAACTTTCTGAAGATGTAATTAGTTTGTTTTTTGAGTTTTAACTTAGTTTCTTACACTTTTCATCATTTAACTTATTAAACAACTTAAACAACTTTCTAGTCTAAATTAGTTTTTAGTTTTGTTAAACTAATTCCAATAATATATTCACCGATTTAACTATTAACCAACTCACACTTTTTTTAAATAAGTCTAATTAATTTTAGTTTTAACTTAATTCCAACACTAATTTCACCCATTTAACTTAATTAACAACTTTTAATAACTTTTCTATTCTGAGTAGTTTAGTGTTTTTTTTTTTTTTTTTAACTTAATTCCAATAATATATTCACCAATTTAACTTATTAAACAACTTAACAACTTTCTAAGTCTAATTAGTTTAGTATTAAGTTAATCCCAACACTATATTTCTAATTAGTTTAGTTTTAACTTAATTCCAATAATTTATTAACCAACTAAATCATATTACATATTTTAACTTATTTGAAGAACTTAACATTTTTATAAGTCTAATTAGTTTAGTTTTAACTTAATTCCAACACTATATTCACCAACTAAATCTTATTACATATTTTAAATAATTTGAAGAACTTAACAATTTTATACGTCTAATTTGTGAGTTTTAACTTAATTCCAAGACTATACTCACCAACTAAATCACATTATATCTGTGAATTAGGATTAACACATACTTTACTTGTTCTGTGTAACTTACTAAAGAAAATATGCATCATCAGTTTGTGATTATATTCTTTAGTTAGAGACAACAAGAGATTATTTTGCATTTTGAAACTCTTAAAAGAATCAATAAGAAGTAGGGTAATGTGATTGATTCCTTAATGTATTGAAATATTAAACTTCATATATAATTTTCCACATTATATAAGCAAGTTGTAGTTATAGCTCCTTTAAATATTGTGTCAGCATATAATATCTTGTTTCTATCATAAAGATCAAATAGGAATTTTTAGTTGTTTTAAGTTACTCAATAATTAGATTGCTATATCAAAATAAAATTAAAAGGCTATAAGGTTAAAAGTTCTAGATTAAATCACTGGGAAGTGGGTACTTGCTAAAGTGATATAATTAAAGGAAAAACAGAACACAAGTATTGATGAAGAAAATAAAAGGACTTTAATTAAGGACAACAAACTCACAAACTCAATGCTAACACGTGTAACGACCTGTTTAGTCGTTTTGAGCAACAGATTTTATTTCGGAAAAACTGGCTGGACGGGCGATGTTAACACGGACCGTCTAGTCCACGACGACTGCCCGTCGAGGTAGGTGTCGTCCCATGACACTTAGAATTTTGAAATTGGTACTGAAAATCGCTCTCTGTAAATTGGACGCCCCTCAAGAGGACCGTGCCGTCACAATCCACTGACGAACCGTCGTGAGTTTTCGTTACAAAACACTTCCAACTTTTGATATTGATACCAGAAAACGAGTTTCAGACCGTCATGGGACGGAGGAACAGGACGGACCCGCACAGCTGGACGGCCGTCACAGGCTACGTGAGTTGAGGATCCCCCCTGCGACGAACCGGTGTGACGGACCGTTCGCCGGCCCGACGGCCGTCACAGGTTGCGCATTCCCAGGCAAAAATAGGATTCCTCTACACGTTTAGAGGGTCCCGTTTTTGACTATTCTTTCCTTAATTATAAAGATTGAGGGTTATATTAATAGGTCTACTTCACTTGGGGGTTAAAAGAGGTAACCTTAAGTAATATAGTGGGTTTTATATTATTTGTCCTCCCCTTTTATTCTTAATTATATATTAATTAGGGTAAAAGAAGAGGGTTTGAATAAAGAAAAAAGAAAGAACAGCAAGATATAGAGAGAATCGATCACGAGAGAGAGAACCGAAGAAGGTAGCAAGGATTTTTGAGAAGATATCTTGTTGATTCAATTCTCGGTGGAGGTAGGTTAGGGTTTATGTTTTACGATATTCGTAGTGAACTCTTAATAGTGAATATTATGTTGTTTGATAATATTGTCAACCCTGCTATTTGCTTAAGATTGTATCTTGCATGATTATGATTATACATTGTGATGAATTAACAAGTGCTGATGAATTATTGATCCCAACGCCTTGAAAGAACCCTATTCACTCACTTGATCATTTATATAATGAGAATGATATGCTTAGTATGAAAAGGCTTTAATAAATTATATATGAAAGAATTATTAATGCCTTAGTGTAAAAGAAGGCTTGATGAATTAGGGGATCGGGTGCCACTTTCCGGTACCCAGGATTAGAATATGAGGATCGGAGTGTCCGTTCCGAACACCTATGATAGAATATGGATCGGTGCCACGTTCCGGTACCAGGATAAGAATATAGGATAAAAGAGTGAGGTCGAAGGGGAACGGCGGAGTGTCACGTTCCGACCCCCAGATAGATATGGATCGGTGCCAGTTTCCTTTACCAGTATAGAATATGAGGATCGGAGTGTCACTTCCGACACCAGGATAAATTGGATCGGGTGCACGTTCCGTACCCAGGATAGAATATGAGGATCGGAGTGTCACTTTTCCGACACCAGGAAATAGATTATGGATCGGTGCCACGTTCCGGTACCGAGGATAGAATATGAGGATCGGAGTGCCACGTTCCTGCACCAGGATACAATAGAGGATCGTAGTGTCACGTACCGACACAAGAGGAGAAGAAATGAACTTGAAGATAATTGAATATAACTCAATCTAATGTAACTTAAATTTCCCAATGAGTATGGTATTGAGCTTGAGTCCTCAATGTGTGTAACTCTGGTTGTAGTTATTGATGAATTCATGTTTGTTATTTGCTACATGTTGAGTATTGTAAGTTGATTTACCTTATTATTGATATATACTGTTCCTATTTTGGAGTATCCCTATGAAATATCTACTCAGTACGTGTGGTTTGTACTACCCCCCTAGTACGTTTTATTGTTTCCTCTTTGTTAGTTGTGTACTGCAGCAAACGTTCCGTCACGCTTCAACTCCAACAGTAGATCTGGCCAGTCTTCACCTCATCGAAATTCAGGGTGAGCCTAATGCTTCTAGCTTGGACTGGGTCTTCTTCGTCAAGTCTTGGATCCTTGAACTTCCCGGCATGGGACTAGCTTTTAGTTATTTTGTTCTTGACATTGCCTAGTTAAGTAAATTTGAGATGATGTTCTTGTGATGATGACTTCCAGATTTTGGGGATAATAATACTAGTACTTGGGAGAGTTGGTTTTTTATTAATGAGTTAGTCTTGCCGCACATTATTTTCTGTGATATATCTTAAATGTTAAGGTTTAGATGGGTTTGTTCGCTCACCTAGTGAGGGTAAATGGGGTGCCAGTCGCGTCCTGATTTGGTCGTGACAAACTTGTATCAAGCATTAGGTTCGTTGGTCTCATCACACAAGAACAGTCTAGTAAGAGTCTTAAGTAACGGTAGTGGGACGCCTTTACTTTTTCCTTGAGATGCTTATAAGACTTTAGGAAAATTTCACTCTTCATTCTTCTTTCTTGCTACTACTTGAGTCCAATTGGTATCTGGGGGGCGCTACGAATGGGTACGACCATCTTCACTCTATTTCGCAGATGGTTAGAACTAGAAGCAACGACCGCACCAGCAGCAAGCAACGAAAGACACGAAACGACCGACCAGCCACTGGGGCTGTAGCTCGAGGAGAGCAACGCAAGAGGCCGTGGGAGAGGTCGTGGGAGGACTTCCTCTAGCGGAAGAGTGACAAGCACCTACGCCCATCTGATCTAGGGCGGTGACTCCTCCAACCGACCGAGAAGGTGATTAAGAGATGGGAGGAAGGGGAGAATGACCAAGGGCAGAATTGAGAAAATTGCCACCCCCAACCTACCCCAGAGATGATCAACCATGGTACTTTGCTTATCTCTTAGTGGGTTTTCCGATCAGGGTCAGCACCTCCAGTGGTTTCTCCTGCACCAACACCTCCGGTTCAGAGGTACACATGCGGCTACCCCATGGCTTTCCCCCCCCGTCATGGATGCATCATTGGGAATAGGCACGTTTCCCCACGTCTGACTACTGGGCCTTTATGCATGATTAGCAATGGAACTTTTCATACGGTTTCTTGAAATTGAAACCTCTCATCTTTCAAGGGCGCAGAATCAAGAGGATGCCACGCTGTCTCTGGTTGACTGTCTGAGCTACTACACAAGATGGGTATAGTGGATGAACGGTTTTTTGGCGTTGATTAGTCGTGGAGCTATCAATCAAGTTTTCAAGGGAACGCAAAATTGGTGGCGGTCACATGTTGAGTGTCACCGAAACGAGGCCACCACCTATGACTGGAATCATATTCCTACCCCTGTTTATGGAGAGTTATATCCCAAGACTTTGAGAGAATAGAAAGAAAAAAGGGGCGAGTTCTGAGTCTAGACTGGAGGATGACAGTTAACAGCTTATGATGCTAAATTTTCGCGCACTATAATCCCCAGATACGTCCACACCCCAATCTGTTTCAGTCCACTAAGAACGGATTGCCGTTTGTGAAGGTTGAGGCAGAGTGCGGATTTCCATTCATTCAGCCTTACAGGTAGCGCTAAACGGCAACATCCTTTCCAAGAGCTTGGTACTTTGTGATTAGAGGTTGGAGGAGTGAAGCCAGACGACTTCAACCACGACATCGACAATCGAAAAGGTTTCGAAAGGGAGGGCTATTTACTGGTTCTCTCACTCCTAGAGGACAGAGCTCCGGAGGATTACTCAAATCGACCAATTTCATTCTTTGGGGAAAGAGGGCACTACAACTGTAAGTTGGGTGTCCACCTCAAGAAACGGTTCCCACACCTACGGCCGAGAGACCTAATGCATGAACCCCGGAGTGTTATGGATGTGGGGAGGTTGGACACTCAAGAGGTATTGTTCCAAACCAGATTTACAGACCCCCAGTATCTAGAGGTAGAGGTTGTCATGGTGAGGCCGCTTTTCTGAGGACGTGGTGGGCGAGGTAATGTTGGTCACACAACGGCAGAGGTGATGGGGCAAATGGAGCCACTACTACGGGCAACATGGTAGGGGCAAATGACAGACAAACGATAGGGCCCATTGTTGGCTTTTGCCCTGGGAGATGCGTGAAGCTGAGGCGTCCTGATGCTGTTATCACAGGTATGCTTTTGGTTTGTGATTGCATGGCATCTGTATTATTTATTTGACCCCCTGGCTCCACGTTTCATTCATATTATCTTTCTCATTTGCTAATTGTCTAAAATTGCATTGGATTTACTTGACATGCCTATTCGTGTTTTCTACACCGGTGGGTGAGTCCATGTGTAGTTGAAAAGGTACATAGGTCTTGTGGTGGTGAACTTTGTGGGAGCAACACTTATGTAGATTTTGGTTATTTTTAAAATGGTGACTTTGATGTAAATTCTTCTGGGTATGACTTTGCTTTCTCCAAATTTTGGATCTGGATTGTATGCTAAAACTGTGACATTGGCCAAGCCTGGGACAGATCCGTTAAGTGTGGAGGGGTGACTACACTTCCAATCCGGGTGCGTATCATCTCATTTCTTCTGCTAAGCAAAATGATTAGTAAAGGGTGTTTTAGATTTCTTGGCCCATCTTCAAAGGATGACCTACCCAAGTACCTTCTGATTATGCGTTTCGGTAGTCGGCTCGGGAGTTTTTGGAGTTGTTCCCTGCAGATCTTCCTGGTATGGGCACCCATATTGGGATATTGAACTTTCTTGTCTCGATCTTGAACCGGGCACCCGCCCCATTTTCTATACCCCCGATATAGAAATGGGCTCCCGCGAGTAAGAGAGTTAAGGCTCACCTTCAAGAGTTGTTGAGCAGGGCTTCATTATATTAGACCACAAGGGCATTCCTTGGGGTGCTCCGGTTTTGTTTGTGAAGAAGAAGATGGGGAGTTTTCCGGATGTGCATAGACTACCGGCAGTTTGAAACAAGGTGGACCATAAAGAACAAGTATCCCTCTAATCCTCTTCCTCGCATTGAGGACTTTGTTCGATCAATTACCGGTTCCTGTGTCTCTCTAAGATGACTTGAGATCCGTTATCATCAATTGAAAATACGGGCAACGGATGTGCCAAAGACTGCTTTTAGAACAACCAGGTATGGGCATTACGAATTTGTAGTGATGTCTTGGTCTTACGAATGCCCCTGCCTGCGTTCATAAGTTTGATGACGGATTTTTAAGAAGGACAATATTTTAAGATCTCTTTGTGATCGTGTTTAATTGATGATATACTGATATACTCCACTAGTTTAAGAAAACATGAGGACAATTTGAGAATGGTATTGGAAAACGTGAGGGAGAAAAGCTTTACGCATTCTCTAATTGTGAGTTTTGTGCTAGATGCAAATGTCCTTCTTGGGGCCGTGGTATCTAAGGATGGGAGTGATGGGGTCCTCTAAGATCGAGGCAGTGAAGATTGGGTAAGTAACCTAACTAATGTGTCAGAAATAAAGGAGCTTCGTTGTTTAGCTAGCTACTACCCCCCAAAGCCTTTCCCTAACATTCTGAAGTTGGGCTTTTAACCTCTTTAACTCTGCTGGAGCCATTCTATAAGGGGGTATGGAATGGGGCGAGTACCGGTTCAAGATCGATGCAGAAGTCAATATCTCTATCCGGTGGCATACCGGGAAGGTGCAAGAACACATCTAAAACTCGCGGACTATCGAAACCGACTCAATGAAGGTACTTGGGCAGTATCATCCCGGGGGTGTGCCAAGAAACTAAACACCTTACTAACCATTCTCTAGCACGAAAAGGAGACGATATCGAACGAATTGGAAGTGTAGTCACCTTCCCACACTAACGATCTGTCCCAGGCTTTGGCTAACGTCACAGTTTTACGCATTACAATCGAAGATGCAAAATTTGAGAGAGCCAAGTCATACCCATATTACATACAAGTCAGCAACCATTTCTAAGATAACCAAGTCTACATGAGTATTTCTCCCCACAAAAGTCACCAGACAAGACCTATATACCTTTTCAAACTATCACAGACTCACACCACCGGAGTAGAAACACGAATAGGCATGTCAAGCAATTCACAATGTAATTAAGACCAGTAGCAAATGAGGAAGATACATATGAAAATGTGGAGCCAGGATCAAATAATCAGAAGCCATGCAATCACAAACCAAGAGATTACCTGTGATAACAGCATCTGATGCCTCCGCTTCAGACCGCCCAGGGAAAGCGTAACAATGGGCCATATCACCTGTCTTCCATTCGCATGCCCCTACCATGTTGTGCTGTAGTGGCTCCAGTTTGCCCGTTACTACCGGCCGTTTTGGTGACCACCATTACCTTCGGCCTACCNTTTGTCAAGGATTCTCTTCATTGCTTCCCGCAGTGACTAACTTGACTATCAAAATGTTTCCATTTGTATGGTCCGACGAATGTGAGGAAAGCTTTCCAGAAACTCAGACCGTTGTTGACTACTCTCACCAATCTTACCTTTGCCAGTAGAGGTAAGACTTCTTTGTGTATTGTGATGCAACGTTCTCTCAGAATAACGGCCTCTAACCATGCCACCTCTACCTCTAGCTATTTGGGTCTATAACTCTGTTGACATTCCTCCTAATATGTCCAGTCTCCCCCACATCCATAACACTCCCTGGAGTCATCATAGGTCCTCTCAAGAAGTGTTGACCGTCTGGGTGGACCCCCCAACACATTCTGTAGTGAATACTGAATTGCCGGACGTGAGTAACCTCTGAAAACCCTGTCTCTAGAGTAAGAACCATTAAATCACCTCTCCCTTTTCGAAACCTTTTTTACTGTCATGCCATGGTGAAGTCATCGTGGCTTCACCTTCCTTCCACCTCTATCACGAAGTCTACAACCCCTTGTCTTGAAAGGATTTTGCTGTCGCCTCTACCTGTAAGGCTGAAATCCGCATTCTACCTCAACCCCTTCACAACGGCGAATCCGCTCTTGTGGACTGACACAAAGTTGGGTGGGCATACCTGGCATAATGCACGAAACTTAGCCTCTATAGCGAAGTAACCGACTCCTAACCTTGCTCTAGGCGCAAGAACTCATCTCTTCCTATCTAATCAAATTCCGGGATATACTCTCCATAAACAGCTATAGAATGATTCCCAAGTCATAGGGGGTGCCTCTGTTGGTTGACACTCAACATGTACCCGCCACCACATTTTGCGTTCCCTTGAAACTGATAAGTCACAAACTCCAACACCAACCGTTCTAACTATAAAACCCAATCTTGTGTGTCGCTCATACAGTGCACCAGAAAATCTAAGGCATCCTCAGATTCAGCACCCCTGAGATCTGGAGGTTTCAATTTCAAGAACTTACTGAAAAGTTCTGCTGATCAGTTGTTCATTATAAGCCCTGTGGTTAGACGCGGAACGTCCTATTTCCATGATGCATCCGATGCGGGGAGCCATATACTGCCTGTTTTATACCTCCGGAACCTGAGGTCTGGTGCGAAAACACTGGGGTGTCTTACCCGGACGATAACCCACTAAGATAAGCACGAACCTAATTGTCATATCTGGGTAGTTGGGGTGGCAATTCTTCATTCTGCACTTGTTCAATTTCCCGCATCCTCACCCTCTCTTAACCACTCTTCCGTCAGTTGGTGGAGGAGTCACCGCCCTGTACGTACCCAGGATGGGGCAGGTGCTTGTCCCTTTCCTCTAAGATGACTTCCTCCTCCCGACCTCTACCACGGCCTCTTGTCTCTCCTCCTCCTCGAGCTACAAACTGCCCCCAGTGGCTGTCTCATACGCACGCCTGTCCCGCCGGTGCGTGTTTACGTAGTCCGTATGCTCTAGTGTCTATCCATCTGCGAAATAGAGTGACGATGGGGGGGGGGTCCAATCCCAATTTTTTATCACCTCGATACCGAATTGAATCCAGTAAAATCACGAAAGAAAGAACGGAATAGATTTTCCTAAAGTCTTATAGCATCTCAAAGAAAAGTAAGGCGTCCCCCTACCGTTCCTTAATACTCTACTATAAACTGTTCTTGTGTATTAGACCACAAACGAACTATGCTCTGATACCAAGTTTGTCACGACGCCCAAAACGGGCCGCGACTAGTCACCCACATTTATCCTCTATGTGACGAACCACCCATCCCAATTCCCAACGTTTCAACCATAAGAACAAAATATAATGCGGAAGACTTGAAAACTCCTTAAGTGAAATCGGATTAATAACTGTAAGTAAAACCTCACCCTATTTATTCCCAAAACCTGGGAAAGTCATCAACACCACAAGAACATCTATCCTCAAATTGACTATCTACGAGTATCTAAGAAGCTAAAATAATAAACACCTTTCATGGCCCTGAAGCTTCAGGCATCAAGAATGAAGAAACGTGATCCAGTCCAATCTATAAGCTTGCTCACCCTGAGAGCCGACGTGATGAATACTGTATAGAGTTGAGGTTGAGTTGAAGACGTGGTGCGTTTGGGTTGCACTCCACAAAAACAAAGAAAACAATTACACGCTATGGGGTCCAGTACAAAACACGAGTCCTGAGTAGGTATCAATCGGCCAGACTCAAAATAAAATAGTATATACAATAATATCATAAATTCAACTTTACCATACTCCCCGTAGCACAACAATTCTATAATCATTATAAGCAACGCCAGTTCACCGCCATGATGACTCAGGCCTCATGGCCATCACATACCCAGTTGGGAATTAGGCTCATTAGATTGAGCATATTAACGTCTGTTCATATTCATTATGTTTATTTCTCTCGTATCGGTACGTGACACTACCGCTCCAATATACTACTGTCGGTCGTGACACCCATCCCTAATTCAACGTGTCAGTTCGTGACACCCGATCCCCTATCTATCTACGTGTCGGTTTCGTGACAACCGCATCCCTAATTCTAAACGTGTCGTTTCTTGACACTGCCCGATCCCTACAATTCTAAACGTGTCGGTTTCGTGACAACCCTATCCCCTAATTCTAGCGTGTCGGTTCGTGACACCCGTTCCACTACTCTCATCACTTTAGTTTCATCAAAGCCTTCTTTTATACCAAGCTCATCAATCTCATTAACCCAAGACAAAGTAGGTTTTTCAATAGTTTTAGGATGCACTAGCTTTCATCAACGCTTTATTTTAATCACAATTATGTATCACATTCATACAAGTATATATTAAGCATATAGAAGGGTTACAATACTACCCATACATATCATTGTCGCTATTAGAGTTTACTACGAATAGCAGAAAAACCATAACCTCCCTCCACCGAAGAATGTTGATCAGCAATCTCTACTTTTCCAAGCTTGGCTTCCCTCTTCGTTTCTCCTCTTCTTCTCTCGCTTTCCGTTCTCTCTCTGTTCTTTTGTTTTTCTTATTCCAAAACCCTCTTTTCTTTATACCCTAATTAGTATCTAATTTTATAAAAGATGACAAAAGTAACCCATAATTAATTTTAATGGTATCTACTTTAACCCTCAAGAATTGGATTATTAATATTCAACCACTAACTTTAGCAATTATAAGCAGGAATAGTCGCACAACGCCCCCTAAAATATTTAACAGAAATCTGACCCCAGCCTGGGATTAACGCAGTCTGTGACGGGCCGTCGTGCCTGTCGACGTCCTCCTGCTGCTTCCGTCACAGAGTTCAGAGACCAGATTTCATTAACAAGGTCTGTGACTCCCGTCATGCATGAGACGGTCGGCCTGCCTACCCCGTCTTGACGTTCAGAGAATCTATCTCAGTACCCAAGTAATCAGATCTAAGTGGTTTGGACGAGACCCCCCCCACGACGTTCGTCGTCCCATAGACGGTTCGTCGTATGTATTCTCGTCGCTCAGCCAGTTTTTGTTCCAGAAATAAATTGCTGCTCAACGACTAACAGGTCATTACATAGCATTACCCTTCGATCCCGTGGTTTTTCTAGCATATGCTTTTTTGACTTTTATCTTTTTGGATTATTGGTGTCTAACGTGTCCATGGTTTGCTTATTTTTAATTGTTGAATTTTTATTAGTCTTAAATCGGATGCATAATTGTATACTCGATCTTGTCTTCTCCTATTGAGTTCATATTGATTTATTTTTCTGTCAGTCCCTACTTAAAATTAATAAAATTTAATTATATTATTAGATAAGGTGCATCACTGCATCCTTTCATGTCTCAAAAAGATGTGCAACTGCATTCTTAATAGCAACAAATATTTTTAACTAGTCTTCTGTTCGTCATAATGCTTACCTATTTCCAAAAACTAAGTTTATTATTACTGACTAAACTATCTTATACTATTTGTATCCATGATTACTATTTAAATAATAAAAATCTAAAATCTTAACCGAAGAAAAATGATTATATTGATTTTTATATTTGATATGGATGCACTTACTTTTTTATTTATTTAAGTTATGACAAAATATAATAAAATAAATAAATAAATAAAAATTCGCAACTCTTTCATCTCTTAATATTTCTAAAGTAAAGACTAAACAAACTATTAGGACAACTCTTTAAGTCATTTAATCTATCTTTGATTATAAATAAAAAGTATTTAATTAATACACATATATGGTACAAAAAGTGAAAAATAATGCAAAATCGAATAAGAAATATTCTAATATCATTATGTCAAATTTTACCCAAATTTCGAGCAAACTTTATAACATGGAAGTCAAGTTTTACATAATCTTAAAAACTATATATAATAAAAATTAAACGATACCTCTTGCGAAAGTTCAATTCACGAAAAGGAAACAATCCTAAAATAATGACTCGATGCATTAAAGTAAAACCTCGACCTTACTTTTGTTTGTGAGTGAAAGAAATATAACGCGGGGGCGATTTTTGGTTGCTGATTTTTCCTCTTTTTTTTTGGCTTTGCTGAACTTTTTTGCTTTTTTTTATTTGTGCAGATTTTTCTTTTTACGTTTTCGGTTCCTTTTTTTTTTCTTCTTCTTTTTTTCATTCTCTTTGCACGTCCCTTTTTTTACCTTTTAATAATTTTTTTACCTCCTTTCTTTTTTGAACATTCTTTACATTAATATTTATTTCTTTCGTCCTTATTTTATTAATTATATTTTTTGTTTTGTTTACGCTCGTATTTTTCCCCTTTTTTATTTTTCTTATTCTCTTTATTTGAATTTGTTTTTAAAAGTGTATAAACCTAATTTGTGTTAATAGTGATGTCATGGTTAGGATCCTACTTGGGGGATCAAGTAAGATTTCCCTATAAATAAAGGGTTTCCTTATGTGTAAAAAGATTTGAAGAAGATCTATGAATCGCTGAATATCTTCAGAGAAATAATAATTCCTTTTCTCTTCTCCCACTTTCTTCTTCTTTCAACAAAATTTTGTTATATAGTTTTCATAAACTTTTATCAGCACAATGTTCATTCTTAAAGAATGATGAAGACGACGGAAAAGTGCAAAGAGGAGCTTGCATAAGTTATGCAATCAGGTCTAATCTTCAAGGTCTGATTTAGATCTTTATGTTATAATGATTTATGTAACAAATCTAGAGGTACAATCTAAAGTAAGTATTAACAGAGACTTGTTCGCCTCTAGACATTTAATTTCAATCGACTGGGAAGAGAATCTTAATTTCTTTTAATACTTATAAGCCCATTTAGTGAAAGTCTGTTTTCAAACCTTTATAATCAGGTATGTGATCTATTAAGATATATGATTAGCCTTCTAATATTGAATTATAATAAATTCAATAATCTCAATTTGTGTGTATTATAATGTACGATCATATTAATGATCATTACAAGTAATAAAATTACAATATTTGAAGGTTTTAAGGTTGACCTCATTATTGGTAAGGAACGATATATTTAAACTTATCGCACCAAAAGAATAAGACGATGAAAATTTATGTCCAGCCCTAAAAAGGGTAAGACAATTGGGGTTAAAGTCCTGATGCCACCATAAGATGATAAGCATATGGGTCAAAATCCATCGTCTTATGACTAAGCACTTTTATATGGATCAGAACATTGAATGTGAGTCTCATGCACCATAAGGAGGAAGAAGACTGACTAAAGACAAACGAGGTGGGTTTTTATGAGAGTCATGAAATTTACTGAATTTGCTCTATTACTAAAGAGGAATGTGGCTGTATGTGGGCATAATTGTCTGAAAGATTCAGTGATTGAATAATACACATAGATAATGGCAGGTACTACAACATCATTATTTGATATGCGCACATATTGTGTTGCATTCTCTGTAGCATGGAAAGTGCTCCTCGATGTTGGTGTGCTGTACATTGTGACTGAACAGATAGATTCCTTCTCTAAAGGGAGGAGATTGTAAGACCCCATGTTAGGCATGAGAAAGGATGGCAACCTTTGGTTTAACGATGTGGTATCATCAAGATGTCTCTAGAAGACATGTAGAAGAGAAACGTTTCATGCTTTATGTTCAAGCTTCGTAGTTACCAGTTAGTTCAGTTGAGGCACAGTCTGTGATATAAAACTTTTCTAATTCAATGACACTTTCGTAATTTGGGCATGATTGTCTGAGACATCATTAGTCTAATACTGTTTAGACGAATTATGAAAATTAAAATGGACATCCATTGAAGAACCTAAACATTCTTTAAGTGGTGAGGTTCTTGTAATGATTGTTAGCAATAAAACTACTTGTGAGACCATCATCAACGCAATTGAAATTGATTCTCTGATGTTCTTTGAACCGTATGCAGATAGTTGGGACCTAGGTCCCCCCCCATCCACCTAGTGGATTGTTTAGATATTTAATGTCCTAATTGAAATGTTTGGCTGTTCCTTGTGGGGTTGGTGCTCGATGTGTTCTATTATTATCCTCGAAATCAATTTGATGTTTGACAAAAAAGACCGTTGGCACAAGAATTTTTCATGCACAATTTTCTCTCAGATTAGTTCATTCAATAAGGGGATCACGACTCACCTAAAGGGTAATAATTGAAGAATCATAAATTAAAAAATTACTACTTCTTGGATTATAAATTGAAATTTTACTCATACAATATGTAAATCAGAAATTTACTAAAGCACATGGCACATGACGTAGTAATTTGGAATTACGAGTACTACTAGTTTAATTAGTTGGCATGAATATTTGGGTCATCCAAGATGTGCATACTGAGTTAATGGCATACATTGAAAAACTTAATATAGTTGCTTCACTAATCCTCTTTATGTTATTTTTCTCGATGATAAAGTGATTGGATCAACTAAAGTTGGGACTAATCCTAAATTTTAAAATAGTATAAAAGGGTGAATATTTCATCTTCATGTGATATGATAAACAAGATGCATTATTAAGATAATCCATGTGCGTGTTGTCACTGTAGTTTGACCATTCCACAAAATGGTTTGTGCAAAATAATTGAGTTTAAGAGTCAAATTTCAAATATGTAATCAATACATTTATCCTTGATATATGAAAATACTCAGATGATTTGAACACTAAATTTCTTTCTCATAATCTTAAAATCATTGTTTATGAAAAAAATTCTCATAATATGTTGATATGAAAGACGAATATTGCATCCAAAGTAATGTTTGCAGTTCAGATCGATAAATTAGATCAAAAAAATAAAAATTTTCTTTCAAGTTGATTTAATGATCGGGACCAATATTTTTTCATCTATTATTTTGATATCGTGGTATATAAATCAATTGAATATAACATTGTCCCAATGATAGACTCTAGACTCTCCAAATATTGAGATATATGTTATTTGTTCCTAATAGAAAGGTGATATGATAAGCAACACAAGAGTTGTAAATTTTCCTTATTGATGTCCCTTTTAGGATAGCTCTCGACATGCATGAAGCTGATAGACTAATCACTTCTAATAAAAAATACGTGAAAAAAGGGGTAGGATCAAAGAATCAAAATATCATAATAATAAGATAATGTGCTCTTGGGGAGCCTACCATACACACGTTTATAATCTCATGAGAGGGTAGCTACCCTAAAAATAATGAAGTGATAAATCGGGTCATATTATGTCGTACTGTGAATCAATGCAAAATGATATATCGTTGACGGTTAACTTTGATATAATAGAACGTAATATTGTAAAAGATTATTATGATTAAATTGTACGACTATTAAAGCATGTTGATGTAAGAAATAATTATCAAGTGAACAGTGGAATGGTGCATCTTAGTAAAGCATAAAACTTATTTTGAGTTGCAATCTAGGCACTACAAGAGATGTCATACATCAATATTCATTTTGTCACTTGTAAAATACTAATATGAAAAATATTCCTATGTGTCGCAAATCTAGTCGATATACAAGTTTTTGGAAAAACTTATTTAATCGTCCTCTAAGGATTAAATTGATTCAAAATGGCATAGAGCATATACATATTATTAGTCAATTGACGACTAGGGGAGAATTAACTCTTTACAAGTTCTCAAACGGCAACAAATTATTTGCTTAAGATTAAAGTAGGGAACTTGAAAAATCTTTGACCCGGAAAGAAAGATTCATAAAGCAGATATCAATAAAACATATTTCATCACAGTTTTCCTACACTCATGGCTCCCACGAATTGGTGATATCAACAGGCAAGAGGTAAGTTCAAATAACATTGTTGTTGATTTATTCACCAAGTCTCTATCAACTGAACTTTCAAGAAGATGTGCACAACTTTGAAAAATGAAGATTTCTAGTCTCTCCTTAATTTTATGTTGTCTTAGGGGGAGTTAATACGCTATGTGACTCTTTTTTTTTCTCACAAGTTTTGTTCCCACTGATTTTTCCTTGTAAGATTTTAATGAGGCATCCATAATGCATTATTATTAGATATGTGTCTCTCTTTTTCCTTCACTAGATTTTTTTCCTACTGGAGTTTACCACCATTGTCAGTTTTTAATGAGGCACATAATCTACCGATATTCAAAGACAGTGTTTAAAAACATATTTGTGTATGTGAATGTCTAATTATGTGTGAGTCCTTGTATATTGGTCAGGAATCTTAACTTGGGACCAAGTAAGGTTTCACTATAAATAAAGGGTTTTCCCTTCATTGTAATAAGATTTGAGACGATATATGAATATCTTAATATACTTAAAGAGAATATGAATTCTTTTCTCTTTTCCCTACTTTGTCTTCTTCTTCTAAATTTATATAGTTTCATAACAAAAAGAAAGTTTTTATGATTTAATTAGGGGTTATATTTTTAGAGTTACGATAATTTTAGGGTTTATTTTTTATTATTATTACTATTTAGATTCAAAATAAATTTTTTTGAAATATATAATTTGTTTTAATAAGAATGCTTAAAAACATTTGGACTATTCTTTGGGAAAATTCTCTTTTAATATATTCCCCTTTTTTCTTTTCCTTTCTTTTTCTCAATTTTCTTGCACATTTTTTTTACCTTTTGCCTTTTTTTAAAAAAAATCTTTAATCTTGTACATTTTCTACTTATATTTCTTATTGTGTTCTTGTTTTTCTTTAATTCTTTTTTTTTTCACGCTTTGTTTTTCTTTTTTAAATTCTGTTGTTGTGTTTTTTTTTCTTTATTTATATAATCATTTTAATAATCATTTTCCCTTACGTTTGTTAATCTTCTTTTATTATTTCTATTTTTCCCTCTTTCATGTATAATTGATGTTCTTTCTGTTTCATTTTTTATGTGGGTCTTTTGCTTCTTTTCTTTTATTATTTTTTATTATTATTTTTGCTTAACCAATACAAAACAAATTAAATGGCACTCTTTAACTTAGGTACTATTAAGCAAAAATAACTATAACGATTCCATGAATAGAAATTGCCAACAATAAAGAACATTTTATATATTTAGATTGTTTCATAATAATATACTAAAGTAAACTTCAACAAAATAGTCATTACTATCCCGGATTTGTATATATTAAAAAAAAATCGAACCTTTGTGCATGTAAAACATAATTATGTATTCCACCATTGTTACACTATAGTTAACGAGAATAAAACTCATGATTAATATAATTATTATGTCGAAGAAATATTAAAAAGTTTCAATCAACAGCTTTAATGTAAGAAATTCAATTATTACTCAATATAACATACATTATACAAACATAGGATATAAATAAATGTTACCTCTGACGAAAACTGATTCACGAGAAAAAGAAAACAAAACCAACAATTAAGGAATCACGAAATTGAAACCGCAAAAATGAACGTCAAGATTTCTATCGCAATAAATAAAAGTACGATGTATAGTATTTTTTCTTCAAAATCATCTCCCTTTGTCCGTGTTGTGGTATGTATATATAAAGCATGGGTTGTATTACGTGGAGTGGGAAGTATTGATGGAGTGGGAGAGTATGGTAGTTGCTACAAAGTGGGAGAGTGGGGTAAATATTTTTGTGTAATTTTCTGTTTCCCTTTCTTTTTTTTTTCCGTATGTAGGGGAAGTGGATGGGTATATGATTCTCATTTCTATGTGTTTTGACAGATATAAGATAGATTAGAGGGGGGTAGTGGGTTATCTTATTAAATTATTTAGATTAATCCTTTTTATAATTTTAGTTTTATTTTATTTTGTAAAGAAGATATAAATAATATATTATAATAAAATCAACTCATTAAAGCAATATTTACAGTTATATATTACTGATACGAATAAGATAAAACTAATAGCAAAATATATCTCACAAAAGCTCAAAACTAACATTTAAAAATCTATCCCTTCATATAATTTTTAGGCACAAAAATAGAAACTGATTTTTATATATTTATTTATTTACTTTTCTAACAATCTTTGACTCATCCTGCATGTTTTTATATGGTATTAATGTCACGACCCAAAACGGTCCGCGACTGGCCCACCCACATTATACCCTCCTATGTGAGCGAACCAACCAATCTAAACCCTGACATTTCATAATAATATCAAACAAAAGGTAATGCGGAGAACTTAAACTTATTAATAAAAAACCAATTTCAATAATTTTTAAAATTCACATCTGTATTTTCCTTCCCCAAATCCTGGAGTCATCACCACCCGAACATCTATGATCACTTACTAAACTAAGTAGTAATTCTACTAAGCTACAATACCAAGCTAGTCCATGCGAACTTTCAGGCATCAATACATGCGCAGGAATCCGTCCAAGCTAGAAGGCATTAAGCTCACCCTGAAGATCCTGTGTGACGAGACTGGCTAGAATTTCGGTTGATTTGAAGACGACGGCACTTTTTGCTGCAATCCACAATAATAAAGAAGAAAACATCAAAGTAGGGGGTCGTACAACACATACTGAGTAGGTGACATCGCACCAAGCTAAAACGTAGAAAGCAATATGCTATATATAACATCATAAAATCACTATATTCTTAACAGGTGATAGCAACAATAATAAACATATTTATAATTTACCTCAGCCAAGTTCTACATGGGACTTCACGCCTCCAACGCATACTCATTTTGGGATTCGTTTCAGTAGAATTTGAGTATATTAACATCTTTGAAGATTCATTTATCCTTGATTCCTCTTGTGTCGGTACGTGACACTGTCTGCCGCTCCCCCTACTACTATGGTGTCGGTACTGACAACCCGCTCCCCTAACTACTATATGTGTCGGAAACGTGACACTCCGATCCCTTAATTCTACGGTGCCGGTCGTGATAAACCCGATTCCCCTAAATCTACGGTCGGTTCATTACACCCTATCCACCCCTAACCATCTACGTGTCCGGTTCGTGAACACCCGATCCCGCTAATTCTACTCTGTCGGTTCGTTACACCGAACCCGATCCCCTAAATCTACTTGTCGGCTTCGTGACAAACCCGATCCCCTAATCTCATTCTTATCATCATCAAGCCTTCTCTCTTACCAAAGCATCATCAATCTCATTACTTTAGTTCATCAAGCTTCTTATACCACAGGCATCATCATAACAAGCTTAGGTTTTTATCAAAATTTGGATTTAATAGCTTCATCATGCTTTTTCATCACAATCATATATATCACATCCACATCAATGCATGCACACATTAGCATATAGAAGACTTATATACTACCCAAACCACATATCATTCGCTATTATAGTTTACTATGAATAGCATAAAAAACCATAACCTACTTCACCGAAGATGGGCGATCAACAAGCTATCTTCTCAAAATCCTTGCTATCCTCTTCGTTGTCTCTCTCTCTCTAACTCCTACTCGTTCTCCCTCTCTTTCTGTTTTCTTTTCTTTTTCTTATTCAAAACCCTCTTTCCTTTACCTAATTAGCAAGCATATATTTAAGTAAAAAGATGGTCAAATAACCACTATTAACTTAAGGGTACCTCTTCTTTTAAACCCCCAAGGATGAGACTTTACATTACCCACTACTATTATAATTAAAGCCGGAAATAGTCTAAACGTCAACGCCCCTTAAATTAATTAACAGAACCTCCCGCCCCGCGCTGGATTACCAGCCTGTGACGAGCCCGTTGTTGCTTGCCGTCCCCCGTCCTGCTGTCCTTCACACGATACCTAGACTTGAATTTTGTAAAAGTCCTGTGACGGGCCGTCGTGGCCACGCGTTCGTCTGCCATTCCGTCGTGCGTTCAAGAGTCCGATCTCAGTACCCAATTTTCTAATTTCAGTGTTTTTGGAACGAGACCCCCTCGCGGTCCGTCGTGCCCATGAAGGTCCGTCGTGGGTCCGTCGTCTCATCCGCCAGTTTTCCAGAAATAAATCTGCTGCTCAAACCGACTAACGGTCGTTTTTACAATTAAAAAACCCAATTATGTCCATTTTGTTTTAAATTAGAAATTATTACTAATATAAAAAAATATCCTTTTAAAAGGAAAATTTTTTATTAATTAATTTTTATTTTTATTTTTTAAAATAAAATAAATCAATGTTGTCCAACACGTTTAAATGTCCAACAATTTAATATATTGAAAGCACATTTTCTGTTTTATTATTTTCACATCTTTTCTTTAAGCATTATGTTCGGTCGAAAATTTCGTCTATAGTTTTCCCCTTTTTGATTGAAAACATAAAGAGTTTTCAAACAAAGAAGTAGACAACGTGACCAGTTTTGACCGGGTTCCTATTTGAGAAGGAAAATATTCGATCGAGTACTTGTTTTGGACAACCTATATATCCCGGGTTCTAAAGAGATCAGGTCATGTGCATATCAAAGAGATGAAGTAATGAGTTGGAAATCAAGTGACGTCCTTTTGAGGCTCCAGTTCGCGATTCCTATTTACATGAAAAATGAAAGACAAAAAATAAAAGAAAAATACAAATACAGGATCATATCTATGTAACTTCTCTAGAATCTTGACTCGAGTCTTCATGCTCCTTAAGTTATGAGATATTGATTTTCATCCAAAATGAGTTTCAAAGTAAAACTCCGCCTTTTCTCCAAGTATGTTCCGTTTAACTCGTGTTTTGGATTGTCACGACTATAACTGACCGCGATGGGCACCCACACTTATCTCACCTATGTGAGCGAACCAACCAATCTAAACCCCACATTTCAATCCATAATAAAACAATATAATGCGGAAGACTCAAATCTTATTAATTAACCAGATTACATAAACTTCTAAATAATATTACTTATCATCCCCCCAAAATCTGAAGTCATCACATCAAGAACATCTGCCGCAATTTCTAAGTCTACAGATAATTAAGAACTAATAATTAAAACGATGGTCATGTCCGAACTTCGAAGACATCAAACTCGAAAGAAAGAATCCAGCCCAGCTAGGAATAATAGCTCACCCTGAATCCTGACGTGCTGAAGAGGGCTAAAGTTGAGGAAGAGACGAAGTCACTGTACACTTGCTGCCTCCACAAACAACAAGAAGAAACTAAAAGTAGGGTCAGTACAGTACTGAGTAGGTTTAGTATCTGCCACTCAGAATAGAAACCAATATATATATCAAGTAATAATATATCACACAACACTCACAGGTGAACAACACAAGGGCCAAATACCCTTGACAACAACACCAGCAATCTATGATGGCTCAGCCTCCACACCATACCGTGTTTCGGATTAGGTTCTTTCGATAAGTAAATCACCATAATTCAAGATTCATTCTCTTTTATCCTCTTTGTCGTAACGGTGACACTCTGATCCCCTAATACTACGTGTCGGTTCGTGACACCCTGATCCTCTAATACTACGTGTCGGTTCGTGACACCCGATCCCTAATACTAGTACGTGTCGGTTCGTGACACCCGATCCTTAACCGTCATTCCTTTAGTTCTCACGCCTTCTTTTATACCAAGCATCATCATAATAGAGTGGCTTTAAGGTTTTTAAGATTTCGCAGTATCATCAGTATAATCCATCACAATTTATATAATCACAATCATGCAACAACGAAATTAAGCGCATAGAAGAACTTTACAATACCACCCAATATACATATCAACGCTATTTAGAGTTTACTATGAAATAGCATAAACCATAACCTACCTCCACCGAAAATCGGATCAAGGCAATCTATCTCCCCAATGCCTTTTGCTTTTCTCTTCGTGCTTCCTCCTCTCTCTCGCTCGTTCTCGACCTCTCTAGATTCTTTTCTTTTACCTTACTTATCATACAATCCAATTTAAAGATGATAAAAGTACCCACTATTTATTTCAAGGTTATCTCCTTGACCCCCCAAGTATTAAATATTACACTTACCCCACAAATTTGCATAATATAAGCATGATAGTCCAAAACGCCCCTTAAAAACTCTCAGCAGAAATCCGCCTACTCATTCGAGGTTACGCCACTCGTGACGGCCCTTCTTACCTTGCGACGGTCCGTCCTGCATGTCGTCACAAAGTTCAAGACTTCAATTTCATTAAAAGGTCCAGTGACGATCCGTCGTGGCGACGACGGTCCGTACTGCAATTCTGTCGTGACGTTCAGAGTTGATCCCATTTTTTTTTTAAAACCCCAGATTTTCAGAGTTTAAGTGTTGGGGAACGAAACCCCTCGACTGTCCGGCGTGACCATTGACGGCCCGTCGACTGATCCGTCGACCCCAGCCAATTTATCAAAATAGCTTACTGCTCGAATCGACTAAACAGGTCGATACAGGATATTAATTACGTTTTTTTTTCCAGAATGAGCTCTTGCTTCTTCAATGGAAATTAAGCTAGAAAATTAGACTTCTTTCCATCTACGATCCTGAGCTTGAAATGTGAATTGATCCTGTAAAATCTGGATTGCTGGAATTAAAGAAATCACACAAAATTTTGCCCCAGTTTATATCAAAGAAAATTTTGTGAGCGAAATAAGAGATGTGCTTAGCTTTGAATGGAGACTTTAAATGAGTCGAACTTTTTTGCGTGTTTACACCACCTTCATTCCTCATAATGAGCCGGCTACATTAAATTATGTTAGTCTAATCCCATTATCCAGGAGGGTCCTGCTACTGCTTTTCCCATTATCCAGGAGGGTCCTGCTAATCCCATTATCGAATGGGGTCCTGCTAATCCCATTATCTAGGGGTCCTGCTAATCCCATTATCCAGGAGGGTCCTGCTAGTCCTTTATCCAGGAGGGTCCTGCTAGTCCAATTATCCAGGAGGGTCCTGTTAATCCCATTATCCAGAAGGGTCCTGCAAATTCCATTATCCAAGAGGGTCCTGCTAATCCCATTATTCCGGAGGGTCCTGCTAATTAAATTTTCAATAGACTAATAATACCAACGAAACATTGTGAATGTTATCTTCATTAGTTTGCAGTTCCTTCAAGAAAAAGAAATAATAATAATATCTCATAATAAGAATAATAATAATAATCTAATAATAATATAATATTCCAAACTTCTGTAATTGCTATTTTTATATAGTATTGCCACTTTTTCATATAATGATTCCACAAATCTTATGGTAGGGTTTCCATTTCGCTCGCTTAGACTAGGTTGAACATCGAGGTTCCTCCTCGAATCTTCAATCTTGAAACAAATTGTGTCCCTGCGTCAACAAAGAACATTTGTGAGTTTGAAAATGTGGTGATTGGTTTGTGGTTCCATCTTTCGACATGGTGACTCAAACGCTTGTGACACTTAAGTTGTTTCCTCCCCACAGTCAATATATTTTTTGATGATTGGACTTTCATCAGCCAAATTGCTTATTTTGAGACCTAAATCCGATGCCTTTATTTCACAACACTCATTGTTTTATCCTTTCATAGAACCAGAGAAATTCACAAATTCAACACTTGAAGAACCGATTATAACTATTAGTCTGATGCTTCGCCTAGTACAGTTAGAGACCTTTGTAAGCGGTCGTAAATCCCTTCTAGACACACGGACTCGACTCAAATACATCTGAAACAAAGTGACGAAGTATAAGAAAACTACGAACTATAAACGATATAAATAAAAGATTTGATTTACTCTCTTTTTAGTAAGAAAAAGAAAGAAAAATATTAGTGGTGGGAGATGATTCACTGGATCATTGCCATGCCTTTGAATTGTTTTTCCAAGACTTGCTATCCAATCTATTCATCAACCATATTGATCATTCATCTTTTTTGGAACCCGACACCTCAATGAAGTCCATAATAATTTTTAACCCTTATTCACTGTAATGCTAATTCACGAAGGTCTTTTCCTCACTAAACCTCTAATCCTTTTTAACTGCTCCAGTTCACGTCCACCTTATGGTGCATGGTAGAATTTTCACTCATAAGACTCAGATTCACTCCTTTTTCGCCGTAACGGTCCCCACTTAGGTTTTCATTACCAATAGACTCTCATATTTTATTTCTTTCTACTCACGTGTGTCCTGATGATAAGCCCATTCAGGATCTTCTCAACCAATCAGATTCCCCTCCATACTCACTCATTTTTCCAGTTTTCATCTACTGTGCCCCTTAGTGTTTTCACCAATAAGATCCTTCCATTTTTATTTCTCTCGATTTACATCCACCTTATTATGCCTATTCGGATCTTTACCTACCCTTAACCCACTTTACTCTGGACATATCAAGGGTTGATGCGAAGACATTTCTTTGATTGACTGAGTTGATTTTGACCTTTGAGATGAAAGACTAAATGAATAAACAAACGACTTTTGGCCCAGTCTACTACAATGTGAATTTTTGGATTTATATTTGGTTGAACCGAACCCAACACTAGGGCTGCCTACGTATCTTGCCGAAACAAGAATCAGGTCGAACATAGTTCATGCAATTTGCTTTTTTTTTAAAAAAAAAAAGAAGCCAAGGAAACAACATAACAAAGATTTTCCATTGAATCAACCTTTGAAATTCGGCCACAAACATAATTAGTTTCGAATGTCAAAAATACAATCATATATATATCTTTTCACATGGATCATCAACATTGACCGACCGTTTCCTTCTGTCATTTTGCTTCTATAGGCTGGCTAAGTAAATAGCAACCATTGGTCTACCCTTTTAACAACGAACGGGTCGCTTTTCCAATTGGATAAAATTTCCTTTGGTTTCGGCATGATTTGGCAGAATGCGTCGTTAAAGTAATTGACCCTCCTCGAAATATCTGGACGCACCCTTTTGTTGTATGCGCGTGCCATCTTTTCTGTAAATTGTCCATGACATACTCATGTCAGCACGCTCCACATAATTGTAAAGATGAGATCTCAATCTCTACAGTAATGACGTTGGCCTCAGTCCCGTAATACCAGGGAATATGTGGTACGCCCACCATTGATGTATGGACTTTAAGTGCTATATCACCCAACAAGCAAAACACAACTTTTCATGCCATTGTCTAGAACTTTGCACACTTACGATGTATCTTTCTATCTTTTTTGTTAGAAGCTTCTCCAGCCTAACAACAGCCCCGTTTGCCCTTTGGGAGATCAAGTCAAATTTGATGCTCACTCAATCTTAATTGGTAGCATACCTATTTGCTTAATTGGCTGTTGAGATTTGCTTGCCTTATCATTTATAATCACCTTTGGAAGACCAAACCGACAGATGATGCTGAAATGGATAAAATCCACCACGACCTTCCTTGGTCCCTGACTTGAATTTACTGCTTCCACCCACTTGGTAAAATAATCAATGGCCACCAGAGGAAACCGATGACCATTCGATGCTTTGGTTCTATCGGTCCATCACAATCCATTCCGCAATGTGTACGAAGGCCCATGAATCAGACATTTTTTTTGCAATGCACTTAGAAGGAGGAGAGTTATCAAATCACCATGTATTGACATTCACTGACATTTACAACAAATCTTGAAATCCCTCCCATGGTGAAGCCAATAATATCCTGGTCAAAGTATCTCTTGGGCTAAAACATATCCATCCATATGAGGTTCAACAAACTCCTGAGTGTACTTCCATCATGATTATTGAAGGCCTCTTGAACATTTACACACCTTAGAATGACATAAATCGTGAGATCTTCTTGATAGTATGCCTCGCTTAAAAAAAAAAAAACCCCTTGCTATCGTCCAAATCAGCCCTTTTTAATTATTAGTTACAATCCGGATCGACAATCTCCAACTGAAGATATGTTTTGATCTCATGAACCGAAGGCTTACCATCAAATTCCTCCTATATCAATTTTGCAATAATCATGTGGATCACGAATCTTGTTGTATAAAAGGGTCGCTGTGAGCGTCATCGGGGTGTTGGAGCATCGAATAAAATGGGCCACTGCCTCTGCAATCTCATTGTGAACTCTAAGATTGTCTAACTTATCCACTTGATGCAATCTCATTGTGAACTCATAAGATGATTCATAACTTTATTCCACCTGATATCGGTGACAAAAGACCTTGTAACAATTTGATATGGTAATAGCTTTGGTATCGATTTTTTCCGTTCTCCTTGAATTTGATGAACGATAGTCTTATTCTCCTACACTAACAGTTCTTGGATGCCCATTCACCATCACAGCTAACCTCAACCAAAAATGTACGCTTCAATACTCAGACATAGATTAGTACATAGAATCTAAGTTGGGCTATATAAGTAATATTCCCTGATTTCAGACATAAGATATCTCCTCATTTCCAACGCCTTTCCTATTAGATCACCATCAGAATAACTTCCACCCTTGATTGTTACAAAAAAAATCATATAACTTCATTTCGATGACAAGATATCTCTTCGTACTGGAAAATAGGTTTTAAGTGGTTATATTCCTTCATCATTGGTTCTCTCAAATGATCTGCCAATGCTTGACTTTCATTGCGGTCTGTGCGCTACATGATAATGTCAAACTCTGTGAGCAATTTGCCATTGTCGCAAGCCGCCTGTGGGCATGACTTTTTTTAAAAAATTATTTCAATTCAACGGATTCCTACGCGATGAGATAAGTAGTGTAAGGATGCAAGATAATGTTTTAACTTCTGTTCTAATTCTATACCCAAGTTATGGCACAACAGTTCTTTCAAGAAGGGTTACTATCGCTTCATAACCGGTAAACTTCTTGGCTGAGTAAATAAATTGGCCCGCCCTTTCTTCCCATTTTCATGCGGACCCTACACAAGCCAAAAGAATTATATCCAGTACTGACATAATACGATATCAAAGGTCTTTCCCGCTTCCCCGGCTCGGGAGCGAACACACAGGGTGTTCATAGGAATTCCTCATTCTTTCTTCACAACTTCTCGACTTCTTCGGTCCCACTCGTGTGAATTCTTTTTCATTCAAACCTTAACGATAGCTCCCATGTCTTGTGAGTTGAGCATGATCTGCTGATGTAGCTTAACTTCCTAGAAGGCTCAACCCTAGTTTTGTTCTTTGGAGGTTGGCAATTCTTGATGACTTTTTTTTTGAAGTATCACCTCGTCCCTCTTCAACTGACTATAAACCCCAAATCCTATCTTGCACAAGTGGTAACTCTAAATACACATTTTGCATATTAATGTTGAGATTAACCTGCGGACCTTGCGAAGATCTTCCTTAAGTCTTTCATGATTTAACTGTTTTTTAGATTTAATGAATACATTATCCATATAACTTTGATTATATCTATGCATCATTGGTGAAAACCTGGTTGTCATTGCTCTCATATAGTTTCCCCAGCTTTTTTTATTTAATCCAAAGCATAACCCGATACCAATATGTACTCATGGAGTGATAAAAGATATGTTTTTCTGCATGTCGTCATCCAAATATCTGATGGTAACCCTGATGGGAACCCGCCTAACAATCACCAAAGATGCAACCACCTCATGTTTAGCATAATTAATCCAATAAATACTGGTTTTGGGCAAAGGCATATATCTTTTGGACCTGCTTTGTTCAAACAACTATATCAACTACCATTCAAAAACTTTGTCGTCTTTCATAAGGGATGAGTACGATTTGCTAAAACCACGAAGGATATTGAGCGACTCGAAGACTTAGTACGCACGTTTGTTTTGGGGGGGGGGGGGGGGTGGATACTCCTTTTAATTTATTACACTCATGTCGGTTTTTAAGTTTTCTCAACTTCTCTTCTGCTTTAATCGGAGGACAATTATGATCAATTGGCACCGTTGAACAACCATGTCAGTGCTTAATCCAGGCATGTCATCCATAAGATCGCAAAAATATCTTGTAATCAAACAGTTTCTGGATATATCGTCATTTTGATGTCGATTATGTACACTTATCTTCTCTTCTTTAATAATTTCATGATCCCCAGACTTTATCGTCTCGTTTCACTCAGTTTGGCTTTGACTTATTTTCAAAATGATTGAAATCCTCTTACTTCTTCAAATACTCCGTCTTCATGATATTCCATTTCTTGACTTATTTATTCCCAATATTAGGTCAGATATATTGGATATTAAGGATCTGGCGAAAAATTCTGCAATGCCGTCATATCACTAGAATCGGCATAGAAAGAACTGTTATAAAGAAAATAAACAATATCTTAGACTGACATAAAGAGGCATTACAATCCATTGGACAAGGGAAATAGAGAGTTTGAAATAGAACGACAAGATAAACATCTCCGAATTACATCTCTTGAATGGAATCGGATGAACAAAAGAAAAAACAAGACCCCCCAGACTACCAAAGACTCGTCTTTAATGGGGAGAGAGTGGCCTCCCAATTTTTAGCTTGACATCAGGACCAATGAAGTGTACATCTCTTCGGCTAGTTACTTCTCTTCTCCGAGTTCCACCATATCAACCTCGACAAATAAATCTGAAAATATTTGATCATCTTTTTCGCTTACTTTCATCACTGACTCGGAAAGATGATTGTAAGCTTCTGTTGGTCGGGCATGATGAAAGAATTTGTAATTGGTTGTACTAGGCTGTAAGTGACCATATATATCTCTTCTGCTCTTTGCCTTCATTTTGTCATCCGACCTTTTGCCATTTGTTATGCTAAGCCAAAGTACAAATGCTCTTTCATAGTACTAACTTATAAAGCTCCATCCCTTGCAAAATATTCTAAGCCTTTACCCGGCTCAAACCCTGTTTCAGCATATCAGTCACCACCATTACAGACGCTATGGGCCATCTTTGGTTTTGAATCAACACTCTCGCCTCTCGAGGACATACTAACAACCACTGCCTCAAAAGCTTGATAAACCAGTGCCTCCATTTCATTATTGCCTTTGATAAATTGGAAGGAGATTCTCTCTAATTAACCAATCCCCTCATTATGAACAATCTTTCTTGTCGGTCGTATTCAAACTTACTTATTTGATATGCACCGTAGAGGGGACTGCCCCCTCCTTAGTGCACCCCTGGCTCCCCAACAATAATTGTAAGACGCTTGATATCCAACACTTTGAAAATTCACAGCAAAAGAGGCATTAAAAGAGAGGGAATGAGGGGGGGAGGAATTTCGGAGTGGATGAGAAATATCCAAAGGCACGCATGGTTCGTACGGCTCTGTCCTCACCAATGCATTTATTTTTGACTCATTCAAGCTCTAACACATCATTGTTTGGGTCGAGACCCGTTCAGCACTAACATTCAATTTCTGTAGAGTTGATAAAAAGGCAAATATTTGCCTCCAGACCCCAATCGATTAGAACTCAGAGTGACATATGAAAGCTCACACTTTACAGTGATATGGAGGCCTTGGTTATGTCATGTACCCTTCTTCGGGTAGTTCATCATCTGAAAAGGTGATGCATTTTACCTCAAATATTCTCCCAGCAATATCTCACACTTTACGTACTACTAGGAACAGTGCTTTCATTCAATTTTCATTCAATCCTTACGATGTTCATTAGATCTATTAGCAAAGACAACAATAGATTTGGGCTGAGTTTTCTTAACTTTTCGACCACGTAGTAAGTCTGATCGTTTCATCTTCCTTGGAATTCCCTGTCTCTCCTTCCTGACCGGACCTCTTTATTTGTATTGGTCATGTTTTAGTTTTCCTTAATTCATTGGGACATAATCATCTTCTGAACAGGTTATTCTCCTACTTCATCATTTCTTTCATCACTCTTTTTACCTTGTATGTTCACGACACGAGTAGGCTCATAATCCACCAAGGACAACTTTGGGTTAGTCCCATGGGAAGTTGATACTGGCCTGATAATCATAGGAGGAATATGGTCCCCTTGCACGATCAAGATAGGCCTGTTTGGACTTTTTGAGACAAACGATCTTGCATACCAAGTTTCGTTTTTGGTTGCAACCCGAATTCCCGGGAGAATGAAATTCAAAAAGTTGAGGAACAAAGTAACCTCATCCAATGGCCTCCTACCTCTCTTTTAGAGTCGAGTCACTTCGTACCTTTACTCGGACTTGCCCAAACATCTTCAAGTGCTCCTTTCACAGTTAAGATGTGTGTGTTTGATGGGATCAACTTTTCTAACCTACTTTATGCCCCTAAAGGCATCATTTATGTTAAATCAACAACATTTGCCGACATCTTAATGCTAGTTCCAACCTTAAGGATTGGCTTATACGGAGATGCAAACTCTTTGTGACCCTTCATCATTTCTACAATTTTTGTCCCTCATATGCCTCGACAATGGATTTGGATTGATGTTTGGGTCCACTCGAACTTTCAACTATAATTCATTAGAATCGACAAATCCTGATGGACCTGTCAAATACACACATCTCTCATGTTGTGGCCCTGGGGCATTAGAACAAATTATGGTGCAATGCTGCTGATATCAGATTCCTCCTCGGGGGAGGATCAATATCTTTCTCTCAATAGGAACTTCAAATATTTAACCGTCCTTAATTTTGGAACAATCTAAATCTACTCCAAATAAGAGTGAACGCATATTTACGCCATTTCCCTTCTTGTATTGGTGGTCTAGGACGAAAATGCATTCTTTCAGAAGAGGCAGTATTTTTGATTACTGGGGGTGGTGGAGATTTGTAGGGAATTGGTGCCGCGTCATTGTGATAAAGAAGGGGGTGCAATTTGTGTGCATTAAAACATGTATATGGAAAGTATGTGGCACAGAATATTGTGGAGCCTGGGAGGGAAATAGTGTTGTGGTGCTTTTCTTGGACATGAGTCCTAGGGGCTAATAGCAATCATGGGCTACAACATCCTCCCTTCTCTTCTTCTCCATATTTCCAGAACCAATTTTTGAAGCACTTGTTTGGTGGCTTATAAGGCAGCTTGACTTACATCTTTCAGACTTGTGCCATTTTTTCACCATTCCTTTCCCCTACCACCTTAATCACTTTCTCAACGAATGTCTTCCGACGGCAGCAAGCAATAGTGAAAGTATCCGGTTCTTGCGCCTGAGAAAAACGTCAATCATCTCTGACTCTTCATTGGTGGTTTAAACACCCTAGCCGCTTGCTCTCCTCCATCTGATGGCAATATTCATGAAAATTTCCGTGTCTTTTCCCCCGTTATTCGAACGAGGAGCGATCTGGCACACAACGTCAAAATATATTAGAATTAATTGTAACAAAAAATCGAGCCAAATCATCCAATGTGTGCCAGTTGGCCGATATCCTCCAACTCTATGAACCATTCAGATGCAATCCCTACTAATCTTTCGATAATAGGGCCATAAGTCCCTTTTTTGTCCCTCTGCACCCCTCAATTGATTGAATATATCTTCAAATGAGCTATGGGTCTCCGGACCATGTGTATTTCGCAAACTTTGGAGTTTAAAACCGACAAGCAAATGGACGTTACGAACCATACCCAAGTCACGGAGTGAGATGCCTTTTGTGGGCTCCGGAGTCCTTGCATATCTCTTATACTCGTTCCAAACTCTTCATTTTCTTAGCATTTCTTCTTGTTCCTCATTTTCGACCATCTTCTTCAATTTCGACAGGGAACTATATTGGATGAAATGTGGGGATAAGTGCTTGGAATTTTATGGACACTTCAATCTGTAACTGTGATCCTCTGACTTCCGGGCGGAAGATCGCTGTTGGTTATGGACACATCGTGTGTCGCGGCATTTTGGATCTGTTAGTATAGGGGGGGCCGAATCCCCGGGGGATATATCATGATGGCTTGTCCGACAACTGGATAGGGGGGAGACATATTTGGTATTAAAATAGTCTCAGTTGAAGACGGTGGAGGGTGTGTCCACTTCATCCAAGCCTCCGTACATCTAGCCATTTGTTGTTTAATGCCCTTATCTCTTCTGTTATCCTGTTTCTGTGAGTCCAAATTTGGTTTTGTGATCTCAGCATTGTAACAATTCATTTCCGTCTTTTGCGGACGCACTTTTCGTTTCCTTTCGATCTTGTATTGTAAGGATGCGATGCCAGTTTAACCACAAAACTACCTTTTAAGCTAGTATTTCGCTCTTTCTTTCCTCTCTCTCTCTTCTTCTCCTCTCTCTTCCTCTCTCTCGTCCTCCTCTCGTCGTCTGTCTCTCCTCCTCTCCTGTCTCAATGTAGTAAAAAAAATATTATGGTTAAGAAATTATTCACATGCATCCACATACTACTGCTAATATGGAGGGACCTTATGTTTCATCCCTGCTTACCTAGGCATTTTTCCCTTCCTAGTTATGTGATTATATATATTGTTTAATATTTTATTATTTAATTATTTATTTATTTATTTTATTATTATTATATTATTATTATTATTATTATTATTATTATTATTCTTCTTCTTCTTCTTCTTCTTCTTCCTTGTTCTTCTTCTTCTGCTTTCTTTTCTGTTTTTTTCTCCCCCTTTTTTCGCGCCCCCCCCTTGGCTTGCCCCCCCTTGGGTTGCCTCCTTCTCCTGTTTGCTTCTGCCTTCGCTCTTGCGTCGTTCGCGCCCTCGCTTCCTACTTTTTTTTGCCTGCCCTCGCCTACCGGTGCCCCCCTTCCCTCTTTTTTTTCCTCTTCATTTTTTCCCCTCTTTTTCTCCCCCCCAGCTTTGCCTCAACCCCTCCCCCCCCATCCTTACCTCAGACTTATATAGATCTAAATAAAATAACAAAACTAAAGAAGAAAGAAAGAGACAAAGAAAAGAAAAAAATAATATATAAAATCTAAAACTCACTACTAAGAAATAGACTCGAAAAGAGCTGAATCCTCAAATCTCAATCTCCTCCAAGACCTGATAAATCTTCGCCAATGCTTTCGGTAGATTGGAGCCAAAGCACTAGCCGGTCGGCACACGCACTCATTGTTCTTGTTAAATATCCCGCAGAAACATATTGAGTTCATCTTGATTGTAGTATTCGATCTATGGCTTCATCCTACTATCATAATAATTTTTGTAACCAGTGGTGATAGTATTTGACTTTCATGCGTCAAATTTCTACTTGTTCTTATATTCTCTTCATTTGAAGGTGGAGTGCATCATCGCTCAGCTATCCTTTGATCTTCTCTCATTTCATAGTCTGACCTAATACTCACACTTAAACGTCTGCTATCATTTTGCCCCATTCCATGAGGCTTTAAATAACCTTGAGTCTGGAGACTAGAATGCCGCGCAGATACGCTGGGCATTTTTGTTTTATACGCCTCTTCTGTTGCTCCAGAGCGCCTGTTCAATGCCCAAGTCTTCTTGTAAGGTCAAAATGGTAGAACTGTTTTTTCCTAACTCCTAAACTTCAAATTCGCAATCACGTTGAGCCAACTCCTCTTAGCGTTCTTCATATCATTACTTAGGATAGCCAGAGTAGATCTATAACGTCGTTCCGACCGAGGCGAGCTTGCTTATCTTAACCTCACTTTTTTCTTTCTCGATCTATGGGTCCTTTTATTGACCCTTCTTTCTGGCATACCTTGTAGGGGCTGATCATGAACCCCTCTAAGTCTACTTGGTCCACCTCGCCTTTGGTGAGATCCTTCACATATCGTGGGGGCCCCCCCCCCCCCCCTACCCCACTTGATGTATGCATCCCACCCACATCTTAATGTATCTCTGATTGCCTTAAAGGTATCTCGTATGAAACTCATACTGAATTCCCGCATATCTTCATTAGGTGTTAGAACTGGCGTCGCCTAAGTTATCTCATAACTCTAAGTGGGCATGTAGTTGGATACCCTCGAAGACCATTAGGACGATGAATGATTCGAAAGTAGACATGATATTACTCGACGACGGAAAAACCAATGATAATTCCACACAATCTTGTCAGCAAATCAGATTAGTGAGGTGTTGCTTCCAAGATTCAATAACCTTGGGAAACTTGTATTTGATTTTTTCTTTGTGACCTCCACATATCATTCCATTCTACTTTAACTTCCACTGCTAAGGGTGATGACGATGTGTTCAATCATCCATCGTTGTAATAACAAATTGCGTCCCTCAAAGTAGTCTTTTCCATCTTGCACTTGTTTAAGGCCGATAGATGGTCTGCCAGAATCATTGGTACGAGGGTGATAGTAGGTTTTCTTCCAACTTAATGACTTTAAGCCAATTCCATGCTATCTTTTCCTTTTTTTTTGGAAATACCATGATCCCAAAAAGGCCACCACGAAGACCGCATCAATATGTCTTCCAGGTCACACCACACACTTTAATATTACGGAGCTATTTCTTTCCATAACAACTTCGAATCCATCAGTTCACTTTTTGCCATATCTATTGTACAAAATCTAACGGACCCATCCATTATCGGACAACCACCTATATCTTCTTATTTAATGCACTAATTCTAGAAACCTCCTCCCATTAATATGTTTTTGGTATCATAGGTTCCTCCTTGTGAAGAAAATTTTACGCCTTTCCAATAATCCACTATTTCTTTCTTCGTGTGGGGTGAGTTCACAACCAGAAAAACGGATACATCCTTACGGGTCACCAAAAATGCACTAGTCCTTCTATCAAATCCCGTCGTTCTCAACATACAAAGGCTTTCGTAGAAAGCCCAACTTTGAACATCATTCCTGTTTCATGGGTTTGTCATATTTTCTATCAGTCTTTCAAATGTCGGGGCATTAATTCCAATATCATGAATCGAGGTGATTGATCGTCCCTTTGTCGCTTATCTCCCTTTCCCATAGGGATCATATTTTCCAATATTATGATAAGTGACAAATTAGCTTAATAAAAAAAATACTTTTTTTTAATAGACTCACGTTTAAATTCTACACTAAAAAGTATAATTTGTTATTTTGTTTATTTTTTTTATATATATATTTTTTTAAAAATATGGTTATTAAAAGAAGATGAGAAAAAATAAATAAATACATATATCTCTACCTCTCTCTCTATCTCATATCTCTTCTCTATCTATCATATATCTATCTCTCTCTCTGTGTGTGTCTATCTATCATGTCGCTCTCTATAGTCTCTCTCGCTCTCTCCCTCTATCTATCCTCTCCTCTCTCTCTCTATCTCATCTACCTCTCTCTCTCTCCCCTCCTCTCTCTTCCCTCTCTCTCGCCCTCTCTCTCTCCCCCCTTCTCTCCCCTCCTCATGTCTCCCCCTCTCTCTATCTTTCTCTCTGTCTCGATATCTCTATCTATCTATCCTACCTCCTCTCTCTCCATCTCTCCCTCTCTCCTCTCCCCCTCTCTCTCTGTCTCGTCTTCTGTCTCTATCTCGTCTCTCTCTACTCATCTCTCTCTCTCTCTCGTCTCCTCTCTCTCTCTCTCTCCCGATCTCCCTCAAATTTTTACCAAAAAAAAACTTTTTAATTGTAGATACACCAAGCCATATCCTGTTTTTTTCTAAAAAAATAGTAAATTCGATTATCTTTTTATTTTTTGTTATTAAATTTCCTCTTTTTTGTTTTCTAAAAAAAACTTGATGGTAATAATAAATTTTTCTATTTATGAAAGAAATTTAAATTTTGATAGAGAAAACTGTTTTAATAAAAGTACTACATTAAAACTTTAATTTTTATATTTTTATATTGTTTATTGCGTTATATTAATTCATCTAAGCCGACAACATTTGTATAGCATTCCAATATGCAACAGTAACACACATTTTTTCGAGCTCCCCCCATTAATTCACAATATGCATGTGCCGCTAAATCAATCCTATTAAGGAAAGTTATAGTTGAGACTTGTTTTACTAGGTAAACAACCTAATAGACCAGGTGTCTAGACTGACTGTAAAACGGGCGGACTCCTCGATTGGAAGAGACAACTTACTATTACAGGGCTTTCTGGCCTCACGTTGTCCTTCCCAATCCTATGACATATGTTATTATAGAATCTTCGCCAGGAGTGGGTTGCCGCATCTCTGGTAATCTACAATGGCTCGGAGCGTAATCGCATCTCCGAATAAAGTTCTCAGAAGAACGCAGATGGATGTGAGAGAAAAGACAGTTATATATAAATTCACTATTATCAGAAAGGTAAAATAAGCAAAATAACATATTATGCCATTAACACAATATCCAAAAAATGATAGTATGTAAAATAAATAATAAAGTCCATGTATAAGTTCATGTTTACAAGCTTCGCATTCTAGTTAGGTCCCCAGGCAGAGTCGCTAAGATGTCCAACTCCTTTTTTTTCGCGAGCGGTTGTGAGGTTTTTTTCATTTAAGTGACGTTATTAATTGCGAATTATTAATTATTAGAGTCACCACTTGGAATTGAGTTATGGTATTCAAGGTCACGTTTTTATTTTTAATCCCTAACCAAAAGAAAATGACTCTTTTATTTTTGGTCTGCGAACCAAAAATTCGGGTAAGGAATTCTGTTTACCAAGGGGAATGTGTTAGGAATCCCTCGAGTCCCGTGGTTCTAGCACGATAGCTTTTATTGACTTTTATCTTTATGGATATATTGTGTCTACATGTCATGGTTTGCTTATTTTTAATTATTGAATTTTTATTAGTCTTAAATCGGATGCATAACTGCATTCCCGATCTTTCTTCCCCTATTGAGTTCATAATGATCTATTTTTCTGTAAGTCCCTACTTAAAATTAATAAAATTTAATTATATTATTAGATAAGGTGCATCACTGCATCCTTTCATGTCTCAAAAAGATGTGCAACTGCATTCTTAATTGAAACAAATATTTTTAACTAGTCTTCTATTCGTCATAATGTTTAACCTATTTCAAAATCTATTTATAATTCCTTACGGACTAGGGTGTGCAAAAACCGAACCGCCAATAAACCGACCGACCGATAAAATTTTATTGGGTTTTTGTATTGGGTTTACTGGGTATGGGTTTTAATGGTTTAGAAAAAATAATTTGGGGTAATTGGGTCGGTTTCCGTTTTCCTATTGGTTATTGGGTAAACCGATAATCCAATAAGACGATAAATTATTTACTCTTTCCCTTCTCAATATTAATATACATCATTTAATTCATAATAGATTCAATATAGCTTTTCCAGCTATGTGATTTTTTGGTTACGAAATTGGTGAGAACTTCATTGATTAGCTGGTGGATCAAGCAACTGTTCAAGATTGTCTCATTTAAATATTTATTTTGTTTTTATTCTAGCTTCGTAATTGGTAGGAGATAGCTTTTGCAAAAGTTTGTGAATGTGAGTGAATTTTGATCAACATTCAAAGTTTTCTATTATGTTTTTGGCGGTAAGTTGGTAACATGTAATTATAACATACGTACTACTTCTATATTATTTGATCGACATTTTCTTATTGGTTAACCGAACCGAACCGTAACAATCAAAACCATAACCGATAAACCGATAAACCGATAAAGAATTTCTGTATTGGTTTGTTATTGGGTTAGCATATTTTAAACCGAACTGATAACCGAACCGATTATTGTAAAAACGAACCGAACCTACCGATCACACCCCTCTTTATGAGCTAAACTAGTCTTATACTCTTTGTATCCATGACTACTATTTCATACTAAAAAATCTAAAATCTAAACGAAGAAAGCTATTATATTGATTTTTTATATTGATATGGGATGCACTTACTTTTTTATTTATTAAGTATGACAAAATACAATAAAATACTAATAAATAAAAATTTGGCACTCTTCATCCTCGTTAATATTTTTAAAATAAAGACTAAACAAACTATTAGGACAACTCTTTAAGTCATTTAATCTATCATTGATTATACATAAATAGTATTCAATTGATACGCATATATGGTACAAAGTAGAAAAAATAATGCAAAAAAATAGATAAGAATAATTCTAATTCATTTGGTCAAATTTTACCCAAATTTCGAGCAAACTTTATAACATGGAAGTCAAGTTTTATATAATCTTAAAAAACTATATATAATAAAAATTAAACGATACCTCTTGCGAAAGTTCAATTCACGAAAAGGAAACAATTCTAAAAATAAATGAACTCGAAATCATGAAAGTAAACCTCGACCTTACTTTTGTTTGTGAGTGAAAGAAATATAACGGGGGACGATTTTTGGTTGCTGATTTTTCCTCTTTTTTTTGGTTTTGCTAAATTTGTTGCTTTTTTTTATGGAAAAATTACTGACTTAAATAACTACTTTAATTATCTTAAGAACCAGTTATCCCACTTATTTTAAAAATTATCAAAAATCCCTTATTCCCCAATTTAAAAAAAAAAAATAATAAAAGATACATCAAGATTTCTCACCTTTTTTTTCACCCAATTGGCAAGTTTACCTTTACCAAAAACTAAATCCTATTTTTCAATCTACCCCTTCCCCCATTAACTCCCCAATTAAAATTTACCATATTAATTTTTATTCTTTTCCTTTTTATTTCCTACATTGTTGGTGTTATAATTGTCTACTTTTAATTCCCCATTCCACACGTTTGCACGGCAATTTTGAATTCCATTCAAATTTTCATCCATATCCCTATTTGATATATTTTGTAGGACTCTCTTTCTATATACACCATTTTCTCCTTCATCTATTCATTCGTGTGAGTTTAATTTTATTCCTTTTCTACTTTTAATTCCCATTCCACACCAGGTAAATTTTGAATTCCTTCAATTTTCATCATATCTTTTTGGTATTTTGTAGGACTATCTTCCTCTAAACCAATTTTCTCCTCTTATCTTCAATCGAGTGAGTTTACAAATATCATGGAAGAGTGTCGTATCCCAACGTGTGTAGATTCTGATGATGAAGCTGGGCTTGAATAGATCTAAGAGATTGCATGACCCATTGTTGATGAAGAACCACAATTTACTTGGCCCAAAGAAGAAGAAGACTGAAGAAATCAAGAAAAAAAGGCCAATAAAAGTTACATCAACTGTGTCAAGACCCCACCCTTCCTAAGTTACTGTGTTTAAAATTCATATTTTGTGTTTTTGTTTATATACCCTAAGTGTAAAATGTTTTAATGGTGTTTGTTGGTTTGTAAGCTGTCATTAACAATAAAGATTGATACAATCAATTAAAGTCAAACCAGCAAAAAAACAAAAAACACACCAACCCAACCGCAAGTTGCCGTACACCCATAACTTAAAATCCACCATGTTTCTGTACATTTTGTGTTGTGTCTAGATTCATAATTTTTTGTCAATAATTTGAGTTGGTATCACTACAGCACAATGTCTGTAAAATTTTAAAGATTCTTCATAAAATTTCGATTAGTAAAAGATTATTTTGTTTTTTCATTTTAAAGGTCTATAATATGGTAATAATTTTGTGGGTTGTTATTAGTAAAATAAAAACTGTGGGTACAGTTGTGTGAATTATCAGATACCCAAGTATTTTACAATGTTATAGTTCATTTAATAATATGTATCATATGTCTATTATGACCTATGTCGTATAATTTTTTACTTTAATGTATCATTACATTCAATAAAACTGAATATGATGGTTGTTTTAGAATATAATAGATGCCAGTTAATAGAATGTATCACATACATCCTAAAGAAGCATTATGTGGTTTTCAGTTTTAAGGTCTATAATATGGAAATATTTGTGTGTTTGTTATTAGTAAAATAAACTGTGTGGACAGTTGGGGGATGTATCAGATACACCAAGTCCTATTTAACAACAACTGTTTATTAGTTCCGTTAATATATGTATCATTGCATAATTATGATTCTGATGTCTTATAATTTTAACTTTAATGTATCATAACATTCAATTAAAACTGAATATGATGGTTGTTCTAGAATATAATAGATGCCATTGTTATAGAATGTATCATATACATCCTAAACGCATTATGGTGGTTTTCAGTTTTAAGGTCTATACTATGGTAATAATTTGTGTGTGTTATTAGTAACTAAACTGTGTATACAGTTGTGGGATGTATCAAGATACACCACTTCTATTTACACTTTTATAAGTTCATTTAATAGGATGTCTCATATACTATTATGATTCCTATTTCTTTATAATTTTAACTTTAATGTCTCAATACATTCAATTAAAACTGATATGATTGGTGTTATAGAATATATGGTGCCAGTTTTATAGAATGTATCATATACATCATATAATGCGTGCATTACTTAATGTTATTTCATTTTTTGTATAAACAGGGCCAATGCATATTTATTAAAAATTCCCGCGCTCCATGGAGGTTTTGGGGCTACTTTCACTGTTTGATTTTGTAATAAAATCAAATTATCGTAAAAGAAAGACGAAGGCGTTTGCAACTGTTTAAGAAAAACAATTTTTGACCATATTTGAAACTTCCAAATGTATTTCCACAGGGTCAAGATTATACCAAATTGTTTGCTGTGTTGGAAGTGGGACATAAAAATACAGATGTTCGGCATGTTCGGCATACAAATGGGAATGTATTGGTGTTTGGAATTAAGGAATTTGTCCATTGTAACTGGCCTAAATGCAAAGGAGATGTTAAGAAATTTTCGTATACTAATTCCACTCCGAGCCGGTTTATTAACAAAATATTTCCCTATTGTCCCCAATGGTAATAACCAAGAGTCCGATTGATGCAAGCTTTTGAAATGGGGATTGGGAGACCACACAAGAATCGGTGGAAATGGCAATAATATACTTCATCATACTTTCTTGTTATGCATCTTGGTGAGACATTCATACGTATAGAAAATTTCTATGTCGAAGATGGTATGTAATAAATGTATCCCGTGGGTTCGATTGCATTTCTACCTTATTACAGCACTCGGCAAGACTTTCAACCACAGCAAACAGATTTATCGCTTATTTGGTAATGCCTTATGCTAACGTTGGATTTACGAATGTGCATCTACCTAATCCAGACCTTGCTGTTAAAGTGGCGAATGGTATTCCGAGTTTATGTAATTGGACATTGTTGTTGAAAGCCAAAATATGAAAAGTTAATGACTCAGCATTTTCTCGCGAGTAACATTATTTTAAATTATCTTTTAATATTGTATCAATAAGCTTTAATAATATTTTGTTGTCAATAATTGTTTTTTTTATACAAAACATTGGGTTAATAACATTTAACATTTTAATTCAGAATACCTGTTCAAACATTGCACCAACGCAGATGAGGTGAATCTCTGATTTACCCGATAGTTCAAGAGTTCCAACAGAAGAAGTATCTACGCCTACCTGTTGGTGCAAAAAAAGTGCATACTAAAGTTCCCGGTTTTGAGGATTTTTCAAACACGCCCTCCATCATTTATTGAGAAGATCATCTCGTGTATCGGATACAATCCTCTCCCCCCACCACCATCCAAGAGGAGAAAGAATACTGATACACAAGAAAAAATCCACAGTGTTCGAAATTGACAAAGCAGTCCCAGCCGTCAATTAAATCAGTCCTTCTCTCAATGCCAGCTGAAGAACTACCCCGCCTGCTAAATTATCTTCTGCCCATGTATCATCAAAGTCTCAAAGATAAGTCTGTATTTCCTTATTTTGAAGAACTGAACCACATATGAAGGAATACGGAAGTCGATTTTTTATTTTTTAATGTTAATTCTTACATATAAATTTGAATCTTTACTTTTTTTTATTAGGTTGACAAGCACATTTTGAGTTCTTTTGAATTTGATAAAGTCTAATCACATTGAGTGATGACTTCTAAGATAGGGATGAATGGCCACAATCAAAGGTAATTATTTTGTATATGGATTTTTCGTTGTGTTTAATAATTTCATAGGTCATTATGTTACAAATTCATTTAATGAAGGATATGGGCGGCAAGTCTACACCCACCATGTTTGACGTTTCCGATGAAGAAGCAATGATGACACCAATCTACCTCTCCTATAACAATGGAACTTGATTTGACAATAGGTTTTAATTTACTTTGTAAATTAATTTGTACATAAATTCTAATAATTTTATCATTTAACGTAATTTTCTTTACAAAATAAAGACTGACGATAGTGAAGAATCATCAATACATTAATGACCGTTTTTCAGAACTTTCAATCCCCCCCAATTCAGATACTCATCATACTGATCAACATGTGAACCACAAGGTAATTTTCGTTTAATTTTAACTTATATTATTATGAACACAATTGCTGCTTTATTGATAATTATATACATTCAGTTTAAAATTGATTAATTGGATGAGTACAGGTGTGGTAATTGTATTTTTCACATATGTATTTTTCCGTCAAGTTACTGTATATTGTGACTAACTGGTTGTATTTGTGTGTACTTGATACATTCCAGTGCAGATACATATTTATGTGACCTATTAACATTTTGTTTGTCTCATCTATATCAATTCAGTAGTTTGTGTTACTGTCCTTGATACATTAAAATTATTTTGTGTATAATTATTTGATGTTTAAGATATCATAAAATGATCAGTACATTTTTTATTCAGGATGCTCCATCAGCACAAACGTCTCATCATTTAATTTGAAGGAACAATGAACGCAGATACATCGGTAATTTAATCTTCGTGTATCCTATCAAATATCATATGTCTATCAATATATTTTTACTTATCAGTGTAAACCATGTAGGATTCACACCATCGTTCAATATCTCCGGAACACGAGAGCCATAATACGCTTATTTCTGAGCTAGGAACGTATGGCCTACTAATGCAAAATCAACAGGAGTTGAACCGAAAATCAAAGTTTGCTTCTTTCAGGACAGTCACTTACCATTGATATTCAATCACAGATATTGTGTCGCGAAGCGAAATAAATACTCCTCATTCACGTATCCGGATGCCTTCGCGAAACCAAATCCCCTTATTTAACTTCATTGGATCAAGTGAAAACGGAAAAGCGGTCATGCTGATGTAATGCGGCCAATTTTTTCCATTTCAAGGATGTGAGATTACAACCAAGCCCCTTCAGATCGATTCAATGAGTATTATTGAGTGGGTTACTGCAGGCTTCTTAAGTCATTCAAAAAAGTAGTTCTATATAATTTTAACTTAATCTGATAATTTTAAAATGCAGCATTTTTAGCAATTTTGAATAACATTTTTCATTAACGCTTAATGCTACAGGAAGCCATCAGAAGATAGATAACAAATCAAGCATCTTCATTGGGTTTTTGAAATTATGGATTAGTCGTTTGCTTTCCCGACAAATAAGAATTGGTTTTATGTCATTTCTCAGCCTAAGAACGGTTGGACTGATCAGGTAAATAGATGCTTTTTATAATGATGTTATATGATACATTTTTGTCGTATGTCATCTATACATATCAAAAATTGATATATCCCTTTCCACGCACCATTATTTTTTTTATTAAATATTTTTCAAATGCCGTAGTTATTTTTATCTTTTATTTGCAACACATCGATGTTATTTTTTACTACCTTGAAAAAATTCAAAACTTCGAAGCATGGATCAATAACATATACACAACAGTCAATTGTTTTTCAGCACACATTCACAACAATACCCATGATAGGTATTATAACCATGAGCTGATTGATGAATTAGTACCAAACCACTTGATCTGGCAAGAGCTGTATCATACATGAAGCGGGTCAATAATCCTACGTAATGAAAGGTTTTTTTTCAATACCAGCTGGGTTACCATGGCATCTGTTGGATGATGTTTATATCCACTCAATTATGATGGAGAATTTTCATTGGGTATTAGCTGTGGTTGAATTGATAGAGGGTAACGCGTGTATGACCTCTCTGGGCACAAGGAAACTTATATTCTGACGAGATTAAAAAAATTGTCAAGGATGTTACCTTCTTACTATTACAGTGGTTTCTTTTGAAACAATGATCGGCACCAACTGGTCAGTTCTTGATCATACAAGGACAAACAAACAGGTGTACTCTTTAGAGTCACTATTTCCTTTCAACATTGAATAGCTGAAGGTATCATGCAACAGAAGACGATAGCCTGTAAGATAGTTTTCAATTCTGGTCTACAATATATGTGTAGCTATTTACAAATTTAGATTACTTATTTATTGTAGGGACTCTACTGGCGGGTTATATGTGCTACATTTGCAAGTTTTTGAGTGACCAACTTGTATACCACCTGATACTGATGGACTCTTGCAAATTACCCTACGCAAATATATGCTGCATTGTATGGGAGATACGCAGTGACAGGTCCATGGTGGATACATAAGCCAATGACGATCCCCACGCCTAAGGGTCAATTCACAACACCAACTGAAGATGACATTGTTACATAGATTAGTAATTAGCGGGGACAGGAATAGAACAAGTTTATATGTTGTTTTGTGTTGAAGAAAATTATCTTTTGTGTTTTTATAAAAGCTTTTGGGATTTAACAATAATGGTTATTAGTTGGAATGTTATTTTTTTTTCAAGTTATGGTTTTTTACAAACAGTTTGTTGCTTTTACCAATTTTTTTAGTGTTTCAAGTTTAAGTAATTTTGACAGCTAAGTTACAAAATGAGTATAGACACTTAAGTTCTATTGTGTATGATACATTATTAAGTATTTTTCTTCACTTATACCAATGATGTATATGATACATTAAAGTATAATATATCCATGAAACAATATTGCAGTTATATATTTAGCACCTTGAATTATATGAAGTATTTGCATACATCATATACATAACAAACTTAACCTGATTAAATATTACATTGAAATGCACCCCTAGAATGACTATATCAAAATTACAGTTCATATAAGGCTGTACACACTAACAGGTTTACACATTTGAACAAGGTCAAGTTTGGGACACTCTAGCATAACTCATATGAGTATCACGAAAATATAACATATTTTTCACTCACTAATGTATCTGATACATAAATTACCAAATAACGCAGCTTGAAATTCTGTACTGAAACCCAAACACTGTGAATATAATATATCAAATTTATAACTCATAGTATGTAAACATGATCATATAGCAACAATGAACAAATCATTTTTTTTTACACTTGAATATCTCAAAATCAATATACGCGGAACATATAACATCTTTTCAATAAATTCATGTGTTGATACTCACATACACAAACAAACTCTATATCATTAACTTTACATTGAAACGCACCATCTGTTGAAATCTATTATTTATAAATTTGGAGTTTAAATTTGGGCACATAATAACGGCAAGTCATATATTGAACATCAAAATAAGTTGTGTACCATACCTTTATTTAGTCAAAATGATAAAGAAAAATGAAGAAGTACCATAACACTAAGTCCTATTTTAAAACATTCTTTCAATTCTCTTTAGGGAAGACAAGTACAAGTTCTCCTGTTATGGTCCTTCTTGTCACACTGCCCACAACAATTATTGTTCACACTGTTATTTTTTCTCATCTCATTTTTCTTTCTTTCGCTTTCTTGGGTCGTACCCAGCAACCTTCTGTATACCTAGGTGCCGGACAATTTCTCTAAAACATATTCTGGAACGTTCCAATCCTCCTTATCTGGCATTGGAACCATTACAACCTGTACGTTTTTTTCTAATGCCTACGGCTTTGTAGTATCATAGCATATGGGTGCAATTGGTAACTTCTTTCTTGTGCTTCAAAACTGCAATTGCGTGTGCGCAAGTACTCTCCATGTTGAAACCTTCCACATGGTGCAAGTTTTCCTCTCAAGGCATACCATGTATCTTTTTCCGGCTTCATGAACTGTGAAATATATTCAGATGATGGAACCACCTAAAATTTAGAAGTTGAGTGATAACATTACGTATATACAATTTATATATCATTTTTAAAAAAAACATTAACATTGAAAATAGTTTTATCTGATACATCACAACAAAAGCAATGAAATTGCTAAATACCTTCACTTTGACTTTTAGATGCGTTTACAACAATACTCCTCAAATCCTTCGGCCAATGTGTCCTTTGTATATGAGCTATTCCTATTTTTAGAGTTCCAACTACCAAATAAAGTCTAGCTTCCTCAAGAAGTCTATTATAGTACTTTACTTGCATCACATGCATCCATTGATACCCTCACCTCGATGTTCGAATTCATCATTCACCTCTGTTTAATAGTGAATGAACTCTTGACCACACTTCTCATAACCAGCTTCTTCAAGGTAATCTTCACCCTATGATCAACCTTCACAACCTTAGCCATTAATTTTCAAAATCTAATCTTCCGTTCTGTATGTTTTTTTTGGCCATTGAGTAAAATATATCACTTAGTGTTTTTTTACTCCTTTTGAAAGCTTAACATACATTCTTCCAAAGATGCCATATGCATGCATCAATGTAGGTCGTTCGGGTATACATGCTTTACACTCTTTATGAATCCTTATTTCTATCGATACAATACACATGTTTTCACGCTCACCCATGCATTTTTGAAATTTCGAAGAACCATGGTCCACGAACTCAGTTCAGTTCTACAACACCATAATGCCAATGGCAATATGCATCCTAATTAACAAAAAATATCACATTAGTTGCACGATACACATGCTTTACACTAATATAATATAGGTTATCATTACATCAAATAATCAACTACTCATATCTGCACCATCGAGTGTGGCTTGCGATACAAAAGTACCCTGTAATCCCCGTCCAAGATGTGTCACGTCACTACAACTACATGCCTGGCAGTAGTCAACCTCTTATCAACGGTCTAGGCTAGAACAATACATGAATTTATTCTCTTCCGTCTTTTTTGCATCCTTAATATTGAATTTGGATACACTTATTTTTAGCCTCCTATGTATCGTCGCAGCTGTTTATATCCTTCTATGCTTACCTTGAGCATTTCTAGTGCACGTTCTCCTAGCACGCCATGCTTGTGGTACGATATCTCAACCCCATACAATTCTCTAATATCTTCCATTACATCCCGATGTTATGGATTCTTTTCTGATTTACCAAATTTAGGGGCAGTCACCACCACTATAAATCCAATTGTTGCTTGTACTTTTTGTTAGTTATCCTAGCCCGCCTCGGACAGTATGGTTCACTACTTGAAATATCTCACTTTGATCATCAGATTTTTTTTCTGAAGATGATTTTAATGTCCATCCACATTGATCGCTGAAGCAACCAACGCATACTGTCCAAAAATTTTATTGGTTTAATTCATATACGAAAAGCACTTCTATAAATATAACACAAATATAGACTGTTTTTGAATTATGTATCAATCCATATAAGAAATATAAACAGATAAAAACAAACAATCATTTGAGTAAGCAGTGAAATACCTTTTCTTATCCGATCTTTTTTCACTCGAAAATGAGTTGTTCTTTATTTTAATATATTTAGCCATTACAGCAACGAGTGTATCTTTTGTCCTTATACAACACCCAGTCTTCACTTCAGTACTATTGAATCAGTTATGTAATTCCGTAGCATTTATTCTGGATATAATCATGTCACAAATTCTCCGATCGCCAGAGCAGAGCTTCATATCTCTTTCGGTCCTTCCACGCAAACAACTTCACCTGATTACAATCAAAATTACGTATATCCCCACAATTTTTATTTCAGTTGTATCGATACAAGCGGATACAATGCCAAATCCATTTGCTTCTTTTTCACGTTCAAATAGTTCACACCCATCGTCGTTTTTTATTTTCAAACGGACATGAGCTTCCCTCGACATGTATCGTATTTCATATCCTTTGGTAACATTGTCGTATCAAGCTCTGCTAAAATCCCAAAAAAACGTTTCAGCTTCACAAAATGAATGGAATGGCCAACACATTCCATCAACCTTGTAACCTTCATAATTAATTATCGCTTACCCAAATTCCAAATGCCGCAGCAGAATTGAGATATTCATCTTCAAAATATCTTTTTTTTTTTGAATTCTTAGTATGCAATCACCTTACAAGAATATTTTTGAATTATAAGGCTAATCTGATTTAAAATTTTGAATTTTACTAATCAGTTACAACAATCTGATGACCATTAATTCGTGATTTCATTTTTAGACTAACAGAAATCACGTTTAAATTAATCCTAATTAATCGCATCAGCCTTTTACTATTATGTATCAGTTCTTTGTACCCGTGCCAGGTGATGTAACCCTACTAATCATTTACAACCATCTGATGACCATTCATTACGTATTTCAGTTAAGAATAACTGACATCACGGTAACTATCCAATTAATCAATTAATCGCAGCAGCCTCAACAACATGATGTAATCAGTTCTTCAGGTATCCCGTGCCCGAGTGATGTATCCCGCTCTTTGCTTTTTAAGGGATTTTTAGTATTTCAATTCTTAAAGGGATAACTGGTCATTTTATATTATAATATGTGGTTTCCTATAATTATACTTTTTTTATCTTGTACAGATTTTTCTTTTTACGTTTTCGGTTGCTTTTTTTTTCTTTCTTCTTTTTTTCATTCTCTTTGCACGTCCCTTTTTTTTACCTTTTTAATAATTTTTTTACCTCTTTTTTTTTAACATTCTTTATATAAATATTTATTTCTTTCATCCTTATTATATTAATTATATTCTCTGTTTTTCCCCTTTTTTATTTTTTTATTCTTTTTATTTATTTGTTTATTTGAAAGAAAGTTTTTATGATTTATTTAGGGGTTAGATTTTTAGAGTTATGTTAATTTTAGGATTGTGTTTTATTGTTATTATTATTTAGATTCAAAATAAATTTTTATGAAATATATAATTTGTTTTAATAAGAAAGTTTAAAAACATTAGCACTATTCTTTGGAAAAATTCTCTTTTCATATTTCCTCCCTTTTTTTTTTCTTTTTCTCAATTTTCTTGCACGTTTTTTTTAACCTTTTGCCTTTTTAAAAAAAAATCTTTAATTTTATCTATTTTCTTCTTATATTTCTTATTCTGTTATTGTTTTTCTTTCATTCTATTTTTTTACGCTTTGTTTTCCTTTTTTAAATTCTGTTGTATTGTTGTTGTTTTTTCTTTATTTATACATGCATTTTTTAATCATTTTTCCCTTACATTTTGTTAATCTCTTTTCTTATTTCTATTTTTCCCTCTTTCATGTATATTTTATGTTACTTTCTGTTTATTTATTTATTGTTCTTTTGCTTCTTTCTTTTATTATTTTTTTTTTTTTTTAAACCCAATAACAAAACAAATTAAATGAAATCTTAACTTAGGTACTAATTAAGCAAAAATACATATACGATTCATGAATAGAAATTGCCAACAGATAACACATTTTATCCTGATTTTTAGATATGTTTTTAAGAATCAAAGTTATGCCAAAGAGAAATAATCCTCGTTCACACTTGTCCACTTCAATGTCATCAAAAATGTAATAAAGTAAAAATTTAAACAAAATACAGTTTCATTAACGATCCACGATTGATTTATTTAAATAAATCAATAAAAAAATCGCACGTTTTTGTGCAGTAACACATAATTATTATTCCAACCTTGTTACATTATAGTTAACAAGATCACTCATGATTAATTATAGGTAAGTATGTCAAAGAAATATTACAAGTTCAATGAACAGTTTTAATGTACGAAATTCAATTCTTACTCAATATAACATACATTATACAAACATACGATATAAATAAATGTTACCTCTGACGAAAACTGATTCACAAAAAAAAACCTAGCAATTAAGAGTTACGAACTTGAAACCACGAAAATTAACATCAAGATTTCTATCGCAATAAGTAAAGTACGATATATAGTGTTTTTTCTTCAAAATCCTCTCCCTTTGTTTGTGTTGTGTTGTGTATATATAAAGCATGGGTTGTATCACGTGGAACGGAAAGTATTGATGGAGTGGGAGAGTGGGGTAGTTGCTAGAAAGTGGGAGAGTGGGGTAAATATTTCCGTGAGATTTTATGTTTTCCTTTTTTTTTTCTCCGTATGTAGGGGAAGTGGGGTGGGTATATGATTCTCATTTCTCTGTGTTTTGACAGATATAGGATACATTAGAGGGGGGTAGTGGGTTATCTTATTAAATTATTTAGATTATTCCTTTTTATAATTTTGGTTTTATTTTATTTTGTAAAGAAGAAATAAATAATATATTATAATAAAATCAACTCATTAAAGCAATATTTAAAGTTATATTTTACTGATACAAATAATGATAAAACTAATAGCAAAATATATCTCACAAAAGCTCAAAATTGACATTTAAAAATCTATCCCTTGATATAATTTTTAGGCACAAAAATAGAAACTAATTTTATATATTTATTTATTTACTTTTCTAACAAGTCTTTGACTCATTCCGGCATGTTTTATGGTATTAAAGAAAAACACAATTATGTGCCATTTTGTTTTAATTAGAATTATTACTAATATAAAAAATATCTTCAAAAGGAAAATATTTATTATTGGTATTTATTTTTATATAAATAAATAAATAAAAATTGTCCAACACGTTTTAATGTTCAAGAATTTAATATATTGAAAGCACATTTTCTGTTTTATTATTTTCACATCTTTTCTTTAAGCCTTATGTTCGGTCGAAAATTTCGTGTCTACAACTATTATTTGTCTCCGGTGTCCAATTACTTCCACAACCTTTCGAAACTGAAAATCCTTGTAATCCATTATTACCTTCATATGAATTATTTGGAAATGTATCAAATTTCTGTCCTCGAGGAATGCATCCTTGGAGATTATTGTGAGAGAGATTTAAGAATGAAAGAAATGTAAGACAACAAGTTGTTGTGGTATTTCTCCTGAAAGCTGGTTGAACGAAAGATCCAATGATTCTACTAAAGATAAACTTTCAAGTGATGGTGGTATAATACCTTGCAATCTGTTATGAGACAAATTTAGCACCCGAAGTGTAATGAGATCTCCCAAACTACTTGGAATATGTCCTTCAAATTTGTTACTTGAAAGATCGATAGTATTGAAAAGTTTCGAAATTCTATTCAGTTCATACTCCATTCCCTTCGTTGAAACTGTTACAGAATCATTGAAATCTCTCTCTCCAGATTTACCAAGATATGTTGGTACATTCGTTGTTTGATCAATTGTCCTCATGGCTTTCAAATTTTGAAATAGACTAGTCGACAAGTTTCCTGTGAAGTAACTGAAATAGAGATCTATGATTCGAAACTCAGAAAAACATGTTTTCATTACTTAAAGCTCTAATTGGCCCATGTAATTTGTTCGATCTGAAGCTTAAAACTTTTAGATTTGACAAAGTCTCAAACCATATTGGAGATGTTTCGTTGAAGTGATTGTCTCCTAAATCAAGAATTTTCAAGTTTTTGCAATTGGCTATAGATCGGGGGATTTTCCCTTCTAATTCATTGTCATGCAAGTCTAAGCTTCTGATTACACTTCCAATGCTTAAAATTTCTGGAAGAGTCCCATAAAAATTATTTTGGTTTATATCTAAAACCTCAAGATGACCACTCTTGTTGCCAAAACATTGTGGAATTGCTCCCTTCAAATTGGTTCGACCCTAATCTAAAATCCTTAGTGATGTTAGATTGCAAATAGATGGAGGGATATCATCACCGAGATTATTATATTCTATTTTCAATACCTCGAGTATACTGATATTAACTAGACATTGCGGAATTTCTCCCCTCAAGTTGTTTCTCCCCAAATACACCACTTCCAATTTCATCAAATTACAGAAAGATGAAGAAATTTTCTCAGTATGATTGTTGTTGTGGAGATATATCCATTGCAAGTTTCTCAAGTTGCCAAAGGAATCCAGAATTGAACCAATGAGTTGACTAATATTTAAATACATAGTAACAAGTCTTCCTATATTTCCCAACTCACTTGGAATCGAACCAGAAAGGTTGTTAGAAAAAAGAGACAACATATATGACTCATTCAAATTCTCCAAAGAAGTAGGAATAGAACCACTAAGTAAATTAGTAGAGAAATCTAAATAACTAAGAGTCCTTACGTAACCTATTTCTTCAGGAATAGAGACAAAAAGGTTATTCTGATAAAGGTACAATATAGAAAAAGAATTTTGAGCCAAAACTAGTTGACTAAGAGACCTTAAGTAACCTATTTCTATAGGAATGAAGCCAGAAAGGTTATTCTGATGAAAATACATAATAGAAAGGCTGGTCAAATTCCCCAATGAAGCAGGAATAGCACCACTAATGAATTTTTAGCCAAATCTAGTTGACTAAGAGACCTTAAGTAACCTATTTCTTCAGGAATGGAGCCAGAAAGGTTTAAATTGATTAAGATACAGAATAGAAAAGACTAGTATAATTTCCCAATGAAGGGGGAACAAACCAAAAAGGTGATTCTCATTAAGAAACAAACTAGATAAGTTGGTCAAATTTCCCAATGAAGTAGGAATAAAACCATTTAGAGAATTAGTATCCAAATCTATAGAAGTAAGAGACATTAAATAACCTATTTCGATAGGATTCGAGCCAGAAAGATTATTTTGATATAGAGACAAAATAGACAAGTTGGTCAAATTACTCAATGAGGCAGGAATGATACCATTTAAAAGGTTGTCATAGATGTTAATGTTCTGGAGCTTTGCTAGTGAGCCAATTTGTAATGGGATTGTACCTGAAATCATATTGGTGTGCAAGTCAAGATAGACAAGATTAGTGAGATTACTAATTTCAGGTGGGATAGTTCCAGAGAGATTATTCACACTAAGATCAACATATTCAAGAAAAGGGAGAGTTGAAAATGGAAAATCATAGAGGTTACCTATGACACGAGCACCTTGAATATCCAACTTTCTTACCCTACCATTTAAGCACGTAACTCCATACCAATCCCCACATGCATTTGAACTCTGTGTCCATGAAGCCAATAAGGAATTAATCTAGTTCTTGAAAGTTGCTTTCCATTTTAGGAGGGCAGTTGCTTCCTCCATGGAAGCGAAAGTAACTGTAAAGAGATATAAGAGAATGAGAAATTGAACTATTTTCGGAACCATCATCAAATACATTGATATGCAATTTTCTTGGATTTTTTCCTTAAGCCGGGCAAGAATCTCATGGTAGTACGAAGGGGGAGCAGAATCGTATCTGGGAGTGGTTCTTCGGAAGCGATCACAGAAGAGTTTTGTTTTTTTGTTGCCGGCCCGTCTTTTGGCTTCCACTCCAGTTGACCTCTCTTGTTTCCATCCCACCGTGAGAAGGTTGATGAACTTGTGTAGTGTACACAATTATTTATATTGTAGAGAACTTTTCTTAAGGTATTGCTAGTCAATGACAAGTCAGAATTCTTATAATAATTATTATTTTTAATAAATTATATATCTATTGGACAATAGTTTGTTTAACGAGTGTCAGGTATACGACCGATACTTGTGATTTTTTATTTTTTTAAATCTTTTCTAATAGATATGATTGTTATAACAACAAATACTCCGTTTTCATCAATCAGCAGACTTTGGATTTAGTCAAGCATAAAAAGTCAAATAAGTAGGTAGCAAAAACATTATACTTCCCTCCCTGGTTCATTTTTAGTTATCATGTTGTGCTTTTCAAGAGTGAATTCGATTATTTTTTAGAATTAAATTAAATTATATTTAAAATGAAATTTTAGATATTTAAAAATTATACAAAAAGTATTATAAATTGTATTTTTTTTATATCTATAAGATGAAAAAATACATCTTAAAATATTTATCAAAATTTATATTGTTTCACACTCAAAAAGAAAATTATGACAACTAAAAAAAAACGGAGAGTGTAACTTGCAAACTGGTCTAGTCATTGGTCTACTTTTGTATTTAATTTATTTTGTCTAAAGGTATAAATTATTTTTTTGTTGGTATTGTGAGATTTGTTTTCTGTAGTCCTTCACAATTGTCGTTTTTAATTTTAAGATTTTTGTTCCCGAAAGATGTTTATTTTTTATTTATAAAGATCATTTCTCAACTCAATGCACTAGTGTTGTTTCGTGAATTATCGGTCGGCCGGGTCAGTATTAATAATATTGCACTAAAATAATTGTCATGTTTTGTGAGGAATTAACCAAATTGGATTGCAGTACATTGAAGGAATTCACTAACATAGTATTCGTAGTTACATAATAGAATTAGTTGTTAGTTTCTTGATTAGTTGGAGACTTAAACACTAAGTAGTTAGTAAAGTTGGTTTTTTTTTTTTAAAGTACAAGAGTGGTTAGTATTAATAAATCAATCACATTTGTACAAGATATCAGAAGTATATGAATATTTGAAGGAACAAGTGTTCATCTATAAACATCCTCCTACATCTACTGTGCCTCTCCCCTCCTCTCCTCTCCTTCTTCTTCTTCTTCTTCTTCTTCTTCTTCTTCTCTTCTTCTTCTTCTTCTTCTTCTTAACACAATTTTGGTTGTTTTCTGCATATTTCCATGGTGAATTCTAAATTCTAACATGGTATCAGAGCCTTAATCAAGTGAATCTAGGGATTCCCTTCGTGGATTGATTGGAAATCGAGAGATTCCTTTGTTTAATATTTTTTTTCTGAAAATTTGTTCTTGATTTTGATGGAGACTAACGAAGTTGTCATCGATACTTATACCAGTGCTACTGTCATTGATCCTAACCAATCTAAAGATCAGTTTGGTATTGATTACTGTCATCCTTTGTTTCTTGATGCTTCTGATGCTCCCAGCTCAATGTCAATTGGTATGCCGCTTGTTGGGATGGAAAACTACTCAACATGGCGTGAAGCTATGCAACTTTCATTGTTGACTCGTAACAAGCTTGGTTTTGTGGATGGATCGATTAATAGAGGTACTTATGGACCTGCTTATGAATTGCTATGGGATCGTTGTAATGCAATTGTAAAATCATGGATTATGCACAATGTGAGTCGAGATCTGATTAATGAAGTTCATTTCGCATCTATTGCTGATATGACTGGGAGACTCCAGTGACGTTTTGATAAAGTTACTGCATCACGAAGTTTTTCATTACACAAATCCCATTTCTCTTTAGTACAGGGTACTTATCTGTTTCTACTTACTACTCTCAATGAAGGATCTTTGGGATGGGTAGATTCATTGATGCCTCCACCTGTGTGTGACTGCACTAAGTCCAAAGATTATGCAACACATCTTTCAATACCAAGTTGTTACAGTTCCTTATGGGAATTTTAAATGATGGATATGCTAAATGCTAGAAGTCAGGGATAGTGTGAAGGAAATCTCATGTTTCGATGTTAACAAGGGCTATGACAATGGTTTTACAAGATGAAAATCAGAAATAATTACAGCAGGTAGGGGAGGTATGGATCTACTGCTTTATTCACTGCTAGAGTTTTCAAGACTGAGCCTAAAGAAATATGGATTGAATGGACTTTGTCATGCAAGGACACAAGGGATAAATGTTCAAATCTAATGAAGTGTAGCCATTGTCACCTCACTGGTCATTAAAGGAAAAGGAAAATGTTATAAGCTGATAGGTTATCCACTGATTGAAATCAAGAAGAAAAGATCTACATGCTGGTGTAATTAGTAAGACTGAAGAGAATAACCAACGTACCAATACCAGCACATCTCTTCAACTCCTATGTTCAACTCCTTGAACAGTACCACGACTTTTGGGTGCTAACACAATGAAGGAGGACAGAAGGCTAGTGCATACATGGCCGTATCTCTTTCTCATACATCTGAAGTGAATCAACTGGATATGGACAAGGTTGCTAAAAAATCATATGGTTGGAAGTCACATTTATTAGTGTCTGGAAATGAAGTAGGAAACACAGAAAAATGCAATACCACATGGGGAGTTCTACTGATATCACACATGTGGTAACAGTTCATCTAGCAAGAGGTGATGTTCTAAAGATGGTCTATTGTGAATACATTTAAGTTCAATCTACTGTTGTTTCTAAAGCTACTAAAAAATGGAACTGTTGCATTTCTTTATAATCCTGATTTTTATGTATTTCAGGATCTCTCCCATGGGAGCGTGAAGATGATTGGTAGAGTAGAGAACAACATGGACTTTAACTTGTTGAAAGACATAAAAGACATTCAAAATTCAAATTAATGTCATTCTCTAGTTGCATAGAAGCTGCCACCTCAAGATCCTAGCATAGAAGATGGGTCATGTACCCTTACCATTCTTGAAGAAACTTCTTAGTATTTACAACATGTAGTAGTAAATTAGGGACAATGTGAGATATGTCCTATGGCAGGCAGGACTAGAATTCCTTTCAAACACAGTCTTACTACATTTGTTACTTGTTTTGAATTGATCCACATGGATGTTTGGGGACCTTACACAAATTACTACCTATAATGGTATTGAAATACTTCTTACTCTAGTGAATGTTAACCTAGGATGGAACGAAAAAACTTTTTCGGGGTTTTTTTTTTTTTTGTTCTCAGAGTCAAGTCTGATGTATCTAGCATCTCAAAAACTCTTTCTTGACTATGATTTGGTTAATTAGTTTGAGAAACATGGAAAATTTCAGCACTGCTATTAATGGTTCAGAATTTTTTAACAATACTTGTGGGAATTATTCAAAACTCAGGCATTCGCACCAAACGTTCATGTCATTTATAATCCACAACAAACTGGATAGTAGTGGTTGAAAGAGGATAGACATCTCTTGGAGGACATCCAGAGCGTCAAATTCAAGGAAATTTACCATGCCAACTCTGAGGTTGTTGTGGTTGATGGCAGCTGAATATATAACTCAATAGAGGACCCATCTACTGTTTTGAAAGATAAATCACCATTTGAAATGATTATAGTCGAGTACCTTCTTTGTCACACTTGGAAGGTTATTGGTTGTCTATGTTATGTAACTGTCATGCCTAAGCAGGACAAATTTTAGTGCAAGAGTGTTAAATGTATTATTGGGATATGGTTTATATCAAAAAAGGGTAATTACAAGGTTATGATTTGGATAAGAAAGAGGTCTTATCAGTAGAGATGTGTGTGTTCCATGAATTCTTGTTTCCAGGTTTACTAAAGAACCCACAGAGCTTCATTCTAATCATAAGATCATGCTTTTATGCTATTTCTGATATTCCTGATATTATGGCCTACACCACACCTTAATCCCTGTTATTCTGAACTTCCAATCTTCTAATCGTCTTCTGCTGAACCATCTTATTACTAATGTTGACATTCAACCTACTGCCTCTAAATTTCAACCTTACATCACATTTCTTCATTGAGGTTCTTTCTTTTTCCACATCTAGAAAATCACACAAGCTCCACAAACCTCCAAATTTGGTTGAAAGATTTTATTGTACCCCACAAAAATCCTAATTCTACTTGTTTATATTCTTATTAGTGAGTTATGAATTATGATCATTATCCCTACTTATAAGAGTTTATTGCTAAATTCTCTGCCTGATATAGACCTAAGTCTTATGCTCAGGCTGCCAAGGATCCTAGATGGGTGAGGCAATGGAGTTAGAAAATTAAAGTTTGGAAGATAATCACCACATGGGGAGATTGTGAAGTTTTACCTACTGAAAAAGAGAAATGGTTTTGAAAATGGGTATTCAGATGAAAACGTATAAGCTGATGGCGCCAATGACAATTCAACGCAAGATTGGTGGCAAAGGGTTATAGCCAACTCGCAGGTCTTATGATCAAGAAACATTTTCCATGTGGTGAAATGGTTACTGTAAGGGTTTGTGATTTCCCTGGCTGCTACCAGAAAATGGTTCCATTCATTCAATGGACGTATACATGCCCTTCTTGCAATAGGTGATTGGAGGAGAAAGTGGATATTATATGATATTGCCACCAGGTTTTTTGTTTATAATTACAAAGCTACGCATGCTTTGTGTAAACTAGCCAAATATCTCTATGGTCTGAAGCAGGCTTCGATTTACAATGGACTATGAAATTAACCACAACTTTACTCTCTTTTGTATGTTACTCAAAGACCTTTGGATTATTCTTTATTCATTAAAACAATTGCAGGGAAGATGCTTATTATGTCTATGTTGATGATTTGTAATTACTGGTGATGATCGGTTATGATTCAAGACAAAAATCAGCTTGCACTACCATTTTAAAAAATCAAGATCTTGGGCGCTCAGATATTTTCTAGGGACTTGAATTGCTAGGAAGTGCAGCAGGTAGTAGCATGCACCAGAGGAAATAATGCTCTGCTTTATTTTTGACCTTGGGCGTATCTGGAATCCAAGCCAGCAAATTCACCACTTGAGCACAGGAGAAACGTACATCTACTGATCTGATTGTTCTTATGCGTTACTAAGGATGATCCTTTACTTACTATATCAGTTCCTATCAGAGACTATTGGCGATTGTTGTATACAACTCATCACAAGACCTGTATTTCGTTTTGTTGTCCAGAATTGAGTCAATTCATTGCATTCTCAAAAGTATCTCATATGGTTGCTGCTACTATAGGGTCGATATCTTAAACAATCTCCAGGTCAGGGACTTTTTCTTCTCAGATGATCGATTCCACTTTAACTACATTTTTTGTGTGCTGATGGCATGGCATGTCCTAATAACTCGACGATCAGTTACGGTTATTTGATTTAAAAGTGGTTCTTCACCTATTTCATAAAAGTCAAAAAAACAATCCCACAGTTCCGGAGCTCAGTGAAGCTGAATATCGGCAGCTGGCATCAAATATAGCTGAAATTGTCTGGCTTGTAGGATTACTTACTGCACGTTAATGTCAAGGTTCCGTCTTACGGTACCATGACATTGTGATGATAGGCAATCGCCATTCTGATCGCTCCATCTTGTCTTTTCCTGAGTGTACAAAGCATATCGATATGACTGTCACTCATTCAGCGAAAGGTAAGGATACAACTGGAATGATATCACTTCATATCTCTGTACTTTAGACCACAGGCTGACAATCTCACTTAAAGGCTTAGTTTTTGTCAACATCTATCTTCTTTCCAACCTAGGAATGAAAATATTTTCATTGCTCATAGGTTGGCTTGAGGGGGTTGTTGATGAATAACTAAATTGTATGACAGAGTTAGCAGGTAAGTCATTGAAGACAATGTTTAAAAATTAGTTATTTAGTTAGTTACATAACAGATTAGTTTGTTAGTTTTTTATTAGTTAGACTTAACAATAAGTAGTTAGTAAAGTTGGTTAATTACAATTAGTGGTTAGTATAAATAAATCAATTCACATTTGTACAGATATCATAATACATGAATATTTGAAGGGATCATGTTTTCCTCTCTGAACCTTCTTCTTCTTCTTTTCTTCTTCTTCTTCTTAACACAATTTCAGTTGTTTGCTGCATATTTCCATGGTGAATTCAAAATTCTAACATGTTTACGTACAAATCACGTAAGAGTAGAAGAATAAGTTATGTATATGAAAAATTATATAAATACACAACTTAAATATTATAATCTCTAAAATTTTCTATCATTTAAAAAATGAAAAAGTGTTAAAAATACCCTTAAACTATCTGATATAGCTCATATATACCATTAAACTATATTTTGGCTCAAAACTATCCTTCCCGTCAAACTATTGGGTCAAAAGTGTCATTCTAATTAATGAAAATTTTTAAATGCCATGTGAATGCCACATGACACCCCAATAAATTCCTACTGCCACATAGACTAAAAGGAAAAGGGTCAAAGACCATAAACTAGCGAAATAGCTCATATTGACCACTAAACTAGATTTCGGCTTAAAACTTCCCTTCCCGTGAAAGTATTGGGTCAAAAGTGACCTCGGTATTAGCAGAATTTTAAATCCACCGTGTATCACATTGACTAAATCTCTAAATCTTACTACTCATTTTACCTCATTTATTAGTTTTCAGAAATTGATTCACCCATCTCTCTAATTTCGGGCTAAGGTTTCACATTTTTCTTGTCGCTGGGTTTCCCAAAGTGGAATTCGGGTTATAGTTAGTAAAAAAAAATTTCTTATTTGATTGTGTTCACATATCACGAAATCCACTTTGAAAACTCAGCTCCGAAGAAAATAAAAGTTATGAAACCTTTGACCGCGAAGGAAAAATGACGAGAAAAGTTGTGAAATTCTAACATCATACTTTGAAATGTAAACGTAATAAAATAAGAAAAAATATTTACGAACATACAACCATGAATATCCATTTTGAATGAAACTCCGCCCTTGAAGAAAGCTACGAAGCCTTAGCTACAAAATATGGAGAGAGAAAGTTATAAATACTAACTTAAGCTTGAAATCGTAAAACATAATAACTACAAAAAAAGTTACTAACCTACAAGCATGAATGTTCACTTTGATGAAACCCAGCCACGAAAGAAAAGTATAAAACCCTCAGCAGGCAATGAGGAGAAACCGGTGAGGTGGAATATATCATTTCTAAATAATGAAAGAGGGGAAAGTAATTAGATTTAGGGATTTAGCATTGTGTAGTGGAACTTTATTGAATGAAATGTGACATCACATGACATTTAACAACTTCTGTTGATAAGAAGGGTACTTGTCCAATAGTTTACGGAACGGGTCGTTTTGAGCCGAAATATAGTTTAAGGTAAATATGAGCTAATTCGGATAGTTTAAGGGTAATTTTTAACCTTTCTATTTAGGTCTATGTGACAGTTGGGATTTTATTGGCATGCAATGTGCTCCAGTGGCACAGTAACAACTTCCATTAATAAGAAGGTACTTTTGAATCAATAGTATACGGGAAGGGTAGTTTTGAGCCGAAATAAAGGTTTAAGGATTTTTAAGTTATATATGAGCTATTTCGAATAGTTTAAGGGTAGTTTTAAGCCTTTTCCGTTTAAAAAAATCCTTCTTGGATATATTCATATTCCAAGTCGGATACATTCCTATCCCCTCTCGCTCGGATAGAATCAGTCCCTCTCAGAGACATCCCTATCCACTCTTGTATACATCCTATCCTTTCTTGGAATCAATCCCATTATAGATACATATCCACTTTCGTATAAATCCCTATCCTCTATTGGATATATTCATCCATAAAGTAATGTATCATTTGTAATGTATCGAACAATCCGTCAATGAAAAATTCAAAAATTTTGTAATTGAGAAAATTTCTGAAGTAAAATGTAATCAACCCCTAAATGTGTGTGGTTTCGATAATGTAAGTTTTGGATTTGGATCATCGATGTGGAACGACCTGACCCGATCTAATCCAAGATTGTTTTTCTGAATAAAAAAAAGAAGGAAAAAGAAGAAGATAATATTAATTTAAAAAAGGGCCGGAACAACTATATATAACTGTTCCAAACTTTAATTTCTCTTCTTTACTAATAATATACTATATATATAAGATCAGTATATTTATTGAAATCTTAAAAATATGTGAATGAAGGTCAGTACTGACTGTGTCAAGAATATTTATATGAAGATCAGTCAGCATTATTTTCTTTAAAATTATGATGAAGTCCATTCATATGTTAGAAAAAAATTAAATTTGATCGTAAATCTAAGAACATACCTTCATTCTTCAACTTGATATTCTTACAATGAAGTGTCTTTAATTTCTTTCTTTGTTGGGAAACAATCAAAGATAATCAATTTTTTTTTGTTTTGGATAGAGAATAAATTTTTTCCTCTGTCGTGGATGAAGGAAAGGATAGAAAATAATTTTATCCTCTATAGTGAATGAGCGTTTTTGCTGGTTTTTTTTCTGAAGTTTTTAATCTAGATATAAGATGAAAAGTTGAATACCGTAACCGAGTGTAAGGAAAAAGGATTGTTATGGTTTTAAATTTGTTTATCGGTGCGTCATAAGCTCCTGAGCCCACTATACGTCGGCGGACAGCACGCCACTAAAATGGGCGGCATTCTAATCTTACGAGGGGTAAGGAGGGGGGGGCGATGGTAAAGCTTATGGGGAGGGAAGGGGGATGGGCGCAGGGAGTGAGGAGGCTAAAGTCAGAAACTCCCCACCCCCACCTACCACTGCGCCCCACTTATCCCCCACACCTAACGTCCCCCCAAACGTCACAACACCTCAAGCCCTTAATATTCACCACAGAACCCCCACTAACTTAAACATTCCCTCCCCAACCCACACTTGTACCCAAGCAAACCACGAAACTTCAAACTCACCTCCTTCTCGTCCCCCCCCCAGCTCCCCTCCCCTTCCCCAACCCCCGTCTACTAATTCCTTTGCACTACGCACACGACCCCCCAATCCCCAAACCTTCAATAGACTCTCCTCCACTAACCTCACACCCCCCTTCCTTCTCAAGCCTAGACACGCACGTAATCCCCACAAAATGCCCGCATCAGTCCCCCCGCCGTCGATATTGACCCCCACCCCATAACCAGTAAATCCTCCAACACCAACCCACCTACGCTACACTCATGCTAATGGCTACCACCCCAACCCGCCCACACCATATCCCATTTACACCGGTCTACCATCTCATTCAATACCCCATCCTCCAGCCAACGTCTCCTCCACACCGTCCCTCTCCCTATTGTCTAGTTCCCCTCAATCCGCAACAAGGCATTCCTCTACACTACTTTTTCGCCACCCTCCCAATATTAACAAACCAAAAATACCACCTCTCTCATATACACTTCCCATACTATTCACTGGCACTGTCCACGTCCCTACTAATTACTCCTCTTTTTCGCTTCGCCAGCCAACTCTAAGCGTGTCTAGACCTGCTCACACCCATTGACTAAACAAACCACAATAATCCAACGCAACTCATAGACAGACCAAATCCTGTCTGCACATCCAGTCATTAAAGCTTCAATAACTTAACAATCCTCTACATGCACCGAGTGTGGGAGGTTCCCCTCTTCATAAACCACTTGATCAGCTTCACCGGAACCAGACATTTTGGCCGTAACAGTACGGGAAGTAGTCAGTTTGGGCGATATGTAGGAATAAAAGAGTATGGGATCGCGAGAGGGCAGATAAAAGAAGAGGAGGGGGTGGAGCGAGAAATAAGAGAGAGGTATTTGCCATAAGGTAGAGGACGGGTCCCGTGTTCGTAGTAATGCGGAGGGGCGTGTTATGAAGGGACGGAGGGCTCGAGAGGGATTATGTTTTATCTTGTTCTATTTTTTGTACTTGCTTAGTGGAAGAAGTCAAATAAAAAAAATACAATGTCCTTTTAGAATAAGGAGACTAGTACACATGCTTTTATAATAGTACTATGGAGGACTTAAGTAGGTTTTTTTGACCAAAAAGGACGTCCCGGACCGTAAGTTGCTTCTTTTCTGCTAGATATTAATAGTAAATTAAAAAAAAACCTTTTGTCATCTAATGTGACACTCATACCAATTTACTTAAGATATTAAATATTGTATTTGTACAATGGATAGGATTTAAAAAAAGAAGAAGGATTTATAGTCAAACTTTTTGGGAAATAGACTTTGTATTATCTTCTTTATTTTATGAAGAATAGTGATCCATTGTTTTTGACTATATTATCATTTAATTATGGTTATGTCCAAACGACAAGGTGGTGTAATGAATGAGAAGGTGAAAAGAATTGACAAAGCTGGCGCGAGAGGGCACCTGCGGTTGGGGAGAAAATAATTTTAAATGGTTTTTCGTCTTTTACGAGAAATTTGGGACATATGTTGTCACATTAAATAGTATTAATCATATTTTCGTTTTATTCTCATTTCAGATATGGCTGAACAGGAACATGCTTAAATCACTCCAACTGAGAGTTCTCAAAATCGAGCAAAGAAATAAGGTAGAATAGCAAGTCGTCTAAGACACATTTTCGAGAGCGTAAATTAATAAATATTATTGTCTCAAAGGACATACAAACTCTATCAAGAAATTAAAGCAACATACAAAAGTATCATTATTGATTTAAATGAAGGTGAAAAACTTAACGATGACAATTACGACATTTGAAGTCGTAAAATATGGTATGTATGTTGGGTTTTATTTGCCCTGATTTCTTAACATAAATAGGTGTTCCTTTTAGGGAAAAAGGTTTTGATTTGACTAATCTTTTCTGTAATAAAAGGTTTAGGACTCTATAAATAGAGATTTCTTCTAACTTCATCAGCATTCACAATGTAGTCTTAAGGGCTTTGAGGGTGAGTTTTGGTGAGGGGGAGAATTTGTGGGTCACAAGCTTGATACGTATCACTTGTGTGAACCTCCCAGTATTCTGAGTGCAATTTGTAGAGGTTGTTTCTCTCTGTATTTTTGTACTTCATATTTATAGTGGATTGATCATCTACTTATGGATGTAGGTTCGATGACCGAACCACGTTAAATCTTTTGTGTCTATTTTGGTATATTTCTCGTTGTCTTCTTACTCGTGGTCTTCGAAGGTTTGCTTTCCAAGCTTCTTGTTGGGTTTTTATTTGCCAAATTTTTATACCACAAATAGGTTTTCATTTAGGAACAGGTGGGTTTAGTAATCTTTTCTTGTAGGAAAAGGTATAGGACTCTATAAAGAGGAAAATTTTCCTTCTAACTTAATCGCATCACAATGTAGTCTTAAGGCGTTGAGAGTTTTGGTTAGATGCGAGAAGGTGTGGATTCACAGCTTGATACGCTTATCACTTGTGATGAAACCTCCCATGTATTCCGAGTGAAGTGTTGAGGTAGTTCCCTATGTTTTTGTACTTCTATATTTATACGGATTGCTCTTCTCCCTTTAGTGGAGTAGGTCGACATGAACGAACCATATTAAATCTTTGTGTCTTTGGTTTATTTCTCGTTGTCTTCTTATCGTGCTTTCGAGGTTTGCTTTCCTAGCTTCGTTGTTGGGTTTTATTGCCCCTAAATTTCTTAACACCAATAGTTTCTTTTGAGGAAAAGGTTTGGATTTAGTACGCCTTTTATTGTAGGAAAAGGTATAGGAGCTCTATAAATAGAGGAATGTTCCTTCTAAATTTAATCAGCATTCCCCGACAATGTCGTCTTAGGTTCTTTGAGAGTTTGGTTAGATGGAGAATTTTGGGGAACACAAGCTTGAACGATCCACTTGTGTAACCTCCCATGTATTCCGGGAATGGTTGAGGTTGTTTCCCTCTGTATTTTTTGTAATTTCATATTTATAGTGGGATTTCTCATCTTCTTTATGGATGTAGGCGAATTTTGAACCGAACCACGTTAAAATCTTTGTGTCTTGGGTATATTGTCTCTTGTCTCTTACTCGGTGGTGTTTTAAGTTTGCTTGCTAGCTTTCCGCGTTACCACTGGCTAATTTTGGTTATCCATAACAGTGTTACAGAGCCAAATCAATAATTGGAGTCAGGCGTGCAGTATAGTCGATAACACGATGATTGAACCAGGTTAGAAGGAGGTGTTCATCTGGACGGGTGTAGAGTAGTTTAGCCGCAACATTTTGTGACAGTAATGAAGGAATGTGTGTTGGAGAAAATTTCAGAGAGGTTCTCTGGTTGAGACATAATAAAAAATTGGCAAAGGAGATTATGGAGAGGAGAAGTTGTTTAAAATTAAGTTTAAAGAAGTGGACAAATTTAATTTTGTCAGAAATTCAGCGACACGGGGGAGATTTGTTGGGTTTTATTTTCCCTAAATCTTACCATAAATAGGTTTTATTTTAGGAAAAAAGGTTTTGGATTGAGTAATCCTTTTCTAGTAGGAAAAGGTTTAGGACTCTTAAATAGAGGAATGTCCTTCTAACTTAATAAAATCACATGTAGTCTTCAAAGGCTTTGAGAGTTTGGGTTAGGGGGCGAATGTGTGGGTTCACAAGCTTATACGATATCACTGCGTGAACGCCCATGTATTCTGAGTTGGAAGGTGGAGAGTAGAGGGTTGTTTACCTCTGTATTTTGACTCCATATTTATAGTGATTGCTCATCTCCTTTGTGGACGTAGGTCGATTGGACCGAACCACGTTAAAATCTTGTGTCTTTAGTATATTCTCGTTGTTCTTTTCTTACTCGTGGTCTTTTGAGGTTTGCTTTGCTAGCTTCCGCGTTTACACATGCTTATTTTCGGTCCTAACAATGTATTTGAAGAGCAAAATACTCAGGAAGGTATAAATCATGTTTTGAATTAGGCAGAAGAGGATAAAACTGCACCACACAGAAGGAATCTTGAAGCTTATAAAGATAGGAAAAAAGTTAACTCCACTGCACGTGGAATAATAGTTAATTCTGTGTTGATGACCTCATACATGAATGTGAGAAATTTACTGCTCATGCTATTTGGGCACATCTACGAGAAAACGTACATAGGGTTACATTTGTACACCACGCATCCGACGATTGACTCAATGTGACAATACAAAAAGCGTCATGATAAGAATATCAAACTACAACCTTAGGTGACGTCAAACATGAAATCAAGAGTGTTGGTCATGTTCGATAGGATGAGCAACAAGTTCAGGAAGTAATTCAGTCTCTTCCCAATAATTTGAAACATTTGAAGGTTAACTTGACCCATAGTGACAGCATCAAAAAAATTTCTGATGTTGCTCGCCATGTTAAACTTGAAGATGAGCGCATGTGCTGTAAAACTGTTTCTAATGACTTTGTGGCAGAGTCAAGTGGTACAAAATCTTCAGGCTTCAAGCGTAAGGAAAGTATGAAAAAGAATTGGAAATACAAAGATACTGGAGAAGGACCCTCTAAGAAAAGGAAGAATCCAAATTCCAAGAAAAGAAAAATGGTTTTTCTAGAAGAGAGACAAGAGCAAAATAAAGTGCTACAATTGTCAAGTGCTTGGACATTTTTCCCGTGAGTGTATTGAGCCGAAAAAGGTAGCATTTCTGAATGCATCTCTAAGTGCTACATATGTTTCTAGCACTTCTTTACTAACTGAATCTTATCCTATGTGGATTGTAGACTCAGATCCACCGACCACATGAGTCGAGATAGAAAAGCGTTTGTGGAGTTTCGTCGACTTTCATCTAAATCAAGGTGGATCTACGTGAGATATAATGTGAAATTAAAAGTTAAAGGGATAGACACTTGCATAGTGGACTTGCGTGGTGACCATTCTTTGATGTTGCATGACGTCCTATATGCTCCAGATTTTTTATGAAACTTATTATTTATGTCTATTCTATTAGACGTTGGTTTCGATTTGTTTTTTAGTCGTAATGGTGTTAGAATAACTCTAGATAATATTTTATATGGTTTTGGACTTTGTTATGACCGCTTGTAATCCTTCAACTTAATGATTATGTTGATCGTTGTTTAATGACATGTTATGCAAGCAACAATAATATTGATGTTATTACATGGAATGCACGATTAGGTCACATAGGGCAAGATCGAATGAATAGGTTGACAAAAAAAGAAAATTTAGGTTCTTTTACCAAGATTGATATGCCAACTTGGGAAAATTATCTTGCTGGTAAGGTTACACGTAAATCTTTTGGGAAGGCTAAAAGATTTGAGTTCCCACTTCAATTAATTCACTCTGATATTTGTGGTCCAATAAATGTGAAGCCACGTTTCTGATGCTACGTACTTCATTACATTTATTGATGATGTCACACGCTTTGGTTATGTCTATTTAATTTCTCATAAACCTGAAATGAAACACTTGAGTGCTTTAAAAGATATATGAATGAAGTTAAAATCAATTAGATAAAAACATAAAGTCTTTAAGAACTGACCGAGAACGTGAATATTTGTCAAATAAATTTAAAAAATTATGTACTGAAAAGGGTATTATCAAACAATTAACTATTCCTTATACATCTCAACAAAATGGTGTTGCTGAAAGAAAAAATAAAATATTATTAGACATGACAAACTCAATGATGGCGTAGACAAGTTTGTCTATCTATTTTTTGGGAGATGCATTATTGACTTACATATTGAACAAAGTACCTTCTAAATCAGTGCCTTTAACTCCTTATGAATTTCAGACTGGTCATAAAATAAATCTGTATGGTCTACGATTGTGGGGGTTGTGCGGCATATATTAAAGATCGTTTCGATGAGTTTGGTAAACTAAGTCTAAAAGAAAAGAAAAGTATCTTTATAAGGTACTCTGAACGCTTTGAAAGGGGAATGGTTATCGAGGAACTGGAGGATGAAGTATGATTGAAATTGATATCCAGATTCAATTTTTGGAAAATGATTTTCCCAAAAAGGGTGAAATGAGTGAAGTTGAACCTTTGTACGAAATGTTGAATTCAGAAGATCAGTTAATGTTGTCAGACATACTTGATAATTCAATGAATCAAGAAATAATTCATGGTCCAAGTAGGAGTTATGAATCCCAAAATCCTATTGATGAATCTGAACTTCAATACGTAAGAGTACAATAAAAGGTGTACCTAAACAATCTTATGAGATTGAGGATTAATATTTCTTAGTTATGTCAACAGAGTTGGATGAAACACCTAATTTGTGACTGATTTTGAGTGAGGGTTGGGAGCCCCTAGAAGAGATGAAAGGATTTAATTTTGAAAGGATAAAAGCTATGAAAGAAGAATTAGAGTCTATGAAAATAAATAAAGTATGAGATCTAGTTGACCTTCCTATGTAACGTATATCTATTGGGCATATATGGATTCTCAAAGTTAAATGCAAATCTGATGGGACGATAGAGAGACACAAAGCACGATTGGTGGCAAAAGGTTTTACTCAAGAAGTTGGAATAAACTATGAGGAAACTTTTTCAACACTTGTGAAGTTTACCACCATATGATTACTTTTAGCTATAGTTGCACTTTTAGATTTAGAAATACACCAAATGGACGTGAAGACCGCTTTTCTCAATGAGAATTAAATGAGGAAATATACATGGAACAACCCGTAGGTTTCGTTGTTAAAGGTCAAGAAAAGAAAGTTTGTAAATTAAAAAAAATCAATTTATGACCTAAAACAATCTTCAAGGCAGTGGTACCTAAGATTTCATAAGGATATGATACCATTTTACTTTACCAGGATCAATGAAGGTCATTGCATCTATGTGAAAAAGTCCAATGGAAATTTTGTAATTATTTCTCTTTACATAGATGATAATTTATTAGTTGCAAATAATTTAGAGTATGTGAAAATTGTTAAGTCATGACTTTCAAAATCATTTGATATGAAAGATATAGGTGAAGAAGAATATATATTGGGTGTTCAGATCCACAGAAATCGTTCCAAGAAATTTTTGAGTTTATCTCAAGAAACTTATATAAAGAAAATATTTGAATGTTTTCAAATGAATGGTTGTAAATCCATGGATACTCATGTAGCAAGAGGAGAAAATTTAAGCCTTAAATTGTGTCAAAAGACAGAAAAAGAAAAGAAAGACATGTCTCGAGTTCGTTATTCTAGTGTTGTTGGGAGTTTGATGTATGCTATGATGTGTACTAACTCCGACATTTGTTATGTTATGAGTATTTAGCAGGCATCAATCCAATCCTCGAAGAGATCGTCGAAAAGTAGTAAAGAAAATATTTCGATACCTTAAGAAATCTGCTGATCATATACTTTCTTTTAGTGGATCTGATTTATTCTTAAGAGGTTATACAAATGTTGATTGGGTTGGTGATCAGAATGATAAAAAATCAACATCCAATTATGCTTTCTTAATAAATGGTGGTGCTATTTCATAAAAAAGTAAGAAGCAAACTTGAACAACTCTTTCAACCATGGAATCAGAATTTATGTCTTGTGAGTTTGCAGTACAAGAAGTTATTTGGTTAAAGAGATTCTTTAAGCATTTGAGTATTGCAAAAAATTCTAACGGTCCATTGATTTTACATTATGATAGTCAAGCATCTACCGCATTTACGAAGGATCCTAAACAGACACACACACACACAGACACACACACACACAAAGACACACACAGACACACACACAACACACACACACACACGAAAAAAAAGGAGACCAAAAAAAGAGAATAACAGAACGAAGATAAGCAAGAACGTAAGCAAGTGAAAGAGATTATTCACAAGAAGCAAAAGAGGAGTACAGCACAAGAAACGCAAACGAACAAGAACACCGCGACAAAAAAAAAACAAAAAAACCTCTAGCGTGCGCACAGAACAAAAACAACCACAAGAACACACGCAACGAACAACACACAAGAAAACAAACACACAAACATACACACGCACACACACACACATGCACACACGCACGCACACACGTACGCACACACGCACACACAACACACACACACACACTTTTTAATATAAGTTTTATTGATGGATAATACATTTATCACACATTTTAATACACTTATACTACAATGTGTCAATGTTTTACCAAACAATCATAATGTATTTGTAAAAATAGTTATTATACATATATCATTTTATACTTAATTCACTTTTAATACGTATTGCAAATTTAATATAGTATTAATATAAACGGTAATAAATTAAAAGTTCTGCTTAAATCAATAATTATTTATAATAAAAAAAATTCTTACGAGTAATTTTTCCTAGAAATAACCTAGGGAATTAGGAGCCAAAAAAAAAATAGTACAGTCATGCCCTAAGCTAAAAGACATAAAATAATTTAGGTATCAGAAAATATATCCAAAGCAGCGAGCGACTAAATTTTGAAATAGGGATAGACATTTAAATTGGGAGGAAATCATTTTATCATGGAGCATTTGTCCTAAAGAACAAAAATAAAGCTAAACGAGCAAGTTGGAAAAATGCTAAAATTGCACATGATAGAAAAGTGAACACAAAATTAGAAACAGCTGTCCCAAAATTTATCATGACAAGAAACAAAATTGAAACCGAATGGAGGAACACACAGATCACTTACAGGGGCTAGCTGTTTTGAAATTTAAAGATGTAAATCAAGGGTTAATCCCAAGAGACATAAACATCAATCCTATCAAGCGAGAACAATAATTTATAGACTTTACGATAGGTTAACATTGTTGAGAAGGTCAGGACCAAAGGAACATATGCAGACATTAGAGAAACAACTAAAGTCAATAACCAACATAGTTGAAACAAAATGAATGCCAAACTATTCCAAACAGAACGAGACAAAGATTTATCTAAGTTTCATAAGGATGCTTCAAGACTTCAAACAAAAGGAAGTCCTAAGTAATAAAATAGATTGGAAACAAAAGAGCATGATGATCACTCGAGCTATTCAAACTAGTCTCATAGCAGGTGCAATATCGGGTAAAATTAATCAAGATAAAATCATATTATAGTGAGAACCTTTTTTAAAAGTAACTTCAAACCTTTCTAAAAACTAGTTTTTTTCAACATAATATTGCTACACTAAACCTAAAACATATGAGTTTCAAAGTGTAAAAATACTACACTCTAAGTAAAGTATGTGAATGCATATTTAATAACATATTATCCAATCACGGAAATATACAGGGGGAAATTTCTAAGGTACTAGAGACGAAATGAGCATGAAGTGAATTCACACTAAACAAAATAAATACAAAAAAAAGACATTGATTAAGATTATTAAGTTATGTACGAATAGATTTTAAATGAGTATAACAATTGCAGCCAAAAATTGGACTCTCTATGATTAAGAGATCAAAACAAATAAAATAGATCATATTTCTAAACTAAACAACACAACGACTTAAACTGAAATAGCGCCAGAATGATATCACAGATTAAGACAAAAAATAACTCATCATAATAACATAAAGAAATCACTATAATTTAAAGCAAAACCGAACTGACATCGGGAGGAGTGCTACTGTTGCGCCGTTTTAAGTAGCTATTGATGTTAATCGTATGCTGGAGAAGAGTCACGGGCATGGATGTTGTATGTGCTCTCGCGATTTCTGTTGGGGAAGACGATGCGAGGGTGGAGCTGATAATGCGTGATTTTGAAAATAAAATCTGGCAAAATAAATGATCAATTCAAAAATATCTTTATCAATTGAGAGATTTCTTGATTAATTGATAGATGTGAACAAATTGTTACGAAATTGAGTAATTAGTTCTTCAACAATGAAGAGAATAATGGTGAAATTTTGATGAAAGAAAAAAAAAGTGAAGATGGGAATGGTGAAAACTGAAAAGTTGATGAAAGAGAAAAAAATGAAAAATATATTTAATGGTACTAAAGTAGAAGTGTAAATGCTAAATGGATGTTAGAATTGATCAAAGGTGGACTATTTTGAGAAATAAAAATGTGAATACAAATATTTTTCTAACATATTGACATTGTTGACATTTTCAATAATGATTTTAAGTATAGATGTTTTTACTAATTAAGTTAGGAATTGTGACTGTTTTTAGGGGGTTTGAAATTTTTCCTAATTTGTAATGAACTAAAATTACTTATCTCAAATGGTTAAAACTAAAAAGTAATTAAATATTAAAACTATATATAAACTAAACTAAATTAACCAGATATTTAAATAAAAGAAACTCTTTTGAGACGATTTCGGATATTCATGAAATATACTAATTATATTGAGTATATATATTATTTGGAAATGTATATAAAAATGATAAACTATTTAAAGTAACTTGCAAATGATTAATTATTTATTTATTGAAATTTTATTAAACTAATTATTTTAAATCGTTCTAAATTGAAGAGGCTCAATGATTAATTTATATTGTGGAGGATCAAAATTGGGTGTCAACAGTTGTCCCTTCTTTGACTTGGATTGATGAAAGAAATTCGAGGCAAATGAAATTGACTAATCAAATTTTGGCCGACCACATCTTCATCCTTAAGAAAGGAATTTTGGTACGAACTTTAGGAATTATGGATGAACAGTGGAATTAAGTTTCCTACACATCTCAGGCTATATGAGAAATTCAGACCACTTGTAGTTCAATACATTTGATTTGATGCACGATTATGAAAGAATTTAGAAGATAACCCAATATAGAATTATGATAGATCGGAACGCTTGAGAATTAGATTTGAGAGATGATGTTGGAATACAATTGAGTTTTCAACACTGAGCCCGCCTACATATCCTTAAACCTTAGGAATCAGGCTATTTATAGTTCGATTCCATCGATTGAAAAGGAAATCTATTATGCTAGATAATCTTCAGTTCTGGAAGAGTGACAAGTAAGTCGAGTATGAAAAATAGGCTTGCAACCTCTTAGACATTAATGTGGTGTGCTTCACACCCATACTTAAGAACTTACACGAACATAATTTCCAAAACTCTTAGTGCACTATCTTACTCAGATTCAAAAGTTGCCTCCGATGAGAGCGAGAAGTTTCCCAGATGCAAAATTGGAACTGATAAACCAAAAGCAAAACCCACATGACTTTGATAGGTGTGTGGCTTTATTGTGGTAGAAGTCGCTCCTCAGTTCACGTCCTAAGAGTTTGACACTTCTATTTAGACTACGTCCCAGTTCGCTGCTAAGAAAAAGTTCCACGTTGTGCTGCATCCCTTTTGATGTCGTCCGCACCTGTGGTTTGGTTTGAAAATTCATCCTCTTGGATGCTCTTGACAAAGACTGAGATAGAACTCATTAGTGTAAAATATGATTCAAATAAAGAGAGAGTGCCTTTTACCATTTTCACCCCTAATTGATTTCCTTGAATATTTAACGACGGATTCTTTCATTTTGACGTAAAACAAATAAATCTCGTATTTCTTATTTTAATATGATTCTTAGTTGTACTCTACTTTTGATATTGAATCATTAAATTAGACTGATGTGATATATTGATGTTCTCTTGATGATATGAATATGCAATGGCTCTCTCGGCGTTTCAATATGCAATGACCCTCTCGGCAATTTGACTATGAATGATCCTCTCGGCAACTTGAATATAATGTTCCTCTCGACAATTTGAAAATTTATGGCCATCTCAAAAATTTAAATATGGATATCTCTCTTAGAAGTTTGAGTGTGATGACCCGATTGACAATTTAACATGAATAACCCTCTTGGCTTTTGAATATAATGTCCCTCTTGGCAATTTAATATGAATAACACTCTTGGCAATTTAAATATGAATGGCGCTCTCGGCGATTTGAATGTGAATGGTCCTTTCGATAATTTAAGTATGAATGACCCTCTTGTCTATTAAAATATGCGATAGCTTTCTTGGCAGTTTAATAGAATGATTCTCTCGGCAATTTTAGTATGAGTGGCCCTCTTGTAAAATTTGAACATAAATGAACCTCTTGACAGTTTGATATAATGACCCTCTTGGCAATTTGAACATGAATGACCTTCTTGGCAGTTTGATATGAGCCCTCTCAAAAATTTGAACATCAATGACCCTCTTGGAAATTAAAATATGAAATGACCCTCTTGGCAATTAAAATATGCAATGGCCCTCTTGGCAATTAAAATATGAATAGTCATCTTGGCAGTTCCATATGAATGGCCCTCTCGGCAATTTGAGTATGAATGACCCTCTTGGCATTTTGAACATGAATGATCCTCTTGGTAGTTTGATATGAATGAACATCTCGACAATTTGAATTTTATGGATATGACTATGAATGTCGTACTCTTTGGTCAAGCAGAGATGTTTTACTCACTATTAAATATTTGTTGATAGGTTCTCCCAAAATAGTTGGTTGATAAATATGGTATATTTGATGTCTTATCATACCCTGCATCCAAAAAAATAGTTTTGGAACACTGATCTGCGTTGATATCTTCAAGTCTCCAAGCTCCTTGTCTCGTTATCTTTCAAAGTTTGATTAATCCTACAAATCGCCGTAGACAAAAGACAATATCATACTAAAACATTTTCTATCTATGAAATTTTTTAGAAAAATATTTTTAAAGAAAATCTCTGCCAATTAATTGTCACGACATCACGACACGAACAAAATCTCGTGTCTCAAATTTTGTCAAGATAGGTAGATTGCTGGCGACTTTAGAACTCTTTAAAGAGTATGTAACGTTGAGGAACTTGGAACTAACTTTGATGTTTTGACTACCCTTGATGGAATTTTTGATATCCTTTTCAAAAATTATGTCCTAGTTAGATGTCTTAAAACAAATATGATGATAATAACTAAAGTCATGATATGTTGCGATTTTTTGAGATTTTTTTGAAATCATATTCTAATTGCACATTTTGACATGATATTTGACCCTTGTATGTAAGAAATAACTCTTCTTTCCATTATGAATTCCATTATGAAGGGAAATGGAAATTTTATTGGGAATATGATTGAATGTTGTCATCCCTAAGTATCCCGTTGAGGCAGGAATCAGGTCAAACGTAGTTCCACTATCGAAGGTTACCCTAAATAAGAAATTTTGATAAGGAAATCACCGAGGCTGACATAGGCAGCCTATGTATCTAATTCTTGAGAATTCAGGTTGAGCATAATTCAAGTACAAAGAGAATGTTTCAAAACATAATGCGACAATAATTACAAGCAAACTGCAATTACAAGAAAATAATGGAAAGGAGTATCATCTTCAAATGTAGTATTTTTTGACGGCATCTGAATTGATAGATTTGCGCCACCCCCGACCATTCATCTCTGCTAGGACCAAAGCTCCTCTTGATATTAACTTTGTGGACAACATACGGTCTTTGCCAGTTAGGTGCAAATTTTCCTTTGTATTCGTCTTGATGAGGGAAAATGTGTGTCAAAACCAATTGGCCTACCTCAAATTTTCGAACTCTTACTTTCTTGTTGAAAGTGCGAGTCATTCTCTGTTCATACAATTGGCCATGACAAACAACACTCATTTTTTCTCATAAATAAATGTTAACTGTTCATATTGATCACAAACCCGTTCAGCATCGCTCAATCCAGCTTTCTGAATAATCCTCAAAGATGGTATCTCAACTTCAGTTCGAATCACTGCCTCTGTTCTGTATACTAATAGATATGGACTTGCTCCAGTTGAGGTTTGAATTGTAGTGCGATAACATAGCAAGGCATAAGGAAAATTTTCATGCCAACATTTGTAGTTGTCAATTATCTTTCTTAATATCCTCTTGATGTTCTTAGTGGTAGCTTCAACAACTCCATTCATTTGAGGATGATATGTAGTTGAATTACGCTGGGTAATTTTGAATCGTTCACATGTATCTTCATCAAGTGACTGTTGAGATTTGTTCTATTGTCTTTAATGATATAATCAGGAACTCCAAAACGACATATCAAATTATTGTGAACAAAATCGGCTACAACTTTCTTCTTATAGCTTTGTAGGAAGCAGCTTCGACCCACTTTGTGAAGTAATGAATGGTGACCAAAACGAACCTATGACCATTGGAGGCAGCAGGCTCAATTATTTAAATAAAATCCATGCTCCAGGTTACAAATGGCCAAGGGGAACTCATCGCATTGAGCTCGTGGGTTGGTATTTTGATCAGATCTCCATGTACCTGGAATTTATGACATCTTTGGCCAAATCGGACACAATCATTTACATATTCATCTAAAAGTATTCATCCTTAAGATTTTCTTTTCTAATGTAAACTCATCCATGTGCGTTCCACACACTCCAACATGCAATTTTTCAAGCAATTTTGTGGCTTCTGCAGCATCCACACATCGCAGTAATCCCAGATCAGGAATCTTCCTATTAAAAACCTCTCCATTCAAAAAGAAGTTGTTTTTCCATTTTTCGGATTGTTTTTTTTTGGATACTTATTGCTTTTCTGGGGTATTCGCCAGCTTCTGAGCACCTTTTCACATTGATATACCATGGATTTCCATCTTATTGATGTGCTTGTTGTTCTTTTAAACCTATCTCAAGTGGGTAAATATAACTCTTTTCTGGGTGTTGTATCATGGATGATATGGTTGCGAGGACATCAGCAAACTCATTATGCATTCTCGGGGTATGTCTGAACTCGGTCTTTCTAAATCTTTTACATAACCTCCGTACCAGTTGTATGTAAGGTATGATTTAGGATTCTTCACGATCCATTCTCCTTAAACTTGATGAATCAACAAGTCTGAATCACCAATTATCAAAAATACAAGCTTCGTACTCAGCCATGTTATTAGTGTACAGAAATCTAAGCTATGATGTTACTGTAAAATGTTGCCCCGATTCAGATATCAACACTGCTCCAATTCCTGATCCTCTAGAGTTCACTACTCCATCAAAGAACATTCTCCACCCAAGATATGATTCTGATATATCGTCCCTTATAAATAATACTACTTCATCAGGGAAATATGTTCTGATCGGCTCATATCCTTCATCTACTGGGTTTCCATCAAGGTGATCGGTAAGGGCTTGACCCTTAATTGCTTTTTGAGTCATGTACACAATGTCAAACTCACTTTACAACATTTGTCACTTTGCTAGCTTTCGTGTGGGCATTGCTCTCTAAAATATGTATTCGAGCGGGTCCATTCTAAAAATAAGATGTATTGTATAAGCAGTCAGATAATGTTGCAATTTCTGAGCCACCCAAGTCAAAGCATAACAAGTTCTCTCTAAAAAGGTGAAACGAGCATGATAGGATGTGAACTTCTTGCTCAAATAGTACATAGCTCTCTTTTTTTTCCGATCTCATCATGTTGTCCCAACTCACACTCAAATGTGTGGTCAGAGATGAATAAGTACAATAGAAAAGGATTGTATGCACGTGGTGGCACCAATACTGGTGGATTTGAAAGGTAACTCTTGCTAGTGTCAAACACCTTCTGACATTCTTCGGTCCATTTGGTTGGCACATCCTTTTGTAGCAACTTGAATATGGACTCACATAACATCGTTGATTGAGCTATGAATCAACTGATGTAATTTAGTCTCCCAAGAAAACTCATTACTTCATTCTTAGTCTTTGGAGAAGGAAAGTCTTGAATTGTCTTGATCTTGGAATGATCAAGCTCGATACCTCTTCTGCTAACTATGAATCTAAGTAAATTCCCTGCAGGTATTTCAAATGCACATTTGGTTGGGTTCAACTTCAAATCATACTTACGTAACTTGTCAAAGAACTTTTCCAGGTGTTTCAGATGATCTTAACTCTCGCGGGATTTTATGATGACATTGTTCACATACACCTCAATTTCTTTGTGGATCATATCATTTGAAATAGTGGTCATAACTCTCATGTAAGTGTCTCTAGCATTCTTGAGGTAGAACGACATAACTCGATAATGGTAGACTTCCCAAGGTGTGATGAATGTTCTTTTTTCTCAAGTCATTTTCTTTTTAAACATTATGATAAAAAATAAAGTGACATAAATTGTGATTTCAGGCCTCATAAAAAACACCGATTTTCAAAAATAAGACTTAAAATGTTATCTTTGTCTACCAAGCCATTCGATGGATCATAAGTGGACTGGCCATCCAATTCTGTAGCATCTCTTCAGGTCCAACATCTTGGATGGTAGGTGTGATGGTGCATTCTTCCAAGATCACAACACAAGCTTGTTCATCAAATAATCTTCCCATCCCTTCCACTAGACCATCGATCTCATGCTTTAAAGCTTTGGTACCAAATGATTGGTACAAATCTGGAATAGACTTTGGTATATCATATCCAAACTTTTTCCCTGCTTCTGCTTCAAATAATTCCTTCCTTGTTGGGGTATAACAACGCCAAAGAGGAAATTTTGAAGTGGTATAGGAAGAGGTTCAGATATGCCATCCAAATTCTTGCCTAACTCATACCCATGTTCAAAATTGCTTCTTAGCATAGTCGTGGCAAGTATTTTATACAATGGCGCCATTAGTACTTGTGTGTCATATCTTCAATAGCAGCATTAATTATCTACACAATTTGAGAGTCAGTACTTTGAGAAGAATCTTCAATAACTGGAATGGAGAAGCTAGGGTAACTATGATTACTCCCTTCACCATGGATGACAATTTCATGATCCTCCTATATGAACTTCAAAAGTTGATGCAATATGGATGGGATTGCTCCGACCGTATGGATCCATGGTCTTCCTAGCAACATATTGTAGCTTGTGGATATACCTATCACTTGGAACTCAGTGAAAAATTATGCGATCCCCATTTGGATACATTAGTCTAGCTTCTATCATAGTCTCTCTTTGCAAACCATCAAAAGCCCTTACGTTCATGCGACTCTGACGAATTTTTCCAACATCATGATTTTTCCAAATTCTTGACAATGGAATACTCTTAGGTTGCTGTCACAACCCAAAACAGTACGCGACGCAACCACACTTACCCTCCTATGTGAGGCGAACCAACCCATTTAAACCCTGACATTTCAATTATAATATCAACAGAAAGTAAATGCGGAAAGACCTTCAACCTCTTAATAAAAAACCAATTCAATAACTTCTAACTTCAAATCTATTATTCCCAAAAATGGAAAGTCTCACTTCAAGAACATCTATGATCAAAAGTACTAAACTAAGAGTATTCTAAAAAGCTAAATAACAAAAGCTAGTCCATCGGAACTTCAAGGAATCAAGACATGAGGAAGAAGATCCAGTCCAAGCTAGAAAGCGTTATCCACACTGAACCGGTTTGCTAATGAAGACTGGCTAGAGTTGCGGTGTTGAGGGTGAGACACGGTATGTTTGCCTGCAATCCACATATAACAAAGAAGAGAAAAAAATAAAAGTAGGGGTCAGCTACAAACACAAGTACTGCGTAGGGTATCATCGGCCCAACCAAAATCAGAAAGCAATATATCTAAGATAACATCATAAATCAACCTAATATTCTTAACAGGTGATAGCAACAAGTATAAACCATTTATAAGTACCGCCCAAGTCACACCTGAGGACTCAAGCCTCAATACCATACTAATTTGGGAATTAGGTTCATTAGATTGAAGTATATAACATCTTTCAAAGATTCAGTATCTTTATTCCTCTTGTGGTCGAGACGTGACCACTAATCTCCCCTACCACTCGTGTCGGTACGTGGCACTCCGATCCCCTACTAAGAGTGGTCGGAAACGTGAAGATATCTGTGATCCCCTAATTCTACATGCCAGTTCGTTGACACTGACGATCCCCTAAATTTACGTGTCGGTTCGTGACCACCGAGCCCTAAATCTACGTGTCGGTTCGTGACACCCGATCCCATAACTCACGTGCGTTCGGACACCCGATCCCCTAATCTCATTCTTATCAATTCATCAAGCCTTTTCTCTTACCAAGGCATCATCAATCTCATTACTTAGTTCATCAAGCTTCTTTTTTACAAGGCATCATCATTACAAGAGATTTAGGTTTTTATCAAGATTTGGGATTCAATAGCTTCAATGCATTTCTTATTTCATAAAAAATGTATATATAAAATACATCTGCATGCAACAAAAATTAAGCATATAGAAAGCTTTATAATACAACCCCCTACCACATACATTCGCTATTCAGAGTTTACTGACGAATAGGATAAAACCATAATACTCCACCGAAGATTCGGATCAAGCAAGCAAATTCTCAAATCATTGTTGTCTCTTCGTTTTCTATCTCTCTTGCCGATTTCCTCTCTTTCTTTTTTATGTTCTTTTCTTTTCTATTCAAACCCTCTTTCTGGAAAAGAAGGAGAAGAGAAGGAAGGAGAAAATGCTGGTAAAAGGAGGAATAAATGAGGAAGGAAAGGAAGGCGGCGAAGAGGGGAAACTAAACTAGGAAGGGAGACAGGAGGACTAGAATCCAAATAACTGTGAGGAGGGGAAAGAGGAGGGGAGTGGAGTTCGATCGAGATGTATTACGTAGATTGAGGGGCGGGGTTATGAGACTTGAGCATGTTGGGAGTGGGGGTTGTTGGTTGGTGTGGTGGTTTGTTGTGCTTGCGGGGGTCGCTGTTCTTGTGGTTTCTTCGTTAGAGTCGGAGGAGTTCGGGGGAGATTTGATTTTGTGGGGGTGTGTGTTTGTGCCTGGGTCGGGTGTGGTTGATGGTGGGTTGTATTCTGATAATTAGTCGGACGTGTCAGAGAGTCAGTCTATAGTACCAAAATTTTTAATTTCTAAGGTTTTGGAACGGAAGACCCCCGACGGCACGTCGTGCCCATTGACGGTTCATCGTGGGGTCCGATCGACTCCGCCTAGTTTTTCCAGGGAATTAAAATATATGCTCAAACGGGACGTAAAACAGGTCGTTAAAGTTGCATTCGTCACCCAAACTTTTATCCAACCCTTGTGATCGGGTTTTGAGTTCTCTTTTCTTCGTATTTTCTACGATAAACCTTCTGGAACAAAACATAGCTTCTTCTAGAAGTGTCTACCTGAGTGTAGGCCTGAAACAATTGTTATGTGGGTTGTCGTTGTTTCTTTTCTTTTCCAGCGATGTATGATAAGGTGTTGCCGTTATTAAAAAAAATATGGAAAGGAATGGATGTAAGACAATGAGGTACAATGTTTATATTTTGAGTGAGTTGAAAGGTGCTTAACCGGATAGACCATTAGCGGACTCAATATTCGCTTTTCAATCATGTTGATAGTAGCTTCCGTGCACGCGTTTGCAATGGGTTAAGGTTCACATTGGGGGCGAGGCTTGAAGAGTGAGACTAGGTTATTAATCAAAATCTGATCTTGTGTTTTTAGATTGATAATACATCACTTCAGTGTCAGTATCTGACTATCCAGAATGGTCAAGAACATTGTTAGATCTCTCGGAAAGAACTTTATTGTTAGGGTTAAATTGGCTCGCTCTTAGAGCTCTAAAGAGTTGGGTACGGTTTCTGATAAAAGGGTGAAAGACTCTGGGAGGCTTCTTCTCTAGGGGTTAGGGCGGGTGGTAGGATTTTTAGTATTTGGGTTGTTTTGTCTAGGGATTTTAGTGGGTGGTGGATTGGGTTTGGTGGTTTGGTGGTGTGGTTGGTAGGCTTAGAGCGGTGGATTTGGTAAGGAGGTGGGGATGATTGGTAATTATCTTGTGCCTAGTATATTGGGATTGTAGCTGGTGAGGTGGTGGGTAATTATTGCGGATGGGAAAATTGGGTGCGTTTACTACTGTAGAACCAGATGACAAGACCTTTGTAGCATTGGCTATAGGGCTAAAAGATGAAACTAACAGAGGGTCCTCTTTCTTTTTAACGAGAGAATCCCTTTTTCTCTCTCTACTCTCGTTATGGGGTTGGGGGGTGTGGGTTTGGGGTATGTGTGTTTGGGGTTTGGGTTGTTTTGGTGGTATGTTGATTTCTGTTGTTGGGGTGGGTTCTTGGTCTGGATTTTGGTTTGTGTGGGTGTGTTTGTTTGTGGTATTCGGGTTGTTGAGTCGAATAAAGTTAGATGTTATTTAATTTTAGTCATACTGGGTTGTAAACTTTGGAGAGTTCTTTCCTCACCGATGATCATATTCAGACAGATAGTCCTGTCGTGGCGGCATTTTTGCTTGATTGTTTCCAAATAAAATTGGCGAGGGACAACTTCGATATTAAACTGCAATCTTTCCAAAAATAATATGTAGCAAGAGCCCCCCATGTAGACCACTGACGGGTTTCTTGAGATGTGAACCATTCCAATGCCTTCCCACTGAGGATTCGACTAAACAACCTCATAATTAATGCATCATTTTTTACTGCCTCAGAGATGACATCTTACATAACATTCATTTCTTGTTCACGCTTTTTATCTCTTAACCTCCATTCTTTCTCCATTTCTTCATAGTGATCCAACTCCGGTTGAACAGGAAAGCTAGGACATGGTTCAAGGATTGTATGGGCTGGTAGAGTTTGGAATGTAACAGAAGTGTATGTCGGTTGGCTAGGCAAAATACGTGGATTATTGGGAACTGGGGGGGGTTTGGATTTGGTAGGTGGTGAGAAGTTAGGGAGGGATTAGTAGTGAGAGGGCGTGATTGATTGAGAGTGGTGGTGGTTTGGGTAGGATAGGGCTGGCGTAAGGAGCGTGGATACTAGTTAAGTCAATGGTATAGGATAAGAGTGGATTAGGATGGTTAGGTGATTGTGGTATGGGTAGGGAAGTGTTGGGTAATGGAGACTTAATGATGGAAAAGGGGGAGGAGGTCTCTAAGTTCAAGGGGTGCTGGTTTCATTAAGCAATGGAACAGTTTAGCCAGATCTTTGGTTTGTTGAAGCTTCTTCCCGCATGTATGCAAGTCATTGTATTATTGAGAGATCAACTCATCTGATCACTTGAGGCAGCACTTCTGTATGGGAAAATAAATATGAAGGGGGAGTGAAGATTAGGAAAAGAAGGGGGATGGGGCAGGTAGAAAAAGAATGATAACGGGGGAAGGATGGTTATGATTATGGGGGAGATTGCACAAAGTAGGATGGTTGGCACAGTGTGATAGAAAAAAAAGATCAGTTGTGACTGTAGATAGTGCTGGCAATTTAAGCCCACTTTTCACTGACCAGCCAAAAATAGCCCATCAAATATGGGTTGAAAGAATGATTTTAAATATGGGTAATATTTGGGCTTATACCCATATTTTGCCCATTAAACTATGAGTATATTATAGGTAAACTACGGGTCATATATGGGTATTGCAACTTTTCTCCAAATTTTCAAAACACCTTCTATTGACAAGTTTTAGAAGCGAATTTTTAAAACTTTCATATATGCTTCCCTATTAATATTTTAATTCTCGATCCCCACCCCCACCCCCACCCCACCAAAAAAAAATTAAAGTTTATTTGAAAAATATTTTGAATTTCAAATTTTCATTTTTCACCCTACCGCTCTAGCCACTATCCAGCCCACCACCCCAAACCAACCACCTCACCCGCCTTCCCAAAAAAATAATGAAAATTTAAATATCTTTTAGGAGAGAAATGTTCAACTTATCAAATTTTATTTTTTTGCTACCTACGAATCGTCCGCCCCATTAGCCCCCAACCCACTCACTACCACCCCACCCTTCCCCGCCCCCACCAAAAAAAACTTAGCTAATTTTAAAAAAAAAAAAATATTTCATGTTGCAAAATATTTATTTTTTACGACCTACTCAATGGACCCCCCTCCCCCCTCTTGCCATAGTCCCCAACCCCCTTACCCCAAAAATCTCAAAAAATTAAGTTTGTTTTTAAAAGATTATTTTCAACTTAAAAATATATTTTTTCACCCTACCCTGGACCTCGACCTCCCCCCCCCCCCCAACCCCGGATTTTTTAATTTTTTAATTATTTTATAATAAAATAAAACATAAATGAAGCATATTTTAAACAGATTTCATCTAAAAAGCAAATATGTTCTCATATTGAATTCTTAAGTAATAGTTTACTATTTTATTCAATGAATATAGGTAAGCTATGATTTACCCAACCCATTTTTTATCATATGAAATATGGGTGGGTTGAAGATTAATCTTTTAGATTATCTAATATTCAACCCGCCCACATTTGACCCAACCCACCCATTTGCCACCACTACCTATAGGGAAGAACAACTCAAAAGACATATATGTTAGTTTTTGTTTTTAACAAGATATGCAAATAAGATGATATAAAAAATAAACACATAAGTGTCATTTTGCTTCAAGCAGATTAATCCACAGAAATATTTTGGATGAGCGGGAGGACTCAAATAGAAAGAATCTTTCTTTGATTGAATTAGGAAGATCAACTTGCATAGAAAGTTGTTAATTTCTTTCACTCATATGCTTTGTAGGTGAAAATTTTCAAAATCTTTCACTAACAATTGAAAAGATAGGGATCGAGCCTTAAGTCCGACATAGTTTGAATTACATAAGATAACTTAAACATACCCTTCCCTAAATTGATAGTGAGATTAGGATCGAAAAGAGCTTCCTACCACTACAAAAAAACCTCTATTGCAAAAATTTACAAACAACTTAAGTTTGGTTGTAATTTCTACTAACATTTACCAATATTTCTAATCGAATAATATTTTTAAAACTTAACAACGAAAGTCTAACAGTTTACCAAATAATCTTACTAACTAAGTATTTTAGTTGGTAAATACGGTGGTGGGAAAAAAAAAATGACGCAAATTAGCAACCTGATAATCAAGTGAATTTACCAACAGAAATATTACTAATGCAACTTTTGTGATATATTATCAAACGATAGTTATATATCGGTTGGTAAATATGTCAAAAAATGTGGTGTTTATAAAATTTATAACGTATTACACAATGAATTACTAACCAATATTATCAACGACAAATTGTGTGTGCAAAATTTACCAACCAATATAAATGTGTGGTAAATTAATAACGAAAGTAATGTTTTGGTAAACTTGCCAACCAACATCAAATACGTGTGGAAATTTTTACTGACAAATAAAGATTGTAATCAGTAAATTCACTAACAGCATAAAATAGTTGGAATATACCAATTCCGATCACTATCCTGGTAAAATTTACCAACTATCATTATTAGTTGGTATATTACATTCATGGGAAGTTTAGTTGAATAGAACTATACCAACTCTATAAAAAATTTATTGGTAAATTAATTAATTATAACTTATATTTTATAGTTAGTAAATTACCAATTGAAGTTAATTTTTGGTTGATTAGCCTTAGTGTTAAGGCTTTCAGATTTAATTGTTATGTCATTAGGAGTTTTAACTTTTAAATTTTAAACAAAAACTTAGAGTTTATGAATATTTTTGTAAACCATCTCAGATTAGACTCTGTCAGTGTCATTAGCTTCGGAAAGGTCATTTTTGATCAACGGAATTTGATTCATTGTTTGAGGCTTTCATTGTGTTGTGCCGTTATATGTTTTAAATTTTAGGTTTAGGCCACCAAAATTTGATGATTTGGTCAAGATTAGTTGTGAACGTGCGGTCATATTAGATTGCGTTAGCCTAATTAACTCCAAGGTCATTTTTTATCTAGTAGGATGGTGGTTGGAGTTTGAGGCTTTTTATTTTTACTGTGTACACCTTTAGGTGTTTACACATACCAAATTTTAGCAAAAAAATGGAAATTTGGTCAATATATTGGATAACGTACCTAGATAAGACAGTTAGACACAAAAAATCATTTATGATGTAATAAGATAGAGGTTTCGGATTTTGAGGCTTCCGTTTTTAATTTATGTCGTTAGGCTTTAGTTTTTAAGTTTTTACCAATATTTCACTTTAGTCAATATTTTTAATAATTCTGCTCGAATTGAAATTTTGTCACCGCAGTTAGCTATATAAGTTCAGTTCTGATCTCATAGGATGGTTGGTTGAGGATTAGAGACTTATTTTCAGTTTGTGTCCTTAAGCGTTTTAACTTTTAACTTTTGGCTAAAATTTGAATTAGGTCAATTTTTTGGAAAACACGCTCAAATTTGAATTTCATCAGCTAAATTAGCTATGGAAGGTCATTTTCGCTTTATAGGAGGGACTGATTGGGATTTGAGTTTTCTATCAGTTTTCGCATAGGCCCCCGATTTGAAAATGTGCCTGATGAAAATTGGCAGTTCTATAGCTTGGAAAGGTCATTTTTTATTCTAACAAGATGGTTTTGTTTAGGTGAGATTTCATTTTAGTTTGTGTGCTATGCGTTTGACTTTGGCCAAAATTTATACGTGGTCAATATTTTTTGTTAAACGTGCTCAATTAAATTTTTTGGTATAATGAATGTGTCAATTGAAATTAGTTTGGACGGGTTACGATAGGTTTTGCATTGTTTCATTTCAAATAGGATTTATAACACGTTGATTAGATTATTTTTGAATTATATTCAGTTTTTAGATTTATAATGCAATAAATTAATAAATATTGCACTTGAAGAATTTTCAGTTAATAAATATTTTGAACATATGTCAATACAACATTATGAAGCTACCATTGAACTTGTCTGAGATCTAATACAATAAAACTAACAATCAATTAGTAATTTTTAGAAAATAATCATGCATTACTAATATTTTCATTATTACAACAAGGTTGTGATGTATGTGGTTAGTACTATTGCCATCTTGAACAAAGATGGTTTTACGTGAAGATTCAAGCTGGGACCTAATCATAGGTGGTAGGAAGTGCTTTACCAACCGAATAGTGTGGACTTCCCGTTGTGAATTCAGATGTAGTCGGGCATTCAAGGTGGGTACCCAACACCGGATGATGAAAAAAAAAATATTTAAAAATTTATTGCAAATTATCAAGTTAGTTAAAATTATCAAACCAATTTAACATGTATGAATCTGAAAATGAATAGAAAAAATTACTTACTCCATTATTTCAATCGTTAGTAAAGGTACTAGCGATATACTGACAAAAAACTTAGGTGAATAAATTTTACAGCAACGGAAATTTCAGGGCCTCTTTTAAAATGTTTTGTAAACAACATGCTTTGGGTGTTTACCAATTGTTTTGATTGGTAAGTTTACAACAAAAAAATCAGTGAGTAATATTTAACGCAACGAGCTTTTTAGCAACGGATTAATATAAGTTGACATTTGATTGGTAATTCAATTTGACAACCGATTTGGTCAATTTACCAACAAATTTTTTGTTGATAATTGAGGTTTATTTTGTAGTGTACGTACCACCCCCTATGAGAGATGAGATGTATTACATGAACCTAAATCTACCCAAGACTCCTTACTTTCCTTTTCAACTGTTGGGTGACGATCCAGTGCTCTCGTCATTTGAACTTTTTTTTTATTTTCCCGTTTCCTCTCATGGAAGAAGAATTCCCAAAATTTATCTTCTTAATATCCCTTTCAATTTTTGGGATCCTTGTAGTTGCTTTACTGATAATTATCTCTTGATCGATTTTTGCAATCTTTCTTTTCGCTGAGGCTTTTTCTATGTCAATCTCAATAATTCTCTCTCGTAATGTCCATTCATTTTGGTCCAGTATTGCAAGCCTTCTTTTGGTTGCAACTATCCTCTCTTTAGTCTCGATAAATTTTTTGAATATTGACTCTTTAGTTTATCCGTCACTAACCAAAGCAATAGATGTGACTAGTACGTTGACGTTTTTTTCAAACATTCTAGTAAATTGACCTTCCTGTGACGGATGAATAAAAACTTAGGAGGTTTTTGGAGTAAAGGATTAATATATTTCTGAGAAACTTGAACGACGCTTCAAGAATAATTTGGACGGATTTTGTTGTTAAATTTTAGTTATATGCTTAGAGTTCTCTAAAAACAAGAATGAATTAATTCTGTTTTTGACAAAATGACACATGACAGCACATAACAATATCAATACAAACAATTTATATTGTGCCCTAGATTTGTGATCTTTTTATGCCAAAGGTAGGCCTAAACATCAAACATAATGTGATAGATTGACCCAAGTCATTGATTTGTAACAACTTGAGTTTGGAAAACAAAGACCCCCAAGTTTCATTTAATGGAACTCACTATGTCAAAATTAAGCTTGGATCCGTTTATCATTGTCATGTTACAGAAAATATACTTTTGGTCGTTGGGTCGTGAAACCCGCGACATCAAGGTGGACTTCTTAAATGTTGAATCGATACGCAAGATCGATCCCCCTATGGTATATGATGCAGGAACTTCAATGTTGCGAGTGGTTTTAGCTCTATTTTATGTTTTCTAAGAAGATGTCTTTCTAGGACACTCGGATTCCCCGAAGAGACAAAATCGAGTAAGAGGCTAATCGGGCCACAAAAAAGAATTCGACATACTGTCTTAGATATTCAACCTCCAACTTTGGGAATTTTGAATGAAGTTTGCGGAAGTTGTTTCGGTTGTGCAAAGCACACGACGTGTGACGTGAATTTCAAGAAGTTGAGAAATATTGAAGGATATCAATAACAGTTTATCAAGCAGTGAGTATCAATACAAAATATTGTATATAAGGCGGTAAGAAATACACACTTTAGATTAACAACATATAGGAAATTTATACACATGAGACATGAAACATAGAGCATTAGGCTGCTAGCAAATAAACAGCACAGAACAGTATGATTATAACTTTAATATGAACCTAAGTCTGTTCTGGTTCTTAAGAAAGACTATTAAATTCCCAATAGAGTCGTTCATTTTCTGTTATGCTGTAATTTATCTATCTTTAGAAAAATAATTTGGGAAAGGTTTATAAGTGAAAACAATTTAGAAAAATAATGAAAAAAAGAGTCGATACTTTTAAATTTTTTAAAAAAAATTAAGAGAGACTTTAATTTAAAAAAGATTTAAAAGATTTAAATCTTTATAGATATCGAAAATGGGTAAGAGGTTCTGATTTACACTCAAGAAGATTTAAGGCCAGTGAAAATGTCCGCTAACATGCGGTTATCCTACGACTTAGAATAAATATTTTGACTTTTTTTTTTCGGAAAAAAAAAGTTTTGATTGAATATACATTAATAATTAAAAGATTAAATTAAAAAATATTCTGATTAACTGAGAGTAGTTGACAAGAAACAATTTTAATTTTTAAGAGAAAATTGGACTGTGCACATTTAAATCAAATTGGTTAACTAAAACATAAAAATATCTTAAATTAATATAAGAAAAGTAAAAAAATTTTACTAAAGATTATTTATAACAATACAAGAGTTTAAAAATAATTAAATAATTATATCAAGACGAACAAACATAATGAATATAGTTCATCTTTTGGGGAATTTAATTAAGTTATTTAAAGATAGAGTTAACAAAAAACACAAAGCAATAAATAATCACAATTAAGTTAAGGGAATAAAGCAGAAGATGAACTTGGAGGAATTGACACAAATAGACAAATGTTACACACAATTGGCAACATATAGCCCAATATTAATTAACAATTAATTAATAAATAAAAAATTGTCACATATTAGCCCAAAAATAGCTTATCCACATTTTAAATTTATTTTCAATAATATTTTTTTTTTAATATCATCTCTCTGATAGCTTCCAACGTTTAATCCGTTAAAACTAAAAAAGATTATTAAAATAATCTTTCCTTTTAAATTATTAGTATTTTCTGAAAAATAAATAAATTAATGTCATCTCTCTTGGAACTTCCAACTAGTTTCTCTTAACACAGTAGCAAAAGATTATTAAAAAATCTTTTTTCACAATTATTGTGATTTTTTAAAAAAAATATCATCCTATGGATTCATTACTTGCCAATTATTTTCCTTTGAACTCCAGTTTAGATTCACTTAACAAATTATATATTTATTTGCATAGTATCGTTAATCAATATTCATATTTAAATTGACATACATTTGTATGCATATATTATTCGTATACATAATAAATGGTATAACATTTACATTTATGCCAGTACAGAAAGTAATATCTGTTCAAAGTTTTATCTAGGTAGACATTTATACATAGGATAAGTTTGTTCATGTTCATTATTATAATTTGTCTATACATTGATTTGCATAATATCTTTCTAATTTTACCATTTTATATGAGACATTGTTCGTATTCATAATAAATCGGTATCATTGTTTTATTAATATTTTGTTTAAATTTAAAAGATTAACATTTGTAGGATACATTCGTCATATTGTCATTTATAAATGGGACATACAAGGTGTTGTATTAGTAGTCTTATCATTTTACATATGATATACGAAGTTGTTGCATTACTATGAGATTGGAATGCAATCAACGAACGATTCATTAAATATTATATGTTCCTTTGTCTAACAAACTTAGAACAGTAGGTGAAGACAAGAACTAAATGTTCATTATCAAATTCAATCAAAACCAAAATCAATATTTAAAAAATTTCCTAAATATATTAATGATTCATTATATATTGGAGAAATCTCAGTTCAAGAAATCACGATATATGAAATTTTTTGGGGAGGAAAATGTTGCAAAAGAAAAGAATACGAGTTAATTTGTAAAAGAAAAAAACTTGAATCCAACTACAAGATAGGAGACTGTAGAAAATCTTCAACTTAAAAAAAATAAACCCAGCAATCAATATAAATAAAATTAAGCTGATTGAGTACTTACTTGAGAGGTATATTGTATCTTAATGGAAATAATTGGTAGAGAAAAAGCTGAGAAAGTCAGATTTGAAAAGAGGGAGGAAAAAAAAGACTAAAAGGAAAGAGAAAGAGAGAATTGAAAAAGCGTGTAAAAAAAAATTGTTAATAAATTATAAGAAAAGAGGAAAAAGGAACAATAAAAGCATAACTACTAGGAAATAGAGTGAGAAAATAAGGAAAAAGGAATGTGGCTATATAATGCCAAATAATTATTAAAAAAATCCTTTTTTGCTAAAAAAATTTAAAGTGAGCTATTTATTGCCAATAAAGTCTATAGGTTGGCATACTATGCCATTTTTTCATTAAATTGGGCCTTTCTTGGCCTAATTTGCTGCTACTTTTGGGGTTTCACCCAAAACCCTTTTTGTACACATAACCCATATATCAGTGTATACAACTTGCATATTAGCACCATTTCCTGTATATCTACACATATATCGACTATTTACAATTCACCTTGACGCCTCCAACCTGTATCTTCTTTTATTCTAGTGTTTTTTGCATTTTGATCTGTATATCAATATTTTCGTTGTGTATACTAGTGTATACTGTTGTATACAGAAAGCATACATCCAGTTTTGGACTATCTGAGGCCTGTTTCAGCTTCCAGCATCTTCGAACATTGACGGGGCTGACTCGAAAGAAATTAGACTCAAAGAAATGTAGGGAATGAGTCAAAAATGAACACAGATTGGTATCACATGTAAAAGAACAAAATAAAAAAAATTGATTAGCATCGAACGAATTCTAGAGCAATATCTACAAGACACATCTAGCACTTTTAAGAAATATATAGCAAGTGTCGATGAATTAAAAACTTGTGGATTCTAGATAAGAAGTACAAATTACAAAAAAAAGACTCGAGTCATTGCTAATGATAAAACAAATGCTATTAAAAAGTGTAGCACTTAATGTCCATAAGTATACATATGGTATCCTGTGGTCCTCCCCATTTACCAAACTTTGAATATCTTTGTGCCCATTCAAAAGTTTGGTAGATTGTAATTATACAAAGAAGAAAAACTTGTATTTTGTGACAATTTCAAGTTTGGATAGAGTTGGTAAAGAGAAAAACTGTTTTTGTGCCAATTCAGTTTGTAGAGTAGGTAAGCTAAATGAAGAAGAAAAAAAATGTTTTTCTCTATGCACATGGGAGGTGTGTATTTGTTCTCTATAAAAGGGAGGTGAATTCTTCATTTAAGTACACCAAAAAGATTAAAAAAGAGAAAGAGAAAGAGGAGTGGGCATCACAGAAGAAATAATCTGTGAGGAAAAATAGATGAGGTGAGCGTATTGTAGTGAGGTGGCCCAAAAATCAAAAGATGTTATTCTTTATTGTGTAGGGTCTTTGGAGTTTTACTCAGACATACAAGTGTAAAATCACTTATATAGTGAATTCTTGGCTCCTCTCGGGTCGTGGTTTTTCCCTTAGTTAGGAGGGTTTCCACGAAAATCGTAGGTTGTAATTATTTCTTTGATTTCTCGGTTGATTAACGTATTGTGGTTCCGAATTTGTGGCCTTCTTACGCAAATATTATTGCTGTGACGGATTTATTCCCACAATTGGTATCAGAGCACAGGTTCTTACTCATTTACAGAATTTTTTTGCAGGCTTATTGTTTTACTATACTCATAGAAAAAAAAATGTCTGGAGTAAAGTACGAGTAGCAAAATCAATGGTGTAGTGTTTCTCAACGTGGCAGAGAGAAGGATGAAAGACTTACTCATCAAACAGGGTTTGACAAGGACTAGCGGCAAATCCAAAAAGCCCGAATCATGAAACTTGAGGATTGGGAAGAAAAGAAGAAATGGATGAAAAGGTGCTAGTGCAATCAGATTGCACTTAAGATGATGTGTAATAACATCATCGATGAAGAGAGTGCATGTAGCATTTGGACAAAGTTGAGAAAATCTATACCTGTCAAAACGCTGACAAATAAATTGTACCTAAAGAAGCAGTTATATACGCTTGCCTAGGAGTGAAGGTACAAATTGTTTGTCTCATTAATGTATTCCTAAAGGACTAATCAAGCAGCCTAGCAACCTCGCGGAGTAGAAGATCAGGATGAAGATAAGCCATAGTGCTCTTCTTAACTAGTTTGACATCGTCCTACGATAATTTATATACAACCATTTTACTAGGGTTTAGAGGGGACTCTGTTGAGTTGGAGTGATGTCAGAATCAGCCTCTGTTTGCATAATGAGAAGATGAGAAATGGGCCTGAAAAGACGGACAGCTCTCATCCACGGGAAAGATAGAGGCAGAAGAGAAGAAGAAGTAGAAAGTTACCCAAAGGAGTCAAATAACAATGGTAGATCCGAGCTAGTGGAAAGTCACGGTCGAGTACAAAATCAAAGGCCAGAAATTGCTACAAATTGCGAATCAACCACAAGGACACTTCAAAAGAGATGTTCCCGCAAATCTAAAAAGGGCAAAGGGGAGCAGCGGGCCAGAAGAATGATGACAACATAGCTGCATGGTGCAAAATAATGACGATTGTTTGTTTCTCATAATGGAGGAAGAAGGAATGCATGCACTTGGCGGTATAGGAGTCGGATGGGTGGTAGAACACAGCTAGCAGCATCTTATCATGCAGCACAACGGGTATCTGGTAGTACTAAGAGATCTTTTTGCAGGTAGGAGCTTGGAGGTGGATTAGAGGGCCAAATGTGGGGATAAATGGGTAACACAAGTTACTCACAACAGATTGCGGGGGGGGATCGGTGACATTTTTTTGCCTTAGTAAAAAGAAATGTTGGATGCAACTAGTGTTGATCTAAAGATGTGCGCCACGTACCTGATTTGTGGATGGAACTTGATCGTCAGAGATGCTTTGTACCAAGATGGATCTGAGAAACTATTTGAAATAAAAAATGGAGAACATCACCAAAGGGGGCATTGGTGATTGCAAACGGAGTTGCTCGTGGCACGTTATACAGGACAAAATGCAGAAATATGCCAAGGTGAGTTAAATGCGGCTCACGAACCCTAGAAAATCCTGCAGGATTAGGCATAAATTAAAAAAGGATGGGTATATGAGAGAGAAAGAGAAAGGATGCAAATTCTTTCCAAAAAGCACTTATCTATTGTGCCAAAGCAGACTACAAACGAATAAAACGCCTATGTATACTACTGCTATTTGTGGTAAACAACTGATAGAGTCTCATTTAAGACATCATCTGAAAGAAAGTCAATATGACTTGATTGGTATATTCTGATGTTTGTGGTCAAAGTGGCGATAGATCTGAAGGATGGGTAATAAATACTTTGTTACCTGATTGATGACGCTTCTCGAAAAATTGTGGGTTTATCTTGAGAACCAAGATCAGGTGTTTCAAGTATTCAAAAAGTTTCATGCTTTGATTAGAAAGAGAGACACGGTCGAAACGCTAAAGTCTCCGAACCGACAATGGAGGTGAGTACACTTCAAAGAGAGAATTTGAAGAGTACTTTCAAACCATGGAATCAGACATCGAAAGACAGGTTCCTGGGGAACCCCACAAACACAATGGTGTAGCTTGAGAGAATGGACGCACCATTGTGAAGAAGCGTGAGAAGCATGCCAGAAATGGCTAAATTACCCAAGACATTCTGGGGTGAGCAGTTCGGACAGCGTTGTTTGTTAATCTTATCAATCGTATATTAGTCCATAGTTACGTTGGAGTTGAAATTCGGAGGGAAAGTGACGGAAAGAGTTTATGGACCAATAAAGAGTTCTCTTACTCGCACCTAAAGGTGTGTGGTTTTGCAAAGCTATTTAGCACAAAATGTACCGAAGGAGGCAAAGAACCCAGGTAGAGAGTGAGAATCAAGTCACTTGCATATTAATCGGTATGGAGATGAAGAAGTTGGGTAAGCACTATGGGTCTTGTGTGAAGAAAGAGGTCATCAGAAGTAGGATGTAATCTTGCGAGAAGTAAGTGAAGTTGGAACTGCTGATGATCTATCCGGAAGGCCGAAAGAAAAGAATGGGTTTTATAGTTCCTCCTTTAAGTGACCATCTTCTTCTTCTAACCATCCCATAAGTGCAGAAAAGTATGATGATAGAAGTTGCTGAAGCATGAAGAGCAACCTGATGATATTGTTGAAGCAGGGGAGCAGGGGGGAGCCAACTTGGTGATAATACTGAGCAAAATGGAGTACCCAGAAGAAGAACAACTCAACCTCTGAGGAGATCAGAAAGACAAGGGTATGGGTAGTAGAATCAACAAATAACCTTCAGTAAGGGAGTTATGTCCTTATCAATGATGAACGGGAGCCAGAAAGTCATTAAGAAGGTGTTGTTCTCATTCCAGAAAGAGCCAATGGATGAAAAAGCCATGCACGAAAGAGATGGGAGATCTCTACAGAAAAATGGCACATACAGCAGTTGAACTTCCAAAAGGAAAAAGACGCACTAAAGTGCAAGTGGGCTCTTAAAACTCAGAACGATTGGAAAATGGCAAGTTGGTGAGGTACAAGCTCGATTGGTTCGTAAAAGCTTGTTCGAACAAAAGAAAGGTATTGATTTTGATGAAATTTTTTCACCTGTTGTCAAAATGACTTCTTATTGAATATGTGAGAATAAATAGCTAGTATAGACTTGAAGTGGAGCAATTGGACGTGAAAACAGCATTCATTTCTCACGGAGATTGGAAGAGAGATTTATATGGAGAACCAGAGGGATTTGAAGTATCTGGAAAGAAAACACATGGTGTGCAAATTGAATAAGAGTCTTTAGGGTTGAAACAGGCCCCAACGGCAATTGTTACAAAAAAGTGGACTCTTTCATGAAAGTAAAACGTAACAAAGACCTATTCTGATCCTGTGTATTACTTCAAAAGGATTTTCTGACAACAAATTTATTATTTTGGTTATATGTGGTGAATGTTAATTGTAGGACAAGACAAGAGATGAGTGCAAAAGTTGAAGAAAGATTTGTCCACGTCATTTGACATGAAAAGAACTTCGGGCCCAGCACAACAAAATTCTAGGGATGAAGATTGTTCGAGACATAACGAACAAAAGAAAGTTGGGATATGTCAATGAGAAGTACATTGACGTGTACTAGACGCTCAACATGAAGAGGAAACGGTAGCACGCCTCTTGCGAAGTCATTGAAAAGTTGACCGAGAGCAGATGTGGCCTACAAACAAAAGAGGAGGAAAGAGAAAAGGGCTAAAGTTCCTTTATTCTTCAGCAGGGGGAGTTTGCATGTATGCGATGGTTGGTACAGACATATATTGCTCAGGCAGTTGGGTTGTTAGCAGATTCCTTGAAAATCTGGGAAAAGAACCACTGGGAGGCCAGTTAAGTGGATACTTAGGTATCTAAGAGGTACCAAAGAGCTTCTTGTGTTTAAAGGTTCTGTACAATCTTGAAGGCTATACTGATGCTGATATGGGCAGGGACCTCGATAATAGAAAATCCACTACTGGATATTTGTTTACATTTTCAGGGGGAGCTAGATCATGGCAGTTAAAGTTGCGAGTGGTCGCACTCTCTACAACTGAGAGAATATATTGCAGCTACTGAAGCTGGCAAAGAGATGGTATGGATGTTGAAACGATTTCTCAAGAACTTGGATTGCATCAGAAGGAGTATGTCGTCTTTGTTGACAGTCAGATGTGCCAATAGATTGCGCAAGCAAACGACCATGTACCATGCAAAGGCCGAAGGCATATTGACTGTGAGATACAATTTGATTCGTGGTGAAAAGATAAGAGGCGGATCTATGCGGTCATGAAAGACCCTATAGTGAAAACCCTTCAGATATGCTGACCAGGTGGTTATCAAAGAAGACAAGTTGAGCTATGCAAAGAAACTTGGGGCATGACTCAAGCTAGAAGAAATGAGATACCTCCGTCAGGGTGAAATGGGTATGGAGGGGAGATTGTTGAGGTTCATCCCCATTAACCACAAAAATGAATATCTTGTGCCCCAATTTCAAAAGTTTGGTAGAGTTGGTAATCTACAAAGAAGGCAAAAACTTGTTTGTGACAATTTCAAAATTGTGGTTAGAGTTGGTTAAAAAAAAAACTTGTTTTTGTGCCAATTTCAAAAGTTTGGTAGAGTAGGTAGCTATGAAGAAGAAAAAAAAATTTTTTCTTCTTATAGCCACATTGGGGGGTAGTGATTTTTTCTCTATAAAAGGGAGGAGAATTCTTCATTCTAAGTCACCATAAAAAAGGAATTAATTTACAACAGAGGAGAAAGAAGAGTGAGGCATCACAGAAGAAAAAATAATCTATGAGAAAAATAGAGAGAGGTGGCTCGATATTGTGTGAGGTGTGAAAAATCAAAGAGTGTTATTTTTTTGATGGTGTAGTGGTCTTTGAGTTTTACTCAGACATAGCAAGGTTAAAAATCCTTACTATAGTGAGTATTCGTTGTCCTCTCGGGTAGTGGGTTTTGTTCCATTATTTAGGAGTGTTTTCCCGTTAAAATTGTGTTCATTATTCCTCTTTTTATTCTCGTTGATTAACATATGTGGTTGTTCCGCATTTGTTGCCTTATGACAGCAAGATATTATTTTGTTACGGATTTATTCCCAACATATCCAAACCCATTTAATAATCAAAAACATGGTAAGGAATGACCACTAACAGTTGAAACCAAGAAAGAGAAGGTCTGAAAACTTTGGGTTAATGACAAATGCAGTAAATACATATAAAAGGTTCCAAAGAAATGAATCCGAATCCTTTAATATGCCAACATTAACCCTAATGAGTAAGCATATAATATATATTATATATATATATAATATAATATATATATTAGATATATATATACTATATATATTATATTATATATATTATATAATATATATATAATATATATTAAATAAGGACCCAGGACATTAGGAGCCAAAAAAAAAATGTTAGCAGTCCATGCTAAGCTAAAAGACAGAATAATCACAGATATCCAGAAAAGATTACCAAGCAGCGACTAAATTTTGAAATAGGGATAGACATTTAACTTGGGAGGAAATCATTTTATCATGGAGCATTTGTCCTAAAGAACAAAAACAAAGTTAAACGAGCAAGTTGGAAAAATGCTAAAGTTGCACATGATAGAAAAGTGAACACAAAATGAGAAATGCTAAAGTTGCACATGATAGAAAAGTGAACACAAAATGAGAAATAACTGTCCAAAAATTTATCATGACAAGAAACAAATTTGAAGTCGAATGGAGGAACACGCAGATCACTTACAGGGGCTAGCTGGTTTGAAATTTAAAAATGTAAATCATGGGTTAATCCCAAGAGACATAAACATCAATCCTATCAAGCGAGAACAATAAGTTATAGACTTTACGAGAGGTTAACATAGTTGAAAAGGTCGGGACCAACGGAACACAGCAGACATTAGAGAAAAAATTAAAGTCAATAGCTAACACAGTTGAAACCAAATGAACGTCAAACTATTCCAAACAGAACGAGACAAAGATTTATCCAAGTTTCATAAGGAAGTTTCGAGACTTCAAACAAAAGGAAGTCCTAAGAAATAAAATAGATTGGAAACAAAAGAGCATGATGATTACTCGAGCTATTCAAACTAGTCTCATAGAAGGTGCAACATTGAAAAAAATTAATCAAGATAAATCATATTATAGTGAGAACATTGGTACACCTTCATACCTTCCTATTAACTAGTTCAAATAGACATGCTACACGTTAACATGAAAAGCATATTAGCTTTCAAAGTAGAAATAATACACTAAAAGTATTTGAATTCATATTTTAATAACATATATCAAGCAGAAAATATACAGGGGAAAACTTCTAAGATACTGAAGACCAAATGAGCATGAAGTGATTCACACTAAGCAAAATAAATACAAAAAAAGACATGGATTAAGATTATTGAGCTATGTACGGATCAATTTTGAATGAGTATAACGATTGCAGCAAAAAATTGGACACTTGATGATTAAGAGATCAAAATAAACCAAATAGATCATAGTTAGAAACTAAACAACACAACGACTTAAACTGAAACAATGCCAGAAGATATCGCAAATTAAGACAACAAAAAATAGTCATAATTAGAAACACTATAATCTAGGTAAAAACTGAAAACTGAAATAGGGAGGAGTGTACTTTGAAAGTTTTAAACCAAAACTAGAGCAAATGAACTTATGCAGAATTAAAGATTTGAAACGAATAAAATTAGCGTGAGAAGCTTAGCAAGAATATTACTACACTACTGATAAGAACATGATATTGGTTGGCATAAAAATAAATTCCTCATAGGAACAACAACAGCCAAACAAAAATAGAGATTTCACAATCTCGTAGACATTAAGTCAAGATAAACGAGCTGAAGAGGTTACCTTTCTGTGAGCAGCGACTGGGACGAACGAGTTTGAGAGGGGTGATTCTTCTACCACGAGTTTCGAATACGAACAGTAAGCCAAGAAAATTCTAGCGTCGATCTTCTCGGAACTTAGAATTAGAAAGTTAGATAGAAAATTTGAAGTGTAGGAGTGACAATTGCTTTAAAATCAAGCTCAACTCTTGTCCATCATCACTGAGTGTAGAGGGGTATTTATAAGGAAATATTTAGGGTGTACTGTTGCGCCGTTTGGAGCAACTATTGATGTTACCGTATGTTGGAGAAGAGTCGTCGGGCATGGCTGTTGTACGTTGGGTTCTCGCAATTTATGTTGAGAAAGAAATGCGAGGGTGGAGCAGGTCTGTTTATTGTACGTACGTATATTATTGTTGGTAAAAATTTAAGGAATCCATAGTGTAATTCAATAATTACATTCTGTCCCGACAAATTTAGTATTTACAAAAAATCCCTTAATTTGTTGTTAGTGATACTTTAGATATTGTGATAATGGTACATGAATATGGTAAGTTTAAGATTGTAAGAAAAAAATGGGGGAAAAACAATGGTAAATTAATGTTGTTACTAAAACAGATTAATTTAAGGTACAGCTCATTAATCACCATAAAAATCAGCACTCACATAATTGGATATTGATTTCAAATTTGTGTGAAAATGAAAAGTATTCATCATTTGAAAACATTTTTTATGAACAAACTGTTAAATTTTGAACTACATAATTTTATTGTTGTTACAGGTGGATTTTTCAAGATGAATACTTCGATTTTGATGATCATGAAAGAAGGAATTCAGCTATCTAGAAAATAGGTACTATCAAAGATTGAGGTTATCATCATAATATCCACGAAACCATATGAGGAATCATCATCTTCGCCTGAGTCTATAGTAAGTTTCACTGGATTTGATTGAAATTCAGAAAACTTCTTTCTTACCCAAGTACCCTGCCGTGGAGATTGATGGGCAGCTCTTTGATACTTTTTGTAGTATTACTTGTTTTTTTTTGTTTTTATAAAAAATATAATCATGTATGGATGTTGTAAGGTAGGCCTCCTGCAATGTGTTTTGACATTTGCTAGAGGTTGGGTTAGTAGTGAATAGAGTCATGTAGAGGCCAATGTAATTAGTAATGGTCCCTCCACTCTGCCATATTTGTTCATGCAGGTGGTTTTATGTATATGCATTGAAAAAAGGGAGAGACATTTGTATCATGTATGTGTTCTTTTCATTTCTTAGCTTAATAGAATAATATCTAAGTTTAGAGTATCTAAAACTGTGCTATTAGATCAACAAAAACATCTTTCATATTCCCAAAAACAAAGAAATACCACTTAGCTAGGTAAAGTAAAATAAGGTCCAAACATGAAGATTATTGAGGAATCGTTGAAATTGAAGAGAGGTGGTTAAAAAATGTTTTATTTGGTAATATAAGTGACAGAAGTAATCCCGTTTTGACTTACTTTGAGACACTAATTTGTTTCGTGATATATTAATGTGTGCTTTTAAATTTTGGAAAATCGAGAAATATGTTACGTGTGGATTCACTAGTTACTTTGACATGGTAAATTCATTGGCAAAAAAACAAGTAAGGTAAGAGAGGTTTTCAATAAAGGAATATAGTTTTTTACTTGCTAGTATAGTATTCGTTTTTGCAAATTGAGTATACATCGGAATGATCGAAATCATTAAAATAAAAAGTAGAAAGTCTCAAAAAAAAATAATATGATTATTATTTTTCACTCATGCCCTTCTTGTCATTGGATCTCTGACTCATTGTAAGTCCTAACTACAATAAAATAAAAGAATTTGGAGTAACAAAAATATTGTCATCTCCCAACTTCAGCAGTACTCTTTGGTTTACTTCATCCTGGAAATACATTGGACAAACGAACAACTACATGTACAGTGAATTAAGAATAAAACATTGTAATATTTGATACATGTTTAATACATGTATCGAAACATCGTCTATAACAACATACACAATGATTCTATATGTATCATCTAAGTACAGCTGATTGAAGCATTTATTTAAACTTAGTGATGATACCATATAACAATTTTCAAACCATGTATAATAACATCAACTAAACAACTAAATACATTAATGATACATTGATATCAGTTTTCAGGAATTTCATACTACATGCCCAAAAAACTTGTATAACAATTCTACTACATTGATCAGTGCATTGGCTAATCACTGTACACACAGATTTATTATGTATAAGCAAGCACAGTTGATGACGCATATTACTAAAATATTGAATGAGAATTATAAAATTTTCAAAACTTGTCATGTATACATATAAAAAATATTATGAACACAAAAAAAAGACAAAAAACAACCAAAAAAACACAAAAAAACATAAGCAAAAAAAAGAAACAAATTAATGTATCGAATTGCACCATCTTATCAACAATATACCACACTATTCAAATGTTCAGCAAGCACACTTGATCCTTAAAAATTTTTACTAAATTTAACAACATTTTTAAGTAGTACCAAAACTACTAACCCGAGGACAATGTAGGCCTAAAACAATGTTTGATGCTATCTTTTTCCTTTTTGTTGATTTGACAACCTTTGTTTGATGTTTGACCGTCGGAGTAGTGTGTTTGAATCCTTCGAGAGATTCATGTGGATAAATGCAAAGCCTTTTTCCGATTTTCTTTCCAATTTTCATCGTCGGAAATACATATATCCTTCTATTAGATTAACAGATCCATACTATGATGGAATAGAGTACACTATAACAGAAAACAAAAGAGAAGCATATACGCTTGATGATGGATTAAATAAATAAAAAGATGCTGGGTTCACAAGACGATTAACTAGATCGGAAGAAATAGACGATGAGGGATTCAAGATAAAAAAGAGAAAGAAAGAATGAAATATGAGGGTAAGAAAGAAATGAAGATGATTATGGAAAAAAAGAACTGCCAACTTGAGGAGTAAGAAAAAAACGGTTAGTATAGAAGTTTAGGAAGTTAATGTGAAGTTGTCACTGCTTCCTTGAAATTTTACTTTTTTAAATTTCAATTTTTTTGAAGTTTGAAATGGTGTGCAAATTTCAAAATTTGGTCTTTATTATAAATACTTAACAGTTATAATTCAAAATCAAAGATTTGAATAAAAGTTGAGTGTTTAATGGATAAAAATTTAAATCAAAAACTGATTAGACGGTGGAGTGTTTTAATGGAAGAAAAAAATAGTCATTAAAAGTTGGTAAATGTGTATTATAGGAGAGAGAATTGTATGTATCTAAAACTTACAAGCTATACTAAAAAAAGGGAAAGTTATGTAATATTTAATAAGAAGTAGGGAAAATTAGAGAATATAAAAATTATAGTTGTGTATTTAAGTTATTTTTCCTTATTGTTGGGTATTGTAATGTATTGTTATTTTTTGGGCTTCAAGAAGTGGGCTAGAATCATTATTGAAGAATGGGTTTGGGCTTGGTATTAAAAAACAAGAGGGGTCAGATTTTGGCTGTTGTATGTTTGTTGATGAATGTAATGTTGAGCTGAAGTTTGGAGGAAGATGGTGGACTTGAAATGGGTTGTCGATTAGGTGAGTAAGTGGGCCCAAAAACATGGTCTTGAAAGAGAGTTTAAGAGGAATGAAATAGCCAACTGAATTGCACTTATAGCCACTCAAAATTAAGAACTTAGTCGAATTGATTAAATTAGTAAATTCGACTAGTAATTATAGGGATGAATTTAATACAACTAATTAATGAGTATCTTAATTTTAATGAAATAAAATACTTATCTCAAATGTAAACTAAGTAATTTGAAATATAAATTATAGTATAACTAAACTAATTAATCAGATATTTAAATAAAATAAACTTTTTTTGGACGATTTTGGATATTAATAAAATACACTAATTATAAATAATTATATAGAGTATATATATTATTTGAAAAAATATAAAAAAAAATGATAAATATTTAACAAAACTCGACAAACTTCGATTGATTATTATGTTAGTTTGAAATTTTAATAACTAAATATTTTAAATCGTTCAAATTGTAGAGACTTGATGATTATTTTATATTGTGGAGGGTCAAAATGGGTGTCAACACCATGTATGATTCGGCAATGCAGTACATGTCTAAGAAAACAGTTTAATTGGAATTGATAGATTCGAGTAATTAGGAAAAATGATTAATTGAATAATAAATTTGTATACACAAGCCGACTATTGCACTAAACATATAGAGTGTAATTGTGTGTATAAAAGTTAAATATGATATTGAGTTAACCTCTTTAAGAGGATGAGAGACCGAATAAGTAACTATTGAAGTAGTGAATGAAGTTTGGAGTATCGTGAGTAATGATGTGTCCTTTATTAATAATGAATTCTTTTCACATGAAATTGAATTCCTATGTAGGGCTTATAATACCTTAAAAGTAAGCTCTTGATGCTCACAAGTCGCACGAACTATTTGTCGTATGAATTGTGTATTTAGTTGATGTTGTTTTGGCTTGAGTCTTGTCCATCGTGTGCGAAGTGGGAGATGTAAGTTTGGGTGTCGATCACCCATGTGGACCGACCTGACCCAATCCAACATAAGATTATTTTCGAAGAAAAAGAAAGAGTAAATATCTATTATATTATATAAATGTGGATCTATAAATAGCTGATGTGGAAGACCCCGAATGGCCACATTGAAAATAGCAGTCTATTTAATCTTTTCTAATTAATTAAATAACAATTTTGTGTTTTTATTATTTTATTTTTTCATTAAATAAAAATTTGTGTTGTTATCCAAAAATAAAAGTAACCCCTATTTAAAAAGATCACACTAAAGGGAATAATGGACATAATTAATTAATCAGCCCACAAACCACTCGCTCAAATTCAACCGTTTCGAAACGGTGGTCAAATCAGCCCACTAGCATATTCTTAATTTTATCCAAATTTAATACTTCTACCAGAAAGCAAAAGGCTTAGCAGATGATTGACGACTAGCACAATCACTTCCACAAGATCATCCAACCTAAATCGGGGAAAAAATATTTGATTAAAAATAACGGTGAAAATATTCCGGACGACTTTCAAGCTTTGAATGATGTGACAATGTTGGCTCATCGCTTTGAAAATGTGCGATAACTCGGTATGTGAGTGAGATGTGAAATCGGATGGGAGAGCATAAATGAGAAGGATGAGGTTAAAACCAAAGGAGAAGCATTCAGTTGTCAAACCCATGGGAATGACTTCGAATGACTTACTCCGTTCTTTTTTAAATTTGATAATCAGAGACTTTTTCACTTTTACATTCTGATGACGTTTGAATTTGGGAACATAGACCACTCCAAGCCAGGTTAGGAGAAGGGAATTAGTGGAAACGATATACGAGGCCATTGATTCGAGGCAATCTATTATGCGGACATGCGGGCAGGACACGACATAGAATGATCTGTGCGTTTGATGTGCCTTAGCATGGACAAGGTGGAAGTAGAGCGCAATCAAGAGGGGTACTGAGCCATACCTGTAGCAGAACACCAATGGAGAGTGTGAAATGGGACTATATCACTTTCCTTACTGTAAGTCTGATGGTATTGGAAACGATAATGGTTATTTGTGGCGACATATTTCCTGAAATAATGCAAGAAAGAGCATAATAATAAGCTAGAGATCCTAATTAATAATGCATTTGCTGTTCCAATAGTAAATGTTCACCACACTATTATTGGGCAAGCCTTATTATGGGCTTAGGTGCTGGTGCAGTAGAGTATATCATTTGCAATGCAGAAGTTATTTGCTTTTGGAGAGAAAACTAAAATTTCTGAGGAAGGGCAAGAATGATCACACTACATATGGAAACTTTATCTTGAAATTTGATCATTTTATTAGGTATACTTGTCTCCAAGTCTTTTCTTCATCTGCGCGAAGTCATTCCACCAGCAACTGACTATTACGTGTTAGGTGCTGAAAGCTTTCCTAATGTGGAAAGTCATGGGAAAAGTAAGTAACTACTGTTTAACTTCAAAACTATTAGAGAAATGATCCATTTAAGGTGACTAAAAAAAAAGTGGGTTTGTCACTCATTTATGTAGGTCTCACTAAGCTTTGTAGGGTTTACACAGGAACAGAAAGAAATGGCTGGAAATTCGATAGCTGAAGTTATATTCTTGGGTGATGAGATTCCTGTTGTTGGTAGGTTAATTGGATTTTACTGTTAAGTCCATATTCCTCTTTTTCGACTATCGCGAGAAACATTTTTCACTAATGGATTTTATTGGATTTTTATTGCCTTGCCTCTTATCATTAGATAACATTTTGGTGGGAATAAGTATAGTAAGTCACACGAGAAGTTTAGTACAACCAATTTTCAACAGTTTTATGTCCTTTTTGTTATAATTAACATTTCGAACTATGACCATCATTGTGGAAGCAATGTCTCAAGGAGGTTTGTCAGTTGTAGGAAAGTTTATAGTGCATTGTAATGCCTGTTACCACATAGAAAGGGCAAAAAAATGCTCAGATATTAACCCTAGATCAGTTTTTAAAACAAGGCCTGAATCCAATTCAGTTTGACCTTTTTTTGGGACAATGGCTAATCTCTTATATTATATCTGAAACAAATTCTATCCAAGCATTTTCGTAATCCATAATTTATCGCAGGACAATCTTCATATATATATATATATTAACTCATATTCCTCTTGGGTTTATCAAACCTTTGCATATATATCAGGTGTCAGTTTAAAAGAATGTTCCATATATACTATTATTGAACTAACCTTGGACATAATTTATGCAAATATTTTCCTCTTTCAATGTCGTAGTTTAGAGTGATATTCAGAACTAATTTACGAGTCAAGAATAATTTACAGGTGAATGAAGGAAAAAATTGATCTTCCAGCTAAAAAAAAAGACAATTATGTACAATCATGTATACAAGTGGAAACACTGGTGATCCAAAGGGTGTCATTGATTTCCAATGAGAGCATTCCTCTTTATATCTGGAGTGAAACAAGTGAACCACCATATGGAGACGTGGGTGAAGAGTAAATTGATTTCCCTTGTTTTGTCGTCCGAGGCAGTAAAAAATTGTTATGAAGGTCTTAAGTAAGATTTTTTCAGGGTGTCAGTCATGATCTATGAATGTAGAAGTTTTATAGGAGTCAGTGATATCCGGAGTTTACTGGTTATGTTCAGATGGATTTTGTATTCAACTTTTTGCCTATATATTTTATTTAGGCGCTGTTCCATTTATAATCCCTCTGTGACTATGCAGTTCACTTTGATAAGGGATGTCTTATTAGCATCCATTCCTTTAGCCACATATTGCTCGAGCATGAAGAATTATTCATTCTAAAGGTGTGCCTCAGTGGTTTTTGGCATTAAGGATAAGTAAAGTAAACAGAAACATGTGGTGATTACTTTGTGGTATCCATCACTTGAAAATTAATGATTGCTTTATTGATGGAATCTCAGGATATTGAAAACAATTGATGATGACATGCAAAGAGCAAAGCCAACTGTATTTTGTTCAAGGTCCGGTATTGTTTGTATGTAGGCGGTCACGTTGGTGTGTGCTGGAAGGGACTTCTTCAGGTGAAAGCCTGAGAAAGCTATAACAGAGCTGCATCGTGTTTGCATGGTTTAATGTTTCGTCATTCTACTTAAGATAGTTCCTGAGATAAAAATACAGGAATACAATGAGTATTGAAGACATGGATACATGTTTTTAAACGAAGTAAAGGTTTTCTTTCAACGGCCATTCGACAGTTCAACATTAACTTCGTTCCAATTCCTGAAACTTCTACCGAAGTACTACAATAATAAGCCAAATTAAGGATCCGCCCCCAAAATAATCAATATAACAATTATGATCAGACATATATTCTCTGAACATCAAATCTAATAAATAAGTCTGTGCGGTTCGTATTTGATGAATCTAGAGGAGATTGTAGCATAAAAAAGAATAAACTTTACAGAGTATATTGCTTAAAATTATATTAACAATGATTATTCTCATTAATAGATACTAAAGTTTCATAAGTTTCGTCATAGTATCATTCATTTCAATGAAACAAAATGAGATGCTCAAAGAATATAATCATATAAACATTCACAAGAAAAATTTCCTACCACATTAATTAAACCGCGCGCAAAGCGCGGACATGTTCCCTAGTATTAATATAAAAAGGGGTGGGAACAGTTATATGTATAAATGTTCCAACATTAATATTCTCTCCTTTTTAAATTAAGTATTTTTATTTTTTCTTAAATGTTTCATATGAGAAAAACAAAAACAAGAACAACAAAACTCAAAAGAGAACAAGAAAATTTCTTAGATTAAAGACATACAACAAAAGAAAGATTTAGTTTGTGAAACATTATTTCTGTTTCCTAGTTATTCAAAGAATGATTTGGAGCAAATCATTTCTTTCGTGAAATTTATTCTGTTGGAGACGACAATTAAAGACAAAAATAATTTGTACCAAACATTGTATTAAATTTGTCTTAGGATAAGTTTATCAATGAAGTAATCCGATGAAAAACTAGCCCACATAAACCTATCAATTAGACGATTAACACAGTTATCTTTTAGTATGAAAGATATCATACCCATTAAAGTAAGACCTATTTTTTTTTATAAGACATTTGAATTTTGCTGAAATTCTAGTACCTTCGTAAACAATTTGAAAGTATTATAAATATATCATCTTTCAGCCACCTTGAATTGCACGAAAGCAAGTGCAATTATGCATCAATTATTGTCTGCCACGTGTTAAATTATAATTATAATTTTTATTTTTCTTGTTTTATTAACTTCATTTTTTCTTTTCTCTTTTTTTTTTCCGCTTTCTTCTTCTTTCTTCATTAGTCCTCTTCTTCATGCAGTTATTCATGGCCATCATACCGCCTTGAGTTGGCCTCCATCGTCAATCTTTTGGAGTAGTCTCCATCACGTCATTATTATTATCATCAAGTCATTGTTAAATAAAAAAAATTAAAATACTAAAAAATTATAAATTTAAAATTAATAATCACCTCCAACCTATCATCGTCTTTCCAATATTGCAACAATTATAACCAAAATTCCATTATGATGAAGGTAATGAAATTCTATAATAAAGAACTACATAATAATTTATTTATATATTAAAAAAGAATAATGATATCGAAGGAGGTTCACAATTATTATTATTATTATATTATTATTATTATTATTATTATTATTTGAAAAAATAAGGGACAAAGGAAGAAAAGGAAACCAAGAAAAGAAAGCAGACAAGGAAAAAAATGATTGAAATAAATAGGTTTTCTAAGTTGAAGAAGATGTAATTGGTTCTTTTGAGTTTTTGGTGAAAAAGATAACAAAAAATAAAGAATTGAGAAAGTATAATAAATTAAATATTCAAATGCTCTTTTAACCTATTACCTAATACTCAACTACACAATAATACATCACGGAGGTCCTATTACCCCTTAAAATATTTTAAACAAAGATATTGATACCCTTAAAATGTCACTCCCAATTTTTTTATTGCGAATTTAATATGCACACTTACTTTTAGCAAAATAAAAAATAAAAGAAAATCATCACCAAAATAATTCTTTTTATGGCTTTTTTGTTATTTTCTCACCTCATTGTCCCGTTTATGTAGTATTATCATTTTCTTACTTGTCCCTTTTTTCTGCTTCTGTTCAAAAGTCTCTTCTCATCAATAATCTCACATTCGCCATTTAACATCATCCTTCGCCTTTCTTCTATCTTTCCAGAATAGCTATTTGCACAATTCAATTGCAAGTTGAGATATCAAAATTTAGTTGACATAGATATTAAATTTTTGTACGATGATATCTTATTGTCATTATTGTCTTTAAAGGAAGGTTGTCTACACTCATTGATTTTTCAATTGCCCTTCTTGATGAATCTTAAATTTTTTCTTGTCAAATATCAAATTTTAGTACCCATTTTCAGTTTCAGTGAAAAAAAACTCAAACTGATACAATAATAAAAAAATAATTTCGACAAAAAACTGTAATTTTGTCTTTTGTTGTTGGACCGAATTGTTTTCCATTGAGGTGAAGAGACGGAAGATCTGTCCTTTTTCTTTCTTTCTATTATTTTATATTTCGTCAGAGGAAGATTTTGAATGTGTTGATAATGAAAAGCATATTGTGGTTTTAAAAATGAAAAAAATGATAAGATAAAAGAGATAAGGCATAAGTGACCTTCAAGATTATGATCAAAATTTTACAAATTCATCTTAATTAAATAAGGTGTTCCTTCTAATTTTTTTTAAATAATTTTATACACCTTTTATCTTACATGTTACACTCCATAATTCCATGCAATTGAGACGCATGGGAGCTGTCACGATTGTCAGACCGTATGTGATGGCACCATACAACTCCCGGTGGGGAAAAATCATAATAGCATTAACTAAACAATAATTAAAAATTTTAAGGCATTTAAGTTAGTGAAGCAAGTTAAATAAACTAAGTAAGAGGTTCACATAAACCTCAACAAGGATTCTAAAGAACTAATTAAACAATTGCGGAAGATAAACAACCTAGAACATGAAAGTCAATGTATCAAAACTACTACAAAATAACAAGTCTAAACAGGAAGGGTCATAGACCCCAACTAATGAACTAAGTTAAACACATGTCTAAGTCCGGAATTGGTGTACTTAGAGGAAAAAGAACTTCGTGGCAGCCCGAAAGATGTGGCTCACCCTTGAAGTCGATGCGATAATCTCTAGTCTTCTACGCGCGATCTGTCAATAGCCGCTTGAAGATGCGTTGTACTCAACAAAATAAGAGCAAGTGCAGATTTAGTACACAACTATAGTGTACTAGTAGAATCAAGCGGCTATTCCACTAGTTCAATATAAACAAGTCAAACAACATTACAATCACATGCATATATATCAACGTATTCAATATAATTATCATAAAGAATCAAAAACACATTTCACATGCTAAATCATATCATTGGTCCTCTCGCGGAATCCAAACCCAAACAGTTAGCTTTTCGGAACTTAGAATATGATCCCATAGTTGTGTCGAAACGTGGCAACCTGATTCGAAGTTATGTTGAAAAATGACAACCGATCCCAATTAGCTTAGCTTTTCAGAATGTGGTAATCTAATCCCCATTTAAACATCACGATCACAATCACAAGTATATCATCAAAATTATACGTTTACATTGTGACTACATGGATACATCATTCACCTATCTCATTTACAACAAGTGTGATCAATATTGTAACATTCATACACATACAAGTATCAAAATAAAGTAGAATATTATTAAAATCACACACTATATGAAATCACAACTCCATGGCACCTTTACTCGAACAAGCTTGAAATCCTAAGAAACTTGATGTCTACAAACAATTAATAACATACAAAATTCAATAAAAAAAATCACTAATTACCCGAATATCTAACAATGCTCACAACCCTTGATTATACCCATGATCTCTAGCATCTAGATTAGGGTGGCTTCCACCCCAAAATATATCAAGAAACCCTTCCCTGTCAATATTGACCCATTCTATTATGTTTTACGGATAGAAAAACTAATTCGAAAAATGAAAATTTTACCTTTAGTTTCAAGAATGGTGGAAAACGATTTTAGTCACCTGGAGGGAATTTTTAGCTCTAAAAGTTGAAAGTGTCGAGATAAGATTGAGTTTAGTTCTTTGATTAATCGACTTAAGAGAGCCATTATTTCCAACGACCGTCGACAAACAATCCCAATTGTAAGCGGCGATGCTACAACGTCTTGAATCCCCCTACAGCGTCACAAAGTGGACCCTTGAGCTCCCCTCTTAAACTTGGGATTTTAAGTCCCATCTTGTACGCCACAACGGCCCGGCTACACCTGTACAAACCGAGACAGAAACTTATCAGAAGAATTTCAATTCCCTCTTTTTATAACACACCTTCAACCCATTACGCTCAGAAAATACACTTAACGCTAGGATCGATTCTCGAGATCTACTCACTCAATTTCAATTCCATAAATTTGTACGAGTTTGTTAACGTCGTTTATCTAAACCTCATTAATTGTCTCATTTGTACCCACAATTGCTACAAGATTTTTCTACACCTTAATGACTCCGATTTTTTTCAAATCTTGACAAAGTTGAAAAAATCCCAATATTATGAAAAAAAGTATTTCTGACCCATATTTTTCCTCGTTGGCGTTTTTATAATGATGGAACCCGATTGTTACAGGAGCACTACAAGAAAATGCACTTAAAGCTACAAAACACATTATAGCTAAATATGAAATATTTTGTAGCTAAAGGCTTTAGCCATAAAATATTTTTTCATAGCATTCGTGGCAAAATGTAGGTGGCTAAAAGTCAGCTAAAAGTATCATATAGCTTTTTTTAATCTGATTTCAGTTAAGTTCTTTCAATTTTTGGGAAATTAATTGATTTTTTAAAAAATTATCATTTCTAATTTTGAATTTATATGAAAGTAATTTATGATACTTTCTAAATTTTCTTAGAAAAATAATTAATTTTGCTATCAATAATTCAATGAAGTCTACAAAAATAATATAAATTGTATAAAGAATTTGGCCGGAAGAAGAAAAAGAAAATAAAAAAAGGGAGTAGGGCCCAATTTGACAGGGGGTGTAGGATGTGAAGAAAAAAATGATAATGGATGAATAACTTTTTTTTTCCAATTTTGAAAGTAAGAGGTGGAAGAGTTAACGTGAAATTTGAGATAAATCAATAATTAAAAGTCACAAAAGTTAAGAGAGAAGAGAAAGAAAAAAAACAGTCAACTTAAAAAAAAAATACATTTTAAATTCAATATTAACATGGGTAATTAATGATTGATGTGGCAATTTACCACTTGCTTCTAAATTGGGCTGATCGAAAAAAAAATGATATAATTAATATATGGTCAAAATGTTAGTGGGGTAATAGAAAAAATTGTAAGTTAAGATGTCTTTTTGCAAATTCGAGACAACACCAATGGTAACTTTATGTCTTTTCTCTAGGATCTATGATGGTTTATGTATTTTGATGTATGGTGGTTGGTTGTTCACTTCTGATCTGAATCAGATTGATTCAACATTTTATCGTGGTTATGTGAGATAAGATTCCACCTAATGGTTGTGCTAAGGTCCTTGAGAACATGTTACATATGTGTATACGATTAGCTTGATGATTATTGAGAATAATTTTGTTGTTAGTTGAGTTTACATACAACCATAGCTATCACTTGAATATTGATATGACTCTATTTGAGACATAGTATGAGAGGAGATGTAGATCTCCAATCGGTTGGTTCAATATTTTTGATATAAGACCTTGGGTACTGCTATTTTGAATCAATTTTGAGACAACTACCCCTTTCTTGCATGTCTCCTTTGATCGTCGAGGTACGAACGATGGGTTTAAATGATATATATTTTTAAACGGATCCTTGTTGGTTGTTGCTATGTGCTAAAGCCTTGTGTTCATAAAATATAAATAGATTTCTAAAATGAATATTTTTTATTCATTTCCATAACACAATATAAAATTATTGGAGTCTTTTATAATTATTTAATTGGGGATTAAAGAAAATAATATTAAAATGTAATAGTGAACACTTTTACATTTTTATAATTACTCTTATATAATAATTAGGAAGTATATATTTTTTAAAAAAGAAGAAAGGATGTGCGAGCGAGAAAGGGATGAAGATGGTCAAAAACTCATGTGCACACATCATCACACACAAAAAACACAAGGAAAATATCGTGGTTCAGATTTTAAATCACTCCGTCTTACATTTTTATATTTACAGTGTGGGTTGTATAATTACTAGTTATGAATTATTTAATAGTGAAAAAAAAATAGTTTAGAAAAATGAATTGAATAAGTTTAAAACGGACCATGGTACTAGTAAATTGAGCTTGGGAAATCAGATTGTTAAGCATATAATATTTTAATGGGCAGACTTTGCGTTGAAGAGTTGGAGGGAAATTCTTAATCATTATGCCTTTATGATTAGAAGGGGAATTCATTACAAGTGGGAATAATAATGTTGGCATAGGGTTATTTGATTTGTTGTTGCTATGGTATCATTAGTTTATAGTTATAGACCCAATTTCTTTTCGTTCGGTTTTTGGTTATAGGGATTTTTGTTTTGATTATTTTTTATTAAATTAAGTTTTGATTATATTGGATAGATAATTAAATGATTAAATGTAATTAGTATGTGGACCATAAAAGTTATGGTATTCAAGAAATAAAGGACAAAATGTAAATAAGAAATCAAGAGACTTGGACATGTAACAAAATCTCAATATAGGAAATGAGTATAGATTTGTGTTTGAGATTTTTTTATCTAGGCTTAGACATTAGATAAAATGAGTGTTATAGCTTTTTAACTTACAATATGCATATATATTTGATAGATTAGAAAGGTTCGGAAGCATTGAGGAAAGGAAAGCATTGGAGAAGTAGTTGCGTCTTGGTTCTTCGGGGAGGTACGTATGATTTATATTATTTGATTAGTAAATCTTAGTAGTGATTCGATTTTACATTGAAGATATTGTGGATTTCTTATGTACTTTTTGGAATCATTGTAATCGACCTGGGCTTACAACAGAAAAGGACGGGACTGGTTCTCGACTATATACTATATATAGACGCTATGGCAAACCCCTATTGTAATTCTGTTTTGCTCCCAATTAAAAATGCTCCCCTCTATTCCCTGGAAGTAGCCCAATGTATGGTTGAACAAGTAAATTCTGTTGTCTTGTTTTTTCGCGTTTATATTTTCTCGTATATTCAAAATTCGACAACATACTTGATTAGTGTGGTTGGGTTATGGCTTGGGTATATGTGTTTTGTGATGGGTGATAGTTGAAATATGTTGACGACGAAAATATGGATCGAAGTGACAAATTTTATATTATTGTGAACCCTCTTTAATCGAATAGTGGGATGCCCTTGATGAAGTGATGGGGCTGATGAAATATTATCAAGTGAATGAAAAAGTGGTGATATAAAAATAAATTGAAGGGGTATAAGTGAATCGGATCGTCATGTTCGACACGATAGGTCACCTTGAATCAGGGTAGTGTCACGTTACGAATACAGTATTATGGGCTCGAAAAACAAAGTTATGAAAAAGTTGTCTACATTTCGACACGGTATTTTTAGACGGAGTATCACGTTCCAACACATATAATTGGATCAAAGTGTCACGTTCTTACACAGTAACATTAAAGGAAAAAAAATATGGAATTAACTTAATATACTCAATCTCAAAGAACTCATGTCTCAAATGAGCGTGGCGTGGGGGCATGAGTCCTCATGGGTGTGCTTGGTAATGTAATTGATTATGTAGTCACTTGTTCATGTTGTTTTGTTTATCACCTGTTAAGTGTCATAGTTGAGTTCATACTATTATTATTGTATATTAGTTTCTATTTTGGGTTGACCAATGATACCTACTCAATATACCTTGCCCCGTACTGAGCCCTACTTGTGTTTTTCTCTGTTTCCTTTTATGGAGTGCAGTGAGTGTACCAATGAGTTTGAATTTCCCTCAACTCTAGACAGTCTCCAACTAATCAGGTTCCAGGGTGAGCTATTCATTCAAGCTCGTATTAGATTCTCTCGGTCATGACATGATGTTCTATATTTTCAGACACATATCATTTTATTCTTTTATTTTGGTGTATTTGATTTTCTTAGACTTACTATTTGGAGATTAGATAAGACTTTCAGGTTTGGAGAAATGATATTTAGTAAGATTTTGAGCTTCCGCATTATGCTTGTATTTTGCAAGTTGGGTTAAATTTGTTGGTTCTCCCACCTAGGAGATTAAGTGTGGGTGTTACTCACAACTCGTTTCGGATCGTGACAGATAAAGAGATATTAAGAGATAAATATTATCATACTTAAGATAATATTCACACTATCTATTTCATTTTTTAATTATTTTATTATTTTGTAATTAACATATTTCTTTTCATATAAGGCTACGAATTAAATTTTATAATATTTGTAATTCTGAAAAACTTATATGTCACGACCCAAATATGGATCGCGGAAGGTGGCACACCACATTTACCCTCCTATGTGAGCGAACCAACCAATCTAAACCCTGACATTTCAATGTAATATCAAGCAAGGAACAGTTAATGCGGAAAAAAGGACTTAAAATCATTAATAAAACCAAATTTAATAACTTCTAAAATTCAACATTATTATTATCCCCAAAATCGGAAAGTATCATCCCGAGAAAACATCTTATGATCGAATTACTAAACTAAGGAGTATTCTTAAAAGCTAAATAACAAAAAGGAGTCCATGCGGAAATCAAGGCATCCAAGACATGAGAGAAAGAAGATCCAGTCAAGCTAGAAGCATTAGCTCACCTGCATATCGGAGTACTGAAGGACTGGCTGAGAGTTACTGTTGGAGGCGAAGATGGACGGCACGTTTGACTGCATCTCCACAAATAAAACAAGAAAAGAGAAATAAAAGAGGGGTCAGTACCAACACAAGTACTGAGTAGGTATCATCGGCCAAATCAAAAATAGAAAGCAATATATCTCAGATAACATAATAAATAATCCAACTAATATCTTGCAGGTGATAGCAAAGTATAAACATCATTGATAATACCACCGATCAATCTAGGAGGACCTCAAGGCCTCCAACACACCATACTCTTTTGGGGAAACATGTTCTTTATTTTAAGTATATTAGCATCTTTCAGGATCATTATCTATAATTCCTCCTTGGTCGGTACGGGACACTCCGATCCCTCATTAGTCTTTATTTCATCTTGTGATCGTACGTGACACTACGATCCCCTACTACTATGTGTAGGAACGTGACACTCGATCCCCTAAATCTACGTGCTCCGGTTCGTGACACCCGATCCCACTAAATCGACGTGTCGGTTCGTGACACCCGATCCCCTAAATCTAAGGGTCGGTTGTCTTGACATCACGCCCCACTAATCTCATTTTTATAGTAAATCAAGCCATCTTTTTATATACAAGGCATCATCATCTCATTACTTTGTCATCAAGCCTTCTTTTATACCAGGATCAGCATTTAACAAGAGATTAGGTTTTTATCAAGATTTGGGGTTCAATCGCTTCTTCATCTTGTTCATTCACATCATAATATATATAAAATCACAGCATGCATACCACAATTAAGATATAGAAGCTTGATAATATACCCAACACATATCATTCGCTAGTAAGAGTTTACTACGAGTAGCATAAAACCAAACCTACCTCCACGAGAGATTCGTGGTCAAGCAAGCACTATTCCTCAAATTCTTGTTGATCTCTTCGTTCGTTTCTCTCTCTTTTTTCTGGCTCTCTTTGTTCTTTCTCATTTTTTTTCTTAAATTCAAACCCTCTTTCTTTCTACCCTAAAATCATATAATATTAAGTATTAAAAAGAGGCAATTAATAGACTATAACATAATCCACCACTTTATAATTAAAGTAGGAAATAGTCCACAACACCCCTTAAATAAATAAAGAAGAAATTCCAACCCAGCCTGGATTGCGCAGCCTGTGACGGGCATCGTGCCTGCGACTGTCCGTCCTGCAGGTCGTCGCAAGGTTCAGAGACTCAATTTCCACCAAAGAGTCTGTGACGGTCGTCACGCCGTGTGTGACGGCCTCACGCGTGACGGTCCTCATGCTCATCCGTCACGACGTTCAGAGAGCGATTTTCAGTACCCAATTTAAGAATTTATAAGTAGTTTTAGAAACGAGACCCCCCCTCGACGGTCTGTCGTTGCCCATGACGTCCGTAGTGGGCGTCAGTTGTATCCGCCAGTTTCCAGAAATAAATTCTGCTGCTCAAAACGACTAAACAGGTCGTTACAATAGATTACAAATTACCATCGTTCGTACCCGAACGATACGAGAAGTAAAAAAGAGTGAGGAAGAAGTACCTGAATCTGAAACAGATGTGGTATCTTTCTTGCAATCTGCATCCTTCCCAAAGTGGCTTCTTCAATGCGGTAGATTCTTCCATTGCAACCTTGATGGGGATGCACTCTCCTTGGACCTTTATCTTGCGAACTTTCTCATCTAAATAGCAACAGGATCCTCCTCCTAACAAATTCTCATCAAGCAAAACTGAATCCCAACGGATGATCATGTAGTTTCATTCCCCATGGGATCTTTTCAACATCGACACATGGGAATACCGGATGTACTCCGGAGGAGTGCTGGATGCAAAGCAATTAATAAGCCACCTCCCCTACTCGCTTCAGAACTTCAAATGGACCAATATTACCCGGACTAAGCTACCTCTTTTTACCAAATCGCATCACCACCCTTCATGGGGAAACCTCAGCAAAAACGTTCACCATTACATGAACTCAAAATCCCTAACCCTTCGATCTGCATTTACTCCTTTGCCTACTTTGAGCGCTTAAAAGCTGTTCTTGAATGGATTCCACCTTGTCGAAACGAGGTCCCTTCCAACAAGGTCAGTACTCCAGGTTTAACCTCGAAAAAGCATCAAACAACCAATGGCAGACCTACATATCCTACATTACAATGCTTCAAATGGGCATGTCAATACTTGTGTGAGTGATAGCTATTATTGTATGAAAAACTCCTGCTAGGGTAGAAGTTATCCAAGGACCACCAAATTTCTATCAACGCATGCTCGAAAGCATATCTTCAATACTTTGAATCGTTTTGCTCAGGACTTTGTCATCGGTCTGCGGGTGAAAGCTAAGAGTACTAAGGTCCCAAACCTATACATAATTCGGGCATTGCAATGTTCTCCAAACTAGCAAGTAAACTGCGTAACCTTCTATTCTGATATGATTGGACAGTGGAACTCCATTGCAACAAACAAACTTCTGTGAGATGTAAGTTTGGGCTTAAACTTCTCTGCGTTATAAGTATCCTGACCGGGAATGAAATGAGAAGAGAAGACTTAGTTAACCTTCAACATCACCCAAATAGAGTCGTACTTACCCAGCGTTTTGAAAAGGACCAACAGAAGTCTATTGCGATTTCTCTCCCATTTCCATTCCGGAAGGCAATGCTCTCAAGTGTTTCTCCGGGCGCTGTGGTGTTCATACTTTACTTGTTGACAGTTTTGGACATTTGGCAATAAAATCCAAATTAATCACGCTTCCTTCTACTCCACCAAAAGTGTTGCTTCAGGGCACGTACATCTTGGTTGCACCGGATGTACGAATACCTTGAAACTATGAGCCTCTGTCAGAATAGTGTTGATCAAATCATCCGACGCGGGGGGTACAAATACCTTCCCTTAATCTATTATTTTTGTTAATACCTTCCTCATCGATTGTCGCTTTCTTTAGCCTCTCCCTTGCAACACTTATCCGGATCCGGATCAATTTTTCATCAATAAACTGCTTTCCTTAATCTTGTCCAAGGAAGGAAGATCTGCCTACACACAAGCTTAAATCCTCCTTCTCATTTAGTCTAATCATAAGGCGTTAGCAGATTGAACTTTCTCTAGCACATGGCGTCTAGAAGCTTGCAAGTGACGCTAGATTCCACATGCTTCCCGCCTTTCTACTTACAAGCATCCGCTACAAACATTCGCCCTTCCACGGATGGTACAAAATAGTGATGTGTTAGTGCCTTCAGTAGTTCCATTCCATCTCACTCTGTCTCAAGTTCAAATTCTTTCTGAGTAAAGACAACTGGTAGGCTACAATTTTTTGTATCCGTATAGAACTCACACTTAACCCCATATAAAATAGTGTCTCCATTGCTTTAATGCAACAACACTATCGCGGCAAATTCCAAATCATGAGTTGGATAGTTACGATTCATGCACTTTTAATGTATTGAAGCATAAGCACTCCATTCTTCTCTTGCATTAGCACCGCACCCAAACACGAATAGGATGCATCCACAATAGACAATGAAATTCTTAACCTTCCACTGGCAAGGTGAGAATTGGTGCAGTAGTTCAAACAGGAGTCTTGAGCTTCTAAAGCTTTCCTCCACACTCATCGACCATACAAATGGAATATTTTGCTTAGTCAAGTTAGTCAGTGGAAGCCATAGAAGAGAACCCTGACAAATCGACGGGTATAATAACTGGCATAAACAAACAAAGCTTCTTATTTTTGACACATTAGTAAGGTCTTACCCAATTCTCTCAATACCTCGATCTTAGAAGGATCCACCATCACTCCATCCTTAGAACACGTGCCCCAAGAAAGACACTGAATCTAGCCAAAACTCACAATTGGAGAATTTGGCATAAAAGCTTGTTCTCCCTCAACATTTCCAACAAATTCTCAATGCTCCTATGTCATTCTTACTCTTCGGTATATCAGTATATCATCAATAAATACGATCACAAAGAGATCCAGAGATGCTTAAAAATCCCGCTCATCAAAGAATCATGAAGCAGCAGGGGTATTCGTTCGTCCAAACGGACATTACCAAGAATTCATAATGCCCATACCTGGTTCGAAAAGCAGTCTTGGGCCATCTCTACTTGCCAGTATTTTCAATTGATGCTAACCAGACCTCAAGTCAGCTTATGAAAAAGACACAAGCACCTTGTTAATGGCGAACAAATCATCAATGCGAGGAAGAGGCTACCTGTTTCATTCTTAATAGTACTTTATTTAAATGGCAGGTAAGCTATGCACATCCGAAGGATCCCATCTTTTTCTTTACAAACAAAACAGGAGCCACCCCAAGGGGATATGCACTTGGTCTAATTGAAGCCTTTGCTCAACAACTCTGAAGTTGAGCCCTTTAACTCCCTTAACTCAGCGGGAGCCATTCTATTAAGGGGGCGGGTATAGAATGGGGCGAGTGCCCGGTTCAAGATCGATGCAGAAGTCAATATCCCTATGCTCGGTGACATTACCAGGGATTTTTTATGACGATTGATCAGGGAACACCACACTTGAGGAAACTCAGCGGACCCACACGAAAAACCGACTCAATCGAAGGTACTGGGTAGTGTCATACCTTGAGACTGTTGACCAAGAAAAGCTAAACACCTTTACTAACCATTTTATGGAGACACGAAGGAAGAAGAGAGCAGATGCTAGCCACGGATGGGGAAGAGTGTATGGATCTTCACACATATGGACTCCAACACAAAGGGATCTGTGCTCCGCCAGGCTAGGGCTAACGGTACACCGTTTTAGCGATTAGAATCCAAAAGCATCGCAAATTGCGCGAGAACAGCCAAGTCAACCCAGAATTACCAATAACAAAATCAACCATTTCTAAGATAACCAAATCTAAGCATAAGGTTTGCTCCCCACAAAGTCACCAAACAAGACCTAGATGACCTTTTCAACTACCACAGACCACCACCAGAGTAGAAACCAAGAATAGGCATATAAAGAATCACAATGTAAATTTAGACCATTACCAAAGAGGAAAGAGTACATAAGAAAAGGTGAACCAGGACGCAACAAAATACGGAAGCCATGGCAATTCCATGTTAAACCAGAAGATTACCTGTCTTATATTGAATGACAACATCAGATGTCTCCGCCTCCGAATGCGAATAATCCCATGGAAAGAATAACAATGGGGCCCTTTCGTTTGTTTGTCCGTTGCCCAGACCATGTTGTGATGTAGTGGCTCCGTGTTCCATCACCCAGGACGTTTTTGGGGGGACCACCATTACCGACCACCACGTCCTCCAGAATAAGGCCTCTACCATGCCCACCTCTAACCTCTCTAGCAGTGGGGGGTATAACTGGTTTGGGTACAAATCCTCCTAATATGGCTAGTCTCCCCACATCCATAACACTCTCTCGAGTCCAAGGCATAGGTCTATCAGAGAAGTGTTGAACGGTATGAGTTGGACCCCATACAGTCTGTAGTTAAGACTAAGGGTCGCAACTGAGTAACCTCGGAACCCTTGTACTCTGGAGTAAGTAGAACCCATAAACTCAACTCCCTTACGAAACTTTTGAGATGTCGATGCAATGGTGAGCATCTGGCTTCACTCCCTTACCTCTATCACGAAGTCTACCCAGCGTCTTGAAAAAGAGTTCGCTGTGGCCTGCTACTGTAAGGCTGAAATCGCAATCTTGATTCCAACCCCTTCACAAAACAGGCGAATCCGCTCTTTGGACTGAAACAAAGTGGTGGTGGGCAGATATGGAGTAGTGCTGCACGAAACTATCCTCATATGCATTGCACATATTACCTTGCTCTAGGCTTAAGAACTCATTACCTTTTCCTAGGTCCCTAAAGTCCGGGGGATATACTCTCACTTAAACAAGCTAGAGAATGAGGCCACAAGTCATAGGTGGTGCCTCTGTTGGTTGACATAACATCGTGACCGCCACCACCATTTTGGCGTTCGCTTGAAAATGGGTTAGCTCACGAACTTAAACACCAAACCGTCGACTTTATACCCATGGGTAGTAGCTCATGACATTCAACGAAAAATCGTACAGCATCCTCAGATTCTGACCCTTGAGACTGGAGGTTTCAATTCAAGGAATTTACTGAAAAAAGGTAATGCTGATCATTTGTATTATGGCCCAGTAGGCAGCGTGGAGGAAACGTGCCTATGTCCAATGAGGCATCCAGACGAGGAGCCATAGTGGCGCTGTTGTACTTCTGAAAACCGGGAGGGGTTTGGTGCAAGAAAACAATGGAGGGCTGACCCTGATCAGACAAACCACTAAGATAAGCGAAAACCTGATGATAATTTTCTAGGGTAGGGTGGGGTGCAATTCTCATTTGCCACTTGTTTGCATTGCCCCATCCTACCCTTCTCTTAAACTCCTCAGGCGGTGGAGGAGGGCACCCGCCATTCTTCGAAGTACAGAGAGGGACAGGTGCTTCATCTCTCTAGAGGACGGTCCTCCCACGACCGCTACACGGCCTCTTTGCCGTTTCGCTCTTCCTCGACGGTCATACCCGTAAGCCACAAGGGCTTTTGGCTTCAGTTAATCGTAACTGCATTGCTGGTTGGTGTTGGTGTTGGCGTAGTCGTTGCTTAGTCTCGAACCATCTAACGAGAGAGTGAAGATGTCAAGATACCAATATTGTATCACTAGAATACAATTGGATCCAACGTGAAATAGACGAAAGAAAGAAAGAAAAGAATGAAAGTTTCCTAAAGCTCTTATAGCCTAAAAAGAAAAAGTAAGGCGGCCCCTATCGTTCTGTAAGACTCTACTAGAAATGGTCTTGTGTGATTGAGGGACCACGAACCTAATGCTATGATAATCCAAGTTTGTCATGACCCAAATCGGATAGCGACTGGCAACCCACATTTACCCTCCATGTGAGAGGAAACAAACCAATCAAACCAGACATTTTTAAAGTTAAGATTCACAGAAAGGATGCGGGAAAAGAAAGACATTGTAGAACTAAATTAATAAAACCAATTTAATAACTTCTAAAATTACATTATAGATCCCAAAATCGGGAAGTCAATCATCACAAGAACATCTATGATCAAATTACTAAACTAATGAGGATTCTAAAAGATAACATACAACAGAAAAAGTAGTCCAGGCCAGGAAACGTCAAGGACATCAAGGACAGTGAGGAAGAAGATCCCGTCCAAGCTAGAAGCATGAGCATCACACCTGATATCCGGAGTAATGAAGACTGGCTAGAGTTTTTAGAGTACTCTTGGTGAGGAAGATGAGGACGTTTGCTTGACAATCACAAAAGAACAAGAGAAAAATAAAAGAGGGGGGTCAGTGTCAAACAACACGTACTGAGTAGGTAATAGCGGCCTAATCAAAATTAAAAAAGCAAATATCTCACGATAACATCATAAAACATCAATAATTTCTTAACAGGTGATAGCCAACAAGTAGAAACATCATTTATAATAACCACCGATATATCATGGGACTCAAGCCTCCACCAATACTATTTTGTGGAAAAAT